>OZ038499.1:92090110-92217610 GCA_964036315.1 Acanthosepion esculentum | reverse complement strand
CTCTGGCCAGTAGAAAATGGCCGCAAACTACATGAAAACTGCCGTAGAAGCATGAAAAAATCGATTATTTCTACTATCGATGGGAGTTGGGAAATGCAAAGTCGGTCTTGGCTTTCCCACTAACTTGGAGCATGTGCATATAAATTGTGGTGCAAATCCATCAAAAATTGCAGCCGTGCATTGGTTACACACACACACACACACACACACACACACACACACACACACACACACACACACACACACACACACACACACGTCCTGCCTTTTATAGATAGAGATGTATATACTACCTTAAAAAATGCCCTATTGGGCATCATTTAAGCAAGCTTCTATAGAGGGCTCTTGATTGGGCCTTCATCACAATAGGTAAAGAGGAGTAGATGCGATAGGCAACAATAAACTACAGAAGAACTCAAAATTGATCGCTGCATTTAAGTATTGCATTAATATTTAAGCTTACCTTTTAAAAGTTCAACGATAATTCTTCTGCCACCACTTAATTTAAAGACAATTTGATGTATCTGTCTATATTTCTGAGATGAGGTATTATGTACACTATTTACATTATTCAGACTATTGTCCTCATCTTTGTCACCATATTTATTGCAACATTTTGGCTGTTGTACACTCCGGACTTCTCCAGGTGGTTGGAATGCTGAACTGAACCCTTTATTTCGCTCACTGGGGTAGACTGTTCTAGTTCCACGTGCCATGTTTAATGGATGCCAGTTATCAGTTATCTCCTGTTAATTCCCCTCTCCAAGTTCTCCATCGCCTTAACCAGGCATTGAACTCACACTCTTTGGGTCCTGTCTCTGGATCTAACTAACGCTTTTAATCACTGTGCCATGTTGATATATGCAGGTCCTTGCTTTCTGTACAAACAATTATTTTTATTTCATGGGTGAGTTTCACTGGATTTCAAAATTAATTTCAATTATTTCCAAATTTATTTGTAAGTTATAAAAATTTATCACCAAAAATCATCTAAAGAAAAAAAATTTGCTGCAAAAAATCATAGTAATGAAATCTTGTGAATCCAAAATTTCAGGATTGTGGACTCAAATCTGGCCCAGGATGTTTTTAATTTGCTCACAGAGTTGGTCTGATTCCAAAATGGTATGATATGTTGGGCTACGGCCTTTATGAGTAAAGTTGAAAAAGTGTGACAATGTGACATTCGCATGTATTTTATATATATATATATATATATATATATATATATATATATAGAGAGAGAGAGAGAGAGAGAGAGAGAGAGAGAGAGAGAGAGAAGAAATATAGTCTTAAGGTGTGGTATATTTATGGGATAAAGTGCTCAATATCAGAGTAGAGCGTGTGTAAATATAAAAGTGAACATTGAATTCAACACTTAGAGGTGACAGACTGTTTCATGCTAGATGCAATCATCAGTTCACTTATATATATATATATATATATATATATATATATATATATAAATATGTATAATAATTTCACTCTCCAAGCAAGGTAAAAAAGCCACTAAGACATAAGGAGTTATGGATTCTTAGAGAATATGAGAAAAAACACTATTAAGGAGAGAAAACAATAAAAGAACAGGAATTAAGAAGACAGAAGATGACGATTGACATGGCATTTAAATTTTGGAGGATCAAAGTTTGCTTGAATGGAAGAAACTGGAAGAGAGTTCCACAAGCGAGAAACTGTTAGAACTTACAGTTACATCTAGCCGTCTCAACTGCAAAAAGATGAGTACCTCTAGTACTGCGCTTAAATTCAGAAAATCTAGGTACCATAGAGGTAGGTTCATCAGAACAATTGCCATGAAAGTACTTATAGAAAAGATACAAGAAAACAACATTATTGTCGAAGGAAAGTGACTGAAGGTGGGATGATAGGACAGGACCAATAACATTGCAGATTCTTCTTTGGATTTTATCACGATCTCTCTCTTTCTGTCATTATATATATATATATATATATATATATATATATATATATATATATATATAAGTGTATATGTGATAACGATATATAAATTTGTATATGTCAAGAATAGTTTTGGCAGAAAGATGTATGACAAAACAGGTGTTTGTATGACACATTTTATGTCTTAGGACTTTGCATATATGTGTGTAGTATACATATATGTATTTTTGACCTATATACAGTAATGCTTTCAGATACTAGTTTAATTCATTCCAAGATCGAGCTCATGACTCAGGACTCATATTGAAATTAATGGGAATATTTCCGATCCATTTCAGGCCCCTAAAAATCACCTTTATTTTCCGAAAACCGACGCCTATTTTTTGTATTTGTGGGTTTCTTACAAGCAAGAATGTGACAAACTAGTTTACAAACAATAAAAGAGAAAAAACAAATTGTAAAGAAATAAACCATAAAGTTCAGATGAGTCATAGGCGTGGGGAGAGAGTAGCTAGCCTAGCAACCGCTAACCTAACCTAGCAACGGCTAGCCTAGTCTATGATAGTGAAGATTAGCTTTATCATTCACATTTTATCCATTACTGAAAACTAATTTTTTAAATTTTTTATTTATTGTCGATTTAGGATGCTCATTAGGGTGACCCCAAAAAACGGGAATTTTTTAAGTGCGTATTGCCAGACATGAGCAAGTGGCAACACTGCGAGACAGTGACCTTGAGCAAGTAAACATTTTGCCATTTTAGTAACGAGAATGAAATTCACAGTATCCCAGCTGAGATGTTGCAGCAGTCAACGAGGAATCTCAACAGCAGATTTCAAGAATGCATTCGTACAGGAGGACGCCATCTACAGGACGTAATTAAAAAAAAAAATGAAAATTCCATCATTGTTTCTTAAATGGCATGTTTTAAGGTTTCAATTACTATGAATTAAATATTTTTCTTCCATCACTCTTGGTTTTATTGGATTGTTAAAAAGTTCCCGTTTTTTTTGGTCATATATCGCCAAATCCATTACTCATACGACTTCCGCATATTTTTCATAATTTCCTACCTTACCCCAAACGAAATAATACATTTCGGCTTTTCACCACTGTTCTTTTACACTTACTTCCTTTGGGTCCATGGTGTCACTAAAGGAATTTTGCAAAATTACGGCAAAAAAGACAACATCACACAACAGACAGCCTTCCAGAGTGAAGTGAACATGTGTGAGTAGAAATACTCTTGAGGTTTGGTGCTCGCTGGGTCAACTAGCAAATGACTAACTGAAGCCCACTTGTACCTCAAGGCAAAAAAAAAGAAAAAAAAAAAAAAGAAATCAGCCAAACTCCGGCTGGTATCTCAAAAACCTTGTATGTCAGTATGCTTGTATCTCAAGGCATTAATCTATATATATTTTAGGAATAGATTTTTCATTTATTAATCTGACATATTTTATTACTTAAACATTATTTTTAGTGGATAAACATATTTGAGTAGACGCCCTGTTTATTTATCAAACAGTATATTTATTTATCATCAGCTACCGCATATTTGAGAAATTAGAAAAAAAAATGTGCTCTCTAGAAGGATTTGAACCTGTGTTCCCCTAGGGGAAACCATCATTAGAGCTGACGTATTTTGACATCTTGGCTATAGAGAAACAATATAGCCAAACAAAACATGAATATTGCTTTTAAACATAGATTTTTCCTGAGTCTCGAAATGTGTGTGTGTATGTATATATATATTATATATATATACACACACCCACTCACTAATATATGTATATATATATATATATATATATACACACACACACACACGTGTACATATATATATACATATACACACACACATATATATGTATATATACACACACACATATATATATATATTATGAAAAAATCCATGCGCAACACACTATCCGAGTTTCGACCTTCCAGTCTCATTAGGGCATTTACTTGTGGATGGTTCAATTTTTGAATTGTGTATTGAGCACTTAAAAAAATATCCAAGCATTGGTCTGACTCTAGTCTTGCCTACTATTTTTCTTTTTAATATATATATATATATATATATATATATATATATTTATTTACATGCATTGAGTTCGAACAGTAGGGCAGAATGATTTTGGAACTAGTATTGCACTCAATTTGAAAGTTGGGGTTTGACATGATAAAGATACAAAATATTTTTTTTTAAATCATTACCGTTTTTTATGGAAATGAGTTTAAAGATTAAGTTTAGGTTCAAAATTGTAGCATTGGAATTTAATTCAGGTGATCAGAGAAAGCCTTCTAGCACAGCCTTATCAAATTTATAATTTACGAAAACTTTATAAATTGTATATGGACAAGATGCATGGCCCAAGCACATTATTACTAAATCATTGTGCCATCAAATAAGACCTTCGTTTAGTTCAAAGGGAAATTATACTGAACAATTTAGCTATATTATGATGTAATACATTATACAGTGCAGTAATTTTAAAACATTTTGTCGCATGTCTATTTTTCTTTTATTAATCTAATAAATCTTATTCATTGAGAAGTCTTTCTTGTAAGCTTTTACAATTTTTGCAGAGTTTTTACTTACCATAAAAAAGCGTATATTTTGCTTGTGGTGATTCATAATTAGAATTCTGGTTTGAATATATTTTCTATTCAATACAAAAAATATCAACTTTATTTGGATTTATACTCAAAATAGTAAAATTTTAAACTTAGTTTGTAGGCAAAAACCTGTGGGAGTTAGGTATTTCTGTACATTTTTTCAGATGATCTTTAAAACGAAATGCTTAAAAATTGGTGAAAGCTATGAATCTAATTTTTGGTGTCAGTACTTATCATATCAAACACTAATTTAAACATTGAGTGCAATATTGATTTTTTTTAAAATAGTGAAAAATTAACCTGACCTATTGGAACAAAAGTTCATAGAATTTTTTTTAGGTGAATTTTAAAAATAATATTCAGATATTTTTACATCGATTTATTTAGCCAATTATCTGTGCCATTTTGCTTGACTACATTTCACGATCTTTGAGGCAGATTCAAGATTTCTTTCTACCAGAACTTGACATCTTTCTGGCTTTTACAGGCTTCCAGAGAATCAAAGTTCTTCCCCTTAAGGGAAAGTTGTTGGGGTCGAAATAGGTAGTAATCCAAAAGTGCAAGATCTAGCAAGTATGGCAGCAACAGGCAGAAATCACAGCCAGGGCGTTCAAATGGAAGGAACCTGTCCTACGACCACACCCAGTCATAGAACTGATAATGTGAATAAAATAGTTTAATGAATTGGCTGCTGTTTTTTTTTTCCTTCTTTGAACTTTGAAACACATTGCACTTTGGTACGAAGAATGCTCCAGATGTCACATCAGATATCCAGGTTTATTTATAAAAGACAAAAAACTTACTTGACAGTCACAAAAAGGTCTCTGGGCCACCTTGACATGGTGTAATGGATTCGCAAGCTTGTCTCGTGCGAACCATTGCAACTGAGTAGTGAGTTCGATCCTCACTGGGTGCCCCATACTTTTGACCTTGTGCCACATCTATGCTGCATTTCGAAAATTGTTAGGGCACTTCATCATGGTGTAATGGCCAGCAAACTTGTCTCATGAGGACCATTACAACCGAGTAGTGAGTTTGATCCTCACTGGGTGCCCCATACTTTTGGTTTTGTGCTACATCTAAGCTACACTTAGGACACCTTGCCTTGGTGTAATGATTACCAATCTTGTCTCATTAGAACAATTATGACAGAGTAGCAAGTTTGATCCTCACTGGGTGGTCCATACTTTCAGCCTTGTGCCACACCTAAGCTGTGCTTAGAAAACCACCATAAAAAGATCTTGTTAAATTTAAAAGTGTTTGAATCTGATGAGAGATGTGTAAAATGCAGTTAGAATTCTACATTTTTTTTGACACATCCTCAAGGTTGTCCTATTTAACAACCCAGTCTCCTTTAATAAGCAGAGTAGGTATAAATAGCATGATGGGTCCATCTTGTTGATGTTCGAAGAAAATAAATTACAATTTTTTTTTTTTTTACACACTCATCATTATGTGAGAGATGTTTAAAAATTGAGGACTTTACCTACAATCGGATAATCCCTTACACACCTGAGGAATGCACACATGCAGTGCGATGGGTAAATTGTCGCCATTTTATATTTTTAATTTCATGCATGTGCATTGTTTTTCTCAACTGCAGAGTATAGTAGGGGTCAGTTGGACACTGTCTGTGAGAGAAAGAGCCACCGTGACGCAATTCACTCTGCCAGAAATTTGGAAACGACATCCTGTACTGCTCGGTTATCGTACCAAAAGCTCCAATCTTTCAGAGTGTTTGGGTGTCAATCTGAGGACAGTGTAGACGATTCAGAGAGTTGGATGAGTCTAATGGTGATTACGAAGGTATGGCAGCTCAGATTGGGAATTCTTCTTATCAGAACAATTTGGTTGTTGAGGTCATCAGACTTAACAGAGGCCTACATCAAGTGTCTTGAGGAAGTAGTGTTGTCCTGGGCCAAGAGGGTGGCTGTTGGAAGACCCTATGTTTGATAACAGGATTCTGCACCATGCCACACAACAAAGAGAACCCAGTCATGACTGTCTCTTACATCTGGCCACCTAACTCACCAGACTGCAACCCCCTTGATTATTATGCATAGGGTGCAATTGAGAAAGAGACCAACAAAACTTCTTGTGTCCTTGTAATACCAAAGATGCAAGGATTATGGCAGCATTCACCAACTTAAACAAGGAGACCATCCAGAAGAGTTGCAGGAGATTCATCTGGAGGCTGTGGTTGAAGTCAATATTGATTTTATTGAATAAGTTTCAAGATATTTTTGTGTAATTTTGGTAAATATATCTGTTAAAATGAGATGCCAGTGTTATTTTCATTTTTGCATAATTTAGATGACAATTTATCCATTGCACCCTGTCTGCTAATGGAGAAGATTTTTGAAATTTTGTTGGATTTAAATAATGGATAATCTTTAAAGATTGGCTCTGTTTTTAAAATTTCAGGAATAAAACTTGTGCAATTATTAAGCAGACCTCTATTAGTTATTTCCCCCCAAAAAAGTGCAGACAATGGTTCATCTTATCTAACAAAATTCATCATTGTGTCCCCATTAATAAATTAGGAAGAACTGGTGCCAAGAGAGACCTCATTG
This sequence comes from Acanthosepion esculentum, assembly GCA_964036315.1. Classification (NCBI taxonomy): domain Eukaryota; kingdom Metazoa; phylum Mollusca; class Cephalopoda; order Sepiida; family Sepiidae; genus Acanthosepion; species Acanthosepion esculentum. The sequence goes on along the minus strand of OZ038499.1, from coordinate 92,210,504 downwards.
TCATCCCAGATCCCTTATTTTACTAAAAATGAGAGGAAAGACATGGAAAACCTAAATAACTTTCTTTTTAAGTTCAACATTTTCATTTGATGATGTTCAAAAATCTTTTCTAATGCTTAATTTATCCTCTCATCTATTTGAAGATTGGTGAACAAAGTCTATCAAAAGAAAATAAGTGTTCCTATCATGTTAGCATCATTCAATTCTTTTCCCATCATAAAAGAATCTAACACACTATATTTCATATTAATATATGATTCTAATAATAATCATCAAGGTATTTAGCAAGACAATAGTTGAATGAATCAATATAGTCTGTATAAGAGGCCTCAATGGGGACATTTTACCCTTAATTTCTTATGCACTTTAGGGAGTCCAAACAAATGTGTTAAAATAGTGATAAATAAAACTCTTACCCAAGAATATCTGTATGGGTAAGTATCAATGTAACAATCCTCAATGTTAATCATTTATATTCAATTTTTTTGACTAAATAAATGGCAAATTCTGTTTGTCTGTGTGTCTGAAACCCCTTTAAATCAGGCTACACTTGTTCTACATTTTTTTTTAATCCAAATGATCCCAGGATTGAAAATCTGCCATACATCTGCTGCCTGAACATCTAGCATTGAGATTTGTGTCCAGATGAGAAGGGAAAAATTAGTTAAAAATTCTAATTTTAAAGCAACTAAGAAAAAAAAAAAAAAAAAATTTAATGATTTTAAGTTTTTAATTGTGAATTTAAAAATTTTTGTTATAAATTCAGTTTAAAATATTTCTAAAACCTTGTGAATTGAGGAAATCAATTTTATTTTTCTTCAAAATGCCAAGGGATCAGTGTTAAAGTGAGAGGTTTTGAAGTTCCATGGAGTTTGAAGGACTCCATTTTTGGCCTGAATTGGAATTTTGGCCCAAATCAGATGGAATTGAACTTGCAGTCCAAATCAGAGTTAAAGTGAGGTTTGGAATGAATTGATGAATCCAAAGTTATTTCTTCCAAATTATCATTGCTGTTTTCTAAGCTGGACCAGAAATCCCTTTAGTTTGGGCCCAGAGGCCCAATTAGCCCTTTACAGAAGCTAGCTTAAGTCTGTGTGGCGTGCAGCTTTTAAGCTAGATATTAATGCATGGTTTCCTTAATCTAGTTTTGATATTATTTTTACTTTTTTTATAAATGGCATCTTAAGAATTCCTTTTGATGGTTTATATGAAGAAGCATAATTTCATGCCAGATACAAAAGATTGGCAATTATCACATTTTTATCATTCTTATTCCTAAGTTCAGGTGTTGGATAATTGGTAAGGAATTCAATACCTGTAAAATGAATCTCCGTTTTGTTAACTTGTTGGTGGCATGGTAAATTTAGGCCCATATTTCAAAATGTCTTTTTTTGCATTTGACAAGTTCAATTTTATGCCATCAGAAGACAAAGACAGAATTTGTGTCTTGGTTCTTTCCAACTAAGTTTACTGAACACATTTAAGATGTTTAAGACGAAACCAATGAAATGTGGAAAGTTTATCCTTTCTCCTGTGTTTTTCTTTTTTTTTGTGTGTGTGTGTGTGTGTGTGTGTGTGTGTGGCTTTATTTTTTTGTCCCTAGATCTCTGTAAACTTCAAAAGAAACCTAGTGTTAAAAAAAATTTCAAAGAGAACAGCACCATGTGCATCTTTGGTATTCGTCACAACTACTGACTTCAAGTGCACCACAGCATCAGACTGTGAAAATCCAGACTTGGCTTGTGGAGGCGCTGATGAATTGCAAGACAAAGACTTCAGAAACTGAAAGACAAAGATGTTTTTTTTTTTAAGGGTCATTCTTACTAATCTTTTCCATATAAGGATGATGTTACTATTTTCATAATTAATGTGAGGCATCAGGAATTTGGGTGTGACACAAAAATGTATTTTTAAAAGTTGAATTTTTGAAAAAGATGACACCTTTTTATTTATATCATTTAAATAAAAAAAAAAAAAAAAAAATAAAATAAAAAAAAATAAAAAAAGAGAAAATGAAACATACAATGGACATAATAGAATTGAAGCCTTCAAATCTATAAATCAACCATCAATATTGCCATCATATGGTCTGGTGCTCCCACGAGGTCCTTCACAAAATCCAGAGATGAATATGCCATGTGATAGGTAACTGATCTGGCATCTAGTTTACAATTGCTTTCCCACAGATGTAGATGAGACAGAGGAAAGCACGGCACAAGTATTTTCATGACAACTGTTCCAACGAGCTACTTTCCCAGACTACATAAATTTAAACGAGCTACCAGGATGGCATCTTGGTCCCCAAAATGGTTAAATGTAACTGTCTCTTCTACTCAAACAGCTTCTCCCGCACTTCCCATCTGTGGAAGTCCCTTCCCCAAATTTCTCTGTATCCTTTCCTAAAACATGGCCTTGGCTTTTTTTTTTTTATTCGTTCTCACCCCTACACTCCTACCTTGATTGGGGTGAATTGCTATGAAAAAAAAAAACCAAAAATACCACACACACAAATATTTGGAGTGTGGAGATATTGCTATTGTGAAATCAAAAGAAAATGGTTGAATCCGTCAACACAGCAATAATAACTATCTTCACACGTGATAGTAATGACGTAATTTTCAGTTAACAATATGAAAATAGCGTTCTCTAAATTCTTCCAGTTGCTAAGGACATTTTATTTTTGTTGTTATTAGTTACTTTGTTTAAATAAATTCATTTCGTTTTTGCCTTGAGAAAGTTCCACATTGGACGAAACACGTTGGCAACTATTAGTTTTCCTATTGTCATTTATAAATATTGTCTTTTTCTACAGGTTAACTCCGAGAAATTTTTCATTATATATATATATATATATATATATATATATATGTGTGTGTGTGTGAGCTAGATAGTTTATATATTATAGGTTTAATAGGCCTGTTAATGAAATTTAAGGAATGAACAAACAAAATGATAACATTAGCAATAAGATTGATGATATTTACTAGTAGGCCTTTTGAGTAAACATTAACTGGCCTATTAAATCTACATATAAGAGGCACATGTGGACTATCTTATTTACATGTGTGTTTATATATATGCATATGCCACTATATTTCATGAAACTGGGTCTAAGTTCAAAACTATATTTGTTCTTGCCCTAAAACAAGATATATAGACTTCACAATATGGAATAATTTCTATAGGATGTGTCCCTTCAGGATATTGGTGATTATGGCTCTCCACAATTTCCTGTCCTTTGTAGCTCTTAATAAATTGTCTTTTTGCCATCTCTCCCAAACTGTTCTTCCATCCAGTCACTCAAGTTCACCAAGTTGGTTGTGTGTGGGTTTCTTGTCTCTCTGTTACCTTCAGTCTGTCCTGTAAGCAAATTCTCCAAGCCCTAGTGTTCTGAAAAGGATACCTGTACTTGGGATAGTCTATTGAAGGGTTTCATTTCTTTAGAATGACAGAACGGAAAGAACTCTAGTCCTCAGGGTATTTACTCAAAACATTCTTCAGTGCAATATTTCACTTTCTGAAGATTCTTTGAGCCTTTTTACAGATGAATTCTCTTCAAATCAGATTTCAAAGTATTTTATCTAGGAATTGGGTACTTATAAAGCTGATATTTTGAATTCAAAGACTGACTTTGGAAAGCCATGAACATTTATGTCCTCTAGGGACACGCCAGGAATCTGTAATAGGATTTTGTGCAGATTTATTAAAAACACTGGAACAAGGAAGCAATATTTATGCTCAGAATAGCAGAAAGATCAAAATGATGTATATCTATGTTTTATAGAATATGTAAAAATATTTCATAAAGCAGTCCTGGGTATGACAAACTACATCCAACAGCAAGGCCTCTAATCAGGAGGTTTTGTGGAGTGTGGAACCACCTCTTAGGGTCCCAGCTATGGGCAAATAGATTACCCCCAAACTGGGGTCAAAGCATTATATATATATATATATATATATATATATATATATATATATAATAAAAGAGAAAAAAAATAAAAAAAATACTGGTAATAATCAGGTATTGAACTCAACACTTTAGGTCCTGTCACTGGATCTAACCAAAACCTTTATCCACTGTGCCATGTGTCCTTATGGCGTTGATTAGATCCAGTGACAAGACCCAAAGAGTTGTGAGTTCAATAAGGCAGTGGAGAACTTGGAGAGGGGAAATTAACAGGAGATAACTGACATCCATTAGACCTGGCATGTGGAACTAGAACAGTCTACCCCAGCAAGCGAAATAAAGGCTTCAGTTTGACATTCCAACCACCTGAAGGCCAGAGCGTACAATGGCTGAAACATGATAAATAGAGCAACAAAAATGAGGACAATAATCCAAATAAATGTAAATAGCGTAATTAATACCTCATCTCAGAAATATAGACAGATACTAAATATGTAGTTTCTAACCAGACCTTTTCAACCTATACAGTAAGGTCATTCTGAGAGATTTAGAAGTCCTACAAGTATTCATTATTGGCCGCTACAATCTTAACATAAGTTATGCAGATGACAGTGTTGATAGCAGATACAGAAAGCAAGCTACAAAAACTCCTACAGAATGTAATAAAAAGAAAGAGGAGAAAGGACGAAACCTCAAGTGTAAGAAAACTGAAGGCACAGTTGTTAGCAGGAGGAACAGCCCAATATGCAAATTACAGATTGGGGATATCAACGGGAGACAGATACAATTTAGATGTCTGGGAAGTGTATTAAGAGAGGGCAGAAAGCGCAGCACGGAAATTGGAATATGCATTGTGAAAGAAAATGCCTTCCAAAAACTGAGCAAAGTATTAAGATATAGGAAAATATCACTAGAAATAAAGAAATGAATACTGAACTGTTATATCAGTTCTATACAGCAATGAATGCTGGAGAATCTCACAGATGAAGAGACTTGAAGCAACAGAAATGTGCTTCTACAGAAGGATGCTAAGTATATCATAGAACAATAAAGTTTTAGAAAAAAAAAAAAAAAAAATACTTATATTTAACATTAGAAAGAGGTGAAATTTCTAGGGTACATAATGAGGAAAGAGGGTTTGGAAAATTTGACACGGATACTGATATTGCAGGAACGTATTGTCAGAAACAAAGAAAAGAGTACTGAACTTATGTAATATCAGTCTTCCTTTATGGTAGTGAATTCTGGAGAATCTTCTCACAGATGAAGAAACTTGAAGCAACCGAAACGTAGTTCTACAGAAGAATGCAGAGAATACCATGGACATGTGAGCAATGATAAAGAGTTAGAGACAATGGCAACAAAAAAAAAAAAAAAAAAAAAAAAAAAAGACACTTATGCTTAACACCAGGAAGAGACTGTTGAAATTTCTGGGGTACACAATGTGGAAAGAAGGCTTGGAAAATTTGATACTTACAGGTCAGATTGAAGGTAAGAGTGCCAGAGGAAAGAAACGCACAACTTACCTGGTGAGCTTAAGCAAACGGATGGCAGAGCAAGATTTGGGAGAGATGGCAAAAAGAAAAAAAAAAGTTATCAAGAGCTACAAAGGACAGGAAAATGTGGAGAGTTATGATTGCCATCATCCTGAGGGGAGACGACACATAGTTTCGTAGTTCTGGTGTATGTGTATGCATATATACACGCGTTCACACACACTGGAAGTATTTTTGGTTAAAAGCAGACATTATTCCACATTAGAAGTGGAATACATCCAAGAAAATTATTGAACTTACCTGTGGAGACATTCTGTAACTAGACCGGTAATTTTATTTAGACTAGGTAAAAAATAAATCAACTGAAATTTTGGAAATGGTCAGACTGGCAAGTTTGTTTTTTTGTTGATATTTGCAGTCTAAGACAAGGCTAATTTTATGCATCATATTAAGTGGAAAGTTATTTACAATTTTTAGATCTCAATAATTCATAAGTGCCATATGAAATGCGAAAGCAGACCAAGTCTGTGACTTAATGGCCTTTTGTCTTGCAGATAAACTGGTTTGTCCCTCTTGATCTCATGCAATTTTCCATAAAGGTTAATGAGTTATACTCATAGGCAATTAGGCAAACAAACATTTTTATTTGGAGGGACAGCAATTTCACGACAATGTTAACAGGTGATACTAAAAATTTGAACATTTCAATCAATATCCCCTACTGAATAAATGTTAATTTTTTTTCTTTTATAGATATAAAGAAATATATATATATATGTGTGTGTGAACAGACCCAACACACTTCCCAAATTCTGATGAACTTCATTACAGAGCAGATTCTAGAATGTCTCGAGTGGAACTCGTATATACGATCCACTGGCAAAGACCTTGCAAAAATGGTCAGTGCCCAGCACTGACCCACAATGTACTTGCCATGCTGTATCTTACCCAGATAAAAAATGTTCTTGCAGAGTTTCTTGATAGAATAATTCCTCGTAAGAGGCTTGCATTTGGATTATATATAAGCAAAAAGTGGGTAATTGATTTATAAAAATATGCAAAAATTCTCCAGTTACATATTTGTTCCCTAAAAAAGACATTGGACAGAAAACATTAGCAAACACTCACTGGAAAAGGAATGGACAAACAAACATGGGCTACAATTCTACATTTAGAAAACCTGAAGATCCAGAGAGGTTTAAATTTAAATTTTTGGCATCCATGTATAGAAAAAGAAAAAAAAAAAAAAACAGAGAAAGAAAAAGAAAAAAAAAAAAAAACAGAGAAAGAAAAAGAAAAAAAAAAAAAAACAGAGAAAGAAAAAGAAAAAAAAAAAAAAACAGAGAAAGAAAAAGAAAAAAAAAAAGAAAGAAAAAGAAAAAAAAAAAAACAGAGAAAGAAAAAGAAAAAAAAAAAAACAGAAAGAAAAAGAAAAAAAAAAAAAACAGAGAAAGAAAAAGAAAAAAAAAAAAAACAGAGAAAGAAAAAGAAAAAAAAAAAAAACAGAGAAAGAAAAAGAAAAAAAAAAAAAACAGAGAAAGAAAAAGAAAAAAAAAAACAGAAAGAAAAAGAAAAAAAAAAACAGAAAGAAAAAGAAAAAAAAAAACAGAAAGAAAAAGAAAAAAAAAAACAGAAAGAAAAAAAAAACAGAAAGAAAAAGAAAAAAAAAAACAGAAAGAAAAAGAAAAAAAAAAAACAGAGAAAGAAAAAGAAAAAAAAAAAAAACAAAGAAAAAGAAAAAAAAAAACAGAAAGAAAAAAAAAACAGAAAAAGAAAAAAAAAAACAGAAAAAGAAAAAAAAAACAGAAAAAGAAAAACAAAAAAAAAAAACAGAAAGAAAAAAAAAAAAAACAGAAAGAAAAACAAAAAAAAAAAAACAGAAAGAAAAACAAAAAAAAAAACAGAAAAACAAAAAAAAAAACAGAAAGAAAAACAAAAAAAAAAACAGAAAGAAAAACAAAAAAAAAAACAGAAAGAAAAACAAAAAAAAAAAACAGAGAAAGAAAAACAAAAAAAAAACAGAGAAAGAAAAACAAAAAAAAAAACAGAGAAAGAAAAACAAAACAAAAAACAGAGAAAGAAAAACAAAACAAAAAAAAAACAGAGAAAGAAAAACAAAAAAAAAAAAAAACAGAGAAAGAAAAACAAAAAAAAAAAAAAAACAGAGAAAGAAAAACAAAAAACAAAAAAAAACAGAGAAAGAAAAACAAAAAACAAAACAAAAAAAAAACAAAAAAAAAAAAGTAAGAAAAAAAAAAAAAAAACCACAAAAAACTCAAAAATAAAATAGAAAAAAAAGAGAAAAATAAGAAAAATCATTTGAATTTATTGCAATGTCTCATTTACATTGAGGGAAAAAAAAAAAGAAAAGTTCATTTTTAACTTTCATAAGTTAAAACAAACAAATCATCCATCAAGCAAAGCCAAAAGCAGCATTTTGACTCAATAATTCAATAGGCAAAAATAAAAATATAGGCGGTCACCTGCTGCCAAACTAGGTTTTGATCATCTGCTGTTGTCCGTACTCATGCAGGCCGGGACGAGTGCAATTTGTCCTAAAAAACGCCAAAATGGCAAACATCACGACCTAAATGTTTGTACGTTAGTTCTCTGAATGGTCAGGGACTTCATTACCACTTGGGCTAGCAGGTACAGGAGATGACGTCAGTAGTTCCTTTTTCAGTAAAATGGAAGCTAAATTATCTTGCAGGAAAAAAAAGAAAAGAAAAAAAAATTCAAAATCAAATGAATGCTTCAGAAATAACAACCAACCAACGCATTATGAAAATGGGTTTTTCAAATTGAATAGTGGATTGTATGCCATCCGACATTACTGCATAATTGGGTCACCGACATTTGCAACTAACAAGCTGATGCCTATTTGCAATCTTTGACCTAAGTTGTCATTCTTGTATGTGCCATCTCCCTTCAGGATGCAGGTGATCATGGCTCTCCACAACTTCCTGTCCTTTGTAAGGTTTATCTTTTTGCTATCTCTCCTAGTCCCTGTTCTGCCAATCATATACACAAGATTCTTAAAAGGTAGGTTACTTGCCATTCTTCCTGCCCTCCTTACCTTCAATATGCCTTGTCAGTGTCAAATTTTCCAAACCTACTTACCTTATTACGTGCTGTAGATTTGGTTTGGTTTGTTTTACGGCATATCAACACCAATGGGTCATTTAATGCCAGCAACTTTTTTTTCCTGGTAATATTTTTGTTTTGTCAAAAATCTATTTCTGGTAATATTTTTTCCTCAAAAATGTATAGCTGGTAATATTTTTTCTTCTTCAAAAATTTATTCCTGGTAATAATTTTTTTTTTTTTTTTTACAAAGTATTTCTGGTATTAAAACCTAGTTTTACACTTTCATAATGCCTTTTACCTCAGTTTCGGGGTTAGCTATTTTCCCATAGTTGGGACCCTAACAGGTGCTACCACCCCGGGTCAGGGTGGACCTGGGAACACCAGCAATTAAGAGGTGGTTTCACGCTCCTCAAAACCTCCTGATCAAAGGCCTTGCTGTTGGATGTAATTTATCGTCTTACCCAGGACAGATGTGCTGTAGAAATTTCAACTGATTCTAAGGTTCGTGTTTCCACTTTCTCTAAAACCATATTTCTGTTGCTTCAAGTTTCTTTTTCTTCATCTGGGTGGAGTTTGTCCAGCATTCACTGCTATATAAGAAGACTGATATTACGCAACAGTTCAGTACTCTGATGAAATGGAAAAAAAAAAAAAAAATCTAGCTTCTCACCATTGGGCTAATGGGAAGAAAACTATTTCAATATCCAAAAGAGGAAATAATTCAATAGACCCAAGAGCCATCTTTGCACATGAAGACAGGGCTACAGCTGAGGTGAACAAAAAACTTGTAGAGTTGAGTTAATGGGAGATAACTGACACCAAGACATCCGGAAGAGGTATGGCACGTGGAACTAGAACAATCTACACCAGTGGGCAAAATGAGGGGTTCAGTTTGAAATTCTGATAACCTGAAAAGGCCAGAGCATGCAACAGCTGAAATGTGAATATGGCAACAAAGATGAGGACAACAGTTTGAACAATGTAAATCAAGTAAAAAAAGTTATGGGATATCACTCACCCAACATATTCATTGTAATTTTTGGGGAGAAAACGTAAGTTGTTAAAATTAGCATTTCAATTTTATATACAGGGTGATTGATAAGTAAGTCCGTGTTTTGTTTTATATTCTATGTATGAATTCGGCAATCTCCAAATTATAGATGGGATAGCCCATCATACATAAAATAAGGAGTTACTTTTCAATCACCATATAAGTAATGAAAATCTTCATAATCCGTATGGATAATCCCAAGGAGGATGAAATCCAGAGAGCTCAATGTCAGAGCGAATAATTTAAAGAAAAAACAGATCACCTTAAGGTTCCATTGTTATAATTTATTTAATCAGTTTTTATTTTTCTCTGGATCTTCAGACTTCACTTTCATGGGTGAAAAAATGAATTTAAAATCTACACTTTTGAAGGGCAGTATTAAGCTTAATACTGCCCTTCAAAAGTGTAAATTTTAAATTCATTTTTTCACCCCAGAAAGTGAAGTCTGAAGATCCAGAGAAAAATAAAAACTGATTAAATAAATTATAACAATGGAACCTTAAGGTGGTCTGTTATATATATATATATATATATATATATACACACACACACACACAAGAGATGTGCTAGGGCATAACATTACTTCCATCTGATTGTTCTGCCTTTATTTCATTACATTCTCCTTATGTTTTATATTGTAACATTTTGTCTTTCCTCGATTTCAGCTCTGTTGAGTGAGGGCAAAACCGGACGGCTGGTTACCTCCCCCACCCCAATCAGGAATGGTAAAGCTAGTCTTTGTTTTTATTTCCATATATAAAAAATAATTGACAGATTTGTACATCAATTCTCAAATTATGGTGGAGACTATATCAGAAAAGTAGGATATCTTTTATATATCAGAAGAAAACCGACCACTTTGTTAATATAATGAATGCATGCCACCATTTTGTATACATTACCAACATCAGCAGTAATATTGAATTTGTATGACAATTTTGAAAAGACATTTTAATTCAAATTTTAAGATAATATATAAGCAATATCCATGTTGAAAAATGTTTATTTTTAAATTAATGTTTATATACAAAGAATTTATATCTGCATTGTCAATATTCAGTCAAAATGTAGAAAAAAAAACAAAAAACAAAAAAACAAACAACTTAAAATGTTCATAATAAGCATTGTTGCCATCAGACACTTCACATATGAACAAATTAGTTGAATGGAGCTGAATTATCTCAAGTCAAAATAAACTGTTTAATTAGATTTTCTTCAAACTGTTCCAAAATTATTTAAATAAGTGAGAAAAAAATAGTAAGTTTGCAGAATTTATTATTATTAATATAGACATTAGAAAATGTTCTCCTGGTCCACCATGTAATGTCCAAAGCAAGAAATTTGAGTGGACTTTGAGCAGCGTCACAGCACAGACATCAGGCTCATTCTCAGGGTGTAGTTTCTTCCAGTCAAATATTTATGGCTTAAAAATAACTCCCTGGTCAGATTGTTTAGCAGGAAATAAAACCATGAGCCAATTGTAGCAGTAAGCAAATTATTTTTAGGTTATAATCTTCTGCTGAAGATTAGCAAAATAGATGAAGCGAGGTGAGAGGGAGGTGAACAGTCTAATGGGGATGTCTTCTCATTCGTATCACAGTGTCTCATCACTCGTCATCCTCTGGGTTTCTGTTTTTTTACTGATAATTACTACTGTCTTATCTGTCTAAAAAAAGTAATTTATAAGGTCTGGTTTCATTCAGTGACCTTTTTTGTCAGAGTAATTTGCCATGTCCCTTGTGAAGTCCACTTCACAGTGATGATAATCATCAGGACAATAAATGTCTGAAACAATGTGAAATCTTTCAGATGTTTCCATATTGTTCATTGGCTAGTATTTAAAATAAACTTGTATGAATAATTGATTTGTTTTCTATGGCTTAACCCTTTGCAGTTTATTTGAAGCCAGAAAATATTTTTAGATTGTAATTTTCTTTTTTTTTTTTTTTTTTTGAGATAAGGATGTAGTAATGCAATTCTTACTAATTAACCCATAGCATGGTAGATGAGGTAAATTCATACCTTTCTTAAGGGTATTTGTGCATAAGTGAATATAACGAACCCAACTGGAATTGAAACTTGGCTCTCGAATTAACAATTCCAAGCCATTATCTACTACACCACCCACACATCCATGTCTGCAATATCTGGTATTGCCAAATGGTCATTAAGGTACTGACCAGGCTTAATGTTGCTTAACTTTGGTGATGGTGAATATAACAAATGCAAAAGGAACTGGAACTTGGCTCTCCGATTAACAATTCGGAGCCATTATCCAACCAGAGCAGGTACAAGCTTCTACCACCCGATATTCCAAGCAGTAACCCATTAAGGTACTGACTACGCTTGACATGGATCAACTTTGGTGATCATATGGGAACCAGTAAAATAAACTTTGGTAAGTAATCTCTATAAGATATGGACTCCTTCCCAAGTGTAGTTATCAAAGCTGGTCATGATAACCATTCAAACAATCACAGAGCCATGCCACTGAGTGGCCAAGTTAACCCGAGAGATAAATTTATGACAAGATCACATCTAGAGAATCATTAAAAAAAAAAAAAAAAAAAAAAAAAAAAAAAAAAAAAAAAAAAAACAAGAAGTAAATACATTACAGAGCATATCTTGCAAGATCAACAGTTTGAACAAGGCAGGTAAACAAATTCTCAGTCATGATGAATTATGACTGTCAGCATAGCCATCAACTGCTTCTGAAATAGTTCTGTCAACATCTGGTATAGTTTTCAGACATGTTCCTGATAAATCTGACAGTGAGATTCAAACTCAGGTATCAGGGTCAGAAAGTCTGTTCTAATCACTCAGACATACATATTTCACCCCAAGCAAGGCAATAAAGCCACTAACAGAAAAAAGAATTAAGACAGAAGATAATGATTGACATTGCATTTCAATTTTTGAAGAACAAAGTTGAATGCAAAGCATGAAGCCAGAAGATAGTTCAACAAGTGAGAAATGCAAGAAAAAACTGTTAGCATAAAACGTACGGTTAAATCTAGCCATTTCAACTGTAAAATGATGGGAAATTTTTGTCAATCTAGCACTGCACTAAGTCTAGGTACCCAAGAGGAAAATTTATCAGAACAATTACCATAAATTATGTATAGAAAAGACACAGGGAAAGTCACTGATGCAGTGATGCCAGATCAGGACCAATAACATTGCAGATTCTTTGGATTTTATCAATAATCTCTAAATACATAGAAACACTAAAACTGATGTGGCAACAATATTCAAAGCATTGACAAATGATAGACTTCTAAATAGATTCTGATTAGAAAAATTGTTTAGGAGGAACAACTTTACTAGCAGTAGACCTAGCAAATTGATACAATATAATCTTCCCACAATTCCTTGGAGTCAGGATGCTGAATGTAACATCAATCAAGTAAGTGACAAACCTTTTACTTGTATTATACCCAATGTGTACTGGTAACTGTTAATTTGGCTTTATTTTTTTTTTTTATTTGAAGAAAAAAATTGGTAATATTCTTCTATTAAAAGAGATACAGAGATTAAGTAATTTGTCTTGTCAGCTTGAGTGTTCCAATTCTGAAACTGTATTCCATACTGTATGAATCTTTAATGTCTAATCACTTTTTCTTTAAAAACATGAAGACAGTTGAAGTAAATTTTTCAGAAAATAAGCACAAATTTCTGCCTTTATTATTGTTCAACGACACTTTCAAAATAGGCTTCATACCTGATTTGATGTTAAAGCATTTGAATGAAAAAAGGAAATACTTGTTTACGTTTTTCAGTTTTAACTTCAAGTGTTACTAACTACTATCCTCTGCACTTTGAAATTTAAGTCCTTTTAATTTGGCCTTTGTCCAATGGAGAAGCGTTAGTTATAAAATGCCAAATTTTAAAAGGAGCTAATTATAATTTAAGATAAAAGAACTAAACCATCTACAAGTTTATCCTAAAAAAAAAAAAAAAAAAAAAAAAAAACTGAACAATATCTGATCATTCTCAAGTGCATCTTTCACTATATGGTAGTCTATAATGACAAAACTATTACATTGCAGACAATCTGATGTTTGTTATTGGATACAACTAGCCTAACTTGAAAATATTGACTATTTGGACAAATACCAAATTAGCATTTAAGCAAATAGGTTAAATATATGAGGATAAATCAAGGCACAAACCATAGCAACTGGGACTAAAGTAAAAGGTATTATTTAAGGGTTTTTTCTTTTTTTTTTAAATCAGTTAAGCAAGGCGATAATGTGTCTAAGAGACAAGGGGCTACTGGGAGTGAAAGAATGCGAACCCCAGACAGGAAACCCAATCCAAAACCGGAAACAAAGGATAAACCTATACTCCTGTCCAAAAGACCAGAATGGTGTTTGAAGCAGATGATAGATGAACCTACAGGTTCTTGAGTCACACACACACAAAAAGGGGGGGGCATGGTTAGATAAGATTTATTTTCTGCAAACCCTTTTTAAAAAATAGTAAAATTTTTACAATATACATGAGGAAGTACATGCATGCAAGAGAGGATACTGAGAGGTCAGTGTGTCACCCCCACCCACAAGGAAAAAAAAAGTGGCATCATCTCTTGTAAGTAGCAATAAATTTTCCACTTGTCTTAGTCCTTGGGTTCAATACTTCATGAGCCGTTGTCATAGTTTCGGTATTTGGACCAGCATGCTCAAATGGGTCACTGTACTCACATTTTGGCAATCATACTCTCTGACCTACAGATGTATATTTAATGTAAATTTCAGACAAATCTTTATTCAGCTGGACGATAGGAGTGGACAGATTGGTTTTAATTTGAAATCTAACGATAAGATAACCAAGTAGCCACTGAAGGCGGCTAGAGAGTTCCTCTGACCTAGGTTTTACAACAAAATTTAGACTGTCACATTCAATACCTCAAAAACTCAACTTTTATGGTTCCATAATCATGGAGCATCTCCTGAATTTGTGTCTATCACAATGAAAGAGGTGTTCTCTCAAAGAGGCCTTTGTTTTGAATGCCTGTGGGACTTGAGGTCTGGATTGACCAAGTGGAACTCATATACACAATCTCATGAGAAAAGGGTCAGTTTCCTGTACCACTCAGTAAGTACCAGATGAATCCTGCTATGCCATACTTTTACAAGAGCCAGATGAGTCTTGATAGAGTCCAAAAGACTGTACAGCCTTATGAGCAATGAATTGCTTTCCACCTTACAACCACTTTCCACACAGACGAAATATTGCAAGCCTCCCACTACTCTACTGCTCTTTCCATAGAAAATGCTCAAAACTACATTCCTTAGTTCCCAACTAACCCACTCAGTTAAGCTTGCCATTATATATATATATATATATATATAAAAATAAAGAAAAACCTAACAGAGATTACAAGCCACCATACTTGTATAATTCTGATTGACAATATTAAAAATTATTTCATTATAGTCTAGCAAAAACCGATTTTTCTTTTGATGGGCTGGCAAAAAAAAAAAAAAAAAAAAAAAAAAAGTATTAACCTGCTTATCACAAGAAACACCAAGTCACTTGGTTTATTAGTTATTAAAACCACAGAATCTGTAAAAACTAAGAATTTTTTAAAGCTAATATACTAAGTGGCATAAGTTTTAAGTTGTGTGTTCGACCCAGCAACTTCAAATATTTACATTGTTCTCATCTTTGTTGCCATATTCACAAAGTTTTGGCTGGTGTATGCTCCAGCCTTCTTCAGGTGATTGTAATTTCAAACTGAATTCTTTATTTCATCCACAGGGGTAGATTTTTCTACTTCCACATGCCATACGTCTTCCGGATGTCTCAGTTATCTCCCTGGCACGTCCCAGGGAGATAACCGAGATTTAATTTACTCCAGTGGTCGAAATAAAGAATTCAATTAAAAATTCCAATCACCTGAAGAAGGCCGGAGCGTACAACTACTGAAACGTTGTGAACATGGCAATAAACAATAGTCCGAACAATGTAAATGATTACAATAACATTCTTCTTTTTTTTTTATTATTAAATATTTCAAATGAAGTCTGAAAGACCAAACTTAATTTTAATATAAGTGGAGCACAACACTCCATTGGCTGCTTTCAGGAAAAAAGCTATTCTGCCTTTTACTATCAGATTTTTTTTTTTTTGCTGGAGGAAGGTGAAGGCAAGCTCATAGCAAGTTAAACCCAGAGTTGACAGTGTTCAGGTATCTACCCCCCCCCCCAAAAAAAAGTTCAGACAAATTTCAAAATGCATAGGAATATTGGACTTTGAGAAACTAATTTACTCAGGAACTAAAGTGCTAAACTAATACGTAAAGTCTGTTACAAGTTAGTAAATGCTTTACCTGAAAATTTAATTAAATTACATAATCACCAAACGTACGTACGTACACATGCATGCATGCATATAGTCAATATTATAGATAAGAAAATAGTTTTATACAGTGTTTTTTTTTTATAGCAGCTTAGTATGAGCAAAACAAATTCATGGATTTGGACAAAAAAAAAAAAAAAAAAAAAAAAATTACATCAAAATCCAGAAAAATTGTTCATCCTTTAATAGTCAGATGAGCCTAGTTTAATCTAACAAATGTAGATAGGAAAAACAAACAAATGATAAGATAGTGAGGGTCACAAAGTACTGACTAGCCCCCTCCTCCATTTAGACTGGGGTGGGTGCTAGTCAATGGGTTAAATAGTTAAAATAATAATAATAGTAGTTAAAATAATAATAATAATAATAATAGTAGTAGTAGTTAGAATAGTAATAATAGTTAAAATAATAAGATCCAAAATATAGAAAACCCTCAAATAATTTTCATTAGTTATAATCAAACCGTTTGTCTGCCTTCCCAGATTAACCAATGTTTATACACAGCACAATATGACAGTTGTGGTGGGGGGTCCCATCATGGCATCAGTCATTCACATACTTGTGGAGTATTGTACTGCTGTAAATCCCAAGAGATGTTTTGTTGAGAAATCATCCTATTTTGTTTTTATAATACATTTCAGTCACTACCCACAAAAATATCCAAAGCCTATATAATTGATGGACTGAAACATCAAGCAGAGAGACAATGCTTGAAGTAATACGGGTCCCGAGTGATACTTACTGCGTACCTTGCCTTACACTTGTCGCCTTATGTTAGGCTAAGCCAAGCTGCAAGTGGTGGTTGGGGTGGGTGGGGGTGGTTAGAGTGAAAAGCAAGTGCACTGTAGGTCTTACATGTAAAATTTTTACATAAGAATATTAACAGAGTTATTCTTGATAAAGAAATGGTCAACATCTTCAGGAAACTTTAGAGATGGCTTGTAACTAAGCACTTGCTGCCTTGTGTCAAAACAAGCTTGAGCATTACACCCCCTACCCCGCCATAAACTATACTCCTTCAAGACCGGGATTAATGGCTATGCACAGCTTCCTTTTAGATATACCATCTGTAAATTTCCATGACTTCTTGAGAAAATCTAGATCAGTGTTTCCCAACTGGTCCGGGGGGGGGGGGGGTCCATTTTAAAATAGTTTATTATCAGTTATTTTACTAGTCTACATAAATGATCTATAGAATTTTAGAATCTAGTTAAATACACGTTTATTTTCATTAAATTAGTTTTACTTCAGAATAAAGCATATACATTTACTATTTCTATAATGCAAGTCCTAAACTGATCTATTAGTACAAAAAATTTTTGTTTCTATTGAATGGTTATGGGGGTCCACACACACACACACAAAGTGGTCCATGGATAAAAAAAAAAGTGAGAACCACTAGATTTTTTTTTTGCTTTATCCTTGGTATTGAGTTCTAGTCTTATTGCTGTCACCAAAGGCAAGAGAATGCAGTCTACCCTTCTATTTAATCCATAAGGGGGAGAGAGATCAATTCATTCCTTTTACCCAAGGGCATTAGAGTGATGTGAATGCAACAGTCTCAGTCAATAAAGCTTGTGCTAACTACCTACACATTTACAAAAGAATATTCAAATAAAACTTCAGATTAAATATAAGCAATAGAAAAAAAAAAAAAACAATTTCATAGTATGAAACTATTCAGACATACAGTAACAGGAGGCATTAATGTTAATAAGCAAACTGGCCGTGTGTTACCATAACGAAATATCTCATGAGAAAGTATTGAGAACAGTTTTTTATTATTCATTTCATGATTAGTTTTATTTGGATATTTTATTTTGAATGATAAAAAAAAATAAAAAATAAAAATAAAAACTATCAAGTGTAAAACTCGGTGAAGTAACTAAAAATATAATGAAGTTTAATCTTACTGTGATTTGTTCGTTTTGATGGTATGAGTAAAGTACAACTTCATCTGCAATGTTATCCGACCTGACTAGGCATCTTGGTTTCAGCCACCCCCTCACTGATGTAACGTATCTTCCCTGCACCTTTTCTATAAATATTTTCATGATTTTTTTCTGATGAGGTTTCTTCCTTGGCACCTCAACTTTACAAATTCTTGCTTCCCAGATCTATGTCAAGCATTGTCATTAATATATATATATATATATATATATATATATATTAGAGAGAGAGAGAGAGAGAGAGAGAAAAAAGAAAAAGGGGTTTTGTCCATTATTTCGAGTATCACCCCCTTTCGGACATTGTGATCATGGCTCTTTTTGTGTTCTTGGGAAATAAATGACACTATTTCCAGGGTTCTGAATTCAGTATTGGACTTTAATTGATTACCCAAGACTAGCGAGTCCAGTCTACCCTATTATTTTACACCTGCACTGAAAACAGGTCTTCAATTATATTAAAACAACACTTTTGCAAGAAAAAGTTACAGAGTTATAATCACTTGGCCATTATTCCCTCCTGGCAGAAGAGTGCTTGCTGATTTGAGTAACCTTCAGAAAATTCCAAACTGAATCTCCACCACCCCTTTCTTTGTTTTGCTTTTAAGAGGCCAAAGGGCAAGATTGTCCTCCTCCTGCTGCCTGGGATATTATCTTGGGCTCGTTTTAGTACTGCTCAGTTATTACACTCACAATTACCGTGTCACCAAATTTACAAACCAATGCTTACTGTTCAGTGGGACAATCCAGAGTCTAGTACTTGGAGTACTAAATAAGAACATGGTAACATAAGGAACTAAAAAGGTCATATCACAAGAATGATACTGGAAATCCTTCAAATTTTTATCAATAAAAATTGAGCAAAAATTAACCTTCTTGATTAAAGATTTCTAATATAGTTATGACATTCATTTGAAAGTGTCAAATAGAGTGCGCATATATATATATATATATATATATATATATATGAGGCACAGTGGAGTAATGGTTAGCGGCTTGGATTGAGGAATCAGAAAGCGGAGTTCAAATTCCAGTCAAATACATTACATTCACTTACGTACTAGTACCATTGGGAAAATTATGAATCCTCTTCTCCCTCCAGCTATGGGTAAATAGCAGGACAGACTGGGTTCTATAGCCCTGGATGGCAACTGGTCTAGGAGAAGGACAACTGAATTCAAAACCTGTGAAGGGTTGTTTGGGGACTTTGTGGCACGTAGTGCACCCAGGGTTATATATATATATATATATATATATCAAATCCGTAAGCAGAAAGGGTAATCCAAGTAGATATTTTTAATATAAAATATTAAAAAGATATCCATAAAGAGAGCTTAATCTATGCTATACAGAGGAATATGATAGACATCAAGGGAACACTTAGTGCATCATCAAAACCGATTATAAATCATAATTTATTTTGGCAAGTAAGTCTTTAATACTTATCTCATCAGATCAATATATATATATATATATATATATATAGGGCATAGGGTGGGGAGTGGCTTGAACCATTGCAATTGATGCTTACAGAAAATTCAATCAACCAAAACTAGAAATCTGAAATACACAATTACATGCGAGTGGTATCAATTACGGTGTGTGTTTAAGACTGAAAGTATTTAAAATATATATAATATAATATAATATAATATAATCACACACACACACACACACACGAGAGAGAGAGGGAAAAAAAGAAGAAAAACAAAGCAAGCAAGCAGAACTAGACAGACAATAGATTTACCTAGAGCATATGACAATAAACAACATTCCTGATTGCATCAGTTCTCAACTCGGTATCTATGCTGATGACTCAACTATTTACTCCTGTCTTTAATAGTATATCTGACCTACATTCTTTAAACTCTGGCAAGGAATAGCCTGGTGATTTTTACGCCCCCAAAATGAAATTATTCTATCAATGGCCCGAGAGAACTTTTTCTGCCTTCCATTAGCATGGCTAAGGCTAACTTTTCCTGCCAACAAAGTGGAAAGATTGAATCAATTGCTATGTATGCTGCGAAGTTGCTTCATTGTGTTGTGCTAAACAAATTTTTCCTCACCAGAATCTTACATATTTTTAAGTCTACCATTCAGGCTTTGAATATTGATGCCACATATTTAGAGATTCTTGATAAAATCCAGAGAGGAAAAAAAAAAACAAAAAAACAGCAATGTCACTAGTCCTGAGCTCATATCTTTGCATATGTAACTTTTTCCACTGGTGTAAGGTAGGTCCCCTGCACATTTTTTAAAATTTTTTATAAATACTTTCATGGCAATTATTCTGATGAACTTTCCTCTCTGGTATATAGACTATGAATTTAAGTGCAGTACTAGATTGGTAGCAAGATTAACATTTTATAGTTGAAATTAGTAGAAGGAAATAAACTTAAAGTTTGGCGTGCAAAAATTTAAATGCTAATTGTTATCTCTCCTTAAGTGTTTTCTTATATTCTTTCATGTTTACTATCCACTTGTGTCTTAGTCACTTTGCTTGGGGTGAGGAGGAAAAAAAAAAAAAAAAAAAAAAAAAAAAAAAAAAAAAAAAAAAACGTGCGCGCGCACACACACACTGAGATAGTGGGCATTGAAACATATCAGTTTGTTTGCTTTTTTCACACACACATATCAGTGTGGGACAATCCTGAGTCTAGAACAGTGTACTAAAGAAGAAATCATAAATTTGTTTACCTGCTCTGATAATGGTTTCGTCAAAAGATTACTTTTAAAAATGAACTTTGGACAATTGTTGACAGAACTTCCTCCTTGTTTGAGAAGGGTTATTCATAAAATCTCTATTGTCCGAGATTATTTTTTTCTCTCCAGAATTTATCCTACATATCTATAAGTCTACCATTCAGCCATGTTTGGAATGTAGCTGCCATACATAGTCTGGTGCTACTGCTATTTATCTAGAGCTTGATAAAATCCCAAAAATAATCTGCAATATTATTGGTCATGATCTGGTCATCTTGGCTTAAGTCAGTTTGCTTATGGAACTCTTGTGGCTCCATGCTTTCCAGCCAACTTTAATCTTCAAAAGTTTAAATGTAATGTCAATCACTATGTACTGTTCTGATTACTAGTGACAACAAAAAGAGTAATGTTCCTATCTCTAGTTCTGGCATACCCAGTAACCTGTTGTCTTAGTGGCTTTACTGCCTTGCATGGGATGAACTAAAAAAAAAAAAAAAAAAAAAAAAATTATTAAATTTAATTGACATAAAATTTGTCGTATATGAATACACATTTGGATCGGATATCTCAAGAATGTTTATTATACAGTCAAGTGATTTCAGAGAGGTGAAAGGAACAGTTGTGCAAATGTCATGGAAAGCTGTTTCAGCAAGAATTTCCTGATAAATGTACATGTTAAGATAAAGTGCTGCAAGACCAGACATGCTTATAATCGGTTCACTTTGAAAAGTGACAAAATCGTATTCCTGTCCAGACCAGTTTCAATGAAGGACTCCATTCAGAAAGCATTCTTTTACATTTTCCTTAATTCTGGGAGGTCCTACATAGAAACTTCATAAATCTTTAGCAAGGGTTCATATTTGTAGAAAAAACATTAAGGCCGTTACATTTTAAATAAGGTTAGAAATGCTTTTAATATTTAATAATAAGCAGCTTACCAAAACCTTTAATAATAACAAAAGGTATTTTAGAGTAGGTCTGCACAAAATATGGCCCATGGGGTGCGTTTTTTTTTTTTTTTTTTTTTTTTTTTAAAAAAAGGATAGTAAATTTTGTGTCCGGCAAAATAAATTTTTGCTAATTGACTGTATATGAAAAATTCAGCAACTAATAATTATTTCATTGTCCATAAAATCCTTATATATATATATATATATTATTATTTCATGAAGGTGGGGGGGGGCAGATAAAATACATATTGTATCTGGAATCCTAAGAAAGTTTAAGTTCAAGGTGCAAAAAATATTTGACGGTGGGTGGGGGGCACCATCATAATGTTGCACTTCTCGAACACCCACACTACATATTTACTTCTTCCTATGCATTATTAAAATTTGCATTGTGATTAAACTGAAATGCACGTTTTCAATCAAAAGAAAAATCAACGTCAATAAAAGTGTTTTCCTTGCAATGTAATCTTATGCGCAGTCAGTGTCCCTTCACACGTAAGCGACCATGGTCCTCTACATCTTCCAAGCTCTTTTTTTTTCTTTGTCATTTCTCCCAAACCCTGTTCTGCCATCCATTTCCTCAAGATTCCACAAACTCTGCAAAATAATCGTATCACGATATTTGTTGGTCTATTCATTGCTTAGATTTAGAACAGATTTTACTACACCACAGAGAGCGCTACCATACAATGTGGTTGGGAGCTGTAAAAGTTTTAAAAGCACTAAATCAGGTTCTTATTAAAACTAAAAAGAAAAAATACGGACACCGTTTGACATTGGATATCGAACTCTGAGAGGCCAAGTTTCCAGAAAACTAGGTTTCGCTCAGAAACTAAATAAGTTTCCCTGAAGAAATTATAAAATTATTAAAGAAAGTCAGTCACTCACTCAGTAAAAATAAGACCGATAAGCGACACTTTTTTTACTAGTACATCTATCAATTACATAAAAAACAGCCCTTTTATTTATTATAAAGAGATTAGTGGTGGGGGCGAACAATTACTTTCATTCCCATCAAGAAAAATTATTAGTTGGATTGGAATCTGTTTGCTTTTAGTTTTATTTTAAGAGGATTTTGACGCACACAAAATGTGAGATAATGCGATTTTCTAAGCATGGCTTAGATGTGACACAAGAAGGCCGAAAGTATGGGGCACCCAGTGGGGATCGATCTCACTACTCAGTTGTTTGTAACTGTTCTAGCGAGACAAGCTTGCTATTCTTTGGGAGGATATGGTTGACTACTGAAAACCGGGGGCTTAAAAGAAATATTGGCAAGCCCCAACTAACTATAAATAAATTTTTTTTTTTTGCTTTACAGAAGAATATTGGAAAAAAAAATAAATAAATAAAAAAATAAAAATAACACACAAACAACAAACCCCAAATACATCCGGTCCAAAGTGCTTACAGTAAGGAATGCTCTTAAGTTGTTGAAATCGTGCAAGTTTGCTATAAAAAAAAAAAAAAAAAAAAAAAAGTTTCGTTTTTAAGTAACCAGAAATCAAAGCCGAAACAATTAACTTTTTTTGTGCCGGTGACCCTCTCCGGTTCGATGTTTAAATAAAAACAGAATGGGGCTATCTTCCAATTTAGGATCTGGAAACAATTTCCCCGCATGGGAAATAAATACTGAATCAGCTTTAGATCGCTTTACCTAGCCTCATATTCTGAATACACTACCCACATCATAACCCCCCCCCCCCAAAAAAAAACATTCCTTACAATAATACAATTAAGATCCTACCTTCCCTCCAGAAACACAAATTCACTTATATACCGGTTCACACTCCTCCCCGGTTTCTTGACGTGGGGAAGTTTATGCCTTTATTACTGTTTAGGATTGGGTTTCCGGTTCCTCAATAGCAGTCTTTTTATTCTTTCACTCCCAGTGTAACACCCGTGTTTTAGTGGCATTATCGCCTTGCTTGGGGCGAATTCATACTATTTTTTAAGTTTTTACTTTTTACTTAAAATTAGTAAAAAAAGTTATTAAGTGTCTAGTAACAAATCGGTTTTTTTATGCTAGTGTCAAATGTGCGTTCGAAATCAAAGTCAGGATTTTTAGCCTGCTTATTTTCTAAGCATGCTCGTCACCAACTTAAAATTGTTACCCCCAGTCTTCTTTGACCCATTTTTAACCCTGTATGCGACGTACTAAAAGATTAGGTTATATAACCCGAGTGATTAAGGATAGAATTATTTTACCTTTTGTCAAGCTTCCCCTGCCCATAAACCCAACAATTTATTACTTGGGGGGGGGGGGTCTATTTCACGTTATTCTGCGTACATCACAACGATTTTTTTTTTGACATGTTTATAAAAATTTTTATATTCGATAAATTTTTTGCTAAGCTTAATTAGCGACGAAACAAAAAAAAGTCTAATGAAAATTTATGGCATGATGAGAATCAGTTTTTAGCCTTTCTAGTTTGTTTGAAATTCCAAATTATCAGTCTTCTTAAGTTTGTTAAAGTAAAATGAACCGCTTTCTAAAATAGAAAATAAGCAATAAAAATACTTTATATGTTACTGAAAACTGAACAATATCTTCCTTCGTTGGTGGGAGGGGGGGGCTTAAAGTTTCAATCAGAAGCTTCATGACAAGCGCATTCACAACTGTGATAGTACTAAAAAAAAAAACCCCCCAAAAAAACTAAGAAATCAAAAGGTAGTTTAAAAGTTGGTGAAATTAAAAAAGCGCTTTAGAAATGTTTACTTTGCTTATAAAACATCTACCTACAAGAAGTGCTTAAAACTTCCAGATTTTTTTTAGTACAGTTGATAGTAAATCATGTTATTGTTTGTATAGGCCATTTAGCGACCAAGCATTTTAAAATCACGAGCTGTTATTAAAAAAAAAAAGTTAGACCCCCCCCCCCATAAGCAATTAGTAGAGGCTCTATTTCAACACGTAAAGGAGAATGTAAAAAGAGCCAGGTAAGCCATTACAGTTTTTACCTGAATGGCTAGAGGTGAAAGGAGAGCGTGCATAGCCTTACCGCCCAATCAGACATCATGCATGGAGGGGGCAGTTTTAAGAAAAAAGAACTGCATTTTTAATGTTTTAGGTGTTTTTAATTAATACGTCACATTCCTTATCGATCGGAATTAAAATCGCTTGACAACTCTTAATATCCACAACGCAAAAAAAATAAAAATAAAAATAAACTAAAAAGCAATTAATATTTTGAAGTTGACACTCACGGGACATAGGAAAATAGCACATAACCTACCTAACGAGGTTGTGCAAAAAATGGTTGGCAGAACAGGATTTAGGAGATAACAAAAAGACAAATTACTAGAGCTACAAAAAGAAAAAAAAAGAAAAAAAGCAGGAAATTGCGCTGAGTTATCAACTACGTCCTTAAGGGACACAGCATATGGAAGAATTGAAATTTAAAAATGTATTTGCTAAGATGATATTTCCTTATTAAGTCTTTACAAAAAGGACACAAGTCAATTTTTGAAAGGCGATGTCATGTCAGTCATGACAAGTTTCTTGTTGCAATTAGAGATCTCAATCTGAAAATGAAGGAAAGCTAAGAGATTATAAAATATCCCAGATACGAACTAGGGGAGAGAAAAAAAAAAAAAGAAAAGGTATTATTTCAGGAACATTGCAAACTTATGTCAGATGCGCTCTAATCTATTTGCAAGACGAGTGTTTGTTCTCTGTATCAAACTCATTAAAAAGTTTAACCGCTTAAAAGAAACGAACAGATCTTTTAAAAAGAAAGAAAAAACTGTCGACTGAGAATTTACTTACATTTCTCTAAAAGATATAAAAATATATTAAAGTTTTCATCTTCGAATGACTTTTTCTGGCGTCTATAAAATAAAAATGCTTCCACTTGGCAAGGCTGTTCTGCAAGTCAAATTCATTTAGTTTCAAACAAGAGGAGTGGTATGAGAATATTAAAAAGACGAGGAGGGAGGGAGAAAGTGCGAGACGCAGCTTGAGAGTAAAGGGAAAGGTGGTGTAAGTTTTCACCTTTCTCTTACCCCGTCACCCTTTTTTTTTTTTCATTTCATAGAAAATCTAGTGTCAGGAGAGTTGGTCACATGACATGCGACACCAACATTCCTATAAATAAACGAATGGATTTAGCAAGTGACCAAGTGGAGTTAAAAAAAAAAAAAAGCCATATTTGTATACATTTTGAACCCGATTGGCCAGTACGCGATCTGTATGACGGGTAGAAGAGGCTTCGACATTTTATAAATAATGTGTACATGTATATACACACACGACACTAAAAAATTAAAAAAGAAGCAGTAATCTGAACAATTAGAAAGTTTTAAGAGAAATTAGATTAGTCACTTTCTAGAAGAATACTATAGGCAACTCGGAAACAATTCACGACCATAGGCTATCAAAGATTTTTCAATAGCCAAATCTGGGCGCTGAAAACTGAAAAAAAAAAAAAGTCTTATTCGCGATAAAATTTGTGAATGTTAGAAATGTCAAGACTTGATTAATAATCTTGATATCGAGAAGTGAGCTGGAAGAAAGTTTTCACTTTAATTGCGACGACTACCTGTTTTCAAAGTCCTCAAATCTAAAATATTTCGTGATGCAATTTTCCGGGATTGAAAGGCTAAAACTTGACAAGACAGTTTTATAAATGGAAAAGAAGAAGACTTTAATATAAACTAATAAAAACTTCACGATTGACAGTAAGTCAATGAAGAAAAGTGTTGAGTCCAAAATGGAAGTAGTCTCTAAAAATGACGAAAAGTTTTCGATTTTTTTTCTTCTTAGAGAAATTCTCGATAGGAATAGTTTTTACTTTTTAGAGAGACGAGAAGGGAGTCAGTCATTTTATTTCTAATAAATTTCATCTTGTCTTTATAAAGAGACGTCTGTTCACTGTTCTCCAAAGAGTTGAGGGTTCAAATCTTTGATGAACTCCTTAATTTCGATGTGCGTTATTTAACGATCATGGTGACGACCTAAGTGTTGTGATAAAACTAAAAGAAAACCAGTCGAAAGAATTACGATTTTAAAAAATAAATACCGATTTGAAAATTTTTTTTTACTTTAAAAGTTACGTATCAAGTGTCTAGAATTTTTTTTTTTTAGAATGCGAGTGTGGAACATGAACGCATATTTTAGAGGTAATACGAACGATAGGTAAATTTTAGTTCAAGAAACAAACAAAATCAAAATCCAAGTGTTTGCCTATTTACTTGGTGATAAATTTGACCCAAACTAGAGATAAAAAAAAAAAAGAGGACTTGGTTTCGTCGCAGTTCTAAAAAGTGTTAAAAAGGGTGCTGCACACAGGTGTGAAGTAAAATCAGAACAGACCCAGACTGAATAAAGCAGGTTTTACTTACCTGTGGATTCCTGAAGGAGGAAACATATTGTCATGGTTCTCCTTTAGTGTTAGCTGGAGACATTTTTACGAACACTTAGGAGGAGGTGTAAGGGAAACACGACAATAAATGAAAACGTTAGCGGAAGGGAGAAAGGAAATAAAAAAAAAGGTAAGGTAAAGAAAGAAGTATGTCATAGCAGGTGACGCAGGTTAAATAAAAATAAAATGGAATGTGAAAGAGGTATGGAAAGATACCACTTTAACTTTAGTTTAAAGAGGTTAAGATTAGACAGTGTATTGATGACTTTTCATACGTTTACTTTAAATGATTTTTTTCTTGGGGATAAACGATCAAGCAAGAGTCAAGACTAAGAGTTAATTAAATGGCATAAAATAAAATTATTTAAAATAGACTCAACAGGAACACATGACTTGAAGAGAACCAGCGATAGCCATCAATCATTTTTACAGAGTTTCTAGCTCATACAAAATTAATTATCTACGATTAATCAATTTACACTTCCAATAATATCAATAAAATGCTAGCTTCTTTTTTTAAATAGAAATTTAAGTTAAAGATTTGCGTGTAAGGAGATAGGGAATAATTGTAAGGCCCTTTTTACAGTGAGTAAAAAAAAAAAAGAAGCAAGATGAAAAACTGAAGCAGAAAGGTAATTTTCCATTAAGAAACACTTTTTTTTTTTTTGTAAATGGAGTGGAAAATAAATATTATTAAGATATGGTAGTGATTTTTTTCCCCTGTTTTGCCGTACTGTACACAACATTGTCCGGCCATCCATCCGATCTGTCTGTTCACAGGGTCGACGATGACAACCACCCTTTACCTTTCAACCTGCTCAGGGACGAAAGACTAAATGGACACAAACTTAGTTTCTTCTCACCTTTCTAGCCCACGCATATAGGACCTGTTCTCACATGTTGAAGCTCTCTAATAATTACTTATGCATCTTTTCTTTTTCTTTTTCTCTTCGTCTTTCTTTCTTTCTTTAACTATAACATCACCTCCCTTTTTGCTAATAAAATCAGCTTCTTTTTTGTTCTTTCTTTCTCTCTTCCCCTCCCCTGTCTCTTTTTATGTTGCTAACGATTTCCAACACATAAACTAAACTCCTTCCTCCAATTTCAATCACGCTTGTCTTCAACCTTTTTTTCTTTCTGCATTTCTCTCTTTTTCGACATGAATGTTGTGGATAGAGTTTATACATAGTCATGAACTTGAGGTTAACTCTTGTTTTAATTTTTACACTGAAAAAGGGAAATGAAAAAATGTTATTATTCGCAGTATAAATGTTAGATATGAACTTGAACCGACTTTAAATGTTCATTACTCAAACTGAGAAGGGTAGATTAGGAGGCCTATCTATCTACCTATCTATCTGTCTATCACAGACTGTTCATTATCTATCTATCTCAGACTGTTCATTGTCTATCTATCTATCTATCTATCTATCTATCTCAGACTGTTCATTATCTATCTATCTATCTATCTATCTCAGACTGTTCATTATCTATCTATCTCAGACTGTTCATTATCTATCTATCTATCTCAGACCGTTCATTATCTATCTATCTATCTATCTATCTATCTATCTATCTCAGACCGTTCATTATCTATCTATCTATCTCAGACCGTTCATTATCTATCTATCTATCTATCTATCTATCTATCTATCTATCTATCTATCTATCTATCTATCTATCTATCTATCTATCTATCTATCTATCTATCTATCTATCTATCTATAACTATTCATGATGTCTCAGTATTGCATATCCATCTCTAGCAAGCAAAATGGTCGAAGTTTCCCCGAGGCTGCAGAAAGGATTTCAAAAAGATTTCTGTCTGACAAAAAGGCAAGGAAATCATTAATAAATAAATAAAACAATCTATTTTTGATTTATTTCATTTTGAATCTTTATTTCCATTGTGTGTGTAAAAGAGAACAGCAAAAAAATGTCAATATTTTGATGAAGGGAGAAAAAATGGTCGTCTTTTCTTTAAACGAACCTACCTAAAACATAACTAGTGAGTCCCTAGTCACGGTCACTGGCTCAGTAAAATATTCTTAATCTTAAGTAAGTAAAGTTAATGTCACTCTATCACAGTGCAAAATTTCAAAATAGGGTACATTTAAAAAGTTGTGGTACCTAGTCTTGAATGTTGCGACATATGTGCTGATATAGCATTTTAGCCGGAAACTATGAATTCGTATAAAAAATAAAAGTAACTTTAGAAGTAATTAATTTATTTTACCAGAAATCTGAAATTAAGGTCCGAGTTATGCCATAATTGTGCATAACATGCTAAGTATGACTGAATTTTACAAACAGTTTTCCAGTCACTGAAATAAGCTTAAAGTAACTTTGTAAATTTGTTTTTTCCATTCTTTTGAATTCCAATTTAAAAATGAATATAGTTTCAGATGAATTATGTGACGTCACTACAACTTTGTAAAAATCCCATTGATAGAACACAGTTTCTTGTAAAACTTGCCGTTCGAAAGCATAATTTTTACGAAATACATTTCAGATTGGTGCTTCTCGGTCCAATTGTTGTGACCCAAATGAGGAATGATTTTAAAACATAGATATATTTACATAACAATTTGGACTATAAAAACATCATCCTGACATCAGAACAAGAAAATACTTGAGAATAATAAGTACATCGACATGAATGAAGGTGTGTTAAATTGATACGCCATAAGTTTTCTTGTCTGTTCACGTCCAATGTATGTATGCCGAGGTGTCTGGAGCCAAACAAAATCGTGTCAGTATCGGTTTATTCATTACTGCCGTTGCTATTCTGCATTTGATTCGCACATATGATACATTTACTTAGTATATAGGTATCTCCAAAAATTCGGTATACCTAAGGTTTAAAATAAATGTATTTTTCATAAAGGAAAAATCCTTTTCGAAGCTTTCCAACCGCTTCAATTGAAAAAGCTAAAGGATTAAATTTTCTAATTCCAGAAAAAAAAATACTGTGGAGTACTTCAAATAATAATTTGAATGATTTTTTTAGTCGATGCTTCCGAAAAACCAGGAAAACTTTAATGTAAATTTTACTTTAATGTTTTTCATTACATTTTCTTTGATCAGAATAAGAAATATTGATTATTAAACTAAAATAAATTCAGTAAAATTTTGGATAAAAAATTAAAACAAAAGGAAGAAACAGTGAAATTAGGTTTCTTTTTTCCGCCCATGAGGGGGCTCAGGCAAAGAGAAAAAAAATCGTTCAAGATCTCTTATTTAATTTGTGAAAACTTACATAATATGATAATGTTGTCAAATCGACGGGAAATATTTCATTACAAATTTCCATCACTTTGAATTTGGGTCATAAATTTACATTTAAATGATCAATGTTTATTTTAATATCTGTGGGAAAGACCGTTTGAATCTGACCCTCGAGTGCTTTCAAAATCAGTTTAGTTCTCATGGCATCAAAAATTGTTGTATTTTCTTTCTTTATTTATTACACTTTGCCAAGTCTGGCACAAGACCATACGTTGCTTGCAATACATGATGTTCGAAAGTGAATTGATCAGGTTTATAGGAAATAAAAAACACCCTATTTCCAACACAATTACATACCCACATACATACCATATTAAAACACACCCAAACTTTATTTTCTACCCAATAAAGACAATATTTACAAATACGCCAAAAAAGACTCCACAAGATAATATACACCATTTAAATCAAAGTGTCTATTGGTTAGAAATTAACATCATCATGTGAAATATTTGATCAATCAGAGAAAACTAAAACCCTATTTTTCTTGCGCCTACTTTTGGGAAAGATTTCTTATAAAACCCCGCAGATTTCGATTTTTAGTAGCAGAGATGCAATTGTTTCCAAGCTGTTCAAAGGCGTGGCTACAGAGCTTAAATGCATTCTGAAAGAAACATATTGGTGATCAGCGGCGACAGTCAGTGAATCTTTGCTGACAATCAAAGTCTTTTCTCAACTGCGGCTTTTTACTGTGGACCAACTACCCAAAGACTTTAACTCAATTACAGACTACTTTTTACTCCTTTTTGACTTTTTTGAATTCCTGCATATATGTTTGTAAATACAATTGATTTATTTAACAGGCATACCCATGTTTTCTTTATTTTTATTTAAATTATTATTTGGAATTTGGACGTTTGGATATTTAATATCAACAATCAGGACAAGAGAAATTCCTACAGGTTCAATGCTGGTTAAGTTTAAGATGTCTTGAGCATGTAAACCTGTGGTTTTAGACTAGAAGTAGGATGATATATAAGAAAAGAATGAGCGGGCTGCCTGATGAATGAATTGTCTGTTTTACCATCAGTGCCAGAAATAAAAGGAAAGATCTTGAAAGCTAATTTTCAAGGCAGGCCCTCCCCAACTTAAAGATGGGTGAAAAAACAATATGCACCAGCTTAAGCCAAGTTTAATATCGATATTTTATATTGATATTTTATATCGATAATTTTATATCCATATTTTATATCCATATTTTATATCGATATTTTATATTGATATTTTGATATATTGATATTTTATATCGATATTTTATATCGATATTTTATATCGATATTTTATATTGATATTTTATATCGATATTTTATATTGATATTTTGATATATTGATATTTTATATCGATATTTTATATCGATATTTTATATCAATATTTTATATCCATATTTTATATCCATATTTTATATTGATATTTTATATCCATATTTTATATCCATATTTTATATCGATATATTGATATTTTATATCCATATTTTAGGAGGATGTGCGTGCAGAACAAAAGTTGACAGTGCAGAAAGTGGAACTGAGAAGCCATTTCTGAATTCCAGCAATCCTGCTGCATTTTCTTTCACATAAAAGCTCTTGAGAAAAGGATGAATTCACCACTTCCTCCCCCCCAGCTATGAGTTAAATAGCAGGATAGGCTGAACTCTCTAACCTTGGATAGCAACCAATCTAAGAGGAGTTAAACTGAATTTCAAACTGTAGAGAAGGCAATGGAAAACCACTCCATTATTTTTTCAAGGAAACATTGCAATTAACAGATAATTAAAAAAAGGAATCTGTACAGAAGGCAACTGGAAACATATCTACAATCTTTCCTAAGAAGCTATCGCAATTCACAGAAAATAAGAAAAAGGAATCTGTATCAAAGGCAATATGAAAGTTGGTCTTTATACATTTTATTTCCTATTTTATTCAGTTTTCTTTATAGATAACTTTTTAAGCAGACAAAGTGATCAATTTCTCATGTTTTGCCACTAGAATTTGTATTTTATATCTTATACATTTCCTCATTACCACAATGCTTAACAACTTTATAGCTTGATAAAGACATATTTGTTATAGCTCTTCTCTTTATACAGAAACAGATCAGTCAGATAAAGTCCTCAATTTGCTCTTATTAGATCTACATCAGAGTCATCCAGGAACTTTGGTGAATTTTTTCACAGTTTCATAGTAAAGCAGATCAATTTTACAATTTTCAGCATTTTACCGTTTGCAAAATATGAAGTTATAAAATATTTTGTTTGATCGTATCAAATCAGTTTTGCTACATATTTTTTTAAAATAGCTATGTGATTAAAAATCTCAAATTCAAAATTCAGGACATTTCAAAAAAGGACAGTCATATGTTTATATTTGTGTAGAATAAACTGGCTTTCATCTTAATTGCACAGACAGATCTTGTCACCAGACAGCAAATAAAAATTTAGGTTCTAATAAATATTTATTTGCTATGCATTGTATAAAATGTAGATGAATTAGTCAATAATTATTTATTAAGCTTTATTCACATTAAATATTTATTTGCTATGCAGTGTATAAAATGTAGATGAATTAGTCAATAATTATTTATTATGCTTTATTCACATTAAATATTTATTTGCAATGCAGTGTATAAAATATAGATAGATTAGTCAATAATTATTTATTAAGCTTTATTCACATAAAATATTTATTTAATATACAGTGTATAAAATGTAGATGGATTAGTCAATAATTATTTATTAAGCTTTATTCACATTAAATATTTATTTAATATACAGTGTATAAAATGTAGATGGATTAGTCAATAATTATTTATTAAGATTTATTCACATTAAATATTATTTTGATATGCAGTGTATAAAATGTATATGGATTAGTCAATAATTATTTATTATGCTTTATTTACATTAAATATTTATTTGCTATGCATTGTATAAAATGTAGATGGATAAGTCAATAATTATTTATTATGCTTTATTCACATTAAATATTTATTTGCTATGCAGTGTATAAAATGTAGATGGATTAGTCAATAATTATTTATTAAGCTTTATTCACATTAAATATTATTTGGATATGCAGTGTATAAAATGTATATGGATTAGTCAATAATTATTTATTAAGCTTTCTTCACATTAAATATTTATTGGCTATGCAGTGTATAAAATGTAGATGGATTAGTCAATAATTATTTATTATGATTTATTCATATTAAATATTTATTTGCTATGCATTGTATAAAATGTAGATGGATTAGTCAATAATTATTTATTAAGCTATATTCACATTAAATATTATTTTGATATACAGTGTATAAAATGTAGATGGATTAGTCAATAATTATTTATTATGCTTTATTTACATTAAATATTTATTTGCTATGCAGTGTATAAAATGTAGATGGATTAGTCAATAATTATTTATTATGCTTTATTCACATTAAATATTTATTTGCTATGCAGTGTATAAAATGTAGGTGGATTAGTCAATAATTATTCATTAAGCTTTCTTCACATTAAATATTTATTGGCTATGCAGTGTATAAAATGTAGATAGATTAGTCAATAATTATTTATTATGCTTTATTCATATTAAATATTTATTTGCTATGCATTGTATAAAATGTAGATGGATTAGTCAATAATTATTTATTAAGCTTTATTCACATTAAATATTATTTTGATATGCAGTGTATAAAATGTAGATGGATTAGTCAATAATTATTTATTATGCTTTATTCACATTAAATAATGATTTGCTATGCATTGTATAAAATGTAGATGGATTAGTCAATAATTATTTATTAAGCTTTATTCACATTAAATATTATTTTGATATGCAGTGTATAAAATATATATGGATTAGTCAATAATTATTTATTAAGCTTTATTCAGGTTAAATATTTATTTGCAATGCAGTGTATAAAATCTAGATGGATTAGTCAATAATTATTTATTAAGCTTTATTTACATTAAATATTATTTTGCTATGCAGTGTATAAAAAGCACATGGATTAGTCAATAATTATTTATTATGCTTTATTCACATTAAATATTTATTTGCTATGCATTGTATAAAATGTAGATGGATTAGTCAATAATTATTTATTATGCTTTATTCACATTAAATATTTATTTGCTATGCAGTGTATAAAATGTAGATGGATTAGTCAATAATTATTTATTAAGCTTTATTCACATTAAATATTTATTTAATATACAGTGTATAAAATGTAGATGGATTAGTCAATAATTATTTATTAAGCTTTATTCACATTAAATATTTATTTGCTATGCAATGTATAAAATGTAGATGGATTAGTCAATAATTATTTATTAAGCTTTATTCAAATTAAATATTATTTTGATATGCAGTGTATAAAATGTAGATGGATTAGTCCATAATTATTTATTATGCTTTATTCACATTAAATATTTATTTGCTATGCATTGTATAAAATGTAGATGGATTAGTCCATAATTATTTATTATGCTTTATTCACATTAAATATTTATTTGCTATGCATTGTATAAAATGTAGATGGATTAGACAATAATTATTTATTAAGCTTTATTCACATTAAATATTTATTTAATATACAGTTTATAAAATGTAGATGGATTAGTCAATAATTATTTATTAAGCTTTATTCACATTAAATATTTATTTGCTATGCAGTGTATAAAATGTAGATGGATTAGTCAATAATTATTTATTAAGCTTTATTCACATTAAATATTTATTTAATATACAGTTTATAAAATGTAGATGGATTAGTCAATAATTATTTATTAAGCTATATTCACATTAAATATTTATTTGCTATGCAGTGTATAAAATGTAGATGGATTAGTCAATAATTATTTATTAAGCTTTATTCAAATTAAATATTATTTTGATATGCAGTGTATAAAATGTAGATGGATTAGTCCATAATTATTTATTATGCTTTATTCACGTTAAATATTTATTTGCTATGCAGTGTATAAAATGTAGACGGATTAGTCAATAATTATTTATTAAGCTTTATTCACATTAAATATTTATTTGCTATGCAGTGTATAAAATGTTGATGGATTAGTCAATAATTTTTTATTATGCTTTATTCACATTAAATATTTCTTTGCTATGCAGTGTATAAAATGTAGATGGATTAGTCAATAATTATTTATTAAGCTTTATTCACATAAAATATTTATTTGCTATGCAGTGTATAAAATGTAGATGGATTAGTCAATAAGTATTTATTAAGCTTTATTCACATTAAATATTTATTTAATATACAGTGTATAAAATGTAGATGGATTAGTCAATAATTATTTATTAAGCTTTATTCACATGAAATATTTCTTTGCAATGCATTGTATAAAATGTAGATGGATTAGTCAATAATTATTTATTAAGCTTTATTCTCATTAAATATTTATTTGCTATGCATTGTATCAAATGTAGATGGATTAGTCAATAATTATTTATTAAGCTTTATTTACATTAAATATTATTTTGCTATGCAGTGTATAAAAAGCACATGGATTAGTCAATAATTATTTATTATGCTTTATTCACATTAAATATTTATTTGCTATGCATTGTATAAAATGTAGATGGATTAGTCAATAATTATTTATTATGCTTTATTCACATTAAATATTTATTTGCTATGCAGTGTATAAAATGTAGATGGATTAGTCAATAATTATTTATTAAGCTTTATTCACATGAAATATTTCTTTGCAATGCATTGTATAAAATGTAGATGGATTAGTCAATAATTATTTATTAAGCTTTATTCTCATTAAATATTTATTTGCTATGCATTGTATCAAATGTAGATGGATTAGTCAATAATTATTTATTAAGCTTTATTCACATTAAATATTATTTTGATATGCAGTGTATAAAATGTAGATGGATTAGTCAATAATTATTTATTAAGCTTTATTCAGGTTAAATATTTATTTGCAATGCAGTGTATAAAATGTAGATGGATTAGTCAATAATTATTTATTAAGCTTTATTCACATGAAATATTTCTTTGCAATGCATTGTATAAAATGTAGATGGATTAGTCAATAATTATTTATTAAGCTTTATTCTCATTAAATATTTATTTGCTATGCATTGTATCAAATGTAGATGGATTAGTCAATAATTATTTATTAAGCTTTATTCACATTAAATATTATTTCGATATGCAGTGTATAAAATGTAGATGGATTAGTCAATAATTATTTATTAAGCTTTATTCAGGTTAAATATTTATTTGCAATGCAGTGTATAAAATGTAGATGGATTAGTCAATAATTATTTATTAAGCTTTATTTACATTAAATATTATTTTGCTATGTAGTGTATAAAAAGCACATGGATTAGTCAATAATTATTTATTATGCTTTATTCACATTAAATATTTATTTGCTATGCATTGTATAAAATGTAGATGGATTAGTCAATAATTATTTATTAAGCTTTATTCTCATTAAATATTTATTTGCTATGCATTGTATCAAATGTAGATGGATTAGTCAATAATTATTTATTAAGCTTTATTCACATTAAATATTATTTCGATATGCAGTGTATAAAATGTAGATGGATTAGTCAATAATTATTTATTAAGCTTTATTCAGGTTAAATATTTATTTGCAATGCAGTGTATAAAATGTAGATGGATTAGTCAATAATTATTTATTAAGCTTTATTTACAT
Source organism: Acanthosepion esculentum (assembly GCA_964036315.1). Taxonomy (NCBI): domain Eukaryota; kingdom Metazoa; phylum Mollusca; class Cephalopoda; order Sepiida; family Sepiidae; genus Acanthosepion; species Acanthosepion esculentum. The sequence continues at coordinate 92,173,652 of OZ038499.1, read as the reverse complement.
TAAATATTATTTTGCTATGTAGTGTATAAAAAGCACATGGATTAGTCAATAATTATTTATTATGCTTTATTCACATTAAATATTTATTTGCTATGCATTGTATAAAATGTAGATGGATTAGTCAATAATTATTTATTATGCTTTATTCACATTAAATATTATTTTGATATGCAGTGTATAAAATGTATATGGATTAGTCAATAATTAGTTATTAAGCTTTATTCACATTAAATATTTATTTGCTATGCAGTGTATAAAATGTAGAGGGATTAGTCAATAATTATTTATTAAGCTTTCTTCACATTAAATATTTATTGGCTATGCAGTGTATAAAATGTAGATGGATTAGTCAATAATTATTTATTATGCTTTATTCACATTAAATATTTATTTGCTATGCATTGTATAAAATGCAGATGGATTAGACAATAATTATTTATTAAGCTTTATTCACATTAAATATTTATTTGCTATGCAGTGTATAAAATGTAGGTGGATTAGTCAATAATTATTTGTTATGCTTTATTCACATCAAATATTTATTTGCTATGCATTGTATAAAATGTAGATGGATTAGTCAATAATTATTTATTAAGCTTTATTCACATAAAATATTTATTTGCTATGCAGTGTATAAATGTAGATGGATTAGTCAATAATTATTTATTGAGCTTTATTCACACTAAATATTTATTTAATATACAGTGTATAAAATGTAGATGGATTAGTCAATAATTATTTATTAAGCTTTATTCACATTAAATATTTATTTGCAATGCAGTGTATAAAATGTAGATGGATTAGTCAATAATTATTTATTAAGCTTTATTCACATTAAATATTTATTTACCATGCAGTGTATAAAATGTAGATGGATTAGTCAATAATTATTTATTAAGGTTTATTCACATTAAATATTTATTTGCTATGCAGTGTATAAAATGTAGATGGATTAGTCAATAATTATTTATTATGCTTTATTCACATTAAATATTTATTTGCTATGCAGTGTATAAAATGTAGATGGATTAGTCAATAATTATTTATTAAGCTTTATTCACATTAAATATTTATTTGCTATGCAGTGTATAAATGTAGATGGATTAGTCAATAATTATTTATTAAGCTTTATTCACATTAAATATTTATTTAATATGCAGTGTATAAAATGTAGATGGATTAGTCAATAATTATTTATTAAGCTTTATTCACATAAAATATTTATTTGCTATGCAGTGTATAAATGTAGATGGATTAGTCAATAATTATTTATTAAGCTTTATTCACATTAAATATTTATTTGCAATGCAGTGTATAAAATGTAGATGGATTAGTCAATAATTATTTATTAAGCTTTATTCACATTAAATATTTATTTAATATACAGTGTATAAAATGTAGATGGATTAGTCAATAATTATTTATTAAGCTTTATTCACATTAAATATTTATTTGCAATGCAGTGTATAAAATGTAGATGGATTAGTCAATAATTATTTATTAAGCTTTATTCACATTAAATATTTATTTGCTATGCATTGTATAAAATGTAGAGGGATTAGTCAATAATTATTTATTAAGCTTTATTCACATTAAATATTTATTTAATATACAGTGTATAAAATGTAGATGGATTAGTCAATAATTATTTATTATGCTTTATTCACATTAAATATTTATTTGCTATGCAGTGTATAAAATGTAGATGGATTAGTCAATAATTATTTATTAAGCTTTATTCACATTAAATATTTATTTGCTATGCAGTGTATAAAATGTAGATGGATTAGTCAATAATTATTTATTAAGCTTTATTCACATTAAATATTTATTTAATATGCAGTGTATAAAATGTAGATGGATTAGTCAATAATTATTTATTAAGCTTTATTCACATGAAATATTTCTTTGCAATGCATTGTATAAAATGTAGATGGATTAGTCAATAATTATTTATTAAGCTTTATTCACATTAAATATTTATTTGCTATGCATTGTATCAAATGTAGATGGATTAGTCAATAATTATTTATTAAGCTTTATTCACATTACATATTTATTTGCCATGCAGTGTATAAAATGTAGATGGATTAGTCAATAATTATTTATTAAGGTTTATTCACATTAAATATTTATTTGCTATGCAGTGTATAAAATGTAGATGGATTAGTCAATAATTATTTATTAAGCTTTATTCACATTAAATATTTATTTAATATACAGTGTATAAAATGTAGATGGATTAGTCAATAATTATTTATTAAGCTTTATTCACATTAAATATTTATTTGCAATGCACTGTATAAAATGTAGATGGATTAGTCAATAATTATTTATTAAGCTTTATTCACATTAAATATTTATTTGCTATGCAGTGTATAAAATGTATATGGATTAGTCAATAATTATTTATTAAGCTTTATTCACATTAAATATTTATTTAATATACAGTGTATAAAATGTAGATGGATTAGTCAATAATTATTTATTAAGCTTTATTCCCATTAAATATTTATTTGCAATGCAGTGTATAAAATGTAGATGGATTAGTCAATAATTATTTATTAAGCTTTATTTACATTAAATATTTATTTGCAATGCAGTGTATAAAATGTAGATGAATTAGTCAATAATTATTTATTAAGCTTTATTGACATTAAATATTTATTTGCAATGCAGTGTATAAAATGTAGATGGATTTGTCAATAATTATTTATTAAGCTTTATTCACATTAAATATTTATTTGCAATGCAGTGTATAAAATGTAGATGGATTAGTCAATAATTATTTATTAAGCTTTATTCACATTAAATATTTATTTGCAATGCAGTGTATAAAATGTAGATTGATTTGTCAATAATTATTTATTAAGCTTTATTCACATTAAATATTTATTTTCAATGCAGTGTATAAAATGTAGATGGATTAGTCAATAATTATTTATTAAGCTTTATTCACATTAAATATTTATTTGCTATGCATTGTATAAAATGTAGATGGATTAGTCAATAATTATTTATTAAGCTTTATTCACATTAAATATTTATTTGCAATGCAGTGTATAAAATGTAGATGCATTAGTCAATAATTATTTATTAAGCTTTATTCACATTAAATATTTATTTGCTATACAGTGTAAAAAATGTAGATGGATTAGTCAATAATTATTTATTCAGATTTATTCACATTAAATATTTATTTGCTATGCATTGTATAAAATGTAGATGGATTTGTCAATAATTATTTATTAAGCTTTATTCACATTAAATATTTATTTGCTATGCATTGTATAAAATGTAGATGGATTAGTCAATAATTATTTATTAAGCTTTATTCACATTGAATATTTATTTGCTATGCAGTGAATAAAATGTAGATGGATTAGTCAATAATTATTTATTAAGCTTTATTCACATTAAATATTTATTTGCAATGCAGTGTATAAAATGTAGATGGATTAGTCAATAATTATTTATTAAGCTTTATTCACATTAAATATTTATTTGCAATGCAGTGTATAAAATGTAGATGGATTAGTCAATAATTATTTATTAAGCTTTATTCACATTAAATATTTATTTCCTATGCAGTGTATAAAATGTAGATGGATTAGTCAATAATTATTTATTAAGCTTTATTCACATTAAATATTTATTTGCAATGCAGTGTATAAAATGTAGATGGATTAGTCAATAATTATTTATTAAGCTTTATTCACATTAAATATTTATTTGCTATACAGTGTAAAAAATGTAGATGGATTACTCAATAATTATTTATTAATCTTTATTCACATTATATATTTATTTCTATGCAGTGTATAAAATGTAGATGGATTAGTCAATAATTATTTATTAAGCTTTATTCACATTAAATATTTATTTGCTATGCAGTGTATAAAATGTAGATGGATTAGTGAATAATTATTTATTAAGCTTTATTCACATTAAATATTTATTTACTATGCAGTGTATAAAATGTAGATGCATTAGTCAATAAATATTTATTAAGCTTTATTCACATTAAATATTTATTTGCTTTGCAGTGTATAAAATGTAGATGGATTTATCAATAATTATTTATTAAGCTTTATTCACATTAAATATTTATTTGCAATGCAGTGTATAAAATGTAGATGGATTTGTCAATAATTATTTATTAAGCTTTATTCACATTAAATATTTATTTGCAATGCAGTGTATAAAATGTAGATGGATTAGTCAATAATTATTTATTAAGCTTTATTCACATTAAATATTTAATTGCAATATAGTGTATAAAATATAGATAGATTAGTCAATAATTATTTATTAAGCTTTATTCACATTAAATATTTATTTGCAATGCAGTGTATAAAATGTAGATGGATTTGTCAATAATTATTTATTAAGCTTTATTCACATTAAATATTTATTTGCAATGCAGTGTATAAAATGTAGATGGATTAGTCAATAATTATTTATTAAGCTTTATTCACATTAAATATTTATTTGCTATGCATTGTATAAAATGTAGATGGATTAGTCAATAATTATATATTAAGCTTTATTCACATTAAATATTTATTTGCAATGCAGTGTATAAAATGTAGATGGATTAGTCAATAATTATTTATTAAGCTTTATTCACATTAAATATTTATTTGCTATACAGTGTAAAAAATGTAGATGGATTAGTCAATAATTATTTATTAAGCTTTATTCACATTAAATATTTATTTGCTATGCATTGTATAAAATGTAGATGGATTTGTCAATAATTATTTATTAAGCTTTATTCACATTAAATATTTATTTGCTATGCATTGTATAAAATGTAGATGGATTAGTCAATAATTATTTATTAAGCTTTATTCACATTAAATATTTATTTGCTATGCAGTGTATAAAATGTAGGTTGATTAGTCAATAATTATTTATTAAGCTTTATTCACATTAAATATTTATTTGCTATGCAGTGTATAAAATGTAGATGGATTAGTCAATAATTATTTATTAAGCTTTATTCACATTAAATATTTATTTGCTATACAGTGTAAAAAATGTAGATGGATTAGTCAATAATTATTTATTAAGCTTTATTCACATTAAATATTTATTTCTATGCAGTGTATAAAATGTAGATGGATTAGTCAATAATTATTTATTAAGCTTTATTCACATTAAATATTTATTTGCTATGCAGTGTATAAAATGTAGATGGATTAGTCAATAATTATTTATTAAGCTTTATTCACATTAAATATTTATTTGCTATGTATTGTATAAAATGTAGATGGATTAGTCAATTATTTATTAAGCTTTATTCACATTAAATATTTATTTGCAATGCAGTGTATAAAATGTAGATGGATTAGTCAATAATTATTTATTAAGATTTATTCACATTAAATATTTATTTGCTATGCATTGTATAAAATGTAGATGGATTAGTCAATAATTATTTATTAAGCTTTATTGACATTAAATATTTATTTGCAATGCAGTGTATAAAATGTAGATGGATTAGTCAATAATTATTTATTAAGCTTTATTCACATTAAATATTTATTTGCTATGCACTGTATAAAATGTAGATGGATTAGTCAATAATTATTTATTAAGCTTTATTCACATTAAATATTTATTTAATATACAGTGTATAAAATGTAGTTGGATTAGTCAATAATTATTTATTAAGCTTTATTCACATTAAATATTTATTTAATATAAAGTGTATAAAATGTAGATGGATTAGTCAATAATTATTTATTAAGCTTTATTCACATTAAATATTTATTTGCTATACAGTGTATAAAATGTAGATGCATTAGTCAATAATTATTTATTAAGCTTTATTCACATTCAATATTTATTTGCAATGCAGTTTATAAAATGTAGATGGATTAGTCAATAATTATTTATTAAGCTTTATTCACATTAAATATTTATTTGCAATGCAGTGTATAAAATGTAGATGGATTAGTCAATAATTATTTATTAAGCTTTATTCACATTAAATATTTATTTGCTATGCATTGTATAAAATGTAGGTGATTAGTCAATAATTATTTATTAAGGTTTATTCACATTAAATATTTATTTGCAATGCAGTGTAGAAAATGCAGATGGATTAGTCAATAATTATTTATTAAGCTTTATTCACATTAAATATTTATTTGCTATGCATTGTATAAAATGTAGATGGATTAGTCAATAATTATTTATTAAGGTTTATTCACATTAAATATTTATTTAATATACAGTGTATAAAATGTAGATGGATTAGTCAATAATTATTTATTAAGCTTTATTCACATTAAATATTTATTTGCAATGCAGTGTATAAAATGAAGATGGATTAGTCAATAATTATTTATTAAGCTTTATTCACATTAAATATTTATTTGCTATGCAGTGCGTAAAATGTAAATGGATTAGTCAATAATTATTTATTAAGCTTTATTCACATTAAATATTTATTTGATATACAGTGTATAAAATGTAGATGGATTAGTCAATAATTATTTAAGCTTTATTCACTTTAAATATTTATTTGCTATGCATTGTATAAAATGTAGATGGATTAGTCAATAATTATTTATTAAGCTTTATTCACATTAAATATTTATTTGCTATGCATTGTATAAAATGTAGATGGATTAGTCAATAATTATTCATCAAGCTTTATTCACATTAAATATTTATTTGCAATGCAGTGTATAAAATGTAGATGGATTAGTCAATAATTATTTATTAAGCTTTATTCACATTAAATATTTATTTGCTATGCATTGTATAAAATGTAGATGGATTAGTCAATAATTATTTATTAAGCTTTATTCACATTAAATATTTATTTGCAATGCAGTGTATAAAATGCAGATGGATTAGTCAATAATTATTTATTAAGCTTTATTCACATTAAATATTTATTTGCTATGCATTGTATAAAATGTAGATGGATTAGTCAATAATTATTTATTAAGCTTTATTCACATTAAATATTTATTTGCAATGCAGTGTATAAAATGTAGATGGATTAGTCAATAATTATTTATTAAGCTTTATTCACATTAAATATTTATTTGATATACAGTGTATAAAATGTAGATGGATTAGTCAATAATTATTTATTAAGCTTTATTCACATTAAATATTTATTTGCTATGCATTGTATAAAATGTAGAATGATTAGTCAATAATTATTTTTTAAGCTTTATTCACATTAAATATTTATTTGCTATGTATTGTATAAAATGTAGATGGATTAGTCAATTATTTATAAACCTTTATTCACATTAAATATTTATTTGCAATGCAGTGTATAAAATGTAGGTGGATTAGTCAATAATTATTTATTAAGATTTATTCACATTAAATATTTATTTGCTATGCATTGTATAAAATGTAGATGGATTAGTCAATAATTATTTATTAAGCTTTATTCACATTAAATATTTATTTGCAATGCAGTGTATAAAATGTAGATGGATTAGTCAATAATTATTTATTAAGCTTTATTCACATTAAATATTTATTTGCTATGCACTGTATAAAATGTAGATGGATTAGTCAATAATTATTTATTAAGCTTTATTCACATTAAATATTTATTTAATATACAGTGTATAAAATGTAGTTGGATTAGTCAATAATTATTTATTAAGCTTTATTCACATTAAATATTTATTTAATATAAAGTGTATAAAATGTAGATGTATTAGTCAATAATTATTTATTAAGCTTTATTCACATTAAATATTTATTTGCTATGCATTGTATAAAATATAGATGGATTAGTCAATAATTATTTATTGAGCTTTATTCACATTAAATATTTATTTGCTATACAGTGTATAAAATGTAGATGCATTAGACAATAATTATTTATTAAGCTTTATTCACATTAAATATTTATTTGCAATGCAGTGTATAAAATGTAGATGGATTAGTCAATAATTATTTATTAAACTTTATTCACATTAAATATTTATTTGCTATGCATTGTATAAAATGTAGATGGATTAGTCAATAATTATTTATTAAGCTTTATTCACATTAAATATTTATTTGCAATGCAGTGTATAAAATGTAGATGGATTAGTCAATAATTATTTATTAAGCTTTATTCACATTAAATATTTATTTGCTATGCATTGTATAAAATGTAGATGGATTAGTCAATAATTATTTATTAAGCTTTATTCACATTAAATATTTATTTGCAATGCAGTGTATAAAATGTAGATGGATTAGTCAATAATTATTTATTAATCTTTATTCACATTAAATATTTATTTGCTATGCATTGTATAAAATGTAGATGGATTAGTCAATAATTATTTATTAATCTTTATTCACATTAAATATTTATTTGCAATGCAGTGTATAAAATGTAGATGGATTAGTCAATAATTATTTATTAAGCTTTATTCACATTAAAGATTTATTTGCTATGCAGTGTATAAAATGTAGATGGATTAGTCAATAATTATTTATTAAGCTTTATTCACATTAAATATTTATTTAATATACAGTGTATAAAATGTAGATGGATTAGTCAATAATTATTTATTAAGCTTTATTCACATTAAATATTTATTTGATATACAGTGTATAAAATGTAGATGGATTAGTCAATAATTATTTAAGCTTTATTCACTTTAAATATTTATTTGCTATGCATTGTATAAAATGTAGATGGATTAGTCAATAATTATTTATTAAGCTTTATTCACATTAAATATTTATTTGCAATGCAGTGTATAAAATGTAGATGGATTAGTCAATAATTATTTATTAAGCTTTATTCACATTAAATATTTATTTGCTATGCAGTGCATAAAATGTAAATGGATTAGTCAATAATTATTTATTAAGCTTTATTCACATTAAATATTTATTTAATATACAGTGTATAAAATGTAGATGGATTAGTCAATAAATATTTATTAAGCTTTATTCACATTAAATAATTATTTAATATACAGTGTATAAAATGTAGATGGATTAGTCAATAATAATTTATTAAGCTTTATTCCCATTAAATATTTATTTGCAATGCAGTGTACAAAATGTAGATGGATTAGTCAATAATTATTTATTAAGCTTTATTCACATTAAATATTTATTTGCAATGCAGTGTATAAAATGTAGATGGATTAGTCAATAAATATTTATTAAGCTTTATTCACATTAAATATTTATTTGCTATGCACTGTATAAAATGTAGATGGATTAGTCAATAATTATTAATTAAGCTTTATTCACATTAAATATTTATTTAATATACAGTGTATAAAATGTAGATGGATTAGTCAATAATTATTTATTAAGCTTTATTCACATTAAATATTTATTTGCTATGCATTGTATAAAATGTAGATGGATTAGTCAATAATTATTTATTAAGCTTTATTCACATTAAACATTTATTTGCAATGCAGTGTATAAAATGTAGATGGATTAGTCAATAATTATTTATTAAGCTTTATTCACATTAAATATTTATTTGATATACAGTGTATGAAATGTAGATGGTTTAGTCAATAATTATTTATTAAGCTTTATTCACATTAAATATTTATTTGCTATGCATTGTATAAAATGTAGAATGATTAGTCAATAATTATTTTTTAAGCTTTATTCACATTAATATTTATTTAATATATGGTGTATAAAATGTAGATGGATTAGTCAATAATTATTTATTAAGGTTTATTCACATTAAATATTTATTTGCAATGCAGTGTATAAAATGTAGATGGATTAGTCAATAATTATTTATTAAGCTTTATTCACATTAAATATTTATTTGCTATGCATTGTATAAAATGTAGATGGATTAGTCAATAATTATTTATTAAGGTTTATTCACATAAAATATTTATTTGCAATGCAGTGTATAAAATGTAGATGGATTAGTCAATAATTATTTATTAAGCTTTATTCACATTAAATATTTATTTGCTATGCAGTGTATAAAATATAGATGGATTAGTCAATAATTATTTATTAAGCTTTATTCACATTAAATATTTATTTAATATACAGTGTATAAAATGTAGATGGATTAGTCAATAATTATTTATTAAGCTTTATTCACATTAAATATTTATTTGCTATGCATTGTATAAAATGTAGATGGATTAGTCAATAATTATTTATTAAGCTTTATTCACATTAAATATTTATTTAATATACAGTGTATAAAATGTAGATGGATTAGTCAATAATTATTTATTAAGCTTTATTCACATTAAATATTTATTTGCAATGCAGTGTATAAAATATAGATGGATTAGTCAATAATTATTTATTAAGCTTTATTCACATTAAATATTTATTTGCAGTGCAGTGTATAAAATGTAGATGGATTAGTCAATAATTATTTATTAAGCTTTATTCACATTAAATATTTATTTGCTATGCAGTGCATAAAATGTAAATGGATTAGTCAATAATTATTTATTAAGCTTTATTCACATTAAATATTTATTTGATATACAGTGTATAAAATGTAGATGGATTAGTCAATAATTATTTAAGCTTTATTCACTTTAAATATTTATTTGCTATGCATTGTATAAAATGTAGATGGATTAGTCAATAATTATTTATTAAGCTTTATTCACATTAAATATTTATTTGCAATGCAGTGTATAAAATGTAGATGGATTAGTCAATAATTATTTATTAAGCTTTATTCACATTAAATATTTATTTGCTATGCATTGTATAAAATGTAGATGGATTAGTCAATAATTATTTATTAAGCTTTATTCACATTAAATATTTATTTGCAATGCAGTGTATAAAATGTAGATGGATTAGTCAATAATTATTTATTAAGCTTTATTCACATTAAATATTTATTTGCTATGCATTGTATAAAATGTAGATGGATTAGTCAATAATTATTTATTAAGCTTTATTCACATTAAATATTTATTTGCAATGCAGTCTATAAAATGTAGATGGATTAGTCAATAATTATTTATTAAGCTTTATTCACATTAAATATTTATTTGATATACAGTGTATAAAATGTAGATGGATTAGTCAATAATTATTTATTAAGCTTTATTCACATTAAATATTTATTTGCTATGCATTGTATAAAATGTAGAATGATTAGTCAATAATTATTTTTTAAGCTTTATTCACATTAATATTTATTTAATATACGGTATATAAAATGTAGGTGGATTAGTCAATAATTATTTATTAAGCTTTATTCACATTAAATATTTATTTGCTATGCAGTGTATAAAATATAGATGGATTAGTCAATAATTATTTATTAAGCTTTATTCACATTAAATATTTATTTGCTATGCAGTGTATAAAATATAGATGGATTAGTCAATAATTATTTATTAAGCTTTATTCACATTAAATATTTATTTGCTATGCAGTGTATAAAATATAGATGGATTAGTCAATAATTATTTATTAAGCTTTATTCACATTAAATATTTATTTGCTATGCAGTGCATAAAATATAGATGGATTAGTCAATAATTATTTATCAAGGTTTATTCATATTAATATTTATTTGCTATGCAGTGTATAAAATATAGATGGATTAGTCAATAATTATTTATTAAGCTTTATTCACATTAAATATTTATTTGCTATGCAGTGTATAAAATATAGATGGATTAGTCAATAATTATTTATTAAGCTTTATTCACATTAAATATTTATTTGCTATGCAGTGTATAAAATATAGATGGATTAGTCAATAATTATTTATTAAGCTTTATTCACATTAAATATTTATTTGCAATGCAGTGTATAAAATATAGATGGATTAGTCAATAATTATTTATTAAGCTTTATTCACATTAAATATTTATTTGCTATGCAGTGTATAAAATATAGATGGATTAGTCAATAATTATTTATCAAGGTTTATTCATATTAATATTTATTTAATATACAGTGTATAAAATGTAGATGGATTAGTCAATAATTATTTATTAAGCTTTATTCACATTAAATATTTATTTGCTATGCATTGTATAAAATGTAGATGGATTAGTCAATAATTATTTATTAAGGTTTATTCACATAAAATATTTATTTGCAATGCAGTGTATAAAATGTAGATGGATTAGTCAATAATTATTTATTAAGCTTTATTCACATTAAATATTTATTTGCTATGCATTGTATAAAATGTAGATGGATTAGTCAATAATTATTTATTAAGCTTTATTCACATTAAATATTTATTTAATATACAGTGTATAAAATGTAGATGGATTAGTCAATAATTATTTATTAAGCTTTATTCACATTAAATATTTATTTGCAATGCAGTGTATAAAATATAGATGGATTAGTCAATAATTATTTATTAAGCTTTATTCACATTAAATATTTATTTGCAGTGCAGTGTATAAAATGTAGATGGATTAGTCAATAATTATTTATTAAGCTTTATTCACATTAAATATTTATTTGCTATGCAGTGCATAAAATGTAAATGGATTAGTCAATAATTATTTATTAAGCTTTATTCACATTAAATATTTATTTGATATACAGTGTATAAAATGTAGATGGATTAGTCAATAATTATTTAAGCTTTATTCACTTTAAATATTTATTTGCTATGCATTGTATAAAATGTAGATGGATTAGTCAATAATTATTTATTAAGCTTTATTCACATTAAATATTTATTTGCAATGCAGTGTATAAAATGTAGATGGATTAGTCAATAATTATTTATTAAGCTTTATTCACATTAAATATTTATTTGCTATGCATTGTATAAAATGTAGATGGATTAGTCAATAATTATTTATTAAGCTTTATTCACATTAAATATTTATTTGCAATGCAGTGTATAAAATGTAGATGGATTAGTCAATAATTATTTATTAAGCTTTATTCACATTAAATATTTATTTGCTATGCATTGTATAAAATGTAGATGGATTAGTCAATAATTATTTATTAAGCTTTATTCACATTAAATATTTATTTGCAATGCAGTCTATAAAATGTAGATGGATTAGTCAATAATTATTTATTAAGCTTTATTCACATTAAATATTTATTTGATATACAGTGTATAAAATGTAGATGGATTAGTCAATAATTATTTATTAAGCTTTATTCACATTAAATATTTATTTGCTATGCATTGTATAAAATGTAGATGGATTAGTCAATAATTATTTATTAAGCTTTATTCACATTAAATATTTATTTAATATACAGTGTATAAAATGTAGATGGATTAGTCAATAATTATTTATTAAGCTTTATTCACATTAAATATTTATTTGCAATGCAGTGTATAAAATATAGATGGATTAGTCAATAATTATTTATTAAGCTTTATTCACATTAAATATTTATTTGCAGTGCAGTGTATAAAATGTAGATGGATTAGTCAATAATTATTTATTAAGCTTTATTCACATTAAATATTTATTTGCTATGCAGTGCATAAAATGTAAATGGATTAGTCAATAATTATTTATTAAGCTTTATTCACATTAAATATTTATTTGATATACAGTGTATAAAATGTAGATGGATTAGTCAATAATTATTTAAGCTTTATTCACTTTAAATATTTATTTGCTATGCATTGTATAAAATGTAGATGGATTAGTCAATAATTATTTATTAAGCTTTATTCACATTAAATATTTATTTGCAATGCAGTGTATAAAATGTAGATGGATTAGTCAATAATTATTTATTAAGCTTTATTCACATTAAATATTTATTTGCTATGCAGTGCATAAAATGTAAATGGATTAGTCAATAATTATTTATTAAGCTTTATTCACATTAAATATTTATTTAATATACAGTGTATAAAATGTAGATGGATTAGTCAATAATTATTTATTAAGCTTTATTCACATTAAATAATTATTTAATATACAGTGTATAAAATGTAGATGGATTAGTCAATAATAATTTATTAAGCTTTATTCCCATTAAATATTTATTTGCAATGCAGTGTACAAAATGTAGATGGATTAGTCAATAATTATTTATTAAGCTTTATTCACATTAAATATTTATTTGCAATGCAGTGTATAAAATGTAGATGGATTAGTCAATAAATATTTATTAAGCTTTATTCACATTAAATATTTATTTGCTATGCACTGTATAAAATGTAGATGGATTAGTCAATAATTATTAATTAAGCTTTATTCACATTAAATATTTATTTAATATACAGTGTATAAAATGTAGATGGATTAGTCAATAATTATTTATTAAGCTTTATTCACATTAAATATTTATTTGCTATGCATTGTATAAAATGTAGATGGATTAGTCAATAATTATTTATTAAGCTTTATTCACATTAAACATTTATTTGCAATGCAGTGTATAAAATGTAGATGGATTAGTCAATAATTATTTATTAAGCTTTATTCACATTAAATATTTATTTGATATACAGTGTATGAAATGTAGATGGTTTAGTCAATAATTATTTATTAAGCTTTATTCACATTAAATATTTATTTGCTATGCATTGTATAAAATGTAGAATGATTAGTCAATAATTATTTTTTAAGCTTTATTCACATTAATATTTATTTAATATATGGTGTATAAAATGTAGATGGATTAGTCAATAATTATTTATTAAGGTTTATTCACATTAAATATTTATTTGCAATGCAGTGTATAAAATGTAGATGGATTAGTCAATAATTATTTATTAAGCTTTATTCACATTAAATATTTATTTGCTATGCATTGTATAAAATGTAGATGGATTAGTCAATAATTATTTATTAAGGTTTATTCACATAAAATATTTATTTGCAATGCAGTGTATAAAATGTAGATGGATTAGTCAATAATTATTTATTAAGCTTTATTCACATTAAATATTTATTTGCTATGCATTGTATAAAATGTAGATGGATTAGTCAATAATTATTTATTAAGCTTTATTCACATTAAATATTTATTTAATATACAGTGTATAAAATGTAGATGGATTAGTCAATAATTATTTATTAAGCTTTATTCACATTAAATATTTATTTGCAATGCAGTGTATAAAATATAGATGGATTAGTCAATAATTATTTATTAAGCTTTATTCACATTAAATATTTATTTGCAATGCAGTGTATAAAATGTAGATGGATTAGTCAATAATTATTTATTAAGCTTTATTCACATTAAATATTTATTTGCTATGCAGTGCATAAAATGTAAATGGATTAGTCAATAATTATTTATTAAGCTTTATTCACATTAAATATTTATTTGCAATGCAGTGTATAAAATATAGATGGATTAGTCAATAATTATTTAAGCTTTATTCACTTTAAATATTTATTTGCTATGCATTGTATAAAATGTAGATGGATTAGTCAATAATTATTTATTAAGCTTTATTCACATTAAATATTTATTTGCAATGCAGTGTATAAAATGTAGATGGATTAGTCAATAATTATTTATTAAGCTTTATTCACATTAAATATTTATTTGCTATGCATTGTATAAAATGTAGATGGATTAGTCAATAATTATTTATTAAGCTTTATTCACATTAAATATTTATTTGATATACAGTGTATAAAATGTAGATGGATTAGTCAATAATTATTTATTAAGCTTTATTCACATTAAATATTTATTTGATATACAGTGTATAAAATGTAGATGGATTAGTCAATAATTATTTATTAAGCTTTATTCACATTAAATATTTATTTGCTATGCATTGTATAAAATGTAGAATGATTAGTCAATAATTATTTTTTAAGCTTTATTCACATTAATATTTATTTAATATACGGTATATAAAATGTAGGTGGATTAGTCAATAATTATTTATTAAGCTTTATTCACATTAAATATTTATTTGCTATGCAGTGTATAAAATATAGATGGATTAGTCAATAATTATTTATTAAGCTTTATTCACATTAAATATTTATTTGCTATGCAGTGTATAAAATATAGATGGATTAGTCAATAATTATTTATTAAGCTTTATTCACATTAAATATTTATTTGCTATGCAGTGTATAAAATATAGATGGATTAGTCAATAATTATTTATTAAGCTTTATTCACATTAAATATTTATTTGCTATGCAGTGCATAAAATATAGATGGATTAGTCAATAATTATTTATCAAGGTTTATTCATATTAATATTTATTTGCTATGCAGTGTATAAAATATAGATGGATTAGTCAATAATTATTTATTAAGCTTTATTCACATTAAATATTTATTTGCTATGCAGTGTATAAAATATAGATGGATTAGTCAATAATTATTTATTAAGCTTTATTCACATTAAATATTTATTTGCTATGCAGTGTATAAAATATAGATGGATTAGTCAATAATTATTTATTAAGCTTTATTCACATTAAATATTTATTTGCAATGCAGTGTATAAAATATAGATGGATTAGTCAATAATTATTTATTAAGCTTTATTCACATTAAATATTTATTTGCTATGCAGTGTATAAAATATAGATGGATTAGTCAATAATTATTTATCAAGGTTTATTCATATTAATATTTATTTAATATACAGTGTATAAAATGTAGATGGATTAGTCAATAATTATTTATTAAGCTTTATTCACATTAAATATTTATTTGCTATGCAGTGTATAAAATGTAGATTGATTAGTCAATAATTATTTATTAAGCTTTATTAACATTAAATATTTATTTGCTATGCAGTGTATAAAATGTAGATGGATTAGTCAATAATTATTTATTAAGCTTTATTCACATTAAATATTTATTTGATATACAGTGTATTAAATGTAGATGGATTAGTCAATAATTATTTATTAAGCTTTATTCACATTAAATATTTATTTGATATGCAGTGTATAAAATATGGATTATTTATTAAGCTTTATTCATTTTACTCACACTCAGGCTTGTGTCTTCATCTTTGTTGCTATTATCGTTAAGTTTCAGGTATTCTTGCCTTTTGGCCTTCATCAGTTTGTTGTTGATTTGGGCAACTTTCCGGGAATTTCAACCGAACACTTTATTTAATTTACAGTGTCTGTTTGTTCTTTTTCTGCTGACTATGTCTCAGTATATCTCATGTAATCCTTTTTTAATTCTATATTGCTCACTCTGTTGCCACTGAATTTATGTCTGCCCTATCCCAGTTCAGTGATTGAGCTCCCAATAACTATATCTCCAAATTCATGAACCAGAACTAGGCTGTTGTCCCTTGGAACAATCTTGAGTCTAGATATTTGGAGCCTTAAACATAAATTGCCTGCTTGTAAAAATTGATTGCATCCACTGGAGTTTTACTTTTCTTACTGCTGCTTACTCTCCTTCATTTGTTAACAGCTCCCCTATTCTGTCAACAAGTTGAACTGAAAAGGAACACAGCAAATGAGTAGTTTCATCTTAAACTGGTGAAGGGTTACTTGACAAAATAAACCAAACACACCACAGATGCAGAAACGATTGATGTAAAATAAAATGTGATCGTATTGATGCAAATTTAGAAACAGATTGTTTTTTTTTAATTTAACAGATGGTTCTCCAATCAGTAACCTGTTCAATTCTAGAGTCAACCGTTATGTTCCCCACATATTGTCATAAACTGTGCCTCTTGCTGTGTAATCCCCTACCTTGAGTGGCTCTTGGACCTTGTAAAAATCTGAGCAATATCGTTGGAAAGTGGAAAGAGAAAGATTTTGTCTTTTCTGGAAGTGAGGTCATAAATTCACATATGTGACCAGAAACTCTTTCTGGTCACATATGTGACCAGAAACTCCTTCTGGTTTCTTTATGAGTTGCATCATGGGAAAATTAATTTATTTGTTTTTTTTTTTAATATTTTATTATCATTTAATTTATTGGTTTTATTTCATTTTCCTAAAACAAGCAAATTCTGATAAAAATTTTCCTTAAATTAATGTAGAAATGTATGAAATAGTTTGCAAAAGTGTTGCTGATAGGGTCCAGCATTTTGTTGAATATGAAGGAAAGTATTTTGAACGTTTTAAATAGTTTGTTTTAATTGTTATATTCTGTGCTAGTAGGAATATATACTTGACAAACACGGTGGATAAAATAAGTAAAGGTTTATTGTAAAAACCAATACAATAAGAAATAAGGTAACAGTTATGTGCACTATTGTCACAAATCAATCCAGTAGTGGGTGCTACTATTGTATGAATTGTAAATATGGGAACTAGTTAGTATTTACTTAGAGACAGTGAGGCATTCTGGTGTTTGGAGTAAGAAACGTACGTATGAATGTGTTGTTTTGGTGTATGGAATATTGTTCGTACGATTGGGTCAGTGATTCCGGCTAGCTAAGTTATAGTTAAGACAGAAGAAGACCATCCTTTCCCCAACCCCCATTAGGCCTCGTGCCACATTTCTGTATAGCACAGAATAAATATTGCTATTATTGGAAGGTCGGTAGTTCTTGCATAAGAACAGATCCCAGCTAGTAATATTTAGCCCACCCCAACGAGGGTTACATGTGGCACATTTAACATGGGTTTTCCGAGCCCATAGGCTAGGCCAAAAATATTACCTATTTGAACGTGTATAAACTGGTTCAAGGTCAGTCTACCTCCCCGAATGAGACTCGTCCGGGTTCCTCTCTGCTCAGAGGCAGAGAGTTCGACTGTTTGGCTGGAACAGGTCGCAGCTAGTATATTTAGCTAACCCCCCCCCCCCCCCCACGAGGGTTACATGTGGCACAAGTTCGGGTTTAACGTGGGATCTCTGAACCAGTAGGCTTGGCCAAAAATATTCCCTGTTTGAATGCGTATAAACGGGTTCAGGGTCAGTCTACCTCCCCGAATGAGATTCTGCCATTTGGCGGAGCCTCGTCCAGGCTCCTCTCTGCTCAGAAGCAGAGAGTTCGACTGTCCAGCTGGAACAGGTCGCAGCTGGTCTCTGTAGTCTGTTGACTTACAGATACTTATAGGTAGTTACTACCTATAGTGTAGTCACTCATGGGGGTAACAGGTTATTCCATTGGCTCATTAACCATAACTGTTTCGTTAATCATAATTGTTTTGATGTGGCAATAGTTATAAATTTTCTGAAACTACAGTAATTTATTTTTGTTCAGTAAAAGCTAACAAATAGAAAAGGCCATTACTTTTTCTGCACCCCAAACTTTTCGGTCGCCATCATGTATAAAGCATGAAAAAAATGTCCTCCCTTTCAAACACTTTTTAAAGTTCGGAAATAGGAAATAGTCAAATGGAGCAAGATCTGGTGAGAATGGTGGCTGGTCTCAATCCACAAATGTTTCAAGATATCCAGCATCTGTGAAAACTCACATTGTTCTGTAAAAAGAGAACACCTTTCTACATCATCCCTCGTCATTTTTTTTTAATTGGCACAGAATTCTACATTAAGTTTTTTGCCCTGATGATAGCCATTCATCAAAATACCTTCTTTAACCGTCCCCCCCACAAAAAAAAAAAGAAAATGTGGCTATGATCTTTCCTGCTGCTTTTTATGTTCTGACTTTCTTCATTATTAGTGCCACCCCGTCATGGGCCATTGTTTTGCCTCTGGATCAACAGTAACAAATAAATTCCAGATTGCTGAAAATGCTGCAAAATAAAGGAGTCATTATTTTGGCAATAATTGGTTAACAGCTTCTGCATACCCAATTGCTTATGAATTAAAAACCAAAAGTACATTCTTTGGATACCTTGAATGTCTCTAATTCTTTTGACCAAGTATTTTTTTTTTACAGTAAGGTTCACTCTGTACAAAACCTGGAGGCCACTCATAGAAGAGGGTTATGTTAAGAGGCAGTTTATACATGATGTCATGGAATAACCAGTCACCCCCATGAATTATTACACTATAGATAGTAAGTACATATAAATTCAACTGTCTACGAGAGACTGGAGGTAGAGTGAGAGTGAGATGACGCAAGCACGTCCGACCTTCCAATTAGTGACACTCACTACTAGATTGACCTGTGTGTATAACTGTACCCTATTTCATATTATACTGGTTGTGTACAATAAACCTTTCTTCTATTATCCACCTGGTGTTAAGTATTTATTCCCTTAGCATGGAATATAACAATATAAATAGGAGGGAAAGATAACAGTTAACCCGAGACTTGAACAGGTTAAGATTATAGTGATTAGGGAAACATCCTCTCAGGAGTCGGTTCCACAGAGCTGTGGTTCATGGGAAGAAGCTGTTCCAGTGGAACTTACTTCTCACTGATGGAAGACAGGGAATATGGGTGGTTTGCTAGAATATAATTGGCATGGTAAGTCCTAGCCATGAAAGTTAGACCTGGCAGAACCAAGGAATGTAGTACTTCCAAGCACTTTCGATGGCAGTAACAATAGAGAAGAGCGAGGCTTGTCAAATCCTGCCTGTGGGAGAGAGGTTGGGGCGTGGAAACAAATTTGTGACCCAAAAAGACTCAGAGACGCTTTTGAACTCTATCGAGACTGGAAAATGAAGACTGAGCAGCTACTGACAAAATATGACAACAGTACTCCGTTTCCAGTTTGATCTGGCTCTTCATCTGGTAGGTAGAATATGAGGAGCCAGGTGCTCCGTTTCCAGTTTGATCTGGCTCTTCATCTGGTAGGTAGAATATGAGGAGTCAGGTGCTCCGTTTCCAGTTTGATCTGGCTCTTCATCTGGTAGGTAGAATATGAGGAGTCAGGTGCTCCGTTTCCAGTTTGATCTGGCTCTTCATCTGGTAGGTAGAATATGAGGAGTCAGGAAGCTGACCATTTTACCTGCATCTTTAGCAATGGATTGTATGTACGAGTTCCACTTAAGGTTTGATATTGTAACAAAAACCCTTGAGAGGAAACTGATCACTTGTGAGATGAAATGCCTGAGGAAAGCAATGAACAAGACCAGGTGAGACAAGATCAGGTATGAGGCAATAAGAGATATGATAGGAGCAATACCAATCATACAACACATCAAACGACAGAGGATCAAGTGGTTCAGACACCTCACTTGTATGCCTATCAACCAACCAGCCCTACAAGCATACACACTCAGGTACTTTGGCTGGAGTGTGAGAGGCAGACCAAGAAGACACTGGGGTGACTCAGTGGCAGACACTTTCAGAGACCATGAGATATCTCTCTTCCAGGCCACTTGCTTTGCTGCTGACAGATGACTGTGTTTCTCCGCGATGCCTAACAGCACAAGCAGAAGGAAAAACTAAACTAAAATTAAACATTGTAAATTGGGCCATGGACATGATCAGTTTCAGGAGTTGGCACTATGAAAGGTTTTCCAGAACAATGTTGCATCTTGGGTCTCCAAATATTGATGCTGGGAGTTCAAAAATCATTACTTTACATTTGTGTTTAATGAGCACTTGTCCCTCAATCCTCATAGGGTTTCCTTCTGAAAGAACAGTAAATTCATGATGGCCTCAAGTTCTGAAAATTTCTCACTTTCCATTGATTTTGTTCAGTAAATGATTTGATTGGTTTGGTTTTGTTGTTTTGTTTAACAGCATTCCAACCTTAGGGGTCATTTTAGGCCGAAAATGATTTTGAGTGACTTTCATTTGGTTTTCAAAAATGTATTGCTGGAGACATTTGGTTTTCAAAAATGTATTGCTGGAAACATTTGGTTTTCAAAAAAGTATTGCTGGAAACATTTGGTTTTCAAAATGTATTGCTGTGGAAACATTTGGTTTTCAAAAATGTATTGCGGGAAACATTTGGTTTTCAAAATGTATTGCTGTGGAAACATTTGGTTTTCAAAAAAGTATTGCTGGAAACATTTGGTTTTCAAAATGTATTGCTGTGGAAAACATTTGGTTTTCAAAAATGTATTGCTGGAGACATTTGGTTTTCAAAAATGTATTGCTGGAAACATTTGGTTTTCAAAAAAGTATTGCTGGAAACATTTGGTTTTCAAAATGTATTGCTGTGGAAACATTTGGTTTTCAAAAAAGTATTGCTGGAAACATTTGGTTTTCAAAATGTATTGCTGTGGAAAACATTTGGTTTTCAAAAATGTATTGCTGGAAACATTTGGTTTTCAAAAAAGTATTGCTGGAAACATTTGGTTTTCAAAATGTATTGCTGTGGAAAACATTTGGTTTTCAAAAATGTATTGCTGGAAACATTTGGTTTTCAAAAATGTATTGCTGGAAACATTTGGTTTTCAAAAATGTATTGTTCGAAAATGTATAGCTGGTAATACTATTCTTCCAAAAACGTATAGCCGACAACCTTATTTTTTTCAAAAACAGCCTTTCTGTTGGACATTGTTTATCGCCGTACCCAGTATGCATATGCAGTTTACCATCATAACCATGGACGCGGATGCAGTTTACCGTTATACCCAGGACGTAAATGATTTGAAACAAATCCCCAAATCAGAAGACTGCTCCTATAAATTAGCACTTTTCAATATAAAAGAACACACTTTCAGCCTAATGCTTGGAATAACTCTCAGAATTTAGGAAGCTGGTCAGGCCGAAAACTTTTCAACATCCCTTTATTATATTTTTCTTTGTGTGTGTGTGTGTGTGTGTGTGTGTGTGTGTGTGTGTGTGTGTGTGTGTGCACTCTCCTGTCAGTTTTGATGTATGAGGGCATAATAGTTCAATTTTTATTTTTTATCACTTCACCCCAGGCAAGGTGATAAAACCACTAAGATGCAGGGGGCTACAGAGGACGTTAGTGAGGAGAAAGGAGGAAAAAACAATAAAGGAACAGGGTTCAAGAAAACAGAAGATGGTGATTGATGTTACATTTACATTTTTGAAGATTGTAGGTGGCAGGGGAGCAAGAAAATGGAAGGGAGTTCCACAGGTGAGAAGTGCAAAAAAAAGGAACTATTTTAGTAGAAGTGGTGGTTGCATTTAGCTAGTTGAACACTAAAATGGTGAGACCTATTTGCCAATCTAGTTGAAGACTTAAATTCATGTAGTCGAGGTACCTAGAAAAAAAGCTCATCAGAAACAATTGCCATGGAAATATTTGCAGAAAAACAGTGGTAAACTATGTCACATTGATGAGAAAGTGAATGAAGACGAGATTCCATGTCAAAACTGATTACATTAGAGATCCTTCTTTGAATTTTGTCAAGAATCTTGAGATGTATAGTAGGAGCTACTATATATTCAGTCAGCTTTTTTTCTAGGTACCTCTGTCAGAGTTAGCTCCTCCTTAATTCCCAAATTGTCACTAGGCGTCACTTTTCCTATACTATAAGTACTGGGAGACCTCTTGCCTTGTTCTCTTTACTTCAGGCTTAACAACCCGGACGTGAAACCATTTCGGGACTTTATCGGCAGGTTTGGTCTTGTCGATAAGTAGCGAAATGAACACCCTCGGGAAGTAGTGTGGACTTGGACTAATAGTGGCAGCTCGGGTACTCAGGTGCTTTCTAGCTACCTGGACCGAGTCTTAGTCAGGAGAGTCGATGTAGGGCTCTTAGGGTATCCAAGTTTCCATTATATAGTTTATTCGGATCATAGGCTAGTCCGGGTCCGGGTAAACTTAGATAAGCCTAAGGTTAAGATGGCTGGTTACTGGAAATTGAACTGCTCATTATTTGGGGAGCGAGATTTCCGGGACCAGCTGCTACTAATGATACAAAGGGAGCTGACGGGGGCTGTGGTGGGAAATGCCTGGTGGGATAATCTTAAATCCAAAATTAGAACGCTTGCTGCTGATTATAGTCGTCGGCTCAATCTAGATAGATTAGCGGCGCAAGCGGCTTGTGAGCAAAAAGTTGATCGGGCGGTTAAATCCCGTGATAGTGAGGACGTAGTCTTAGCTAAGGCGGAGTTGGCCTCCTTGCTTATCAAGAAGGATCAAGCTCTGGTAGTTAGGGCTAAGTTAAAATGAATGTCTCCTGAGGCAACGGATATGGCCGCTGAATTGCGTGCAGAGGAGGTTCGGAGTGCAATTCGGCGACATATCGCGTGCGTCACATTGCCGGATAAGGGGACCGTGACCACAAACGAGGGCATATGTGAGGCTTTTCGTGAGTACTTTCAGGAACTTTTCACCAGGGAGCCCGTTCTGAGCTCTGCTCAGTTCGACGCCTATTTAGCTGACTTTCCCTACCTTGAGGCAGCTGAAGTAGCTAGGTGCGAGGATTCCATTACAGAGTCGGAAATCTGGGATGCGCTGAAACAGGTTGGCCTGGACAAATCTCCGGGATTAGATGGTCTTCCGTACGAAGTGTACTTGAGGCAGTCGCCCGTTTTTGTTCCCTTACTGGCACTGATTTTCGGCAACTGGTTGAAGCAGGGGTCTATACCCCAACGCTTCACCAGGGACGTAATCAAGTTGTTACGTAAGAACAAAAACGGTGGGGATGGGTTAGAAAACTTTCGCCCTTTAACTATGCTAAACACAGAGTTAAAGATTTTGGCTAAGGTCTTAGTGAATCGTTTGCAGGTTGTCCTCTCTAGTCTGATTGACTCAGAACAGACGTGCTGTGAAGGGCAGGACTATTCAGGACAGCCTTCAAATGGTGCGCTTGATCATCGAGCAAGTCGACAGTGAAGCCGCGCGGATCAATTTAGATCAGTCCAAGACATTCGATAGGGTTGATCATCGGTTTTTGGAGGCTGTTCTTTCGGCGGCTGGTTTCGGGCCGTACTTTCGCACCTGGATCCGACTTCTGTATGCGACCACCGGTGCGCTGGTGGAAGTGAATGGAGTACGATCGGAGCCTTTCGTATTGTCTCGCTCCATTCGTCAAGGTTGTCCGCTTTCGCCTTTGCTGTACGTTCTTGCGTTGGAATCTTTCCTTCGCAAGTTAAAGACGAATCCGGTCCTACGCGGAATTTCCCTACCTGGCGCTACTAACGCGCCCAGGTATTCCGCCTATGCTGATGACGTTTCGGTTCTTGTGTCGAGCAGGGCCGAGATTAACGAAGTCAGCAAATAAATCAGTGGTTATGAGATGGTGACAGGGGCCAAGATCAACCGCGATAAGTCTGTTGGATTGCTATTGGGTGCGTGGAAGGGAGTTTCTCTTCCCGGACCTTTCCTCTGGACGGTCCTGATCTCCAGTTGGATATGAATTGGTCAGAGGTGCAAGGGAAGGCCGAGATCGCAATTAATTTGTGATCTCGGAGGAATATTTCCTTAATTGCACACATCTACCCGATTCTCCTTTACCGACTCTCTGTGCTTCCACTTCCGTCTGACACTTTACTGGCGTTAGTGCAGCTCTTGTTCTCCTTCTTGTGGGAAGGCAAGGCCGCCAGAGTCTCTCGGGAGATCTGTTGCCTTCATCCATCTGAAGGTGGTCTAGGTATGCCTAGTATTGAGATTCGTCAATATATGCTTCGCATCGGATTCCTGGATCGAATGTGTCGCGAACCGGATGAGGTGGGCGCCTTCTGGAAGGAAGACGCCCGTAAAAGACTCCCATCCCTGAGAAGTGTGCACTCGGCCGAGGAGGAGGCTCATCGTGTACCCAAAGTCGAGTGCTCCTTCTATCGTGAATGTCGTTGTGCCCTGAAACTCCTCTTATGGGCGTTGGATGGCCTCTCCAACGTCCAGACGTTGTCTCGTAAGGCATTATATCAGGTGTTAGTTAGGTGGGCCGTTCGTGATGATTTGATTGACGACCTCGGTTTTACGAAGCAGGAGGCTCGCTCGATATGGCCTTGGGCGTCCGGGTTGAAATGCCTCAATAACAACGAGGCATCACTCACCTGGCTGGTGATGCGTGGGGCCCTCTGGGTCGCCAAAAGACTTTGCTTAGCGGGCTTGGAGAAAAATCCAAACTGCCGCCGCTGTAGTGGGAAAGTCGAGACCATTGGTCACGCCTTTTTTCATTGCACGGTGGTAGCACCGCTGTGCAAGTATGTTGAAGGCCTCATGGTTCGCATGCTGTCTGGAAAGTTCTTTGTCCCCGAGGCCGCTTCTGTTTGTAGCAATGTGGCTTCGCCGTTGACGAGGACTGAACACTATGTGTTCTTATGCTTGCTAGGTGTTATGAGAGTCGTGATTTGGATGACACGTCAGAAGGGATTCTATGGAGGCGAGAAGTTTACCTCTTCCCAACTGATCTTGTACTTTAAGCATCAGCTTAAAGTCAAGATTAAGTCGAAAAGGCGGCGACTCTCTTCATCTGAATTCGGCAAAAGGTGGGTGAATCTTGCGCGCTTGTGTCGTGTGAAAGGGGTTGACCTGGAGTGGCACTTTGATGTCGGTTAGGCATCAGAATATTGCTTTAGCTGGGTTGAACACGGGCAGCCCATCCCAAAATTAAGTTAGCTTAGGTTTTCTTTCATTCTTTAGTTTCATTTTCCAGTAAACTTAGCTAGGTTATGTATGCTCATTGGCCCCTTTTATTCCTGTCCCTATTTTTCTTTAAGTTTAATTCCCCACCCCTCCCTCGTTAGGTGGTCAGTGACGTCAGTTCTCTGGTGGATGCGGGGCGTTTTTCGTTTCGGGTGTGATTTTTCGTATCTGTTGTTGTGTCTGAATGAGTGCATGTCTGTGTGAGTGATTGTGATGAATGAATGTTTTTTAATTTTTTAATAGTCACGCATTAATTTCGTCCATTTAACTGATGTTTCTGCCACATTTAGTGATTATGGGGTTTTTATTACTAACACGATTATTTAGTTTCTTGTAAATAGTTATTTGTCTCATATTGTAATTACTCATTGGAGTTAATTTTTAAAATTTTAAAATTGTTATTTTATTCCCCCACCCCCCACCCAAATGATAAATTGTACATATGGGGTCTAGTTAGTATTTTCATAGAGTCATTGAGGTATTATAGTGGGTGTGGTAAGAAAGGTAAGTAAGAATGTGTTGTTTTGGTGCAAGAAATATTGTTAGGATGACTGGGTCAGCGTTTGTGGCTAGCTAAGTTTAGAAGTTAAGACAGAAGACCGACCTTTTCCCTTTTCCCCACTTCGGCCTTGTGCCACATTTTCTGTTAATACAGAAATAGATAATCTTTACTTCAGGCTTCGTGCCGCATCCCGCCTCGCGTGGAGGTGGAGTAAATCCTCTTGTTCATTTCTTCAATGCAGCGAACACCGCTACAATGTGAGCTCTCACAAAAGACAGCGTTTCCCACTTCTGGGAAGACGCTATGAACATTACACACATACACGTATGTACGAACAGTCACCAAAATACGTTCTTCACCAAAGAACAGACACAAATGTTCACACACACACAAATGTTATTGTCTATGTCCATTGTAAAATTGTTTTATTTAATACATATATTTGTTTATATATATATATATATATATATATATATATATATATATATATATATATATATATATCGGCTTTGCTTGTCTTCTTTATCTTCAGTTGGACTTAATTCAAGTCCGGCCATTTTCTTGTAGTTGGACCTTTCAATATTTTACCAGGAGTTACACATGTGTATCTAATACAACATGTAAATACCACCCCCCTGGTCCACAACACCTTGACTGCATGAATTTAAGTCTTCTACTAGATTGGCAAATAGGTCTCACCATTTTAGTGTTCAACTAGCTAGATGCAACCACCACTTCTACTAAAATAGTTCCTTTTTTTTTTGCACTTCTCACCTGTGGAATTCCCTTCTGAACTAGATATGGCAACAATATTCAATGTATGGACAAAAGTAGATTTAGAACTAAATTGCTAGACTACTCATGCATATGACATTTTATTATAATGGTAGAACCAGCCATACTTTTCAAAAATGATAACAGAAAAATCATGTACAGTGTGCACTGAAGTCTTCAAACAGCACTTGTCAAGTTTGAATTCTAAGTTTTTCTTCTCCTAGATTGGTTGTCAACTAACACTAGAGACTACAGCTTGTCCTGCTATTTAACTCATGACAGGGAGGAGAAAAATGGATTCATACCTTTCCCAAAGTAGTGAACACAATGACCTTGATCCAAATTTGAAATTAGCATGCCAATTTCACTATCTATGCCCATATATTTCATGATTAGAATTTTAATAAGACCTAAACATGTGATGAGAGCAAATTTATACATATTGTTTTTTGTTTTTGAGAATTTACAACAAAAATATTAAACACTATTTATTAGAGTGTTTATTTACAAGAATTACTTTATATTACAGCATTTTAAAAACTAATGCAATTAAAACTAATACAATTAAAACTAATGCAATTAAAACTAATACAATTAAAACTAATGCAATTAAAACTAATGCAATTAAAACTAATGCAATTAAAACTAATGCAATTAAAACTAATACAATTAAAACTAATGCAATTAAAACTAATACAATTAAAACTAATGCAATTAAAACTAATGCAATATTTATCATTTACCAATTTATAAAGAAATAAATATGAAAACAATTTTTTATTCATATATTTATAAACAATTACTAAATTATTAAAATATGTGAACAAACTATCAGGAAATCTTTATTATTTATCTTTTTATAAAGTTTGAATCAAAAGCCGATGTTCTCCCAACCATTCCAGTAAACAATATAATAAATAAATAGTCTTTATTATTTTTCTTATACATTCTCAAGAACAAAGGAGATGTATAAATTTACTTTCTTCATATGTTTAGGTTTTATTACAATCCTAATCATAGCATTCTAAAACAATAATCATTGCTGAGGAGTGAAGGTAGTTAAAATAATAGTGATGTCTGGGGGGAAAACTGTCCTTTTGACACTCTGTTTTTTAATATTTTTAATTATCTTCCCAAACAAAAACAAAACTATTAAATAAGCTATATAAACAAATTTTTATTACGTTAATAAAAACACTGATCAAAATAAAAATAATAAATATATAAGATAAAAAATAAAAATAAATAAAAACAAGCAAAATAATTTGACCCAAATAAATGACTTCCGGTAAAATAACCGCCAAAATAGACTA
This sequence comes from Acanthosepion esculentum, assembly GCA_964036315.1. Classification (NCBI taxonomy): domain Eukaryota; kingdom Metazoa; phylum Mollusca; class Cephalopoda; order Sepiida; family Sepiidae; genus Acanthosepion; species Acanthosepion esculentum. Next base: position 92,144,802 of record OZ038499.1, on the reverse strand, counting down.
CCCACAATGCACCACTGACTCGTATATATAAATAACCGAGAAAAATAACAGCACTCGTGGCCTGACGATTGCATCTAGCATGAAACAGACTGTCGCCTCTAAGTGTTGATTTCTATGCTCACTTTTATATTTACACGCGCTCTATCACTGATATTGAGCACTTTATCCCATTAATATAGCATACTTTAAGACTATATATATATATATATACATTTAAAAAATGATGCTATATTTGAAAGTGATATTTTCTTACTTCGGTAAAAAGGTTTTTGCATGTGAGTCTTTAAATATATTTTTTGTTCTTGTACCTGGCTATTTTATAGAGTGGAACTTTTTGCCACTTTTTTTGTAAACATATTCAAGCGGTTTGCTATTATTATAACAACCACGCATCTGCCTGACATCACTCTAGAGATAACAAATATGGTAAAAGTCACAGTTACAGACATTACAGATTAAAAATATAAACTTAGTATTTACATATTAAGACGTTTTAAGATTGTCTGATCGACAAATATCCCAAGCAGATTTTTCTTAAATGTCTTTTTGATTGTCAACGACGAATCCACAGGTTTTTTAAAAATCTTATTAATTAAATGATTCAGTAGAAACAAATGAATGTAAGTAGAGTGGTTAATTACCTGACAGAAAAATATTGTTTAATCACTGTTCTCAGAGTGTCCAATTTTAGAATTTAGTACTACAGAGGGAGAAGAGAGAGTGGAGAGCATTGGTACAATTGTCCATGGTTTCTTCTCCCTACACAGTGGTGATGAGAAGACGCAAAGGGTTAATTACAAAGATTTGGTATCTGATGGTCATTCAGATTATTTTTAATATTTCAACCAAGTGAAATCATTTTTAACTCTTTCATTTTTCTTTATATAACGCGCTTTATCACTCTGCATTATTAATATTACTTCCCTTTCCACTGCACTCTTTTTCAATTGCAGTATCTTTATTGTTAATTTCACTTAAGGTTGTCTTCTGTTGCCATAGCAGGATATGACAACACAACTATGAAATTCAAGCACACTATTGTTCAGGTATCAGCCACCTTCAGTGGCGAGATAAACTGTATGTGCAGTAAATGAACTCACAAACAGCGCGATAAAGGCTAAGGTATCAAATGAAAATTAATTAGCACTTTTTTTTTCAAGGTGGGTGACTGTTTGTTTAAATCTTTGATTAATTAACCTGACAAGATTTTCAGTAGAGAGTTTCTAGTCTATGTAAAATATGACAAGTAACACCATGTATGAATAAATGTAGTTTTATGGTGCACCAACTGTTATGTGCACCAACTGTCATGTTAAACAGAGTCCTTTTAAAACATTATCATGATTTCAAATATTCAAAGTTTTGATTATAATTTTAAGTGGGATTTTAATGTATAACACATATCTTTACAAGAGCTAGATAGTATTAAACAAGTTGGTTATATCTGTCTATATTTCTGGGATGGTAATTTTCTAAGCATAGCCTAGATGTGGCACAAGGCCGAAAGTATGGGATACCAAGTAAGGATCGAACTCACTACTCAGTCATAATTGTTCTAGCAAGACAAGCTTGCTAACCATTAAGCTATGTTGAGGTGCCCCTATATTTCTGAGATGAGGTATTGTAACAATTTACACTATTTACATTGTTTGGCCCCGTGGATAAAAGTGTTGGTTGATTGATCCAAAAGTGACTTGACCAAAACAGTTGTGAGTTCAGTTGCTGGCCACAGCAGAGAGAACAAAAGCTTTGAGTTATGAAAGGGAATCTATATATAAAATTCTGTGACTTTCATTAGTCAGTCTGTCCATCTGTCTGTCTGTCACACCCTCTAAAATAACCATACAGTGACCAATCAAAACCAAATTTTGTGAAGTGCAAACAGGTAAGGGGGTATAAAGTACATTTGGTTTTATTAGTGTGCATAGCTTAGTACAATAAATTTTCATGATTTTTTTAGAAAAATTAAGTTTTATTATTTAATATACAAAATACTTCCACTATTTAAAAAACAATTTAATGATTAAAATAGTAAATAATTATTTAATAAAAATACAATATTGTTATTTTGCATATCTTTTCTTTAAGTTTTTATATGCAAGAATCCAGTCTCCTGTTCCCTCTGAGTTTGCAAGAACTATAAACAAATCACAAGCTCAAATGCTTCAAAAAGTTGGAATTTGAATCTAGAAAGAAATAATTACGCATGACCTGTTGTATGTTACATACTCAAGAGTAAGAAATCTTAATAATTTATTCTTTGCTATTGAAAAAAAAAAGAAATGTTTTTAAAAATTATTGTTTACCATGAAGTTCTATAAAATTAAATTATATTAAAGAAGTTATTAAACTGTAAAGTAGGGTTTTTATGAAAGTATTTTTCCAAACAAATCAGCTTATTCAAATTTCATTGATTGGTTTGAAAAATTGAACGAAATGTAGAGTTTGCAAATCTTGACAAAAATGTTAGCAATAACTTGAATGATACTGAACACTGTGAGGATTTCAAAATGCACCAGCGTGTCGCAAAAAAATTTTGTTAACTAAAAAACAGAGATATCCAAAGGCATGGCATATAGAATTAGGACAATCTATCCATGTGGACAAAATAAAGGGTTCGGTTTGAAATTCCAACAAATATCACCTGAGCTGTCGGCCCGTGGTCAACTCACAGTTACAGCGCGAATCTGTAATGTTTCTTTTACTGGCGTTTTGGTGTTGACTCTTAGTTGCTGCCCCCAGCTTGTGTCCCGGTCGATCAGTGGTCGTCGCTACTCGGCCGAATCCTTTTGTCAGGATACCCATATGTGACACTGGTCCATTCACGGTCGAAATATCGATATCGATGTTAACGGCTTCACACCAGCTGTACTGGTTTGATACCATCTCTGTCATTCCCAGCTCACTTCCAACGTCTGGTTACCGAAGTAACTGCTTCAATCTCAAGTCTAACCTACCCATGTTGAGATTTTAATCTTAGGTAGACGAGATCAATCAGGCGTCGGGCCGTAGTATAAAATGAGTCCAGACTGAAGGTGGTATCGTACAAGCGTAAAGAAAAAGAAGTAAATAAAAGAAAATCCCAAGAGGTTTAAGTCTGTTAAGAAATAACAAATTAACTTTATCCGTCTGTTATATACAGGAGTGTGTTTCTCTCCCAGCCCATTTTCTACGGAATGTGACACTTTTACGTTTCAAGCAAGTTTTGCTATCTTAAGTTAACTGATTTAGTTCTTAGGTGCTGGCTTGGCTTCGTTCGTCAGTATAACTTGCTATTGGTAGGATAGGCGAAGTCGGAGGTCGTGGCATCTCTCGGTCAGCTTCTGCGAGGAAACACTCTGGTTCTCGCTACTTTAACTCCAAAGCCAACTGGCTAACTGACAAACTCCAACTGCCACTTGACTAACGGCCCGAAGACGTTTGGTTATATGGGTACCGACCAAAATCCGGTGCGAGGCCAGGGGTTTTCGGTAAATCTCGATTCCCAACAAGAAATCTCTTTGTTGTCAGGCCAGGAAAATTGATTACTTCCCATTTTTGGAAAATGAATCACTTTCCATTTTGGTGGGGGGGCCTCCCTCGTCCGTGAGGGGAGGTTAAAGGAGAGGTATCCTCCCAAACTCTTCCTCTCTCACATTGATATCTCATACCAATCCCTTCAGTGGGCGTTAATAATTTTCCGTCCTTCTCATCCATTCACCTCCGCCTATCAACATTGCTACCATTCAACCAATTACATCCCGGTCGTACGGGTGTGGCTAAGCAGGCCTCCTTAAAATTATAACAAGCCTCTCCCCATTTCCCCTTCGGCCTTGTGCCAAAATTTTGTATTTTTACGAAATAAATAATCTGACCTTAGCACTAATACTTGAATGGAAATTGTGTGTACGTAGGGGGTTTTGAAAAGTTCTTGGCCAAAGCCACATTTCAAAATCTAAGTGACTAAAAATCACGTTTTCTTTTTTCTGTTGGTCAGGTTAAGAACTTTTCAGAACCATTCATAAGACTCCACCACCATTTACATTTAATATTACATTCGCTCACAACCATGTCACGTTGAAACACTGATTCTCATCTGATTACCACAGTTAAGCAATGCCAATCTTGGTCAGTATCTAGATGGGTGACCGCTTGGGAATACCAGGTGCTGTAAACTTGGATGTGTGGGTGTTCTAATGAATAACACCTCAGAATAGTAAATCAGAGTGCCGAGTTCCAATTCCAGTCAGGTTCATTATATTCACTTAGAGAATAATGCTGGAAATACTATGGACTGAACATGTGAATAACAAGGAAGTTTTAAGGATAATACAAACAAAAAGGATACTTATACTTAGAATCAGAAAGAGGCAGTTGAAATTTCTTGGACACATAGTGAGGAAAGAGGGCTTGGAGAATTTGACATTCACAAGACATATTGAAAGCAAGCGGGAAACAGCAAATAACCTACCTGATGAGCTTGTCTAAATGGATAGCAGAACAAGGAGTGAGAGAGATAATGAAAAAATAAAACTTCTTACGAACTAGAAAGATTAGGAAATTGTGGAGAGCTATGGTCACCTACATCCTGAAAGAGACACAGCACATAGAAGATGACACTTGATTGGAGAGTTCAGTTAAAAAATCTACAAATACACTTAATATATTATAGCATAAGACTACAATCAGGTTAGATGTAACACATGTTGATTCATGTCTTTGAATATAGAATCCATTGCAGTACGTAATGTGTTCAATGGAACAACACCAATATCTAGTAGCAGCTGTTCAGTAATTCTTAAGGTCTTCCATATCAGAGGTTGGCAGTGAATATTCGGAGAAAGTAGCAGAGCGTAGTTCAGTAGTTCTTCTGGTCATCGATATCAGAGGTCGGCAGTGGATATTCGGAGAAAAAACAAAATGGCCACCTTTATACACGTCGGATTGAATATTCAGTGTTTTCTGATTGGTTTACCCTTTTTTTTAGGTGGACTATGAAATGAGTCAGCTCATTTTGGTTGTCTCACTAGTATATAGGGTACCCAAAAAACTCCAACAACACAAACATAGGCAACCTTTTTTAAGCAGTGGGTCGCATGATCTATGACTCATTGCAAGACAGGCTACACTACTAAAAAGATTCAAGGTACCATAATTTCTCAAAAATAATACGTACCCATAAATAATACGCACCCCAACAAATGATCCAAAAATTAAGAAATATACCTATCCCAATGTATAATACGCATCTATAAATTTTGTCAAAAATAACAAAAATAATTACGAAGATATTTTGTTGATCTTTGACATTATAAATAAAATCAAAATTAAGAGGTTAAAATAATGTTGAAAATTACCATGCAGTTTTTATAGATAAATATAACATTTTATGTTACCGTCAAAATGTCGTCAAAACAGGCGAGGGGGGAATGATAATTTGTTTAATGAAAATTTAGATATTGATTCTATAATAGAAAGTGGTGATGGTGATGATGATGATGAAAAATTAAAATTTCAATAAATTGTTAACTTGATATCCTCTTTTCTTCGAAATTGGCCTTTTTATAGATTTTTGCTTTTTTGCCAAATAAAAATGGCGGTTACTGATAAACATATATTTACTGACAAAAAATATTATAATTATTATTGTTGGATTTAAAATGAAAATTGGGATAATATCTTTCTTATGTTAGAACGACAAGTGCGTATTTATTATTATAAATCAATAACAAGAAAAAATATTTTTGTTTAAACCTATTTATAATACGCACCCCTACTATCACCTGGAATTTACAGAAAAAAAAATGCGTATTATTTTCGAGAAATTATGGTAATTTTTCATAGCAGGTTCCTCAGCTACTTTCACTACAGAAGACCATTTGCAAAAGCAAGCACCTTAGAAATGGTAGGAAAGTTTTATTTTTTAAAAACGTTTTTTATAATTAAAAATTTGAAGTCTTGGTATAAAATTACCGTAGATGGCAATGTGATTATCACATATAGCTGTGTGGGATTTATTTCTAATTTATTCATTTTAAAATGAAAACATTTCTTCTTTAAAGAAAAAATTCTTATTATGACATCCACCCGATCGGTTCATTCAGTGTTCGATCCCTGTGGCTGAATGCTGAATGGATCACTTAGATCCAAGCCTTGCCTTGTCCCACATTGTGTTTGATTCAGATCACAAGGCTGGTGAGGATCAAACTATCGGCAGGAATCATTGAATTGGTTTGGTCCAGACAGAGTGAAATCACAAGTAAAAAAAAAATTCTATTAAGGAAAATGTTTTATATAACATTACTTGTACAGAGCTGGTAGTACAATTATCAGTTCTTCAGGTAGGAATATATGTTCTTCATGTGGGAATATATATTCGTCATGTGGGAATATATATCCTTCAGGCAGGAATATATATTCTTCATGTGGGAATATATATTCGTCATGTGGGAATATATATTCGTCATGTGAGAATATATATCCTTCAGGCAGGAATATATATTCTTCATGTGGGAATATATATTCGTCATGTGGGAATATATATTCGTCATGTGGGAATATATATTCTTCATGTGAGAATATATATTCGTCATGTGGGAATATATATTCGTCATGTGGGGATATATATCCTTCAGGCAGGAATATATATTCTTCATGTGGGAATATATATTCTTCATGTGAGAATATATATTCGTCATGCGGAGTTATTAACCCTTCCCTCTTCGAATATTTTATGACCCCTTGTTTGTTGTGAATAAGTATAGACAAGGTTTCTGGAACAACTTAAGTCAGAAGCTTCTTCAGGCAGGAAATCACGTGAGATTGGGTGAAGCAGTTGTCTCTCGCCTGGCGCCTGGAACAGCTGTCTGTTGGTCGCTCCCACTTTCTGTTTATATGGACCTCCATCCAAAACTGGCATGGAGTCTGACAGGTTCTAGAGTTTTGGTAAATTCCCTAATTCTTACAAAGAGTCCTTTGTTGTCTGGCTCCAGAAAATTAATTACATGCCCAATTTTGGGGAGATCCCTCCTCCTAAGAGTAGTGGTAACAGAATATCGATCCACTTTAACTCCCAACTTCTCATATTGGTATTTAATACCAATACTACCAAAGGGGCATAGGTAATTCCTCCATCCTATTTGATATTTCACCTGAGCTCTTCACTTTGATTGTCATTTTGACAAACTCGGTTTTTAGACTGCATAGGCACATAGGTGGGGCTTACTTATAATTATTAATTTTAATTATCACTCAAAATTTTTGTCAACAGGATTCCTTGACCCAAACCCTATACTCTCAGTCAGACTTTCACCAAGTGTTCCCATGACAGCTTTCTTAGCAGTTTCAACCCGTTACACTTTCATTTCTTTAGTGATTTACCCTCTTTTTTTGACAAAGGATATAAATCAATTCTATAACTGCGGCTTTTGTTCCCAGAAAACCTTAAAAATATTATAAGTTCACTTCTCTTCTGCAAAATCCCTCAACCTAGCTTCGACTATAAAATCCAGAAATTTACCAGATGGCTTTCAAGTATTCAAAGAATCAGAGGCCATTATTTTCTTTATATTTTTGACAGACTTTCTTTCTTGGCTTATGGTCTGCGGGAAATTCCATATCCCGCACTTTAAATAGCGATTATCAATCAGTGTCTTCATTTCAGCCTTGTCTTAGTAAAACCCTCTGTTGACTTGAATGTTATTACACCACCTCTCCTCGTCCCTCATGGGTTTAAATTATCGAAATGCCTTTTTCGGCTAGATTCCGCAAAATAATAAAGCTGTTTTACTTCAAGTCATCCCTATTAACTTTTTATGGTTTATTCATGGAAGAAAACAAACTTTCTGGATTTTAATAAAATCCTGCCTCATTATTTACATTATTCGGACTATTCTCCTCATTTTTGTCGCCATATTTATTACAACGTTTCGGCCGTTGTACACTCCGGCCTTCTTCAGGTGGTTGGAATGTCGAACTGAACACTTTATTTCGTCCACTGGGATAGACTGTTCTAGTTCCACGTGCCATGTTTAATGGATGTCAGTTATCTCCTGTTAATTCCCCTCTCCAATCTCTCCACTACCAAAACGTTGTAATAAATATGGCGACAAATATGAGGACAATAGTCCGAATAATGTAAATAGTGTACATAATACCTCATCCCAGAAATATAGACAGATACTAAAGGGCCGAAACGTTGTGATAAATACAGCGACAAAGATGAGGACAATAGTTCGAATAATGTAAATAGTGTACATAATACTTCATCTCAAAAATATAGACACATACTAAAGGGCCGAAACGTTGTAATAAATATGGCTACAAAGATGAGGACAATAGTCCGAATAATTAAATAGTGTACATAATACCTCATCTCAGAAATATAGATAGATCCTGCCTCATCTTTTGGTATGCCTATTGGGCTATGTCTTAACTCTTCCAGCATCTTATAGCATTACATCGTGAACATTTCCTGTTTTCTTAGTTTTTATGTCAAATACCTTGTTCAGAAATAGTGAGTGGAATTTTTACAGTGTCACTGTGTCTTGCAGATGTGTCATTCTTGTTTGGTCAATCTGGTTGCTTCTCTACTATCCCAATACTCCTGTTTAAATGCTGATTCTCGTCTGCTTATATTAGTAGAGATAGGCTCAACTTGGACATAATTTCATATTCTCGACCTTCCATTTTGATTGGCCAACATTGAATCCTTAATTCTGATTTGCTGGTTTTGTTATTTTATTGAAACTCAGTTCATGTTTTGTGTACATTACGCTGTCTAAATGTCTAAGTTAACTAATACTTTAATCCTGACTACATCTGTCCATGCACCAGAAAATATATTTTAGGTTTTTAGACATATACATGCAGATGATTTATGGAATGAGAGTTTAACAAATCAAAGCAAAAATTGCATAAAACCTTCATAGACAGGATATTTACAGATCATGACAGCTATGAGGGAAATGTGATTAAATATACTTTAATGTTAACAAAAAATTATTCAGTATTATTATTTTTTAGTTAATAAGTATTATAATATAGCACAAATAGCTATATTGATGAGCCGTCAAAAATAAATCAATCTAAGATCAATGGTTAAAATGGCTTTGAGTGAGTGAAGCCTGTGGTCTTGATGGAAACTACACGTCTTCAAACCTAGTGCTACAGAATCACGGACAAAGAATTCTACCAAATAACAGAATCCACATCACTTGAGGACTTTTAGCAACAACTAAAATGGATATCACATGTAACTCAAAAGAGAAAATAATAACATAAACAAGATGTCGACGTTCCACACTATTTCAAAGAAAAGGTTAGGAAGGAAACATCCATCAATACTGGGAAGCATACTGGATTTGAGAAACCTATTTTCCTGAAAAATTGTTTTAAGAGAAAGATTTTATAAAATTTCAACTGAAAGCAGTACAAACTGCAAGGTCAATGAATGCCAAATATTTCCTTATAAGGAAACAACTAATATTACCATTACCTTTTAAATTTATTCGCAGCAATACATTTGACTTCTGAAAAAACCTTTAAGCAAAAATATGTAAAAAAAAGGTGATTTACAAACTGATTTCTTACAACGAATGCATATTCTATTCATATGAACCTATCCTAAAAATCGTGTTGACATTAATAACCCACTGAGATTGATATGCTATAAAACAAAATAAACTACAGCAAACACCAACCTAATGCACAAAGTTGAAAAACGTCATAAAAAACTATTCCACTTTGTCTCTTCCTCTTTTTTCTTTGACTTTTGGAGTGGCAATACGTTTCTTCTCACTCCAATAGACATGAGGCATGAAGATTCAGAGACACAGACTGAAGATTGTATTGAACTGTTCATGAACTTCAACTTTCTTTCTTTATCTTTTTGTAACATGTCTTGTTAATGCATTTGTTGTCATTTGTTTGAATTCCATGTTTTGTGTAGCATTTTTTTTACTGGGAATCACACGAGTCTGCTAAATATTATTTGCAGGAACTTATGCCAGGAAGCATAAAATGATAATACTTACCATTCTGGCAACAATATATGACCTTGCTGTACATTGATAGATACTAAATGACATTGTGTTTTGCCTTTGTGTCTGTTTAAAGACTTTGACGGCTGTAATGCAAAAAATGCTTTCATTCTGACCTGAAGAAGCCAGCCTAGTGCACAAAATTGAGATGTGTTGTCATAAAAACAACTTTTCCACTTTGTCTCATTTCTGCACTATATGTGTATATTGTTGGATTACCACCATACAAAGATAATCACAGGTGGCACAATATTTGAAAGGTTCTTCCTCTTTTTTCTTTGACTTTTGGAGCAGCAATACATGTTTCTTCTTGTTCCAGTATGCATGAGGCATGAAGATTCAGAGACACAGACTGAAGATTGTATGGAACTGTTCATTAACTTCAACTTTCTTTCTTTATCCTTCTGCAACATGTCTTGTTAATGCATTTATTGTTATTTGTTTAAATTCCATGTTTTGTGTAGTATTTTTTACCCAAACTCACATTAGTCTGCCAAGTATTGTTAGTGGGACAAATATACCTGGAGGCATGAAATGATAATACTTTCCATTCAGGTAACAATATATGACATTGCTGTACGGTGATAGATACCAAACTTGCTTTTTTAGACAATTGTTAGTCTAGGGAGTTTCATTCTTATGTTGTAAAACACTTGTGGCAGGTGAATCTAAGCTGATATATCTATAGGGTATGTGTATAAATTGAGTGTGTGCTGTTGGTTGTGTGAGTACACCTCTTTCTTTGTATCTCACATACAAATTTGATAGAGGGGATAGAGCGAGAGAGTGAGGGATAAAGAGGGGAGATAGTGAGAGAGGGAAGAGAGAAAGAGGGGAGAGAGTAAGGGGAGATAGGTGGGAGAGAGTTCGGGGAGAAAGAGGGGAGAGAGAGGAGGAAAAAGAGGGGAGACAGTGAGGGGAGAAAGAGGGGAGATAGCGAGAGAGTGAAGCGAAAAGAGGAGAGAGAGTAAGGGGAGAGAGATGGGAGAGAGCGAGAGAGTGCAGGGAGAAAGAGGGGAGAGAGTGAAGAGAGAAAGAAGGGAGAAAGTAAGGGGAGAAAATGCAGGGAGAAAGAGGAGAGAGAGAGGAGGAAAAAAGAGGGGTAACATTGAGGGGAGAAAGAGGGGAGATAGCGAGAGAGTGAAGAGAGAAAGAGGAGAGAGAGAGAGTAAGGGGAGAGAGGTGGGAGAGAGCGAGAGAGTGCAGGGAGAAAGAGGGGAGAGGGGGAAAGAGGTGGGAGAAAGAGGGGAGAGAGTGAGGGTAGAAAGAGGGGAGATAGCGAGAGAGTGAAGAGAAAAAGAAGGGAGAGAGTAAGGGGAGAAAATGCAGGGAGAAAGAGGGGGAAAAAGAGGGGATAGCGTGAGGGGAGAAAGAGGGGATATAACGGAAGAGAGAAGGGAGAGAGACAGAGTGAGGGGATAGAAAGGGGGAGGGAGTGAGGAGAGAAAGATGACAGAGAGAGAGAGGGGAGAAAGAGGAGAGAATGTGGGAGAGAGAGAGAGAGAAGGGATAGAGTGAGAGAAAGAGGAAGAGAGAACTGGGGAGACAGAAGTTGAGACAAAAAAGGAAAAAGATATACTTGCTTAATACAATAAAACATACTGCATATATGCATGTTGAATTTAACTGCAGGACTCTTCATTTACATACCCAGACAACAAGGACCCATTAAACTGTATATAAAAAGAAAAAAAAATGAAAAAAAAGAGAGGGAGAAAGGAAGAAAACAATCAAAATGAAATAGCCAACAATAAAACTGGTATGTCATAAAATATTCTTTTATTATTATTATTATTATTATTATTATTATTGCTACATTTCCTATCGGCCTTCCAGTAATGGTTTGTTTTAATGTTTCTTTGCTTCTTGTTGCTTTTGAGATGTAGTTTCAATCGGGGTAGGGACCAAAGTGCAGAGAGAGAGAGTGTGCGCGCGAGAGAGAAAGAGCGGGAGGGAGGGAGAGCCTGGTAGTTGTCGGGGCGGTGGGGAACAAAGTGTCCCTGGTGCAGTAGACAAGGTCACAATGAAATAGGATAAGCAGCAGTCACAATGGCTGCAACTATGTCCCCTATTAGCCTTCTTATCCCCCCACTACCCTTTAAAAAATATTTTCAACAAATTTGCAGGTTGTCTGAAAAGTAACACCTTCATTTCCATTTTCCATCTATAATGTTAAAATTTAATCTAAAGAGCAAAACTAAAAGTTACTGCAAAAATATTAGTAGAAAATCAGCATTATATTAACAAATGAAGTTTTGCTTATTTTGCTTAGATTTAAACAACTATTTACATCGAACAAGATGCTACAAATTAGAATACAGACCTGAAAAACTCGAATCTGGTTCTTAAGTAGCCTTGTCTGATCTAGATTCTAATATGTATGTCATGGTGACTTTCTAGCTTAGATGTGGCACAAGGCCGAAAGTATGGGGCACCCAGTGAGGATCGAACTCATTACTCAGTCGTAATTGTTCTAGCGAGACAAACTTGCTAAGCACGACACAGACGTTTTCTCAGATCAATGATTTCAGGTGAATGACTCTTTCATCGGAATTTATAGATTGGAGCTAAAGCCCTACAAACGCAACGCTCTACCAAATAACAATAAAAAAACACATCATTTGAAGACTTCCAACAGCAACAACAACAAAAACAGGTCGAATTAGTAAAGAAAATAATGATATAATGAAGATGTTGACTTCGCCAAACTCCCATTAGGTGGCGCTGTTTAAATCTATAAAAAAGGACAAACATTTCCTTCCTCTTTTTCTTTCTTCCTCTTGCTCCAAGATATAGTAGACCGTAGGTGAAGACGTCCCCATTGGGACACATTCGTTTCTCTGGTCCAGTGATGAGTGAATTGTCACATATACTCACATACCCACATATATATATATATATATATATCACACAAGCTCGTATCAGACACACAAACAAGCACATTCTTAATAGCTAGGTTTTTAATATCTTTCCCTTTACTTTCAGTTGTGTACACATTAATGTAATGTCTTTTTGTTAATACATGTATTTCAATTTCATGCTTTGGGTCTTGTTTTTGCCTTGACTCACATGAGTCCGCCAAATATTGTTTGCGGGAGAAATATTCCAGGAGTCATTAAATGTTTGTTGAAAAAATGTCCACACCTCACAGCTAAACAATAATATAATCCAAATTTTGGCTTTCCACACCACTTTAAGCAAAAGGTTAAGACGGAAACTCCCATAGATACTAGAAAAAGCAATAACAGTGTGCATAGGAATCTTGTTTTCTTGAAAAAGTTTTAAGAGAAAGATTTTGTAAATTTCAGCTCATAGTAATGCTAATTGCTCAATCAGTGAATGCTAAATGTTTCCTTATAAAGAAACAGTTAATTTGTCTATATTTCTGAGATAGTTCAGGTGGTTGGAATGTGAGTTCAATACCCGGTTAAGGCAGTGGAGAACTTTGTGAGGGGAATTAACAGGAGATAACTGATAACTGGCATCCATTAAACATAGCACGTAGAACTAGAACAGTCTACCCTAGTGAGTGAAATAAAGGGTTCAATTCGACATAAAAAGCCGAAACATTGTAATAAATATAGCAACAAAGATGAGGACAATAGTCCGAATAATGTAAATAGTGTACATAATACCTCATCCCAGAAATATAGACAGATACTAAATGGCCGAAACGTTGTAATAAATATGGCGACAAAGATGAGGACAATTGTCCGAATAATGTAAATAGTATACATAATACCTCATCTCAGAAATATAGACAGATACTAAAAGGCCGAAACGTTGTAATATATATGGCGACAAAGATAAGGACAATAGTCCGAATAATGTAAATAGTGTACATAATACCTCATCCCAGAAATATAGACAGATACTAAAGGGCCGAAACGTTGTAATAAATATGGCGACAAAGATAAGGACAATAGTCCGAATAATGTAAATAGTGTACACAATACCTCATCTCAGAAATATAGACAGATACGAAAATTGAAATAAACTGCCAACTACAAGTAACTAATTATGAATTGTGAAACAATACATATAAAGGTTAAGCTGTCGACTGGTTAACAGCTTGACTGACAGGCAGAAGTTTATCTAATATTTTCTATGATGGGGATATCTGTAAAAATTACTTGAGGAATATAACGTGAGCGCCTTTTTTAATATAATTTTGAACTACGCAGTAATCTTAAAAATTTAAGAAAATATTCCCCATAATCTAATATTTGATTGAATTTTAGGTACTTCAGCTTTAATTTTACTATAGTTACTGCTCTTATCTTCAGATAATGTCATATATGGACGTCCATATTTGCAAAAATCGGCACGTTTACACACACACACACACACACACACACACACACACACACACACACACACACACACACAAAATTTAAAAATTAAAAAAAATATATTGGGGTTGCTGATATGTAGTAAGCTTTTTGATTTATGATTAGTAAATACAATTTTTACTTAATAACAATATTACCTAACTGCTGTAAATTAGTTCAGAAATTTAAAATTTAAAACTTTATAAATTGTTATAATTTAAAAAAAAATGAAAACAGTTCTTGTAAAAATTTATTATTCATCGAAAATGTTTTTCCATAAAACAATAGTGTTAATATATCTTATTCATAAAATCAATTAAAAGCTTTTCTGATTAAATAATGTCTTAGTTGTATTGCATTTTTATTTTAGGATTCAGAGCAGATTTTTGGTAACTCTGGATCCTGTTTTACAAAAAAATAAATAAATAAATTGATGATTTTAAAAATTAAAATGCTCCAAGTACTTCTGCTTATAACTAATAAAAACATTAAGTCGTACAAAAATGAATTCCTTAATTACATAAATTAAATCCGTTGGGGAGTAACAGATGTAAAATAAATATTTTCACCAAGATATTTAAAAAAAAAAACATTTCTAAAATAATTTCATTCATTTGTGAATAAGTCCTGAAAGTTTAATTCAAATTCGGCAGTTATTTGAATTTTGCAATTTTTTTGAGGTCTTCACCGAAAATAAAAACAACAAAAAAAAACGCTAAAATTTACTATACCAATCTATGGTTCCCCTGCTGTTGACAGAAGAAAAAACAAGATTTTTAACCAAAATTTTGAATGTTCTAAATAGGATAAAAAAATATAATTTAATAATCAAAAAATCCTTTGGTCTTTTCTTTTAATAATAACAAAGATTTTTACGAAAACTGTTTTTACTAAGTTTGGAGCATTATTCATCATGGTATGCTAATTTTTTAGCGAATCTGTGGAGGTACCTACATGAAAGTAATTATAGAAAAGGCACAGGGAAGCTACGTTACAGCGGTTGGAAAGTGACTGAAATCGAGACGCCAGGTCAGGACCAATAATATTGCCGATTCTTTATCAAGACTCTCTAAATATACAGCAGGAGCACCAGACTATACGTTGTAGTGTAGAGGACCGTGTGGCTTTACGTGTTGTTAAATTAGGAACACGTGCGTTTATTTCCTGTTAGAAGGTCCAACTACAAGAACAATGCCGGACTCAAATTGAGTTTAATCGAAAATGTAAAGAAAACAAACAAGACCGATATATAAACAAATATATGTATTAAACAACAAATTTACAAGTGACAAAGACATCAACATGTGTGTTTGTGTGTGAACGTAAAGAGTTTGTATATTGGTGAATGTTCGTACGCACGTGTATGTGTGTTTCATGGCGTTTTCCCACAAGTGGGCAAAAAACGCTGATCTCTGTGAGAGATCACATTTTTAAATGCGTCTGCCGAAATGCAAAGTAGAAAGAATGAGGCAAGAAGTCGCCCTGTATAGTTTAGGGAGAGCGACCCCTAGTGAACAATTAGGAAATTAAGGAGGCGTTAACTCCGACAGTAGCAATATTCAAAGCGAGGCATTAATGGTAGACTTATAATATGTGAGATCGATTCTAGAGAGAAAAATTGTCTAGCTTGGCACACTTGGCTTTTTCCATTCTTTTGTAAGCTATATTGTTCTTTGTATAAATATATAAAACCACACACGAGTTGAATTCATTTCTTTAGAAAATATTGAAATCGTTTATAGTGAAAGGCAGCAACCTCTTCCCGTCACAAATGTTAACCGCGTCCGCTACAAATGTCTTGACATTAAAATTCTTCAACTGAAGGCATAGATAAGATTCAAAAACATTTTCGATGTTATTAAATTGCTTTACTGGTGTTGCCCTAATTTAGCATTTCAAATGATTCCTGCATGCCATGTATTGATTTATTTTCCTTACATTCCCCTTATTTATTTATCCATTTTATTTTTAACCAGCCTCATATTCAGAACCTTCTTTTGGATTTGTTGAAAATAACAAGAAAACGAAAAATAACGTCTGAACTATTTCAACTCTATTTTCCATTTTGAAAAGCACAAGAAGAAGCTATGAGGAAACAAAAGTGAGAGTTGTGAAGAATTATTTTGATTCCTTGCAAAGGAATATATGGAAGAAAATATACCCGAAAGTCAAAACAAGGACATTTTCTCCCTCTTTGATGAGTTTATTGGGTGAAATTATTGATTTTGATTTGGTTTTGTTCGTTTTTGTTTTACAGCATATCAACCTCAATGGGTTATTTAATGACGACAAGATTTTTATTGCTGGTAATATTTTTTTCAAAAATGTATTGCTGGTAATAATTTTTCTTCAAAAATGTATTGCTGGTAATAATTTTTTATAAAGTATTTCTGGTATTAAAACCTATTTTTGCACTTTCATAGTGATTTGACCACAGTTTAGGGGGTTAGCTATTTACACATAGCTGGGGCCATATCAGGTGCTACCACCCTGGGTCAGGGTGGGCCTGGGAACACCAGCAACTAAGAGGTGGTTCCATGCTCCTCAAAACTTGATCAGAGGCCTTGTGTTGGATGTAGTTTATCGTCTTACTCAGGACGTGAAATTATTGATTTACTAAGCGTAGCTTACATGTGGCACAAGGCCGCAAGGTTGGAGCACTCAGTAAGAATTGGCCTCACTACTCAGTGAGACAAGCTTGCTAACCACTTGAGCTCATGAGCCATGCCTGAGGTAGGTCAAAGAACACAGTTACCTGTCTATATTTCTGAGATGAGGTATTGTAGCTATTTATATAATTTACGTTGTTCGGACTGTTGTCCTCATCTTTGACGTCATATTCATAACGTTTTGGCCCCGGTCTTCTTCAGAGCATTAGAATTTCAAACTAAAGGAGGGTTGGGAGATTGTTCTAGTTCCACGTGCCATGCCTCTTCTGGATATATCAGTTTCAGTTATTTCTCTTAGTAACTCAGCCCTCCAAGTTTTCGTTCACCTCCGCTATTGAACTCACAACTCTTTCAGGCTAAGTCACTGGATTAATTCAACCAACGCTTCTTTATCCACTGGGACACGTATGAAGATGACCACAGACATGAGAACAACAGTCCAACCAATGTAAATCATGCAAATGACCACAGTTACATTGTAAAAATGAAATAATAATAATAATAATAATAATAATAATAATAACAATATAAGAATATGATAACAATATAATAAGAATATAATAATAATAATAATAATAACACAGTTACAGTGCATAAATGAAATAATAATAATAATAATAATAACAATATAATATAATAATATAATATAATAATAACACAGTTACATTTCAAAAATGAAATAATAATAGTAATAACAATATAATATAATGATATAACAATATAATAACAATAACAAGTTACATTGCAAAAATGAAATAATAATAACTATAACAATATAATAATATAATACAATATAACAATATAATATAATAATATAACAATATAATAATAAAAACAGTTACATTGCAAAAATGAAATAATAATAATATAACAACATAATAACAATATAATAATATAATATAAGAATATAATAACAATAACACAGTTACATTGCAAAAATGAAATAATAATAATATAACAATATAATAACAATATAATATAATAATATAACAATATAATAATATAACAATATAATATAATAATATAACAATATCATAACAATAAAATAATAAATAATATAGTTACATTGCAAAAATGAAATAATAATAATAACAATATAATAATATAATAACAATATAATAATAATAATTATAACACAGTTACATTGCAAAAATGAAATAATAATAATAACAATATAATAATATAATAACAATATAATATAACATAATAATATAACAATATAATATAATAATAATATAATAATAACACCGTTACATTGCAAAAATGAAATAATAATAATAACAATTTAATAATATAATAACAATATAATATAACATAATAATATAACAATATAATATAATAATAATATTATAATAATAATAACACAGTTACATTGCAAAAATGAAATAATAATAATAACAATTTAATAATATAATAACAATATAATATAACATAATAATATAACAATATAATATAATAATAATATTATAATAATAATAACACAGTTACATTGCAAAAATGAAATAATAATAATAACAATATAATAATATAATAACAATATAATATAACATAATAATATAACAATATAATATAATAATAATATAATAATAATAATAATAACACAGTTACATTGCAAAAATGAAATAATAATAATAACAATTTAATAATATAATAACAATATAATATAACATAATAATATAACAATATAATATAATAATAATATAATAATAATAACACAGTTACATTGCAAAAATGAAATAATAATAATAACAATTTAATAATATAATAACAATATAATATAACATAATAATATAACAATATAATATAATAATAATATAATAATAATAATAACACAGTTACATTGCAAAAATGAAATAATAATAATAACAATTTAATAATATAATAACAATATAATATAACATAATAATATAACAATATAATATAATAATAATATTATAATAATAATAACACAGTTACATTGCAAAAATGAAATAATAATAATAACAATATAATAATATAATAACAATATAATATAACATAATAATATAACAATATAATATAATAATAATATAATAATAATAATAACACAGTTACGTTGCAAAAATGAAATAATAATAATAGCAAACAAAAAAAAGACCATATGTCTGTTATCTGTCTGACTACAGTCAGAAATATGAAAAAAAAACAACAAAAAAAAAACCCCGAAAAAATGCCAATAAAGATGAGGATATTAGTTTAGATAATTTATGCATTTTTTTAAAACTATTTTTTTTAAATAACTTGCTTTTATAGCATAAAAACAGCCTTTCTCCTGGAATTTTGTTGAAATTAATAGCCCATTTAGCTTTTCTGATCTGTCCTGTCCGTCTTTCCCAGTTCTACACTGAGAAGAGGAAATAAAAAAAAATGCTTTGATGCATGCGGTTACCTGGTATTTTTATTTGTCTGCATTCTTTGTGGCTTGGTAAAACACTAAACTCGATCTTGGTAAATACAACATTCTGATTAATTAACATTCCATTGCTGAAGTTGGTTTAATATCCTTTTAATGATTTCACTCCATTTTCTTATTGGGACATTTTGTTAACTTGAAAACCAGAGTTGACGTCCTGGGTATGACGATAAACTACATCCAGCAACAAGGCCTCTGATCAGAGGTTTTCGGGAACTTGGAACCACTTCCTAATTGCTGTTGTTCCCAGGATTACCCTGATCTGGGATGTTAGCGCTTGTTGAGGGTCCCAGCTATGAGCAAATAGTTAACCTCCAAACTGGGGTCAAAACACTATGAAAGTGTAAAAGTAGATTTTTATAGTAAAAATACCAGCAATACATTTTTGAAAAAAACAGTTACCAAAAATAGATTTGGCTCTCGACCAAAAAAAGCAAACCCTCTTTACAAAAATATGCCAATGGAGCCTGATCTACAAACTGATTTCTTACAAAGAGTACATATTTTATTCACACGAACCTATCCTAAATAATTTGTTAATTAACCCATTAAGGTTGATATGACATAAAACAAAATAAACCAAACCAGGGTTGAAAAATTTTCAATAATAAGCTCATTAGAATTTTTCAGTGAATTTTTTAAAATGAGCACTTATTATTATTATTATTATTATTATTATTATTATTATTATTTCCTTTGATATCTGCCGTTTACACATTTCTTTCCGGGTCCCGCCCAGGGACCTAAGGTTAGAAATGGAATCATGACACTTTCCACTGCAAATATATATATATATATATATATATATATATATATATATATATATATATTACATAGATAAAGCCCTTCGTAAAGTGTGGGCTGTACTTGTCAGAATAATCTTTTGTATCTCTTTGAAGCATGGACTTCCAGGGATCCCTTCAATTAGTCTACTGGAATCTTTTCCAACCAATCCTAAGGCTCCAACTACAACAGGGATTGTTGATGTTCCCATGTGCCACATTTTTTAGATTTCTATTTCAAGGTCCTTGTATTTTGACAGCTTTTTGAATATCTTCAAAGATACGTTGCAGTCTGCAGGGACTGCCATATCAATAAGAAGGCACTTTTTTGTTTGTGGTCTTTAATAACAATGTCTGGGCGGTTGGCTTTGATTGTTCTGTCAGTGTGTATTGTGTAGTCCCATAGAATTGTAACAGGTCCTATCTCCGTAACCGGGTCTTGGTGGTGTTCGTACCAGTTTCTTTCAGTTTCCTTCCCGTAGAAGTTGCAAATTTATTATTATTATTATTATTATTATTATTATTATTATTATTGTTATTATTATTATTATTTTCTTTCATTTCTGTTGTATACACATTTCCTTCCGGATCCCAATCAAAGACCTATGGTCAGAAATGGCTTCATGACATTTTCCATTAATGATTTTTGTAAAAAAAACAAAAACAAAATCAAATCCAAGATCACACACATTTTATATAGGTAAAGTCTATTGGAACCTTTTCTAATCAATCCGAAGGCTCCAACTACAACTGGAATTATTCATGTCCTCATGTGCCACATTTTTTAAAATTTCCACTTCAAGTTCTTTGTATTTTGATAGATTTTTTGAAGATCTTCAAAAATACGTTACAATCTGCAGGAAGTGCCATGTCTATAAGAAAGCACATTCTGTTTTGTGGTCTTTGATCACGATGACTGGGGGATTAGCTTTGATTGCTTTCTGTGCATTATTATTATTATTATTATTATTATTATTCACTGGTTCAGAATATAGGTTCAAGACATCTGTATATCGTAAGTCATTCATCAGACAATCTAACATCATTGATTCTCATCGTCCATACATCTCACCTGTGCCTTTTTAAAAAATACTTTCACGGTTAGTGTTGGGGTGAGCCCTTCACTATCGTACCTAGACTTTTTGAATTTAAGCGCAATAATCGACTGGCGTCGAGATCTCATCAGTTTACAGGTGAGTTGGCTAGATGTAACTGTAAATTCTATGCTAACAGTTTCTTTTCTCACACTTCTCGCTTGTAGAACTCGCTTCCGACTCAATGCTTTCCAGCCAATTTTAATCTGCAAGAATTTAAATGCAATGTCAATTGCTATCTACCGTCCTCCTGATTCCTCTTCTTTTATTCTAAGCTCCTTGGTAATGTTTCTGTTTTCTAACTCTTAAACACTCAGGAACCTCTTGTCTTACATTTATTGTCTTATTATTAATATTCAATATTAGTTGAAATTCCTTAGATTTTTGTGTTATTTATCTATTAAAGCGTATATATTAGTATAATTGTTTCAGTAAAGCTTTTCTGGCAATTTGGCTGTAATGCAATATTTCAAACAAATATTGACTTAATCCATTTCCTCTTTGTGACATTTTGCTATTTCAATTCTTTCAAACCTTGCACTGATTTCAGAATACATTACCATGGATGTTATGACAACCATTACTTTTGGTTGATAGTGAAATTAAAAAGAGGTCTTAGTTATTAATCTACTAATAAAATTACCAATCAGGGCCGTCTTAACAGCATTATGGCCCCTTGGGAAAACCAGTGTACTGGGGCCCCTATGACAATCACAGAAATAAAGAGTAAATGTCCGATAAACATCTATTTATTTTATTGGCACTTCAACAAAACTGGTGTTAAAACATTACAAACATTCTGTACAGCAGCAACTAAACAACAGGATAAACATCTGAACAATACACAAGGCTTAAAAAAGATAATAATGTTGAGTAAGTGTTATGGGGACCTACCTTCATGGACAAAATAGACTCGTCTTATGACTATATTATGTTGACGAGTTGACAGACGGTCGAACTCTCTGCCTCTGAGCAGAGAGGAACTCGGACGAGGCTCGTTTGGGTGGGGTTGACCAACCGGATTCTGTTTTTACAGTTTCTACGTGCATTTTTTGGCCGACCCTACGGGCTCGGGATTACCCACTTTAAACTCGGCCTTGTGCCACATCTTTCCCTCGTGGTGGGGGGGGGGACAGTAAATATCGTTGACGAGTTGACTACAGTTGACGAGTCGACAGAGAGTCCAACTCTCTGCCTCTGAGCAGAGAGGAACCCAGACGAGGCTCCGCCGAAGGGCAGAGTCTCGTTCGGGGAGGTTGACCAACCCGATTCTGTTTTTACAGTTTCTACGTGCATTTTTTGGCCGACCCTACGGGCTCGGGATTACCCACGTTAAACTCGGCCTTGTGCCACATCTTTCCCTCGTGGTGGGGGGGACAGTAAATATCGTTGACGAGTTGACTACAGTTGACGAGTCGACAGAGAGTCCAACTCTCTGCCTCTGAGCAGAGAGGAACCCGGACGAGGCTCCGCCGAAGGGCAGAGTCTCGTTCGGGGAGGTTGACCAACCCGATTCTGTTTTTGCAGTTTCTACGGGCATTTTTTGGCCGAGCCTACGGGCTCGGGATTACCCACGTTAAACTCGGCCTTGTGCCACCCTCGTGGTGGTGGGGGGCAGTAAATATCGTTGACGAGTTGATAGACGGTCGATCTCTCTGCCTCTGAACAGAGAGGAACCCAGACGAGGCTCCGCCGAAGGGCAGAATCTCGTTCGGGGAGGTTGACCAACCCAATTCTGTTTTTACAGTTTCCACGGGCATATTTTGGCCGATTCTACGGGCTCGGGATTTCCCACTCGCCTTGTGCCACATATTTCCCTCGTGGGGGGGGGGCAGTAAATATCGTTGACGAGTTGACTGCTGTACCTAGCCGTCAGTCGGACGTTCAACACTTCTGTATTCGTTCTTTTTGTTAATAATACGTTTTCACTGAATTGCTGAGTTCGAGTTTTCTTTCGGACCCTTTCCGGGTCCACAACAGTAAGCCACAAAGATTAGATGGCATAGTATAAAATTACTATGAACTTCTTCTTGTGTCAAGCATCTACAGCATTTCTTTTCAAAGAATTGCTTTATTGTTGTCTTGAAGTTAATGGTCTTCAGGAATAGGATGTCATTTACCACGCACATGAGTGAACGCTATTTCAAACGATGCTTCCCCATTGTTTTACAAAGCAGATTTTTTATAAGTTTCAGTCTCGAAAAAGAACGTTCTCCTGTCCAGTTAGTCATGCACATAGACAGTCTGAGGGCAATTTTAACATTCGGAAATACAGATTTCAAATTATCCAAAATTATTTTTCTCTACAGTGTAGGGAGGGTTTCACAAGTTTCATCAAGAGCCATGTAGTACTTGTGATGCTCACATTCATTTAAAAGGCCATCCTAATTCAGGACTTTGGGATACATATTTGCTAGTTGTTCACATGTTTTATTTAGCGCATCGGAAGCAATAGCTTCCAATTCACTGAAGAAAGAAAACAGATTTCCAATCTGTGAATAAACCTCTGCACATTTTGTCAGTTCAAAGATTAGAATGACCAGAATAAGGGGAAAGTTTCCACCTTGAACTTTTCGGTTTTACTGAAAAGTACCTTTCCTGGTCATCCATCATATCTATTAAGATGTACATTTCGTTTTTGTTCCCGTTTTTTCCCATCATTGTAATCTGTATCTGGACACATACTCCTGGCTTTGAATTCATATTCACTAAATTTGTCTCCTGAAGATGGGATTTCATAGACTCAAGAAGATTCATGGTAAGGTCCTGCAATCAAAGGATGTTCACATCCTTTGGTTACAGGACATTGTTTGTTTTGTTCATTCTTTCTAGCATGTCATTCCAAAGAATTGCGAGAAAGATTGTTTCCAGATATTCTGTCTTTTTGCTCACTCCTTCTGCCTCTCACCTTGTATTCACTTGCTGGTCATTGTCAGCTGATAGTGAATCCAGTGCCGGTTTTATTTTCTCGAAACCCCGTACGGAGTATGGACAGCATCAAAATGTGCTGACCATTATGCACCAGACAGACAGACGCTTGAACACAAAATATTTTCCTAGAGATGATGTCAATACATTCCAGCGATGAGTAGAACAAAAAATGAATAGAGATGCTGAACAAAGTCAAAGGATATTACAGTCTGTAGACAACAATCTGCTGCTTTTACTCCAGCACAAGGGACATAGATGACAAACTCATTGAATTAATGAATCTGTGCATTCAATCCGGTATATGGTGCAGACATATTTGAGGCATTATCGTATAACTGACCACTGCAGTTTGATTGTGTGATTTTGTTCTCATTAAGAAAATCAACAACAGTGTCTGTTAGATCCTTTGTTCCATAAGAAAAGATGGCGACGAACACCAAGAAACGTTCCACAGGCTCACAGCCTTTAATGTATCGGAGAGTAAATGTCAGTTGATCTGTGTGTGAGATGCCGTGAATCTACACTTATTCAATAATACTTTGACTCTTTTACTTCTTCTAGAATAAAAAAAGAACCCGTTGTTCCATTAATTCAAATAAATTCCTCACAAATATTTGCAGATAAATACGACAGATTTCCTTTTCCAAGATTTCCATACATTTTGAGATGTTCTTCCGAGAGCGGTTCAAATTCACTCAGAAGCTCTAGTATACCTAAGTAGTTGCCATTGTTTTTTTTTTTTTTGCTGACCCAATAATCTGATTTTCTCCACGAAATGACAAACCTCTGGAGGCAAGAAAGCAAATTACAGAAAGCACACTCTACGCCAATATTCCTGCTTTGAATAATGTTGCTTAAGTAATAAAGAATCTACAATTCCAGTTTCTTTACGCCTTATCAAATATGCTGTCAAGCACTTTCAATGTCCGTCCCCATTTTCATCTTCTATAATAACATTGCTGTGCTTCCAGTTATTCAACCCCGATGTAGCAAAGGGAGATACTTTCTTGGACAATAGGCGACATACAGAGTACGAACGACCTTGGGATGGTGATTAGAGTAGCTATTCCCGTTTTACACACTCGCCACTCCGCAGTTCACCTTTGAACATATTGTTTGATAGATACCTTGCCTTTGTAGTGGACCGTGGGGTGAAGATGTGAATAGATATCGGAAGGTTAAAATTTCCTGCTAGCCGGTCCAGCTACATGAGAATGTTGGACTTTAATTAAGTCCAAAAAAGACAAAGAAAACAAACAAGACCGATATATATATATATATATGTAAACAAATATATATTAATAAAGTTAAACAAAGACATGGACAGTTACATAGTGCTTGTTTGGGAGAAATAATGTGTGTGTGTTGTAGTGAGTGTTTGTACGTACGTGTATTATTCTTAACGTGTTCCCAGAATTTGGGAAACGCTGTATCTGTGAGAGGTCACATATTGGTGTTTTAGCTGAAAAGCCTGATTTACTCCACCTCCACGCGAGGTGGCAGCCTAAGTGGAAAAGAGAGATCGAGGCGAAGGGTCAGCCAGTATTTATAGACATGGGAGAGAGACCCTTGTTGAAGGATTAAGGAACTGAGGAGGAGCTAACTCCGACACCTTCATATTCTCAACTCCAGCTGTTTTATACACTCTGCGTGATTTTGAAAGGTTGCTATCATGATTCTGACACGAGGAGGGCCCACTACAAATCCAGTAATCTATAGTGTTAGTATCATTAATGTTCCATAGCCGCGAATCTGTTTTTTGGATTGCAAACTCCTTTACTGTTAGAGATTTGGGTATTTCCTTCTGTAAAATGTCACCAGCAGCAGCAGCAGCAACAGGCGATGATGGTATGTCTTCTGAAACGGGATGATTGGAGGCAGGAGTGGATGTAGATGTGGATGCTATATCTCAAGGAACGGTATAAGTGGCTGACATTGTAAGAGTGAAGGCTGATGTGGATGCTTTATCTGAAGAAACGATATTAGTGGCTGACATTGCAGGAGTGAAGGCTGATGTGGATGCTATATCTGAAAGAACGGTACTAGTGGCTGACATTGCAGGAGTGAAGGCTGATGTGGATGCTATATCTGAAAGAACGGTACTAGTGGCTGACATTGCAGGAGTGCAGGCTGATGTGTATGCTATATCTGAAAGAATGGTACTAGTGGCTGACATTGTAAGAGTGAAGGCTGATGTGGATGCTATATCTGAAGGAACGGTAATAGTGGCTGACATTTCAGGAGTGGAGGCTAATGTGGTTCCTATATCTGAAGGAACGGTACTAGTGGCTAACAATACAGGAGTTGAGGTCGATGTGGATGCTATATCTGAAGGAACGGTACTAGTGTCTGATATTGCAGGAATGTAGGTTGATGTGGATGGTATATCTGAAGGAACGGTAATAGTGGCTGACATTGCAGAGTGGAGGCTGATGTGGATGCGATATCTAAAGGAAAGGTACTAGTGGCTGACATTGCAGGAGTGGAAGCTAATGTGGATGCTATATCCGAAGGAACGGTACTATTGGCTGACATTGGAGGAGTGGAGGCTGATGTGGATGCCATATATGAAGGAACGGTAATAGTTGCTGACATTTCAGGAGTGGAGGCTGATGTGGATGCTATATCTGAAGGAACGGTACTAGTGGCTGACATTGCAGGAGTTGAAGTCGATGTGGATGCTATATCTGAAGGAACGGTACTAGTGGCTGACATTGCAGGAGTGGAGCCTGATGTGGATGCTATATCTGAAGGAACGGTAATAGTGTCTGATATTGCAGGAATGGAGGCTGATGTGGATGCTATATCTGAAGGAACGGTAATAGTGGCTGACATTTCAGGAGTGGAGGCTGATGTGGATCCTATATCTGAAGAACGGTAATAGTGGCTGACATTGCAGGATGGAGGCTGACGTGGATGTGATATCTGAAGGAAAGGTACTAATGGCTGAGTTTGCAGGAGTGGAGGCTGATGTGGATACTATATCTGAAGGAACGGTACTAGTGGCTGACATTGCAGGAGTGGAGGCTGATGTGGATGCTATATCTGAAGGAACGGTACTAGTGGCTGACATTGAAGAGTGGAGGCTTATGTGGATGCTATATCTGAAGGAACGGTACTAATGTTTGATATTGCAGAAATGGAGGCTGATGTGGATGCTATATCTGAAGGAACGGTAATAGTGGCTGACATTTCAGGAGTGGAGGCTGATGTGGATCCTATATCTGAAGAACGGTAATAGTGGCTGACATTGCAGGATGGAGGCTGAAGTGGATGTGATATCTAAAGTAAAGGTACTATTGGCTGACATTGCAGGAGTGGAGCCTGATGTGGATGCTATATCTGAAGGAACGGTACTAATGGCTGACATTGCAGAATTGGAGGCTGATGTGGATGCTATATCTGAAGAAACGGTACTAGTCGCTGACATTGCAGGAGTGGAGTCTGATGTGGATGCTATATCTGAACGAATGGGACTAGTAGCTGCCGTTCCAGCTATGTTGAGACACAATATTCATTTTGGAAGTTTTCCTATTTTCTCCTTCTCTTCCTCAACTCTCTTCTATGCTCCGCTTGAAACATTACGTTTCATTTCTTCTAAAAGGGTTATTCACCTTGAAATATTTATCTTAAATATTTAGTATTTAGATTCCACAGCAGGATGTAAGGTTATATTATATAAATGTACTTGCAACAAAACCTAAATATTTAAACATTCTGCTTCCATAATGAACATTTCCTTCCTTTAAGTGTATGAACAATATCTATTCTTAATACAAACTCTCTACTTTGTGCTGATTCACAAAACTCCCAGACAAGACCTCGATTTAGCTTAGTGGCATAGCTAAGGTGTCTGGCATTGATCTAGCCTCATCTAAGTATAGGTCTACAAGACTACATTCAAAAATGTCTGAACTTGCACAATGAAAGAACCTTTTTATTCATATATTCACAAACTATCAATACCTGGTAATTAGTACTTCATCTTAAATTCATGATCTTAAATAACTACTACATGCTTACTGTAAAGTGTTCATCGGACTAAGTTTGTTATGTTGGTGCCACTGCACATGCGTACAAACGAGGGATGCTAGGAATTTTAATTTTTTTTAAATCTAGCCTATGGCGATCATCACCACACACACATACACCAACACAAATTCAAATCTCCAACAGCATTCATTCATTGGACAGGAAGCAACGCTGCTATCTGAAGCGACAATTTTAAAATCGCTATATTTTCATATAGTAGATTTTGTGTATTTTTGAGAGAACCGGCTCCCAGAAGTCTCCCCAGAACTCATGCACTGATTGGTCAGTATCTACCAATCAGATTCTCTGCATGTGGAGAATGATTTTTCCGGCGCAGCACTCCTGATTTAATGACCACCTATATAAGCATAAGAAAAGAGGAGCCGCACTAGTGAGAATTCAGCTGTCACAGAAATCCACGACACTTGAAGCTAGGCGCCCATCTTCTCACTCAACTCTTAACTGCATATTCTATCATACCTACATGATATTCCTCTTGCACAGCAGAACTGTTTAAAACATTTATAACAGACTAATAACTCTTTCATTTTCTTTCAGAGAACTTTAATAGACTTTATAGTAAAAGTGGGGCAACTCTCGTCTTATTCTTTGCACGAGTTTTCGTATACATTCTTTATTGTATGTTTCTTTGAATACAATTTTATATATATTGATACCTATGCTTTGTCCCTTTCTTTTACATCAGTTTGGGTTCCCAAACAAATTAAATAAAATTAAATACATGTGGTAAAATGCCGCCAAAAACCGATTTCATTTAGATACTTTTTCTTTTCATCACTTTTGTTATAAGGCATCGTACACTGTGATAGTAGATGTTCTACCAGGAATGATGCAATGTTGTAAGAGCCAAGACGCAAATTTACTGTAGATTGCCTTGTAATCTCTAAACATTTTCAACGTAGTGAATTGTTTTCTCCTTTGATCAGAGTCAAAATTTTTATGTCAAAATTGTGGTCAGTTTCTAAAAAAAAAAAAAAAATTAAATTAAAAATTCCCAGCACCCCTCGTTCATGCGCATGTGTAGTCGCACCAATATAACAAATATAGCTCGATAAAGTCCTAGAGGACGAAACGCGTCAAAAAAACATTTTTCCACTTTGTCATACAATTTTCCTCAATATTGTTCTCGATATATAAATCTATATATCGTTATCTTATTCATATATATATATATATATATATATATATATATATATATATATATATATATATATTAGACACACAAATTCATTCACTAGCTCAGTCACTAAATATACTTTCAAAATCTACCACGACTCTAACTGTAGAAGTCATACCATAATTTACCTCCGCGAATGCACACTATGCCAGAAACAATATGTAGGAAAATCTGAATGGCCCTTTCACCACAGAATTAATAATTATCGCAATCAAATTAAGTCGACTCCCCATGAAAGATTATTACCTGTAGAACAACATTTCCACCTAGAAAAACACGTTTTAAAACTCATGCCAAATTCACTAGAATTGAGAGAATAGAAAAGCCCAGAGCAGATAACATTAGAAAGATTTTAGAGTTCCATGAAAATAAGTGGATACAACGTTTAAAAACGCACTATCCAGACGGGCTTAATCACAAATTTAACAATATAGATAGTATTAATATATAACCCCACAAACCAACACCTATCCACATTTCTCACCCACACATGACAGACATGCTTACGGAGGTGTTGAGGCCTCACACTTATACACATACCCACACGAATATACACGCTTACACATATCATACTCACTCACTCCCTACGAACCAAATAACACACGCAAACTCAACAGAGACACAATCCCCTTTCCAGGAACCAATAAACCTGTAAAAATGACCAAGGGAATTCAGAGCAGCATGAATCCATCCAGCTCTTATCTTAAATAACAACTTAAAAGAGACTGTTTGACCAGCACAAGAACAGACCAAAATTCATGTTAAAAAAATAAAAAAATAAAAAAACAAATGAAAACTACAGACAGAAGTCCATATTTTCCATCAAGACATTCATTTCTGCTGTTCACTGCTGCCAATAAGCAGAATTTTTTTTCTCCTGATGATGGCCATGTTGGCCGAAACTAGTCGATGAATCTAAATGAAATAATAAAAACGAAAAAGTATTAATATACAACCCAGTGTGTCTGAAGATTTTAATTTTTTAATATTTTTTATTGTTCAACATGTATATATATATATATATATATATATATATATATATATATATATATATATATATATATATATATATATATATATATAAATGACATGTTCTTTGTGAATGGCTCGAAAATAAAATCCAAAATAAGATTAGAAAATTGCATATGTGAAGAAAATGCCGGACGAAGTAGAAGACAGATTAGGAGTGATAAAAAGAAAATTTTCAATCAATGACTAAATTGAGTAAAAAAAAAAAAAAAAACAATTAAATACGAGAATTTGCAACAGGTCAGAGAATCAATTAAAAATGCCATCTCGTCTGGGCACACCTACTCCAAACGAATTTTCCCCACCAAAGACGAAAGGAAATTGGCGAGAGATAATAAAAAAAAACAACTGACCTACAACTAAAACAGCATGGTGACTTTTTTGAATCAAAACGACAACTACTTCTTTTTCTCTTTTATTACAGACAAGACATTTTTGTGACTAATGGCATTTAATAAAATGTATGAACATTACAGTATTAGGCTGGCCGGAATCTCCTGACTCATTTAGGAAGCGGAAAGAAAACAACGAAATTTTATGGAGCAACACCAATATTTATTCTTCAAAATAAAGTCCATCATTCACGACAATCTCCTGCCAGCGATCAGCAAGCATCCGAATCTGTCCCAGATACATGTCCGCTGGTTTTGAATCATAAAACGGTAAACAAGCCTCCTTCCCTTCAACAAACGTGTTGAATCCCTGGTCGTGGAGGAAGTGTGTCATGGAACGGAATAAGATATAGACACTCGTAGCAGCGTCAGGACTGAATGGTGGCTGTGGAAGAATCTCAACACCGTCCATCTGGTTGAACCTTTCATGAGTCAACCTGGCAGTGTGTGGCCACGCATTATCTTACTGAAAAAAACCCCGACCACGATTGACCAAAGCAGGATACTCCTTCTAAAGTTTGTCGTACACGCTGTCTAGCTGTTGGCAATACAGTTTAGCGTTGATCGCGCGATTGTGTGGAACAAGCTCGAAATGCTGTACTCCTTGCAAATTCTATATTCATATACATTTGTATATTAGGTTGGCCAGAAAGTCCTGGTTCACTTAGGAAGTGGAAAGAAAGCAACAAAATTTTATGGGGCAACACCAACATTTACTTTTTTAAATAATAAAGTCTATCATTTTCGATGATCTTCTTCCAGCCTCCTAATCTGTCCTAGATAGCAGTCCGCTGGCTTTGAATAAAAAAAAAACCTGTAAACAATCTTCCTTCACTTTATCAAAAGCGTTGAATCGTCGGTCGCGAAGGAAGTGTGCCATAGTCACTCAGAATAGCGTCGGGACTGAATAGTGGATGTTGATGAATCTCAACACCATCCATCTCTTTCAACTTCTCCATAGCCAACCTGGCAGTGTATGGCCTCGCTTTGAAACAAAGCAGGATACACTTTCTTTAGTTTGTCGTACACGCGGTCTAGCTGTTGTCAATACGGTTTAGCATTGATGGCACGATCGTGTAGAACAAACTGGAAATTCAGTACTCCTTGGAAATTTCACCTGACAGAGATCAAGATTTGTTGTTTTCTTTCGGCTTCCTAAGTGAGTCAGGACTTTCTGGCCAATCTAATAAATGGATGAGAGAACAGGAAGCAGGAATGATAGTATAGAAGGACAAACATTGTTAAAAGGTACAAAGGAGAGAAAGTTGTGGAGAGCTAGAATGGCTCACGTCCTGAAAGGACATGTATTTCGAAGAAGTTTTATAACTCCTTTTTAATATTTCACTCATCAAAAAAATCATGGTTAAATTTTAAATTCCCAGCATCTCTCATTTGTGCACATGTGTACTCACATCAATGATGTACAAAACACCTTTCACCATAAAAGACGTACAAGACACCTGTCTCCATAAAAAGATGTACCAGATGTCTTTCTCCATAAAAGGTGAAAAAGACATCCTTCTTCATAAAAGATGTACAAAACACCTTTCACCATAAAAGATGTACAAGACACCTGTCGCCATAAAAAGATGTATCACATGTCTTTCTTAATAAAAGGTGAAAATGACATCCTTCTTCATAAAAGATGTACAAAACACCTTTCACCATAAGAGATGTACGAGACACCTGTCTCCATAAAAAGATGTACCAGATGTCTTTCTCCATAAAAGGTGAAAAAGACATCCTTCTTCATAAAAGATGTATAAAACACTTTTCACCATAAAAATATACCAGATACCTTTCCTCATAAAAATATGTAGTAGATACCTTTTCCCATAAAAGATGTACCAGACGTCTTTCCACATAAAAGATGAAAAAGACATCTTTCTCCATGAAAATGTACAAGATGCCTTTCTCCATAAAAGATAAAAAGACACTATATGTGCCTAAGTCTCTCCAAAAAAGCGACACCTGAGGTTAAAAATGCATTTTTAAAATGAAAAATCTTTCTTGAAGCTTTTAGTTTAGTTT
The DNA here is from genome assembly GCA_964036315.1 of Acanthosepion esculentum. Classification (NCBI taxonomy): domain Eukaryota; kingdom Metazoa; phylum Mollusca; class Cephalopoda; order Sepiida; family Sepiidae; genus Acanthosepion; species Acanthosepion esculentum. Next base: position 92,111,863 of record OZ038499.1, on the reverse strand, counting down.
TAATTCCAAGTTAACTGATTAAATTTCATATTCCTAATAAGCAAAATACTTTGCTATATTTCAAACCGAATTGAAATTGATTGGAATGATTCCGTTTTGAAATCGCTAAAATCGGCCATGTTGAAAAATATATCAACAGAATATAATTCTCTTTATTAAAAAATCTTTAAAAAAATAACATACTTTTCTGAAACTTTATTTAAGGAAGATTAACTGAGTTAAAGAGGCACGGTTGAGTAATGGATAGCGGCAATTGGGGAATCGGAGAGCCGAGTTCGTATTCCAGTCGAGTCCATTACATTCAACTTAGGTGCTAATACCTTTGGGAAAGGTATGAATCCTCTTCTTCTCCCTCCACCCTCAGCTATGAGTAAATAGCAGGACAGACCGGGTTCTATAGCTTTGGATGGCAACTGGTCTACCGCAGAAAGAAATGGCAACTTACTGCGGGAAAAAAATCTGCCTTGTCAGTCATGTATCGAAAGATACATGATCGCCTAAGGGTGTATCGCGCATGGCACATAACTGACTAAACTGATTTAAAGTTTAATCTGAATCGAAACAAATATTACTTACTTTTTGTTTAAAATATCGCAGAAAAGTATCTTTTTAAGATGGAGGTGGGTATTTTTATGAGGCGTTGATTGATTTATCGATAGCTTAACGTTTGGCATTTTTAAGTAAAGAGTACATAACTGTAAAAATTACTTGACGAATACAACGTGAACCCTTTTTTTAAAATTAATTTTAACTACCCAGTAATCTTAAAAATTTAGGAAAAGTCATCTAATGATTTACTGACATATTCGTAAGGCTATAAACTCAAAGTATCTAATACTTTGGCTTTATAGGCTTACTTACTTATGAAGACACGTGCTAAGGAAATGTAAAAAAATTACCAATGGATTTTAAATTTACTATAGTTGCCGCACTTATCTGATAATATCGTGTATGGACATCCGTATTTACAAAAATCGATGTGTTTAATATGCACAAAAAAAATTAAAAATTCTTCTTAAAATATTGGGGGTTGCAGAATTCTAGTAAACTTTTCCATTTATGTTTAGTAAATGTAGTCTTTACTTATTAGTAATATCACGTAACCTCTACAAATTAATACAAAATTTTAAAAGATTTAAAACTTTATAAATTGCTATAATTTAAAAAAAATTCTTGTGAAAATTTATTATTCACCGGAAAATGCATTTCTTAAGACACGAGTGTTCATATATTTTATTCATAAAAGCAATTAAAAGCTTTCTAATTAAATAATATCCTAGTTTTCTTGCATTTTTATTTTAAGATTCAAAGGAGATTTTCGGTAAATGGGGGTGGAGTCCTGTTTTATAAAAAAATTGATGATTTAAATTCTCTTAAAAATTATAACTAATATAAAATTTCAGCAGTACAAAAATTAATTTCGCGAAATTTTATAACATAAAATAAGTGATGGGTAATAGATGCAAAAAAAAAAATTTTCTCAAAAAGAAACGTTTCTAAAATAATTTAATTAATTTGTGAATATGTCCTGAAAGTTTCATTAAAATCCGACAATTATCTGATAGAATTTTCAAATCAATGACGCAAAAAAAAAAAAGAAAAGTTTTTTAAATTTTCCAAACATTCTAAAAAAGATTTAAAAAAAATAATTTCATAATCAAAAAATCCTTTGATCTTTCCTCTTAATAACAGCATAAATATTTTTACAATAAAATCTTGTTTTTATTAAGTTTGGGACATTTTTTTCATCATGCATACTCATTTTTTAGCGGATCTTTGGAGGTACCTATATGTCTATAATAGATGAAAAAGACGTTTTTCTCTATAAAAGATAAAAAAAGATATCTTTCACCGTAAAAAGATGCCCAAAACACCTTTTTCTATAAACAATTTGCAAAACATCCTTCGGCATAAGCGATAAAAAAGACGTTTTTCTCTATAAAAGACGTACAAAACACCTTTCCTCATAAACGATGTACCAAACACCTTCTTCATAAAAGATATACAAAACACCTTTCCTCATATAAAGATATACAAAACACCTTCCTCATAAAAATGTTCAAAACACCTTTCCTCATAAAAGACGTACAAAACACCTTCCTCATAAAAGATGTACAAAAAACTTTTTCACATATAAAGATATACAAAACACCTTTCCTCATAAAAGATGTACAAAACACCTTCCTCATAAAAGATGTACAAAACACCTTTCCTCATAAATAACTTACAAAACACCTTTCCTCATAAAAATGTTCAAAATACCTTTCCTCATAAAAGACGTACAAAACACCTTCCTCATAAAAGATATACAAAACACCTTTCCACATAAAAGATATACAAAACACCTTCCTCATAAAAGATGTACAAAACACCTTTCCTCATAAAAGACGTACAAAACACCTTCCTCATAAAAGATATACAAAACACCTTTCCACATAAAAGATATACAAAACACCTTTCCTCATATAAAGATGTACAAAACACCTTTCCTCATAAAAGATATACAAAATACCTTTCCTCATAAAAGACTTACAAGACACCTTCCTCATAAAAGGTTTTAAAAATCATCTTTCCTCATAAAACATGTTCAAAATACTCATCAAAACTGTACCAGACACCTTTCTTCATAAAATATGTAAACGATGCCTTTTTCCACAAAAGATGCACAAGGCACTTTTCCTTTTAAAAAATAATAATTTTAATTTATAAAATGATTGGTGCTGGAAGACAATAAGTTAAATATATGAACGCCATGTTTTTCTCTTGAAATACTTAACCCTTTTCATAAAACTATATTTATTTCAGAAAAATAGATTTTGAAATTATTTGTTATTTTTTCTGGGTCATTATTCTAAATATTATAAAACACTTCAGTGAGAAAAAAAGGAAATCCTTTCAATGGTAAAAATATGTTTCCAATTGCATTAAATGCTTTAAGTATATAAAATCATTTGTACAAATGATTTTTAATTAATTTTGATAATTGTTAAATGTAGATGAGACAAAATGCAATTTACCTACGACAGTTTATATTGGACGCAAATATTAATTCCATTTCAAGAAGTAAGGTTAATAAAATGTAACAACATTGAAGCAAGAAAGGAAAGGAAACATTCATTTTGGCTTGAGGTGTTCGTCCTGGTTTACGGTATAACCCTCCGTCCACAGAAGCCACCCTCAATCCTACCCGCGAAACCATCACAGTCTGTCCCCACCAACTAACAGCTTTGGTTTGGGCTTGCATTCCTCCATACTAAAATTCAGGGAACAGGTTACTCGTGAGAACGAGGTGCGTGGGACAAGGGCCGTAGAAAGAAACAAACAAATAAAGAAAAAAAAATGAAAAGATCTCGCCCAATCCACAACCACCCCCAAAATCCAATAACCTGGTTGCTATGGAGATCTTGTTATTTGCAGGTAGGTAAAAAAGGAAAGAGCGACACAGGAAACGGGAGCTTAGGACAGTCTTTACTTTTGCACGGAGGGGTAAGGGTGGTGGGGAGAAAATAAATGTGTGGGTAGTCGTACGTGTACGTAACCCCAAAGCTGCAAAGGTAACAATAAAGAAAAATTTAACATATCCACCTTGAAGAAATTTGCCAGAGCGGGGGTAAAGAAAGTAAAATAGTATATATATAGGAGCGGTGTTTTGGATAAAAACAGAGAGAGCGGAGAGTGAATGAGAAATTGTGTGAGTGAGTGAGTGAGTGAGTGAGTGAGTGTGTCTGTGTTTATAGAGAGAGAGAGAGTGGGAGAGATAGAGTAAGGGGAGTCTGTATGAAGAGGCTTGAGACAGGAAAGAACGTTGATATATAAAATGAAGAGAAATTGTGTGAGTGAGTGTGTGAGTGAGTAAGAATGGGAGAAAGAGAGAGTGTGTGTGTGAGAGAGAGAGTAGGAGAGATAGGGTGAGGGGAGTCTGTATGAAGAGGCTTGAGACAGGAAAGAACGCTGATATATAAAATGAAGAGAAGAAAGGTAAAAATACGTCAGCCATTGGAGAAAAAAGTAAAAGATAGACAAGAGGTCTTTGAAGAGAGAGAGAGAGAGAGAGAGAGAGAGAGAGAGAAAGAGAAAGAGAAAGAGAAAGAGAGAAAGATAGAGAGAGAGAAAGAAAAGAAAAAATAAACTCATGAATTTAAAAAAAGGGAGAGGGAAAGAAGAAAAAGTAAAAGAATGCGTTCAATAAAGATTGGAAAATAAAGGTTATCAAGATGGAGGAAAGGCATACGAAAAAAGGGAACAGACGAAAGAAGAAAAGGAGAAAGATAGTTTAAGGAAAAGAAAAAGAAGAAAAGAACAACGAAGGAACATAAAGATAAATGAATAAGCAAAGAGACGAAAAGAAGGAAAGGCCTTAAGAGAAATCAAAGATAAAAAAAAGAAATGAAAGAAGGCTATTCCTGATTTTTTAAGTCTGATAAAAAATGAGAAATGGCGGCATGAAAATAGTCGTATTAGCAATGGATGAAATTAAAAAGAAAATAAATAATCCTTGCCCGAAAAGGACTAAGAGAGTTAAATGTTTGGAAGCTAAATTATTTTCCCCTTAAGTTTCTCCTTTTGTTATCTTCACCTCCCTTACGTTAACCTACCTGTCATCAGCCAGACCTTGAATGTAACCACTGTAAAAGGCAACAGAATGGCTGCAATTGAAAAGCTCAGTCTTTGATAAAGAACTATTTCGGATGTGTTCGTTTTGGTCACTCCAGTGCTTGTTTTTTTTTTTGGGTGGGGGTGTTTTGTGTTTTATATGGTCTGGAGCCCCTGCTGTTTGCCTCAGGGTTCTTGATAAGATCCAGAGACGGATATGCAATGTAATTGGCCCTGATCTGTCATCTCGTCTGCAGTCGCTCTCTCACAGACGCGACGTTGTCTCGCTCTGTCTTTTTTACAAATACTTTCACGGTAATTACTCCGAGGAGCTGCTTTCGCTGGTTCCTAGGCTTCATGAATTTAAACGTCCTACGAGGCTGGCATCCCGTTCCCACCCCTTCACCGTTGAAACTGTTAGATGTAGACGTCTCTTCTACTCCAATAGCTTCATGTCTCGCACATCTCGCCTGTGGAACTCCCTTCCTTATTCCTGTTTCCCTGACAAATACAATCTCCAACTATTTAAGTGTAACGTCAATCGACCTCTCCAGTTGACTTGATCTATCCACTTCCCTTCTCCACATCCTTTCCCCCTTTCATTCCTATCTGCTCTCGCTCCAAATCTTCTGTAACCCCCTTGCCTTGATCGATCCACTATCTTTCTCCACATCCTCTCCTTTACCACTCCTATCTGCTCTTCCTCCAAACCTTCTGTAACCCCTTGCGTGCTAGTGGCTTCCAGCCTTGCTTGGGGTGATAAGCTTAAAAAAAAAATACCATGTCCTCTTCGTGCCTAGGGGATCCCTACTTTTCACGGACTCCTATTTCTTTGTTTTTCGTGAATTGCCGAATTTGTATTCCAGTCGAGATAATTATATTCACTGACGTGCTAATACCCTTGGGAAAGGTATGACTCCAACTCTTCTCGCCCCTCCAGCTACGGATAAATAGTAAGACAGACTGAGTTCTATAGTCTTGGGTGGCAACCGATCTAGGAGAAGTATAACTCTGAATTCAAAACTGTATGTAGCACGTACTATGGAGCTAAGAAAAGAATCGTTCGCATCGACTCGATAATCCCGACCACGGTCGACTCTTTGGGAAAGATAATGGAGAGGTTTCCCGTTGCCTTCGTCACTGTTTTCAGTTTATAGTTTTCCTTATCCCAGATTAGCTGCCATATGTGGCTAGAGAGCCCTTAGCTGAGACAAGAATGAATTCATTATTTTCCCAAGGGCATCAGTGCAAAAATGAACGTGGCAGATTAGGCTTGAATTTGAAGCCAATAACGCTAGTAACCGTTACATTAACCACACATATTCCCCAGAGCCGAAAATGGAAAATTAAAACATTTCTTGGTATTCGAATTCTTTCCTATCCTTCAGGTACAAAATCCACAAAAATTGAGATTTTTTTTTCTATTTTTGCGCTAATTTTCGAAAATAATTTTACATGTCGTTTCCTTCAAATTTTTTGATTAAAAAAATCCATAACATACCTGTCGTCAGCAACAACTAAAGTTATTGAATTATAACATTAAACAAATTATTTTTTCCATAACCCACTGCAAGTATTTTAAAACAAAATAACATTGTTAAAAATTTTACACTTAGCAAGCATTTAGATATATGAGCGCAGATAAAAAAAACTCAAAATATCGAATGCTCATTTCCCTAGCAGGTCCTCTTGGAATATTGGCAGAACATAATTCCCTGCACCCACGACAGTCAGTACATTCATAGAATTAGGCATATAAATTAAACAATCATTCAAACTTTGGCACATACCTTTCTTTTCGTTAAACAGAAGAACAAGAACGGTTGTTAAAGAATAAAAGATTTAATAGGCATAATAATTCAAAAATACGCTTTTAAGTAGGGGGGTCGTCAGTGATGTTTTGACTTGGTTCATCAGGGAGTTTCGGGTCTTTCAGCATCATACTCCCCATCACCAAATCGACCCAATCAGGGGAGATCAATCCCTGATTCCCCCTCACAGTGAAACGCTAACAACTACTCTGGCCTTTTTAAAGAATTAGACGAAGAAAGACCACGTATTCCGCACATCCGATTGGATGTTTGTACAACCAATCCGCTGCGCGAACTATCTTTTAAATGGCCCGCGGTGGGGACTGGCTTCTTTTCTTTTGGTGGATAGCAATTTCAATGGATAACCGAGGAGGTAATCTTAATATTCCTAAGTTTAATCCCTTCCCTAAGTATTGTATCGTTTTAATATTTGCAGTTTGTATTTTATTTGTGCTTTTTTTTGGTGGGATTAAACTCAACCGTACTATGACATTTTATCGTTTAACCCGATTCTTGAAACTTATTACAGGTTAACTTTAAATGGATATATTCACTAAATTTAAATAATTGTCCATGAACATAGAGTATATTTCTTTTCCTGTACACACAAAAATAAAATTAAAAATAAAATAAAGTAAAATAAGCACCATAATATTCCTTAACATTGATTTAAAACTATTTACAAATTTAAAGTCGTTTAAATACAATAGACTACGAAATACTCCTGGAATATATTAAGTATTGAATCTCACATTATACATATATATATATATATATATATATATATATATATATATATATATATATATATATATATATATATATATATATATATATATAATAAAAAGGAAAGAACAGTAAGATATAAAATTCGCTTGATGAGGAAATGGAACTAATGTCTTTGGTTTAATAACAAAATTAAATTCAGGGACTTTAGCTTCCATTTCTGAAACATGGTTATCACTGTGTAGCGGTAAAACCATATTTTAAATCTATTAATTTATAATATATATATATATATATATATATATATATATATATATATATATGAATCGCTTAAAACCGATAACAAACTAATAAGATAAAGTAAAAATAATATACAAACGATTTATAGCAAAAATCGAGAGAAAAAACTCTATAAATACACTATGTACGTGTTATGATTCCGATTAAAATATACAAAATGCGAAAAGTTCGTATAAATATAAAGTTAAAAAAAAGAAAAAAGTCTTACGAGATGGATCGCGCCGAAAGAGAAAGAATGAACAGCAGAGAATAAGTTCAGATGGAAAGAGTTGGGACGGGTAGCTTTATTCAGTAAAGTGGGACATATGTTTAAAAGGTGGCTGTGATGAACGAGCAAGATATCTTTGTAATGGGTGGCATTACCCCCACCTTGTCTGCGAACGTTGCTGATAAGAAAACATTCGGCATTGATTGGCCGAGCAACAAGTGTTGGTTTAAATTTATAAAACTTTTCCCTTAAAAAATTTTTTTAAGAAAAATAGGTTTCACAAGTTCAGTAACTGTAATCGCTCTTTCCACCACTGATGATGGTTTCTTTCCTAACCTTTTGTTTGAAGTAATGTGGGACATCTACATCTTGAATATGTCATTATTTTGTCTTCGAGTTACATGTGGTAACCATTTGCTGTTGTTGAAAATCCCGAAGTGATATGGATTTTTAGCATCCCGCTAACTACCTTTGTTGTCAACATCAATTTTTATACAAAAAGTGGATCACACAGCTTATTCAGCTTAATAAATATTTTCAGAAAACCTTAACTCCTGATTGGTCACTTAATATTTAAACCATGCGCGAATATCAATATCGATTTCTGTGCAAAAAGTGGATCACAGAGCTTATTCAGCTTAATATATATTTTCAGAAAATCTCAAATTCTGATTGGTCACTTAATATTTTAAGTCATGTTCGAATAACATCGACCTAGTTCTTGACCTGATCAAAAAAATAATTCCGCCAAAATCTGTCAAGCTTCTGTGAGCCTAACACATGACATGACATGAAATATGAAACGTCTTTCATCTTCGACATTGAGCCGATCGAAATCCTTTGAACTCGTCACACAGTTTCTTTACGTTAAAGATCCTTAACATGATTCCAGCCTGAAAAGAACACTCACTCACACAGCAATATTTTATCACGAACTATCAACTCAAGTTTTCCACATTCAACTTGATACACGAATCTTTGTCATACGCCTTCAAGCTCAACGTTAATTATTTCAATTAACATAAACACAGCTTGTTTAAAAACCACTTACTCCAACTACAGAAAAATTCTCTTCGAACGACAAGTGAAAACAAATGAAAGAGCGACAATTCCGTAAACCTTAAAGTCAGTCGTGAACAATATTTCTCTACTTTAGGTACAAACTTGAACTGTTTATTTTTCCTTAAATTACAATAATACCCAAACATATTTTCTCATTATTGTACAGACCGTTCAACAACTTATAATCTATCAAACCAGAACTTTGATAACTTTTCAATCTAAACATAAAAGGACGTTTGAACTTTTTAAAACTACCTCTTTACTCCAGTTGTTTGTATCTCTTGGTTATATAAATATTTTATTCATTGCTGTGCAAAAACTGTTGTTTCTCATGTTTGTTCATCTTCTATGTTTGTTGAATACTGAAATTTTTATGTGAGAGGAAATTGTTAATTTCATTACGCAGCCTAATTTACTCAACAATTATTGATCTATATAATTTAATCAATTAACACAACCCCCACAGCTTTTTTTTTATATTGATAGATGGTTTCTGATTAAATAATGCTTTAGATTTATTGCATTTTTTTATTTTACGATTCAGAGCAGATTTTCGGTAACTGGAGGTCCTGTTTTACAAAAAAAAAAAAATGGTGATTTAAATTTTCCAAGGAGTTCCGCGTAATATAAATATTATGCAATATAAAAATTAATTTTTCGAAATTTCATAAAATTAAAAACGTGGCGTGTAACAGATGTAAAAAAAAATTAATTTTTCTAAGGTTTTCTAAAAAAGAAATATTATTTTCATTTCTTTCATTTCTGAATAAGTCCTGAAAATTTTTAATTAAAATCCGACAATAATTTTATATTTGCAAGATTTTTTAACCCAAATTTCGAACGTTCTAAAAATATCCAAAAAATCCTTAATAATAACATCTTTAATAATAACATAGTGATTTCGACGATAAAACTTTTTTTTATTAGATTTGGAGCATTTATTCATCCTGGTATGCTCATTTTTTAGCGAATTAGTGGAGACACCTAAATTAAAGCTTTTAGGGCACATCGACGTAGTGTAATGTTAGCAATCGTGCTTTGCGAGATCAATTATGTCTGAGTAGTGATTTTGAATCTCACTGTGTGCTCGATACTTTCCACGATGTACCACATGTAATGTTCACTTTGGAAACTGCTTTTGGCGCTTTGACGTAGTGTAAACGGTTAGCAAATTTGTCTTGCAAAATCAGTTACAACTGAGTAGCGAGTTTGATCGTCACCGAGTGTTTCATATTTCCGGTGTTGTGCCACATGCAAGCTTTGTTTAGTTATGTACTCTGGGCGCTTCGAAGTGGTGTAATGGTTAGCAAGATTGTCTTACTAGATCAATTACGAGTGAGTTCGATCCTCACTGGGTGCTTCATACTTTCGGCCTTGTGTCACATCTAAGCTAGGCTTAGTAATATAATTTCAGTGAAGAGAAATGTTCTGGTATGTTTCAGTTTACATGGGAAAATAGTTTCGACCAATAATCTCTTAGAGACGGGAGAAAATGTACTTATTTTGACTTTCGGATAAATTTCCTTCCATATAATCCTTCGCAAGAAATCGAAATAATTCTTCACTTCTCTCACTTTTGGTTTCCTCATAGCTTCTTCGGATCTTCTCTGATAATTCACCTCAAAATAAAAAAGAATTTATATTTACTAAAATTCACACCAAATTCTTCCAGAGCGGGGCCGTTCTATTGTAGTCCGTTTGGGGCGAGCTTTGCGATCTCCCTAAATGTTGCCATTTTTAGCAACATCAATAACGTTTTTGAATTTCTTTGAAGTTGAAGAATTTTAATGTCAAGACATTTGTAGCGGACGCGGTTAACATTTGTGAAGGGAAGAGGTTGTTGTTTTTCAATATAAACGATTTCAACATTTTCCAAAGAAATGAATTCAACTCGTACGTGGTTTTAACATATACAAAAAACAATATATATATATATATATATATATATATATATATATATATATATAAAGAAAGAACAGTAAGATATATAATCCGGTGTTCTTATTGATATTTTTTATTTTTATTTTTGCAAAACAGTGCTCAATGTAAATTTACAGAGCATAAATATTATAAATTAACTGATTTAAAATATGGTTTCTTCGCTACACAGTAATAACCATGTTTCATAAACTGAAGCTAAAAACTTCAAATTTAATTATATAATTAAATTAAAAGTATTAATTCTGTTTCATCTTCAAGAGAATTTCGGAATTTTGTTTTGAAAAACAATATAGCTTACAAAATAGATAGAAATCTCCCCACCCCCGTCGAGTATTATTAGGTTTGGTTTGGTTTGGTTTTTTTTACAGCATATCAAACCTCAATGGGTTATTTAATGCCGACAAAATTCTTATTGCTGGTAATATGTTTTTCTTCAAAAATCTATTTCTGGGAATATTTTTCCTTGAAGAAATCTATAGCTGGTCATATTTTTTTCAAAGAATGTATAGCTGTTTGTATTGCTGGTATTTTTTTTTTTTTTTAAAGTATTGCTGATAATAATTTTTCCTTCAAAAATTATTGCTGGTAATAATTTTTGTTATTACAAAGCATTTCTGATATTAAAACCTATTTTTACACAAGTTAACTATTCGCCCATAGCTGGAACCCTAACAGGTGCTACCACCCCGGGTCAGGGTGGACATGGGAACACCAACAATTAAGAGGTGGTTCCACGCTCCTCAAAAACTCCTGATCTAGTTGGGCGTCGTTTATCGTTTTACTCAGGACGCGGATGTAGTTTATCGTCTTACCCAGGACGCGGATGTAGATTATCGTCTTACCCAGGACGCGGATGTAGTTTATCGTCTTACCCAGGACGCGGATGTAGTTTATCGTCTTACCCAGGACGCGGATGTAGTTTATCGTCATACCCAGGACGCGGATGTAGTTTATCGTCTTACCCAGGACGCGGATGTAGTTTATCGTTATACCCAGGACGCGGATGTAGTTTATCGTCTTACCCAGGACGCGGATGTAGTTTATCGTCATACCTAGGGCGAGCGAGTATTATTAGATACGACTTCTACCTACCACATCCTGTGACTGAATGAGCAAAAGAAAGAGAGGGGGTTTATATCCCTTGCCTTTATGGCCCTGAATATAACGTGAGTAGTAGTTTAAGCGAAGTCCACACCAAGAAATAGGACTCAAAATAAACATTTGTAAAGCAGAAACTATGATCTAGAATTAGAATGAAAGCAGTGATGCCACATACCCCGAATCAGAATTAATGAATACTAAACACTTTAAATACCTCGGTGGATGGATCAATTATAACAAATTTGGAGGCACGGTGGATATGGATAGTGGCTCGGATTGACGAATCGGAGAGCCAAGTTTGAATTCCAGTCAGATCCATTACATTCACTTACGTGTTAATACCATTGGGAAAGGTATGAATCTTCTTCTTCTCCCCCCAGCTATGGGTAAATAACAGAACAGACCGGGTTCTATAGCCTTGGATAGCAACTGGTCTACCGCAGAAAGAAATGGCAACCTACTGCGGAAAAAAATCTGCCTCGTCAGTCATGTATCGAAAGATAGATAATCGCCTAAGTGTGTACCATGCATAGCACATAACTGACTGTGTCAATATTTAAAGGGCGCATAGATTACCAATTAACGTATATGTTTCTGTTGGTGTCGAAGAAAATTCCAAATATCTTATAGAAGTTAAACTGTTCACATACTCCTATTTACTGAAATATACTCTACTAAGACACGAAATAGATTTTGAGAAACGTGGAACCACGCCTTAATTGTTGTTGTTTCGGGTCCCAGTTTAAAGTTTAAAAATATATTTTGATATTAAAAATCTGACCAACAATACATATCTATAGTAAAATGACCAATAGTACTTATTTTATAGTAGATTGTTTAGTAATACATTTTATAGTAGAATTACCAACAATACATTTTATAGCAAGATGACCAACAGTACATTTTATCTGTAGTTGAATCCATAAAATTGTGTCAAAATATTAAGATTTCAGTATTAAATAAACCACAGGGGTTGATATGCCGCTAAACAAAATCAACCAACCAAAATCCAAATATTTAGATTTCGGCATTAAATAACCCATAGAAGTGTTGATGTGCCGCTAAACAAAATCAAGCAACCAACCAACAGGAAAGAACTCTTTCGTGACATTAATCCATATAATATCCTACAATATCTTTAAAATATTAAACTGTATTCCAAAATATAACTTCAACAAAACTCGTATCACCGCCTCTAGTAATTATGTCCACACAAACATGTATATACACAAATTATCTACCATGTATTCAACTGTGAAAGCAGAATATCCTGTATCATTTTTTTTCATTAATTCAAAGCTCACAAGAAAATTAAACTTCGGCATTACATGACCCATAATGTGTTGATATACCGTTAAACAAATAAAAAAAAATCATATAGGAATAAAGTGGTCGTCGTCAGATATACTAATTATATTAATAATTATAGTAGAATTACCAACAATACAGTTTATAGTAGAATTACCAACAATACATTTTATCTGTAGTTGAAGGCATACATTTACGTTCAAAATATATTTAGTTGGAGCTTTAGTAAGCCTCATTTCAATTTCAAACATTTTCTTGAATTTCATTGCTTGTTAAATAAAAATAAGCTACGAGAAATTTCCATAACAAAACAGTCAAAATTTGTGCAAAAATAGGCTCAACTAACATAAAAAATATCTTTCTCAAATTCTTCCCTAATTTAAATGTTTCAAGAAATCCTATTGGATAAAAAATTAAAAAAACAACATTCGCCCACGCATTTCTCAGAAACATTTTCAACAAGCTACCAAGCCGCTGGAGCCGATTTTGTTGTTAAAAAACTATAAATAGAAACAGCAAACGAATTTTCGTTGCATTTTGAGATTCACGCACGCAAAGATACACACGAGAATTATGTGTCAAAATTGACGCCAAAGAAACAAACTTTCTTTATGAGAGATTAGTAAAATTCATACAATAAACTTTTTCACTTAATATCTTTCATAGAAAAATATTTTGTCTAAGTTAAATTCAACCTTTCAATCAAAGGCAGACAACTTTCTAGACATTGAACATTTCTGAAACAGCAAAGAACTTTTACTCTATACCTTTGCACACATCATTACAAACAAAGAAATTGTAAATTGTGTATATAAAATTTAATCTGTTGTTTCAAACATGTATTTTTTATCGTGATTGAATATCGTTACCATTTGGCCATTTCTTATAATTTATATTTGTGGATATTGCATATTTCATTTGCAGCACAATCTTAAATATTCACGCAGTCTGCTTAGATCCACTACAAAGCCATAAAATTGTGTTCAAATTATTAAGATTTCTGCATTAAATAACCCATAGAGTTGTTGATATGTCGCTAAACAAAATCAACCAACCAAAATACAAATATTTAGATTTCGGCATTAAATAACCCATAGAGGTGTTGATATGCCGCTAAACAAAATCAACCAACAAAAATCCAAATATTTAGATTTCGGCATTAACCCATATAGATGTTGATATACCGCTAAACAAAATCAACCAAACAGCCAACATGAAAGAAATCTTTCATGACATTAATCCGTATAATATCCTACAATATCTTAAAAATATTAAACTGTATTCCAAAATGTAACTTAACAAAACTACAACATATATAAACAAACATATCACCGCCTCATGAACGGCGAAAGAAATTAAGGTCTAAGATAGACGTGTAGTCGTTCTGATAATTTGGTACCAACTGGCGAGTCGACTTGCATTTTACACATCTAGCCAAACTTTCAAGTTATGCATTTCTTACTCTTTGACATGCGCAGAAATTATAGATGAGTCAAGGGCAGATAATTAACTTTTGTAACGCTACGAAGATAACAAGAGAGAGGAGATAAAGTAGAAACAATGTGTGAAGGAAAGAAAGGAGACGAAAGAATGGCAAGCTTGTTGGTTTGAGTGTTAATACTCCTTCCTTTGTTCTTTTAAAGTGAGTTAAGCTTTATTTTTTTTATTTTGGAGAATAAATATATAGATTTGGGGCTTATGTGTTAAAATGAACAGTTGATTTACCTACGCTAGGAAGGTGTCAGAGTTAACTCCTCCTTAATTGTTCAAATTGTTCACTAGGTGGCGCTCTCCCTGCACTATAAATACTGGGCGACTTCTTGCTTCGTTCTCTTTTTACTTTGCATTTCAGCAGACACATTTATAGAATGTGATCTCTAGTAGAGATTTGCGTTTTCGCCCACTTGTGGGAAAACGCCATGAAACACACATACACGTACGTACGAACTTTCACCAATATACAAACTCTTTACGTTCACACACAAACACAAATGTTAATGTCTATGTCCATTGTAAAATTGTCGTTTAATACATATACTTGTTGTATATATATATATCGGTCTTGTTGGTTTTCTTTACACTTCTTTATGGTGGATTCAATCTCCGAGTCCGCCATTTTCTTGTAGTGGACCTTACAGCAGGAATAAACACACGTGTTCCTAATTTAACAACACATAAACCCACGGTCCGCTACAAAAGTTAATGAAGGATGGTAATGAGGAAACACGGGTAATGTTATCAAACAAGACAAGAAATTTACTCACACGCTTGAAGTCGTGTCAATAGCTCGTTTCGGGAAAATAAATCAGAAATGTTTAAAATCTGTAGTTTTAACGAATTGTCACGAAGAGGAAACGTTCATACAACAGATTAAATGATCTGATACAAAATAATATTATAAAAATGTTTTAAACAAATGTAAGAGATTTCGTTGATCACCGGAGGGATATATGGTTGCATACTTTCAAAAGTAAACGAAGAGAGATAGTTCGAAATACTTAGCTTTCTTAGATTGCTGAGAGAAAATTCTTAGAAATGCCATGTGCATGATTAAAAACCGATAATATAAAAATTTTACACTGTTAAGAATTACAACGCTGATCGCGGGGAACTGAAACGAAACCCTTCACATGACTTCAGACACTCTTCTCTAATTAGTTTAATTTTTCTTCTCATTTTATATCAAAAGGAATTTCGTAAATGTATCCTACTTTCTTTTCTTTCATCTTCTTGGTTCGACGGCTAATTTTTGTGAAGACAAAGTTTTCATTGGTCCAAAACAATTTCACATAGGCTCGCGAATTTATTTCCTTCTTCTTTTCAGCTCACCGTCCAATTTCTGTGAAGGCAAGGTTTTCATTGGTACAAAGAAAATTTCACATAGACTCAAAAATTCCTTTCGGCGTTTTTCCTCAGTCCTTCGAATTTAAAAGGAGTAGTTCTTATTATTTTGCACTCACTACAGATTAGTTGGCTCTTGGTTCAACTTTTATAAACAAACAGAAAATGTTTTGATTGAATACAGATTTAAAATAAACTCAAGTTAAATGAACGTGACGCAGCAAACTGTAATTTGAAGTCAAGAAAGGCGGGGAATGCAATTTGAAATGTGATACACCTCGGAGACACTACAAAGTAATTCTATTCAATTACTTAGCAATCTATTTTTTATTGTCTTAAAAAGAATTTGGGGGAAAAAAATTAGCTGAAAGTAAGTTAAGAAAGACTGGCGAAGATAGTTATTTGCAAAGATCTAATTACAAATTGTCCGTTTGAACGCAGAAACAATTAAGTAGTTTTTGATTGATGCGTAACCATCGTTTCAATTGTCAACATCGGCGGACGGCCGACCGCCGCAAACTGCCAGCAAGTGGTTGTCACCGATTGTGTTTTAGAGTCACTTTTTATTTCCTGTTTACCAGGCATTCAACAAAAGCGATTTTCTGTGAATTGTTATGGACAGATTTTCTCAGAATAGAATCACGGGAAAGTATCAGCTGTAGCGTTGCAAACCCCACCTGAAAGTATTCTCGCTTCTTATATGTTATATAACTGTTATGGGTCCTTACCTATAACTACAGAATGAACTCTTCCTAACACTATGTATACTACGCCTCTCAAGAGATAGAGAGAGATGAATCGAGTCGAGCCGATAGTAGTTCACTCCAAACCAGACTGACAGTCATACTAACACCTTCCACATCTTGTATTATTATTCCGTGTAATATATAATCGTTATTTCTACTCTTGTGTTCGTGTTGTTCTTCCTTGGTCCTAACCTGGACCATAACAGTAACTAAGTGCTGTTTATATAAGCCGTGATATCACGGGGTAGGATATATTAAACAAATGCATCGTCATTTTCATTCCCTTCAATCTTTGTCTATAGTGACGCAGCGGAGTCAAAGTATAGGACGTAAGTGTCTCTCTGTATTTCCTGTGTGGCTTACTGGGATGAGGAATTATCAATTATTCGCACAACAAAACTAATGTCCTTGTAATGGGATTGATTTTTCTGGTTGTTTATATATTATTTTCCTCGCTGTTATTATTTGTTGGCTGTAATGCTTAATGACAGAAATAAAAATGCATAAACCTACAACTATATTCGGATGCAACGAAGAAAATCTGCAGGCAAATTAAAAAAAAAATCTGCAAGAAAAAAAAACTCTAAATCGTCAGTGATGTATTTCAAAATTTGCGGGCTTAGTGAAACGAGTCGTATTAGTTCTCAAAGTGACCGCTTGGCGGCGGTGGCGGCCTTTCAATTGTGAACAAAGAAGAGTGTACAGTATATAAGGTACGATACATTAGCGCGTGCCTGAGAAAGTAGCTGTGAGAAATCTGTTATTTTAGTTATTTTGATTAATATATTAATTGTTCTGGCATCGAAGCAGAAAGAATGTGTAAAAACGAAGCGTACAAACCTAAGTATCAGAGGAACTTCATAACTTTTCTCAGAATAATAAACCAAGTCTCCGCTATATGTTCACTGCAGAAAAATTCCATTTACCACTATATACGCAAAGCAAATAAACTTTTACAAGTTGTAGTGTACATTTTAATATTTATAATAAATGTTGTGTTATTATTTTTAACTGTATATATTAATATTATTCCCTTTGAGAGAGAGCGCTATCGATGCTATTCTTTGTCAGTGTGTCATACTCTATTTTTATTACTGTATATACAGTATATACACAGTATACTGTATATAATATACTGCATATATATTTATATACAGCATACATATACTGTATATAAATATATACGGTGTATATATATGTGTGTGTGTGTGTATGAGTGTGTGTATACTGCACATATATATATATATATATATATATATATATATATATATATATATATATATATATATGATTAGAATATACAGTATGCTGTATATATAGAGTACAGTATATATTTATTTATGCCATATATACATGTTTATAGTATTTACATTATGGTCCTAACTACTAGTAGTTACTATAGTGGTTTTATAACTCAAAAATAATCCCTTCCCATCTACGGACAATCAGATTTAACGGACCCCTATTAGCCCATTGATGAGCGGTTTCTCACTCTCTCTCTCTCTCTCTCTCTCTCTCTGTATATATATATATATATATATATATATATATATATATATATATATATATATATATATATATATATAATTAAAAGATATAATATGAACTTACCTCGGTGAGAAACTAGCAATGATTTATGAGGGCTGTGCAACATTTAGAGTTTAGATTCTGCACTTTGCTCTCACTTGCATATTTTTTCGTTCTTTCTTTTTTTTCGCGACCCATTACATTAATTTAGTGACCCACTGAAGAGTCGGGACCTACAGTTTGAAAAACCCAATGGATTAAGTATTAATAAGTAGCTTTATAAATGATAGATTTTGAATTAAGTATTAATAAGTAGCCTTATTAATGATAGATTTTGGATTATGTATTAATAAATAGCCTTATTAATGATAGATTTTGAATTATGTATTAATAAGTAGACTTATAAATGGCATTCTGGCTAGAAGCACGAAATGTTAGTCGCCTCCCCAGTTGGTGCTAATTCATCAGAACATCATCACGTCTATTCCAGTCTTCCATTTTCTTTTGCCATTTATGGCCTAATCACATCATTGTCACAACGTACGACCAATTCCACTATCAAGTAAAACCTTAATTCACTTCTCTTTTCCATGTATACTGGTGTGTATCTAGTTCACTTCATGAACAAACTATTGTCACATTCAAGTTTTGTAAATATGTAGATTTCTGGAAAATGAAATAAAATAATAATAAAGTATAAAAGATAAATAAATATATTTTCCCATGATGCTAACAATAAAGGAACCAGAAAGGAGTTTTGTCATCTGAACAATTTTATGACCTCACTTCCGAAGAGGATAGAAGCGCATTCTCTTTCCGCTTCTCAACGCATAGCGTTCAGGCATGTTTTTCAGAACACGATTAAGTAAATACATTTACTTTGGTTGTTCCAACTCAGCGCAAAGCTGACTTGAGTTCGACCATTATAACCATTCTCATCATTACTTACCCTATCTTACTTCTGGATCAGAAAAAGAAAACGGACGAACCCAACAGACGTTGAGAACTTCGTTTCCCCACAGTTTCTACCAAGATTTGTTGCTTTTTTCATTGTTTATATATGAACACACAAAACCCTACTATACACCAGCACGCAACCTTAAATCCAGGTCCGGCGCTAGGGTCTCGACCATCTCCGAAACTTTGATACGAGGGCACCCTCTCTACTACATGTCGATTTCAAAATTTCCCAACCTGGGGGCCACCATACCTCGTAGGATCATTAGGGTGAGGGAGGGCAGCGCTTTTTTTGTAGATTATCAAAAATCAGGGAATTATCCAATTTAAATAAAAATTTCAGTACATATTTATTATTTACTTTTATAATGATTATTTTTTTTATTTAAAAAATCCGAGAAAATGTTATTCTTTTTGTAATAATTACCAATATTTTCATGACTAAATTTTGCTTGAAAAAATTTTTGAGTCGCTAATTTTTACATTTCCGTAAAGATTAATCACCGACGCCTCTCCGCTGAAAAAAAAATGAATTACAAAGATTCCAACACAACACAAACGGGATTGTTTTAAAAAACAGTATTGCAGTTTTCAGGAAAAATTTTTATGTGTCGAAATTTTTTAATTTTTTAAGCGATCATTTTCTCGATTTTATCTTTCTAGAAATGTAAAAAATAGGGACTAGAAATTTTATTTTAATTACTAGCTGTGGACTTCTGGTTAGTATTATACTATTAGTAAAAAAAAAACAGACCCTCCTTATGGATTTTAGCGACCCTCTTAATTGATTTAAAAGAACTGTTCAGAAAGAAAATTACAATTTAAAAAAAAAATAAGTGCTTCTGAAATTAGCACTACCCCCTACCAACCCAGTAGACATGGGGTCGTCACGCGGTTGGGGGTATTAAGCACCGACCCTGTTGATCATTATAGTTGATTAACAATATAACTTAGGTAGAAAAAAATAAAAAGTACAAAAAGCAACAAAAAAAAAACAAAAACAAAAAAAAAACGCTGCTGAAACTAGCCCTCTTGAGGCTCCAACCTCTTCGGGGTTCTTTCGTAATACGCACTGCACTTGTCGTGTAGATACACGATATATATTATTAGTTGATGTAACGTCAGTTTAAAAATAAGTTAAAAAAAATGGCGGACGGCCATATAACAGGGCTAAAAAAATAGTGGCAGAAGCCGAAACGACCCCTCCTTGGGTCGGGAGTTTCGGGGATAAGACGTGCCGGCCCTGCTTAAACCCTATAAGATAAAGTGTTTATTTCAAACATATTTACTAGTCCCCTGTTTGCATATCACGGGTAGGGTAGGGCTTATATCAAGATGGTAAGAGTAATTTATCTTCATTTGCTATTTCTGTAATTAGAGAGAAATTAATTATCATGCTTTTCATACGCGGTCTTTCCTTTATGTTTCAACAAAAAGGGCAAACATTTTTTCTACCAGCATGTAATCACAATTAAAACAAATTTCAATAAAACGAGCAAGTTGATACGTAAAGAGAAAAATGATAATCGCAGAATTAAAAAAATTAAATTTCCGCTCATTTTTATCTTATGATAATTATCTCACGACAATTAACTTAAATATTATCTATGATAAATATCTTATGATAATTATCTATGATAAGTATCTTATGACAATTATCTTATATGTTATCTTATAATTATCTTATATATTATCTCTCGACGATTAAGTATCTTATGATAATTATCTTATGATAATTATCTTATATATTATTTTATGATAATTAACTTATATATTATCTCTCGACAATTAACTTAAATATTATCTTATGATAAGTATCTTATGATAAGTATCTTATATATTATGATATTATCTTATATATTATCTTATGATAAGTATATTATGATAATTATCTTATATATTCTCCTATGATAATTATCTTATATATTATCTTATGATAATTATCTTATATATTATCTTATGATAAGTATCTTATGATAAGTTTCTTATATATTATGATATTATCTTATATATTATCTTATGATAAGTATATTATGATAATTATCTTATATATTCTCCTATGATAATTATCTTATATATTATTTTATAATTATCTTTTATATCATCTTATGATAATTATCTTATATATTATCTTATGATAATTATCTTATATATTATCTTATGATAAATATCTTATATATTATGATAATTATCTTATATATTATCTTATGATAAGTATATTATAATAATTATCTTATATATTCCCCTATGATCATTATCGTATATATTATCTTATGATAATTATCTTATATATTATTTTATGATAATTATCTTATATATTATCTTATGATAATTATCTTATATATTATCTTATGATAAGTATCTTATGATAAGTATCTTATATATTATGATAATTATCTTATATATTATCTTATGATAAGTATATTATGATAAGTATCTTATATATTCTCCTATGATAATTATCTTATATATTATCTTATGATAATTATCTTATATATTATCTTATGATAAGTATCTTATGATAAGTATCTTATATATTATCTTATCATAATTATCTTATAAACTCCTGCGTGGATCATCACTCCATTTTATGAAGTGATGATCCACACCTTTTCCTGCTCTTAAACTAAAA
>OZ038499.1:92015110-92080110 GCA_964036315.1 Acanthosepion esculentum | reverse complement strand
GAAGGACGGTTTGCAGTGTTGAGGATGAAGACAGGCATGGGAGGCCTACAGAAGTGAGGTCTCCTGAGGTGATTGAATCAGTCAATGACCTTATTCAATCTGACAGAAAGGTGACAGTGGATGACATTGCAAGGACTTTGAGCTTATCTGTTGGGACAAACGCAGGGGTCATCAGTCAAAAGGAGTCATCTTGCATCATGACAACGCCAGCTCAAACGGTGCAGACCATCAACGAGCTGGGCTAGGAACTGCTCCTTCATCCCCCTTATAGCACAGACCTTGCCCCTTCAGATTTTCACCTGTTTGGTTCCTTGAAAGCGTTCACGAGAGGCACAAAGTTTGAAAGTGACGAAGAAGTCAAAAGTGTTGTGAGCGACTGGCTGAGACATCAGTCCAAAGATTTTTACGCTGAGGGAATACGGAAGCTTGTGCACAGATGGGAAAAGTGTGTGACAGTGCTGGGAGACTACGTTGAAAAAAATGTAAGCTTCTATCTGTATTAGAAGTCCTTATACCGAAAAATTCACCTTATTTATTGAATGACCCTCGTATTTTAAATTTTGAATCGTATTTATTTTTGCCATATGAATTTTTTTGGAACTGTTTCTAAATCTTTCATTGTCTTTTCAATCATTCCGCCTCACCTGCTATCCCCTTCTGCCGCAGCCATGAGGCGCGCCGAACCGTTTTGGAACCACCTGCATGGTCACTCTTTGACGACTGATGATAAGGCAGAGCACAGAAAACATTTGAATTCACGCATTTTCCAAGAATGTGAATGCAAATAGCCAACCCGTGCCTCCTGTAACGCCCGTGACGAGGCTATAAAGAGTAAGGTTACGGTTGGAGCCTTTGACTCATAGAATGTGTCAACTGTTGTTAAATCCTTTCACCCCAAGCAAGGCAGTAAAGCCAATAAGACACGAACGTGTACTGAGTGTAAAAGAATTAGAAAACAGAAACATTATTATGGAGCAAGTACAAGAGAAGAGTAATCAGAAAGACGGTTGATATCGATTGACATTGCATTTAAACTTTTGAAGATCAAAGTTTTGGCTGAAAAGCATTGAAGCGGGAAGTGAGTTCCACAAGCGAGAAATGAGAGAAAAGAAACTGTTAGGATAGAATTTACGGTTTCATCTAGCCAAATGAAGTGTATATTGCTGAGACCTCGTCGCCAGTCTGGTACTGTACTTATATTCATAAAGCCCAGGTACCATAACGAAGAGTCCCCCCGAATAATTACCATGAAAGTATTTACGAAAAGGCACAGGGAAACTACATTATGACGGTGGGAAAGTGACAGAAGCCGAAATGTCAGGTCAGGATCAATAATATTGCTGATTATTCTTTGGATTTTATCAAGAATCTCTAACTATATATATAGCAGGAGAAGCGGATTATACGTCGTAGCAATATTCAAAACATGAACGAGTGCTAGACTTAGATATGTAAGATATATTCTGGCTTAAAAAATTTCTCTAGCACGACACAGTGAACTACTTTTCCTAGCAGCAGTCCTAGCGATTGATTCAATAGTCTTTCCACTTCATGTCAGCTATGAATGCTAGCCCAAGAAGCCAAAGACTTAA
This sequence comes from Acanthosepion esculentum, assembly GCA_964036315.1. Lineage (NCBI taxonomy): Eukaryota > Metazoa > Mollusca > Cephalopoda > Sepiida > Sepiidae > Acanthosepion > Acanthosepion esculentum. Next base: position 92,078,518 of record OZ038499.1, on the reverse strand, counting down.
GTTGTTAAATTTGAAAGAAAAAGAAAAAAATCATTAGACCTTTAAACTTGATACACATTTAAAATCGGTCCAAGTTATTGGAACACCCTTTACAAACACATGACTTCAAAAATCAGCATGGCCGATGATGACCCCCCCCCCCGAAAAGTGACTCGTTGATCCTTCTCGGACTGACATGTTCCTGACATGAAGTGGAAAGATTATATTGAATCAATTGCTAGGTCTGCTGCTAGGAAAGTTGGTTCCCTGTGTCGTGACAATGTTTCTTGCCAGAACCTATCTTACACATTTATAAATCTACCTTTCATCAGAATGGTCGATGCCGACCCTCAGGAGACTGGCTAATTGTACCTACTCGGACTAACATTTGCTAGGTCTGCTGCTAGGAAAGTTGGTTCCTTTTGTCGTGACAATGATTCTTGCCAGAACCTATCTTACACATTTATAAAAGAAGCTGTTTGAGTGGAACTTACTCCTTGCCAAAAGGGAATGGCGAGGATTTTCCCCACATTGAATATGGTATTCCGGGCCCTATGAATTATTGGTAATTGAAGAAGTCTTTGAAACATGTGTACAAAAGGATTAATTATACACTTGAAGAAAACTGAAAGAGCTCATCAACCAAAATATAAAGAGAATAATAACAAGTGATACAAATGGGAATAAAAAAAATGATAGACAATCTGTTGTTAACTGGGGCAAGAAATGGCTTCCTATTTTAAAACCTCCAAAATTAAACTGATATCTAACCTCCAGGATAGTGACTCATTGTGTCTTTTCAGGCTAACATTTTCCGCTGACATGAAATGGAAAGATTATATTTAATCAGTTGCTAGCTCTGCTGCTAGGAAAGTTGATTTTTTGTTTTGATTTTTAAATCGGTATCACCCCGTGCAAGGCAGTAAAGCCACTAAGTTACAAGTTGCGGAAGAATTTGGGACAGAAAAATTAATAATGAGCGGGAAGAGGAAAGGGTAATCAGGAGGACAGTAGGTAATGATTTAATTTTTTACCGATTAAAGTTGGCTGGAAAGCATGGAGCCGGAAGAGAGTTCCTGAAACGAGAAGTTCCCTGTGTTGTGCTAGGCAATTTTTTCGCCCGAACCCATCTTAACATATTTTTTTTTTTTAATCAAGTCTAACATTCATCCATGCTTTGAATATGCCACATCTGATCGGGTGCTCCTGCTATATATGTAGACATCCTTGATAAAATCAAAAGAAGAATCTGCAATGTCATTAGTCCTGACCTGACATCTCGGCTTCAGTCAATTTTCCATCACTTTATCATAACCCCGTAGACAACCTTGTAGACAAAGTCGTTCCTATACAAACCTGTGGAAATCAACCAAAATATAAAGAGAATAACAACAAGTGATACAAATGGGAATAAAAAAATGATCAAAAATCTGTTGTTAACTGGGGCAAGAAATGGCTTCCTATTTTAAAACCTCCAAAATTAAACTGATCTCTAACCTCCAGGATAGTGACTCATTGTGTCTTTTCAGGCTAACATTTTCCGATCCAAAACTGTACACAACCTCGTTTTGATACAAACCCGTAGACAACCTCGTTCTGGTACAAACCTGTAGACAACTTCGTTCCTATACAAATCTGTGGACAACCTCGTTCCGATACAAACTTGCAGAAAACTTCGTTTCGATACAAGCCTGTAGACAACATCGTTCCGATACAAATCTGTAGACAACCTCCTTCCGATACAAACCTGCTGATAACCTTGTCCCGATACAAAACTGCTGACAACCTCGTTCTGATACAAACTTGGACAGCCTTGTTCTGACACAAACCTGTGGACAACCACTCTTCGATTCAAACCCATGGACAACTTCGTTCCGATTCAAAATATACACAACCTCGATTTTTTCTGAAGCAAGGCGATAACGCCACTATGAAAGAAAATCAGAAAAATTTAGGAGAAGTGAGGAAAATAACAATAAATGAAGATTTTAGGCTTAAGATTTTAGACGGAAGATGGGATTGATGTGACATTTAAATTTTTGAAGATTGTATGTGGCAAGGAAGACAAAAAAATCAGCAGTTCTGCGTGTGAGAAATACAAGAAAATAAATTGTTAAAAATAAAATAGAAGCGACGCTTGCAGATAGATCAATCGTAAAAAGGGTGAGACGTAGTTGCCAATCTAATAGCAGGCTTAAATTCATGTCGTCGATGAACTAAAGAAGAATGCCCATCAGAACTGTTGCCATGAAAATATTTATAGAAAAAAGAGACGGATGCCATGTCACGTCGGCGAGAAAGTAAATGAAGTTGAGATATCGTTACAAACCTGTAGACGACCTCGTTCCAATACAAACCTGCAGACAACATCGTTCCAATACAAACCTGTAGACAACTTTGTTTCGATCCAAAACTGTACACAACCTCGTTCTGATACAAACCGGTAGACAATCTCGTTCTGATACAAACCTGTAGACAACATCGTTCCAATACAAACCTGTAGACAACATAGTTCCAATACAAAACTGGAGACAACCTTGTTTCGATCCAAGGCTGTACACGACCTCGTTTTGATACAAACCCGTAGACAACATCGTTCCAATACAAACCTGTAGACAACCTCGTTTCGATCCAAACCTGTAGACAACATTGTTTCGATACAAAACTGTACACAACCTCGTTCTGATACAAACCTGTAGACAACATCGTTCCAATACAAACCTGTAGACAACCTCGTTTCAATACAAACCTGTACACAACCTCGTTCTGATACAAACCTGTAGACAGCCTCGTTCTAATACAAACCTATGCACAACCCCGTTCCGACATAAACCTGTACACAACCTCGTTCTGATACAAACCCGTAGATAACCTCGTTCTGATACAAACCTGTAGACAACCTCGTTCCAATACAAGCCTGTAGACAACCTCGTTTCGATACAAACCTGTACACAACCTCGTTCTGATACAAACCTGTAGACAGCCTCGTTCCAATACAAACCTATGCACAACCCCTTTCCGATATAAACCTGTAGACAACCTCGTTCCGAAACAAACCTGTATACACGAACCCTCTACAGACTACAGCCTCCATTTTGAAATGAAAATAGATAGAGTTACTCAATACCAATATGTCTTGTTTTTATTTATTTTTTAAAAACAAGCCTATTTCACTATTGACATAAACTTTAAAGATTGTTTTACCGATATCTTATTATTTTTTTTGTATTTTACTGTAAACTCTTGAAATATAAAACAATATTTTGACGTATTTCGATTTTCATATTAATCCTGGTCCCGAGAGGACAGACTTATTTTTATGTGGGTGATCTGGTCTTGGCTAGTTGGAGCGTAGAATCAAGTTCAAAAATTGTCTGAGCATGTCTCTGTCAAGAAACTCGGGGAAACGAATGTAAAACATACAAGTAATAACTTGCAGATGACAATTTATATATGTATGTCTGACGTCGGAGAAATAGGTCACACGGTGGTGCACTGGCAGATCAAAGCAAAGTCATAAATTGCCGCTCGTCGACTAATAGTCTTGCAAGCCATTAATAGTAAGTTCTTTTTAACAATATAAATTTGGCCTCACAATGGTCACCTTCTGTTTATGCAAGTAAAAACGTATTGATATCATAAGTGTGTTTGATTTATTTTTCTGCTTACGAAGGTCACAGTGGTAGATGAATTCACTGTAAAGAATTGGTGAGACAGTTATGTCAGCCATTTTCCAACTGCAGACGCCTCAGCTCTCTTTTTCATTTTGTGTAGTTTAGTAAATATTTGAGTTCTTCAAAAACACTGTCTTGTTATAATAAAAAAAAACGATGTCACTTTCGTTGATTGTTTTGTTTTTCACACTAAAATAAGCAGATCAAATTAAGAGAACGCTGAATTGAATAAAACCTTCGCCTTGGTAGTAAATAAGCATTGATTTATTAATACGACAACTTAATGCCGTTAAAACATTCGCGGCTGATAATAAAGTCACAGAAAAAAGTCATAATTTTGATTTTGAAAAAAAGTCACAATTAATTTATGCTGGCCGGTAATAAAATCATCTATTTCTGTCGCGAATTTCACGAGTTTATAGGGTGGAGTAATGGATAGCGGCTCGGATTGAGGAATCAGAGAGCCGAGATCGAATTCCAGTCGAATTCATTACATTCTCTTCTTCTCCCGCAGCTATGGGTAAATATCGGAACAGACCGGGTTCTATAGCCTTGGATAGCAGGACAGACCGGGCTCTATAACCTGCAGAAAGAAATGGCCCATAACTGATTGCTTACAACAAAAATTCATAGTAAATCGATTCAACCTCTAAAAAACGTTTCCTGACAATGTTACGGTCACATATTCGACAAATTTTAAAGTTTCCCTCTAGCTATCTGCAAATAGCAGGACAAACCGAGTTTTATAGCCTTGGCAACTGGTCTACCGCAGAAAGAATGGCAACCTACTGCGGGAAAAATATCTGCCTCGTCAGTCATGTATCGAAAGATACATGATCGCCTAAGCGTGTATCACGCATGGCACATAACTGAGTGATATTCACTTACGCGCAAATACCCTTAGAAAAGGTAATGAATCTTTTTCTTCTCCCCCACCCAAGCTATGGGTAAATAGCAGGACAGACCGGGTTCTATAGCCATGGATGGCAACTAGTCTACCGCAAAAATAAATGGCAACCTACTGCGGGAAAACTCATGTATCGAAAGATAGATGATCGCATGGCACATAACTGACTGACCCTTGGGAAAGGTATGGATCCTCTTCTTCTCCCCCCAAGCTATGGGTAAATAGCGGAATAGACCGGGTTCTATAGCCTTGGATGGCAGGACAGACTGGGTTCTATAACCGTAGAAACAAATGGCCCATAACTGACTGATTGTTTGCAACAAAAATTCATAGTAAATCGATTCAACCTCTAAAAAAACTTTTCCTGACAATGTTACGGTCACATATTCGACAAATTTCAAAGTTAGGGAGTCTTAGAATCCCATAAGACCCGACTTTGTGAAGAAAGTCTCGATTTGACATTAACATTTGAATTAAAAGTTCTTTGAATTCTCATTTTATTTATGAAACTGGGATTTTGTTCACTTTTGTGTTTAAAAGACTGGAATTCAGTACTGGGTTTTTGTCTGTGGTGTGCTAACCTTGTACTGTTTCTGTTCTACATGTGACTTTTTCTTATCTGTGACTTTTTTAACTGTGAATTTTTTTTACCTATGACTTTTTTTTACCTGCGACTTTTTTCTTTTTACCTGGATTTGAAATATTGGAGTAAAAAATAACTTATGTTTCCTTTTTAATATATTTTCTTTTTTTAAATTATTTTTATATTTCACTTATATTTTTATTTATTTATTTATTTTTTAAGCTTTTCACCCCAGGCAAGGCTGGAAGCCACTAGCACGCAAGGGGTTACAGAGGATTTGGAGCGAGAGCAGATAGGAGTGTTAGAGGAAAGGATGTGGAGAAGGATAGAGGATAGATCAAGGCAACTGGAGATGTCGATTGACGTTACACTTGAATAGTTGGAGATCATAGTCATCAGGGAAACAGGAACGAGGAAGGGAGTTCCATAGGCGTGAGGTGCGAGATATGAAGCTATTGGAGTAGAAGAGACGTCTACATTTAACAGTTTCAACAGTGAAAGGTTGTGAACGGGATGCCAGCCTCGTAGGACGATTGAATTCATGGAGCCTGGGAACCAGCGAAAGCAGCTCATCGGAGCAATTACCATGGAAGTATTTATAAAAGAGACAGAGAGAGGCGACGTTGCGTCTGTGAGAGAGAGACTGCAGGCGAGAAGCCAGATCAGGGCCAATTACATTGCATACCCGTCTCTGGATCTTATCAAGAACCTTGAGGCAAACAGAAGGGGCTCCATACCATATATGGCAGCAATACTCCATGCAAGGGCGGATGGTTGATTTGTAAATTTGGAGGATCGATTCCGGGGAGAAGTATTTCCTGGCCCGGCACAGGGAGCCAACTTTCCTTGCGGTGGATGAAGCAATCGACTCAATGTAATTGTTCCATCTCAGGTCAGCAGACAGCGTGAGACCGAACAGTCGCAGAGAGGAGCTCTCGAGAAGTTGAGCTTCAGACATTCTAATGGGATGCAGGGAAGGATCCCTGTGGTCATTAATGGAGAGCAGTCTTGTTTTTGAGGCGCTAAAGTTAACCAGCCAATTCCTGCCCCAGTTCACAACCGATTGAAGGTCGTTTTCGAGACGAACAGCCAGGTTAATTTTGTCCGTGGCACTAGATTTGTTTCTGAGGCAGGAGTAAATTGTGGTGTCATCCGCATAGATGCCGACTTGGGAATCAATGGCGTCAGGAAGATCATTTATGAATATAAGGAACAGGGTAGGGCCTAGGATGGAGCCTTGCGGAACACCTGCGTTCGTAGGATAGGAGCTGGAGTAGAAATCCACTGAGAACGACCTTCAATTCACGGTTTGACAGGAATGATTCTATTAGGTCCAACAATCTGTCTGTAATACCATATCCCTGAAGCTTGCGAAGAAGGCCGGCATGCCAAGCCCTATCAAACGCCGTGGAGATGTCAAGGGCCACAGCGCGAGCTTCTCCGTTATTATGGAGAGCTTGGTAAACAAATTCAGTGATGGCCGTAAGCACATCAGCAGTGGATCGGGCAAAGCGGAATCCATATTTTTTGTCTGAGAGCAGATCATGTGATGTAAGGTGGTTAACCACTTCGGTGTTGATAAGGGCTTCGAAGACTTTAATCCCACAGACTGCGCACGTCACGGGAGAAACACAGCAGCACTAGTACAGAGGCCAGAGAGAGAGAGAGAGAGTTCCGGGACCCTCTTCCTAAACAAGAAAGAAGGTGTGAGCCTCTACTCATGTCCAAGAGAAGGGGGAGGAGTGTTGACCGGGCGGGAGGAGAGCCTACCTACTCCTATTACATATAACACATACAGTAATGACAAAAACGACAAAAACAATTAGAGAGGGAGGTAGTTCGCAAAGTCTCAGGGTAGCTACTACATGTATGTACCGGGAGATAGGAATGGCACTTGGCTTGCATCATGCCCTCTCGAAACACTAAGTTTTAACTTAGTATAAGTCCCATTGTCCTATACTAACAAAGGAATTAAGAAATATGGACATCCACTTATGGCAACAAAGTCTTCGAGGTCGCCCACCGCCCACAGTCTCGTGGATACTAGCGAAAGTTTGGTTACCTTTAACGCCAAGCTTCAAGTTTCAATGAACGCAGAGCTGGGCAGGGGGAGGGGGGTCAACGGCCATTCCTTCCTTCCCCCACCCAACAGTGGGCTTGGGTACTTGCATTTGAATAGAAATTAAAATCAACAAGGAGAAAGAAACGGCAAGGGCAAATTCCGAGCCGATATAATTTTATCTCGCAAGATGAGTTTCGGCAAACTAGCATGAAGATGGTGGCGTCCCATTGCTTGCTTTAAAGACTTTTTTTTGGTGGTGGTGGTGGTGGTGGGGGGGGTTGTTCAATGAGGCGTTTCTTACTAAACGAAACGAAATACAGAGATACAAGTTAGGTTAGAATGAATTAGAACGAAAGTACATGTTAAAAAGTCGAACAAAACAAGCGTTGAAAAAAAAAAATACATACATAGGTAAAAGAAATTACAGAGGGGATATCTTGTCGTATATATATATATATATATATATATATATATATATATATATATATATATATATATATATATATATATAGAGAGAGAGAGAGAGAGAGAGAGAGAGAGCACCCTTTGGATGGCGTTAGGGTAAAGTGAATTTAATCTCACTTATCTACGCATGTTCCTTTGTTGTTTTTTAATGAATAATGATTATATATATATATATATATATATATATATATATATATATATATATATATATATATATATATATATATATATCATAATGAGAGGCCATTAAACAGCATTTAAGACACTATCATCAGTCTTCCGCCAAAAATTCAAACAAAGTCGCATTGCACATCACGTGACATGCACGCTTCACGACAAACGCTGTAAACAAACACACAAACACAGTATCTCATTTGATTTCTGAGGAAAGACCTAGGTGGTCTGAAATATTAAATAAATAAATATATACAAAAACACACAAATAAATACTTTCATAAAAAAAATACCCAATTTTGTTTCCTTTATTTTATCCAGATATTATATATATATATATATATATATATATATATATATATATATATATTCAACGAAAGCTAAAAGTAACATTCTTTGAATTTTTTTATTGTGTTTTTACTTAATAGAACAACCATATGAATAGTTATTTTATTTTATTTATTTTTGTAACTTGTCAGGATTTCTGTTCAAGTACTATCGAAAAATCCTCGAACTCTACGAGTTGTACTGTTTAACAGAAATGCGCGCGTAGCTAACCCTTGTTGGTATCCAGCCTACTGAGTCAGTGTACCGAGCTACACGCGTTCAGTTTGCGGAGCTTAGCGGAAATGAAAATCCGCATGTTGCGTTTATTTCCATGGCCAATAATAGGCATCACGTAGGCTGCCGCAGAACCAATGAAAATCGCTCGTGGCAACGTTTAAAAAAGTGGTTCTATAACCGTTTTTGACGCCTATTAACAAATTTTAGCCTTTAAAACATTTTCCAAACTACAAATTTCTGCATTCAAGCACAAAGCCTTGTGCTTCTTGCCAGAAATATGTTGTTAATGACGCAGAAAGTAAATGAATCGAAACAGCTGAATGGTGGACTATCAGCTAGCGATGCCTATCTATACAGTTAAAACACAAGTTAAAATAAAAATGTACGATTTGATTCCACTCCTATCACCAAAATTATATATTTCAGCACTATGGCGGATAAAAAATTCAGCTTATTGAACAAATCCTATCTGGGATATCAGGAGTTATCTAAACAATTAGTATTGTCGGACTCTGTCTATATTTCTGAGATGACGTATCATGTACATTATTTACATTATTCGGACAATTGTCCTCATCTTTGTCGCCATATTTATTACAACGTTTCGGCTGTTGTACGCTCCGGCCTTCTTCAGGTGTCTGGAATATCGAACTGAGCCCTTTATTTCGCTCACTGGGGTAGACTGTTCTAGTTCCACGTGCCATGGATGTCAGTTATCAGTTATCTCCCGTTAATTTCCCTCTGAAAGTTCTCCACTGCCTTGAGGACACATGGCACAGTGGATAAAGGCGTTGGTTAGATCCAGTGATAGGACCCAAAAAGTGTGAGTTCAAGAGTTTCAGAGGAAATTAACAGGAGATAACTGACATCCATTAAACATGCCACGTGGAAATAGAACAGTCTACCCCAGTGAGCGAAATAAAGGGTTCTGTTCGACACTCCAACCTACTGAAGAAGGCCGGAGCGTACAACAGCCGAAACGTTGTAATAAATATTGTAGCAAAAAAAAAAAAAAAATTGGTGATGAGAGGTGGTCAAAAAGCGCAGTACGGTGCTCGCCGGCAGGCCAGCTACTTCCTCTTTCTTCGATCTGTCAATCCGTACGTCCAACTCTATTGCATGCTGTCGTGTCCTGTCGTGCTGCTGGCACCCCGCTTTTTATGCTATTCCAATACGGCCGAAATTTTCTTATGTGCAAATATCGTCTCGTTTTGGACGAGATAGGCGCGCATAAATTGTGTCTTCAATACCGGCCATATTTTTTTCTCATCACTTTGTAGGCAAGACACATTCGCGCTCGTTTCGAATTCTGGGGTAAGTCATGTCTTTCGTCACAAATATGGCGACAGAGATCAGGACAATAGTCCGAATAATGTAAATAATGTAGTATGTCGGAGTTAACTCCTCCTCAATTTCCTAATTGTTCACTAAGGCACGCTCTCCTTACACTATAAATACTGGGCGATTTCTTTCCTCGTTCTACTTTGCATTTCAGCGGACACGTTTAAAAGATGTGATCACTCGCAGAGATCTGCGTTTTGCCCATTTGTGGGAAAACGTCATGAAACGCACACACACATACACGTACGTACGAACATTCACCAAAATACGAACTCTTTACGTTCACGCACACACACAAATGTTGATGTATTTGTCCATTGTAAATTTTGTTGTTTAATACATATACTTGTTGTATATATATATATCGGTCTTGTTTGTTTTGTTTACATCTTCAGTTGGACTCTATTTGAGTCCGCCATATTCTTGTAGTGAACTTATTAATATTCTATCAGGAGTTACACACGTGTTCCTAGTTTAACACCACGTAAACCCACCGCCCGCTACAAGTATCATAATTGTGCTTATCTCTCTTTAGTTCCTTATTTCGCACGACCGTTACGCGCTGCTAATATCTCATAAATAATGGACTATTCCATTTTGATCGTGGGGAAAGACAAAAGACATATCTGAGACGCTACTTGGTTTCAGTGTAAAAAGTAAAGTAAGAAAGATATAGAAATCTCCTGCTAATACCTAAGATAGAATAGATAAATATTCCTTTTTGATCATATGAGAAAACAAAAGACATGTCAAACACGCTGAGAAAATAAAACAAAGAAAGGAAGATAGAAATAAAAACCAGCATTCATATTTATTATTGTTATTGCAATATTTTGTTAAAGTTGTTAAGCTCAAATATTTAACGATGAGATAGGGGAAAATCTACGGATATTTTATTGTCGTAGAACTCGCCATGAGCTTATTCAATCATTTTCGCATATAAATAAGAAGTGAAGATAAAAGTGGGGAGAGAGAGAGAGAGAGAGAGAGAGAGAGAGGGAGAGAGAGAGAGAGATTATATAAGAACAGATACTACACTTTGATCTTAGCCTAATGGCCGAGAAGGAAGGGACAAGCAGTATTATAATAGGATGATTGTGGAGCGGACCGTGGGGGGGGGGGTGAAGATGTGAAGAGATATCAGAAGGTTAAAATTTCCTGCTGGCCGGTCCAGCTACATGGGAATGTCAGACTTTAATTATGTCTAAAGAAGACAAAGAAAACAAACAAGACCGATATATATGGGTAAATAAATATATATTAATAACAAAACAAGTTAAACAAAGACATGGACTGTTACATAGAGTTTGTATGGAAAAATTATGTCTGTGTGTTGTAAGTGTTCGTACGTACGTGTATTGTTCTTAGCGCGTTCCCGGAATTTGGGAAACGCTGTATCTGTGAGAGGTCACATATTGGCCTAAGTGGAAAAAGAGAGATTTTACCTCGCCTCCGCGCGAGGTAGCGGCCCAAAGCCTAAGTCGAAAAAGAGAGATTTTACCTCATCTCCACACGAGGTGGCGGCCCAAGGCCTGAGTTGAAAAAGAGAGAGAGAGAGAGAAGGGTCAGCCAGTATTTATAGCCAGGGAAAAGAGACCCCCGTTGAAGGATTAAAGAACTGAGGAGGAGCTAACTACGACAATTGTTATTGCAATATTTTGTTAAAGATGTTAAGCTCAAATATTTAACGTTGTGATAGGGGAATTTCTACGGATATTTTATTGTCGTAGAACTTGCCATGAGCTTATTCAAACATTAACAGAAGAATTAAGATTCATCAGAAATTTATAATAGGAAAACCGGGAAATTTTTACAGGTTAAAACTATTTAAAATAATTAACAATGCATTTCTATAGTAAAACCATTTCCAATAAAAAATCCCCAAACTTTCCTTGAGTAAAATATTTTTAATGAATGCCACTTTCACTATATGTAATCGTTAGAGTGAATGAGAGTTTTATTTGGTTAGTAAATCTTACCCATGATATCATAGGGTAATTAGCTATGATATAAAGTAACAATAAGACTGGATTATACAAACATGGCGACAACGTGTTGGACACTCGTTGCGTTGTTTTTAAATTTATATCTGCGCCGAACGTCTTCTTCGGTCCAGATATTGTTGCTGTGGGTTTTAAGACCTATGTCTCTCTCTACGATCTACTCGGTATATTGTTAGTTAACTGTTCTGATTTTCCGTAACAATAAAAGCAGAGATCTGACAAGGACATTTATTTAGAAGTCATTTTGAAATCGTCCAACAACTTTTTTTCCATTGCCTGTCTACAGGTTTGTATCAGAACGAGGATGACCACAAGTTTGTATCGGAACAAGCTTGTCTACAGGTTTGTATCGGAACGAGGTTGTCGACATGTTTGTATCGGAACGGGTTTGTCTACAGGTTTGTATCGGAACGAGGTTATCGACATGTTTGTATCGGAACGTGTTTGTCCACAGGTTTGTATCGGAAAGAGGTTGTCTACAAGTTAGTGTCTGAACAAGCTTGTCTACAGGTTTGTATCGGAACGAGGTTGTCGACATGTTTGTAACGGAACGTGTTTGTCTTCAGGTTTGTATCGGAAAGAGGTTGTCTACAAGTTAGTGTCTGAACAAGCTTGTCTACAGGTTTGTATCGGAACGAGGTTGTCGACATGTTTGTAACGGAACGTGTTTGTCTACAGGTTTGTATCGGAAAGAGGTTGTCTACAAGTTAGTGTCTGAACAAGCTTGTCTACAGGTTTGTATCGGAACGAGGTTGTCGACATGTTTGTATCGGAACGGGTTTGTCTACAGGTTTTATCAGAACGAGGTTGTCGACATGTTTGTATCGGAATGAGGTTGTCGACATGTTTGTATCAGAACGAGGTTGTAACGAAGAGTTTGAGAAATTGAATTTAACGTTTTTAGAAGGAATAAATTTCAACATGTGGAAGAATTTTACATATATATATCTATATCTATATATATATATATATATATATATATGTATATATATATATATATATCTATATCTATATATATATATATATATATATATATATATATATAAAGAGTAACAATGAAGGAAAAACGCAAACCTACTTGTGTGTACGTACACAGATAGCCGAAAAAGGAAAAAAAGACACCCGCCCTCGTTGCTGTATTTAATTGAGGTTTTTTATGTGAATGTGTCGGAAATTCAAAAGTCCAATTTTTTAAAATCTAAATTAAAAATTTAAATTAAAAAATTAAATTAAAAAAATTTAAATTAAAAAAAATTATTAAATCTCATAACGTCTGAATTTCAAACAATAAAAATAACGATCAATGCCTGTTAAATAAATGACTTCTATTTACAAACATAAGTACATTAATTTAAAATAGTCAAAAATGATTAAAAAATAATCTTTAGATGAATTAAAGTTTTTAGATAGTTGATACTCCGAAAACAATTGAGAAAGACTGTTACCGTTATCGAAGAGTCACTTGCCGTCTTTGTTGTTAAAGATGATTCATTTGAAGTCGCCGACACATAATCGTCAGCGAAGATTCACTGACCGTCCAAGCTGTTATGGTTGTTATACCTGATTCGTTCGAAATTGCCGACACATGTTTCTTTCAGCACGCGCTATGGAGAGACAATCGCATCTCGGTTCTTTAAAAATCGAAATCTGTGGGGTTTTATGAGAAATGTTTCCAGAAAGTAGACTCGAGAAAAATAGGGTTTCAGTTTTCTATGATTGGTCAAATATTGATGCTGATTTCTAACCAATAAACACTTTTATTTAAACAATGTTTGCTGCATTTTGGAAACGTGTATGTAATATTGTCAGTTATTGGGTATAAAACGTTTGGGCGTGTTTTAATATGGTATGTATGTGGGTATGTAATTGTGTTGGAAATAACGTTTCTTTCCTTTATAATATCTTTAGTAAGTGTATAAATCCTGTGTAATTCCAAGCTAATAGATTAAATTTAATATTTCCAATAAACAAAATACTTTGCTGTATTTCATGCCGATTTTAAGTTGATTGGAATTATCCTTTTCTGATTATCAGTAAAATCACTAAAATCGCCCATAGTGACTGACACAACATAATTCTCGTTTATTAAAAAATCTTTCAAAAATATAATATACTTTTCTGAAACGTTATTTGAGAGAAATTGGCTGATTTAAAGTTGAATTAATCTGATTTAAAGTTGAATTAACCTGAATATTACTTTTATTTTAAAATATTGCAGAAAAGCATTTTTTTTAACGCGTAGGTGGATGTTTTTATGTGTTTTTGACACATTTATTGACAACCTGATATCTCGGAATTTATCTAAGGATATAAAATTACATAAGAATACATCGTAAGCGCCTTTTTTTTTAATATTTTTTTAACGACCCACTAATCTTTAAAATTTAAAATATTTAATCATTCTAATATTTTATTTGAATTTTAGGTATAGTTTTATAGTCTTACGAAGACGCTTGTTGAGGAAATGATAGAAAATTGACGATAAATTTTAAATTTACTGCAGTTATTGCTGTTATTTATAGTGTATGGAGGCACGAATAATAAATAGCGGCTCGGATTGAGGAATCGGAGAGCCGAGTTCGAATTTCAGTCGAAACCATTACATTCACTTACGTGCTAATACCCTTTGGAAAGGTATGAATCCTTTTCTTCTACCCCCAGCTATGGGTAAATAGCAGGACAGACCGGGTTCTATAGCCTTGGATGGCATCTGGTCTACCGCAGAATGAAATGGCGGCAACCTACTGCAGGAAAAAAAAACTGCCTCGTCAGTCATGTATCGAAAGATACATGATCAACTAAGCGTGTATCATGCGTGGCACATAACTGAGTGTATAGACGTCCGTATTTACAAAAATCTGCACGTTTATACACACACACACACACACACACACACACAAATTCAAAATTCTTTTTAAAAGGGCGACGCATTCAGTGTAAACATTCATCACGACTAAAGTTAATTCGATATCTGCTCGGTGACGAGCAAACGTTGTAGCGAAAAAAATACACATAGATAACAAATAAAAGCCAAATTTACACAATTATTTCTAACGACACACAAATTTTCGTCTAGCTAAATTGCAAACACGTCATACTCTACTCAGATACAAATTTTAAAAGAAACACAAATATATCAAACTGCTAGCCAATATTGAGGCGAATTTCGTTTGCCACAGATGCTTTCACCTATGTCCACGCGTTTCCCTTACATAGGCTATAAGAACCCGGACAATGCCATACCAACAGAAAGCGGAGAGAGATATTATGCACGGCTGATTGCCCGTCTGACCATTAGGCTTTGTAAACGACCTCCAGTAAACATAGTAAATGAACAGAACAACGCAACAAGCACAAAGCGATAACTACCAATCATACTCCTTTCCTTTTTCACGCTCTCATTTCACACCTAGTACACCGCACATTCAACCTGCTACAGTAAACCATTTACCAGAGACATTTTTATAACTTGTATATAAAAATAAATCTTTGCTCATTTATCTAAACAAGCATCCAAGTTCGTTTCTTCTATTCTAACCAGCGTCCAACCTCGAAATCAACAACGTTACCAGCTTGGCTTTGGAGATATTGAATGTTACAAACCAGTTTTTTCCTTCATTGAACTGTTAGAGCTAGGTCAGATGATAGATCAGCTGCCTAGCTCTGATCATCTAGATTTGAATCAATATTGTTTTTACTTGTTGAAAGTGTTCACTTGTTTACTCGTTGTTTTTATAGACACCACCAAAATGGATGTTTTTTTCTGCAATGAAGACAAAAAATCGCTAACCAGTTTTAAAATATTTACCAAAAGTCAGGGAATTATCTACTTGAAACGAAATTGTATACTAAATAGGATAATATATTAGACTGATTTTGTGGAAATATTATTTTGGGGGTCTGTGTCGGAGTTAATTCCACCTTAATTGTTCAAATATTTCACTAGAGCACGCTCTCCCTACACTATAAATACTGGGCGACATCTTGCCTCGTTCTCATTTTCACTTTGCTTTTCAGCGAACACATCTACAGGGTGCGGCTGGTATTTGAGGACAGATTTTATGGATTAGTAAAAAAACTTGCTGAACAAATGAATATAATTATATTTGATTACAAACAAGTAAACATGAAATTTAACTAACTATTATTTAATTCTATTCAATAAAACCACCACTAGCATCAATAATTGCCTCTACACGAGGTCGAAATCGGCTGCAAGTTCTGTTTAATTGGTCCTTATTTATATCAGACATTACTCGAACTATTGCAGCTTTAAAAGAGTCTTTGGTGTTATGAATCTGTTTATTAACCTCCTTCACAACAACGCTCCACACATAATAGTCTAGTGGGCTGATATCTGGAGAGTTAGGAGGCCAAATGTTGGGTGTGATGTGGTCGTACAAATGGTCAGCCATCCATTCTTGCAACTCTGAGGAAACGTGCAATACCCAAATCACTATGATCAGCCTTTAATGCTACAATCACAGCATGCCTTTTCATTTCATTTGTTATGATAGGGTTTGCCATTCTTGATTTCTGAAAAATAAAAACACTAGAAGTTAGCAGGAAGCAGTATTAATCTTAAATCTGTATGTCCTGAAATACCAGCCACACCCTGTACAATGTAAGCGCACGCAGAAGATAGCGTCTATCCCATTTGTGGAAGACGCCGCGAACATTATACACACATACACGTACGTAAGAACATTCACCAAAATACAAACTCTTTACGTTAACACACAAACACAAATGTTGATGTCTTTGTCACTTGTAAATTTGTTGTTTAATACATATACTTGTTGATATATATATATATATATATATATATATATATATATATATATATATATATATATATATATATATATCAAGTATGTGGTGCAGTTCAATTTACATTACATGAATCATTCATACAAAAAGCAGGTAGTGAAGTTAATGATATAAATGGCAAAATTCTTGCCATTATATACTTATTTGTTTTCTTTACATCTTCGCTTGGACTCAACTTGAGTCCGTCCTTGTTGGACCTTATTCTAGCAGGAATACACAGCACGTGTCCCTAATTTAAAAACACGTAAACATCGGGTTCTCTACAGTCTGTTTCTCCTCCTATCGATATCTGTTTAATTTTTTTGGTGGGGGGTTGGGGGTCGTCAAATTTATTTAGAGTTATATAAAGAAAATCCCTGAAGATGTTATTTCCTTTTATAAATTATGCAATATTAAATGTGAAATGACTGAAAATTCGTCCTGAATCTCATCAAAAGTAATTCAATAAAACTCATTTTTTTTTAATTAGTGCTTGCATAAAACACAATTTTCTTTCAGAATGGACAGAAAAAATCTCTAAACATAATATTTATTTAACAAAAAAATTATTGTGATTTTTCATTGATATTTTGAAATTCATTGCGTCACAAGGAATTCTTTAATTAAATAAAGACGTTTGAAGAATCGAAAAATGTAAATTTTAATGCCATTTTCGAGAGTGAACCTTTTAACAAGAATTTTCTTTTTCTTTTAACAACTGTTAGATTATTTTTGGTATGGATGTACAAAAGAGTAATAATTCTGATTTTTCGCCTACTAAGAGCATATAGAATAAGATGTTGCCTTCTTAAACTATTGGTTACATAGGGTTATAATAATTTTACGGACAAAATAAACTTTATTCACTTGGATGTCAATCAATAATTAAAAGAGAACTCAAAGTGAACGCAATCAATTTAACATTCAATAACTCTACCAATTATGCCCATTTTTTGTTAGTAGCATCTTCCATATTTTAATATAATTCTCTTAAATTCAGAATTATTTGAAAAAATTCACATTGTGTGCAATTATATGTTTTATATCATGAAATATATAAGAAAATAATCAGTAAATAAAAGCAATGAATTAAAAATCAAAATTAAACTAATGTGTAAAAAAAAAAAATGATTTATTCTACTAAGCTTAATAAAAAATTGTCGAATAAAAAATGATATTCTTAAACTATTGCAACTATTCTTAAACTATTAAGTTTAAGACAATCTATTTTTCACCATAAATGCCAATGTCTTAATTATTGCATTGCTGGTGTACCGTATTTCTTTAATGTTAATTTTTCGTGCGCTTTTTAAGTCAGTGGTGTCATTATACAGTTTTTGTTATAACTTTTGACACCACAGGCTACCGTACTTAAATAAACATTATTTTCATTAGGTTTTA
Source organism: Acanthosepion esculentum (assembly GCA_964036315.1). Classification (NCBI taxonomy): domain Eukaryota; kingdom Metazoa; phylum Mollusca; class Cephalopoda; order Sepiida; family Sepiidae; genus Acanthosepion; species Acanthosepion esculentum. Next base: position 92,060,556 of record OZ038499.1, on the reverse strand, counting down.
AGCAAAAAGTCAACAATAGTTGGTAAACTTGTACTTTCGTCCCCGCAAAAAAGAAAAACGAAGTGTCAAAAAAGTTTATCTTCCACTGACATCACTATTATTATTTTAATTACTTTCACTCCTTGGCAATTCTTATTGCTTTAAAAATTGATTATTTGAATAGTAATAAAAAAAAACTTAAATATGAAAGTAAATTTATACATTTTCTTTGTTATTTAGAATTGACAACAAAATAATAAACCCTATTTATTTAGATATCTCCGGGACAAATATTAGATTTTAAAAATTTTGTTGTTTACATTTTTCGTCTATAATGACGGTTCGGTGAGAGGATGAGTGGACGCGTCAATGTTTTTAAAAAATGCCTAAAAACTTTAATTACATACGGAAATGAATTTTTCTTTTAATACGAATTCGCTTTACCTAGCTGTAGCGGACCGTGGGGGTGAAGATGTGAAGAGATATCAGAAGGTTAAATTTTCCTGCTGGCCGGTCCAGCTACATGGGAATGTCCAAAGAAGACAAAGAAAACAAACAAGACCGATATACATGGGTAAACAAATATATATTAATAACAAAACAAGTTAAACAAAGACATGGACTGTTACATAGAGTTTGTATGGAGAAATTGTGTGTGTGTGTTGTAAGTGTTCGTACGTACGTGTATTGTTCTTAGTGCGTTCCCAGAATTTGGGAAACGCTGTTATCTGTGAGAGGTCACATATTGGCCTAAGTGGAAAGAGAGAGAGAGAGAGAGAGAGAGAGAGAGAGAGAGAGAGTGAGAGAGAAGGGTCATCCAGTATTTATACTCAGGAGAGAGAGACCCCTGTTGAAGGATTAAAGAACTGAGGAGGAGCTAACTGCGACATAGCTACTGGAATCTTTCAAATAATAAAACAAAAATTTAACTTCAAAGAAGACTTTTAAAATAAATTATTTAAATTGCCTTTTTCGGTGTGGGGAGATTAGAAAGTCCATGGTGGTACCGAGATTTTTATAATATTTTTACTGCTTGGAATTGTTTTATTCTAAAATCATTTACTCATTACGAAGAAAAGAAGTAACACTATCAAACAGGAATCCAGAACATTCGTCTAAGGAATATTGGTCTAAGGAATATTGGTCTAAGGAATATTGGTCTAAGGAATATTGGTGTAAGGAATATTGGCAAAGGAATATTGGTTTAAGGATTATTGACTAAGGAAATTTGCTTTAAGGAATATTGGTCTAAGGAATATTAGTTTAAGGAATTTTGGTCAAAGGAATATTGGTTTAAAGAATATTGGTCTAAAGAATATTGGTTTAAGGAATATTGGTCTAAAGAATATTGGTTTAAGATATGATGATTAATAAAACAACCTTTCTGATTTGTATTCAATGGTTTTCTATTATACGGTTTAATTGGTATGTTTTAAGATGTCAGCACTTCGTTGCTCGTTATTGGTTTATAAATATTTTGTAAGTGTGTTTTAATGTTTATTAATCTATTGTTGGCTTAAAATGCTTCTCATGTTTAAAATTAATAATTTTATAATTAAGTTTATAATTAACATAATAATTAGTTTTATTGTATTGAATATATTGTATATTTTATTAGATATTTTAGTGGACACGACACTATAAGTGTGTTTCTGTGATATTGTGAATATCCTCAAAATTGAGTATTTTTTATATGAATAAAGTGTGAATTTATTTATTGAAAAGTGGTCCTTAGACGAGTATTCTTTTAGAGTCTAAAAGAATACTAATGTCCAAGGAGATTTGTCTAAAATTTAGACAAATCTCCTTAGATTTCCCTTAGACCAATATTCTTTAGCTGAATGTTCCTAAATCCCTGTTAAACAACAACAATTTCCTGTGTGATGTCAGCGTCTTTCGGTTGGGATCAGTGTTCTTTAATAAGAGAGAACATCGTCCAAAATTGTTGTCCGGACAACAGAGAAAGTAAATGCATTTGAACGCAGAATCATTGAAGTAATAATGGCAACAAAATTTAGACGTATTTTTAAACAGTTTTACTTTATCTCAAGCATATGCGAGGAAGGTTGGATGCAAGAAAATTCTTATTTATTTAACAGTATTTTTACAAGAATTAACTAGCAAAGTAGAAATCGTGTAGAGTAGGAGTGCGGCAACTGCTGTGCGCATGCACCCTCTACAGAGTTTTGTGCGGTCCGCGGAAGCCTGCAGCAAATTAGGGGGGAAAAAATCAATAAATTTTTGTGAAAGTCAACATGTTTGTATTTGAACCGAGGCTAACTTTTTCAGTGTCATAGAAATCTGCGCCCCATTTTCCGATGATTACATACTTTCTGCGCATGCTATTGCGCATGCGCAGTTATTGTTGATAGTCGTCTGCACAACATGATCTCCGTGAACAAACGTAAAATTGAGGATGAGCGCTAAGAATTTAATGGAGAATGGATACACAAGTATTTCTTCACCAGTTCTAAGAATAAAGCGGCGTGTTTATTGTGCCAGGAGTCGATTGCAGTTTTAAAGGAGTACAATTTGAAGCGGCACTTCCAAACAAAACGCGAGGATTTGGGTCGCAACATGAGCGATGAAAAACGGAAAAAAAAAGGCTGTGGAATATGTTGCAAAATTGATCAAGCAATAAACTCATCGATCATCAATTCACGATACTGAGTTGTACGCAAGTTTTATGGTGGTATACCGAATTTCAAGACGTTAACAAAGATGGCGAGTTAATAATACAATGCACAATGGATTGCGCAAGTGTTGTATGCTTGGAAATGAAAGGTAAATTCAAAAACATTTCAATTATCGAGGAGGATTGTCGTGCAACGCATAGCAATAATTAGCGAGGAGTTGACTCAACAACTGAGGGATGCCAGTAAAGATTTTCTGTTATTCGTTAGCACTAAATGAGAGTACCGACATCCAAGATACTTCGCAGTTATTAATTTTCGTACGTGGAGTGGATGAGAATTTCTGTATCACTGAAGAATTGCTGTCACTAGAATCAATGGAAAATGCAAAAACCGGTCAGGATTTGTATGAAGGCGTGGTCAATTGCAATTGAAAAACGTGCATTATCATAGGATAGATTGACAAGCATAATAACAGATGATGCCCGGGCATTACGTGGGGAAAATGCCCACATGGTTAAACTCCTGCAAGTCAAGATTAGAAAAGACAATCCTAACCAAACTTTCTTGTCTTTCCACTGCATTTTGCACCAAGCAAATCTGTATAAATCTGCACTTAACCTGAAGCATGTGGTGGATCCAGTGAGGAGTGTAGTAATGACCATCAAGGTAAGGGCACTCAATCGCAGACAATTCAAATCCCTACTGGGGATGTTCTCTACCATAATAATGTACGATGGCTCAATCTTGGAAGAGTGCTGAAGTGAGTATTGGACTTACAAAAAGAAAGTCTGCTCTTTCTCGATATGAAAGGGATTGCTCGTGAATTTGTTACAAAAATGGACTGCGATGAGTGGAAATATGAACTTATGTTAGTAGCTGATATTTTTGAAAGGTTGAATGAGATAAATGTGATAATTGCAAGTAAAGGAACATCTTTTCAAGCAAAAATATCTTTGTTTTCAAGGCAAGCAAGTGAGGGCAAGTTCACCCATTTTTCATTGTTGGTGAAGGAGAAAGTGTCTGCAAATGTGTGCTCAAAATTAAAGATCAGTTGAAAAGTTTGACTGAACACTTTGAAAGAAGGTTTGAAGAATTCACATAGATTGAGCTTAAATTCAACTGATTAACTTCTCCTTTCTCTACTGATGTTGATGCAGCACCTGATGAATTCCAGCTTGAACTGATAGACATTCAATCTGATCATTCATTGAAAGAAATGTTTCAGTCCCTACTATTAGTAGAGTTTCACTAGTCACGCTTTATTCAATGCTTTCCATGTTTTAGAAATTTTGGTGCCAGATTATTCTCCATTTTTGGTTCCACTTACATCCGTGAGCAGAGGTTTTCCTGCATGAAGATAAATAAGTCTGTCGGAGTTAGCTCCTCCTTAATTCCCAAATTGTCACTAGGAGTCATTCTTACTATACTATAAATACTGGGCGACTTCTCGCCTCTTTCTCTCTTTCATTTCTTCATTTCGGCGACTACAATGTAAGCTCTCTTAGAAGATCCGCGGCTTCCCATTTGTGGGAGACGCCATGAACATTATACACACATACACGTACGTACGAATATTCACCAAAATACGAACATTCACCTAAGAACAGACACAAATATTCACACACACACACAAATGTTATTGTCCATTGTAAAATTGTTTTGTTTAATATGGGGACTAGTTAGTATTTTCATGGAGACATTGAGTTATTATGGTGGATGTGGTGAGAAAGGTACGTAAGAATGTATTGTTTTGGTATAAAGAATATTGTTAGTATGATTGGGTCAGCGTTTGTGGCTAGCAAAGTTTAAAGTTAAGACAGAAGACCGACCTATTCCCTTTTCCCCTTTTCGGCCTTGTGCCACATATTCTGTTATCACAGAATTAAATAAACGTTTTCATTTCATCATTTCAGCGACTACAATGTAAGCTCTCTTAGAAGATCCGCGTCTTCCCATTTGTGGAAGACGCCATGAACATTATACATACATACACGTACGTACGTACATTCACCAAAATGCGAACATTCACCAAAGAACAGACACCAATTTTTACACACACACAAATGTTATTGTTTATGTCCATTGTAACATTGTTTTGTTTAATACATATATTTGTTCACATATATATATATATATATATATATATATATATATATATATATATATATATATATATATATATATATATATATATATATCGGTCTTGTTTGTCTTCTTTATCTTCAGTTGGACTTAATTCAAGTCCGGCCATTTTCTTATAGTTGGACCTTTTAATATTCTACCAGGAGTTACACATGTGTTTCTAATACAAACTCACACGGTTCTCAACAAGTCCAAGAAGAGGTCCATGGTGTCAGATACAAACTTAAATGCAGTGATGAGAGTTTCTACCTATGGCGATTTAAGCCGCAAATAATATCAATATAGGAAGAAGATGAAACACAAATTGAAAGTTAAAAGGAATATTATTGAAGTCCATATATACAAATACTATAAAAATAATAGTTCTTGTTGCAAACAAATTGTTTTGTTCGCGGTTATAATGAAACAATATAAGTCCACTTAACTGAAGTCCTTAGTGTCGTAGAATGGTTTTACTTACGTACCAATATAGAACGGCTTTCATGTCAAAGTGCAGGTAGAATCAGAGACGATTTTGACGTCCTGTGTCTGGCAGATCTTGGAAAAGAGGAAGAGTAAAAGAACAGGATAGTGTTCTTTCTAATTAGCGCCAACATGTTCTGGCTAGTGATTGGTTGGTTTGATGATATACGTGATCTTAAAGAGAGCAGCTTACCAAGGGCGACAACTCACTTACATATCATTTTCTTGTATACCAGCAACCTTGTGCCAGACTTACTTTAAAAGCAGAATTGTGACCAGAAACATTTTTCCCATTAAATTGCTAGTGTTGGATTATGAATTTGTTTGTTTTTATTAACCATGATGTCTATATGTTGTATTATCTTAGAGCGCACCGTTCGATTTTAAAAGTTGCGGCCCTTTGACTTTTCATGGCCTACTGATGCGGCTCTCGCTCTGAAAAGTTTGCCCACCACTAGTTTAGAGGAAAAGGTCATCTGGTTTGGGTTGGTTTGGTTTGGTTTATTTTGTTTTACAGCATATCAACCTCAATGGGTTATTTAATGCCAACACCATTTTTAAGATAGATTCGTATGAATAGAATATGTATTCCTTGGTTTAGATTGGTTTATTTTGTTTTACGGCATATCAACCTCAATGGGTTATTTAATGCCGACAACATTTTTTTATTATTGCTGGTAATATTTTTTTTTTTGTCAAAAATCTGTTTCTGGTAATATATTTCCTTCCAAATTGTATTGCTGGTAATAATTTTTTCAAGAAAGTATTGCTGGTAGTAGTTAACTATTTGCCCATAGGTGTGACCCTAACAGGTGCTACCACCCCGGGTCAGGGTGGACCTGGGAACACCAGCAATTAAGAGGTGGTTCCACGCTCCTCAAAACCTCCTGATCAGAGGCCTTGCTGCTGGATGTAGTTTATCGCCTTACCCAGGACGAGGTTTGGGTTGGGAAAATGCCTTAGAGAAAATCTAAAAAAACGAATATTTTCATTCATTTTATTTTGAATAATAAAATAATATTTTTATGAGATAAAATATTTTAATTTAATTCATTTAAAAGGTTAAATTTAAATGTTTGTTTAAATATTTAGTCATGAAATATTTAAATTTAACTAAATGTTCGCAATAAGTTTCAATGTATTTATTTCATATAAATGAATTAAATAGGCGGCACGGCGGGGTAATGGATAGCGGCTCAGATTGAGGAATCGGAGAGCCGTGTTCGAATTCCGGTCGAATCCATTACCTTCACTTACGTGTTAATACCTTTGGGAAAGGTATGAATCCTCCTTTTCTTTCCCCAGCTATGGGTAAAAAATAGCAGGACAGACCTTGGATGGCAACTGGTCTGCCGCAGAAAGAAATGGCAACCTACTGCGGGAAAAAAATCTGCCTCGACATGATCGCATCAGCGTGTATCACGCATGGCACTGACTGATTTTATTTTATTAGCATAGTAAGTAGTCTTCAGAAGAATCTTGTTGTTTATCTGGAAAAGCTGTCCCATGTGAAATGTGTGGATGTGAATGTGTTATGGACAGATTAATGAATGAAATGATTCCAGTGTCAAATTAACTAACTGTGCTAAGAAGAAAAATAACTATGTTTATTACACTGCTTAATACTGGAGGTCAAACGAGTATTGATGTTTTCAAGGTGATTTGACTGTAAGTTCTAACTAAATTAAGGACAGATAATAGAATTAGAATAGAAATGAAGATCATAATTGTTTTGGATTCCGGGATGAGATCCGGTATCAAATAATAACAAACGCCAAGAATGAATATAGGAAAATAAAATGTATTAACGTAATAATACAAACTGGTAATACAGGTTAGTAGTTCCAGGAATGCGGGGTTAGTAGACAAATATATATATAGTCTTTGGTATCGACGTATCGCTGCATGACTTCTTACTGAGTCTACGTGCTCGCTCACTGTGTCTCTTGCCGCTACGTTCGTACGCTCGTTCCGTTCGACTATGTTCGACCTCTCTCTCTGTCTGTCTGTCGGGTATCCACTAGCAGTAGTATATGTATACCCTGGGTGAGTCCATTTGTGTAAAAAAAAGGGGGAAGAACCCTCAACAATAATCAATTTACAATTGAATTTGAATAAATAAACAATTTGTTGAGTTATTTCATTCTATTATAATTTTCTGGTCATCATGTAAAATAAGTTTTTGTTTTTATATTTAATTTAGTTTCATTTTTACACTGAAATTATTTAAATCTTTTAATCTTAGATCTTTCAATCTGTACCAATTTTTTTTAAATGAATCCATATTTGCCGCCTTGATGAAAAAAGACGATCGTAAAATAACAAAAGCGCCATTAATAATAATGAAATTTTCATTCTCCCAAATGGGGCCAATATTTCAGTCGAGCTGTAAACCATAGTGGGTTATCAGTTATAGTGGAATGTATGCTTATTGAAACAGATTAGTTTGATTTGGTCTTGTTAGTTAGATAGCCCACCATAATAGGGGTATAAAACAAGAAACTCAAATTGTAAAGTGAAACAACACATTTATATACATATAAATCAATTTAGGTCTTTACAATTAAAATGAATGTATTTTGGTTGATAAAAGGTCGTCAAAATGTTCGTAGGAGTCCTTGCAAGAAAGAGTTTAAGTGTACGTAGGCAGGAACGTGTGGATGTATGTATGTATGTATGTATGTATGTATGTATGAATGTTATCGTAGGGTAGGAATGTCTTTGAAGTAATCGCTCAGTCTTAAAATGTTCCGTTCATTTATCAAGTATAAAAGAGGTGAGGGAGAAAGGTAGAGATAATAATAATGTTCGCTTGACATTTGTCAAGGGACGTGTTAATACGCTTGTCTCCTTCTCTCTAGTGACAGGCGAACTTGCCCGTCTTTTATTTGTTTGTGGGGCTTGAAAGGGTCATTTGGGAATTCACTCACGGATATGATTCGGGCCTTTCCATTGGACGACGAACAAACTTCGCGTCGGCTCGAGAAAAGGTTCGTAAAAGAATTTGTTTCTGAGAATTGAAGATTATTTGAATTTTGTTTTTAAATGTTTCCTAGTGTTCTATTGGCCGAAAAACATTTCTTATCAAGGTGTGAAATTTTGTGTAAGTTTTGTTTCGGATTCGCTTTTGCGTGTGTGTTAAGCAAAGTTTGTAAATTCGAGTCTTTTTAATTTCTAGCAAAATCAATGAGTCAGTGCTTAGCATTTGAATTTTAAATCTAGATCTTTTTTTGTTCATTGCAAAACAACACAATATCTATTTTAAATAAACATATTTATTTCCCTCTGCATAAATTAAAAGCCGAAGTTATACTTCTTTTTTTAATAAAACGTACGTGACGACTTTTTTTTCTGGTAATTCTGGTCACCTACAGGGTGGACCGAAAGTCTTGTCACCTCTACCAAAATATAATGAGAACAGAGGAACAAGTAATACAAAGCACATGTACTGGATTCAGTTTATTCAATTTCTTTGACGCTTCACATATCATGAAGGTTTATATGAACACCATCATTTCCGTGTCAGCCATCTGAAATAGAAAATTATATTCTGCAGAGGTGACAAGACCTTCGGACCACCCTGTATATCTACTTTTGCCCCCTCTCCACTGTACATTGCCAAGTCGTAATTTCCATGGTTTATGCCGTGTATTAGGTCTAGTATTAGTAAATAAAAAATGGTATAGGCTAATAGTACTTGTACCTAGTATAACTCCATGATACTGTAATATTAAATTTAAATAAGGGAAAATTATGTGTGAAATTGACGTATTTGTTGGCTAATGCCTACCTAGATGCCGTAGATTGGGATGACATATACCTGCACTAACGACACAATATTGTATAAAATGTACAAGGTGGTCTGAAAGTTTTGTCACCCCCTACCAAAAAGTAAGGAGAACAGTAGCACATGTACTAGAATCAGTTTGTTCACTTTTATACGTCGCAGGTCGGGAAGGTCTGTGTGATTGAACACCATCATTTTTGTGTCAGCCATCTGAAATAGAAAATTATATTATATAAGGACGACAAGAAAAGAAAAGCGACTAATAGTGTTGTACAGAGTGGTCCGAAAGTCTTGTCACCCAAAATATAATGAGAACACCAGAGGAATACAAAGCGACATGTACTGGATTCAGTTTATTCAATTTCTTTGAAGCTGTCACACACCGAGAAGGTCTGTATGAAAACCATCATTTTCGTAGCACAAAATGATGCGGCGCCATGCCCTGTGTGATATTTTTTTGAAGCTGTGCTTTGTTGATTGTTGCAAAGGCTCTCCGAACGGTGTCCTTCAACTGATGGGTATTCTGGTATCGCTCATGTGAAACTCTCTGCTTGATAATACCCCACGGAGCAAACAGTGAATGAGTTAAATTAAATAAAAATCTTTATCTGTGGTCCTGGTTCAGTCACTGCGGTCACTAATCACTCAAAAAGTTTCTTTTTAATTTCTTTGAGCATTCTGTTTAAATTTTTCAGGTAAAATTCAAATAGTCCTTGTTTAAAATTTATCAGTATGTATTATCAGAATGTTAGGCAACTCTTGTGCCAGGATATTTTCGAATGTTTACAGTAATTAATTACTTAGTGGATAATATATTTATTTAATTAAATTAAATACCAAGACTGTTTATTAAAGTCCTGACATAATTTTTAAAAAATAACTGATGCTCAGAATTATTTAAACTTTAAATAAAACATTTTGTTTTATCGTCTTTTAAAATACTTAAAGAAAGTTTAGTTTTGTCTGGCATAAGACCACAAATTTGGGGAGGATTGACGATCGATCACACGCAGTACTAGTCTGACAGTAACTTGCTGATGAAGTGTCCTATTTTTAGTTGTTGGTCTCTTATTTACAGTGCTGTGTGAGCTTTTAAAGTTTTCAGTTTGACTGTGTCATGGAGATTCATTCTTATGTAGTAAAATGTATTGTAAATATATGTTATTTTTAACCTTTTTTAAAATTTCGTTCGATCTAAGATCAAAACAGAGAGACTGACGCAGCACTATCTTCAAAGTGGGAATTAAAATAACTTTTTTTTTTTTTCTCAGACATTGACTTTTTTTCTGGACTCGAGTAAGAAGAAAATATGCAACTTTTTAAAGATAAAAAAACAAAATTGAAATTGGCGACTGTCAGAAAATAGTGTCATTAGGATCGCTAGTGAGGTTAGTGTCTTTTTTTAATCTATTTTTATTTTTACTGATATTTTAATGTGCGTATTAATTAAACGGGAGGCTTATTTAAAAAAAAAAAAAAAACCTGTAGAAAGGGTAGGTAGGTCAAGGCAAGGACGGGAGCGATACAGCCATTGAATAGCGAAAAAACTGGATTTAGCGAGACGAAAACACTTTTCTTACCTACAAACCTGCTTATGCCGCGCCTCCACCTCTCTGACCTGGGTTGCCACCTCACCCGGCGCCACTATTGATGTTAACAGTAACAATACAACGATGTGGGTGGGTGTTGCTAATACACTCAATTTAAAATGCTGGAGAAAAAGGAAGGTAAAAAAAAACCATATATCCCGAGTTTCAGAACAAAATTTCTGATTAAGTCAAAATTAGATTTGTCTATTGTAATGATTACAATTCGTTTGAAGCAGTTTCAATCGTGGCCGTTAACAGTGACACAGGGGAAAATGTCACAATTTTGACTAGGATAGACGGTATGTGAAAAAGTCGCAATTCTGGCTTTAAAAAAGATATCACGAAAAAAAGTCACAATCTTAGCTTGGGAAAGCCACAATTTTGACTAGGAAAAAAGATACGTGAAAAAGTCACAATTTTAGCCTTGAAAAGGTCAGAATCTTGACTTATAGAAAAAGTCAATTTTTGATAGGGAAAAAGATACGTGAAAAATCACAATTTTGGCATTGGAAAAAATGTCACGGAAAAAGGTCACAATCTTAGCTTGGAAAAATTCACATTTTAGGTTAGGGGAAAAAAAAGTCACAATTAAATTATGGTAGCCGGTAATAAAGTTATCTACGGGTACTTCACAAGTTTATGGGTCTGCTCTGTTTGTAACAGAAATGCATAGTAAATCGATCCAACTTCTGAAACCTTTTTCTAATACAGTGTAATCCAGATATAAGAGACCCAGATATAAGAGAAACCCGGATATAAGAAAGATTTTCTCTGCTCCCAAATTAGAGCCTGTGTTAATAAAACAAAATAGACCAAACCCGGATATAAGAGACTTCTTCGGTCCCGACAACTCTCTTATATCCGGGTTACACTGTAATGCTACAGTCACATATTCAATAATCCTAATATCCCTTTATGATCCGACTTTATGTGAAGATAGCCTTAAGAAGAATATTGTTTTCTTAAAGTTTACGCCAAAAAAATGTAAACAAACCACGGATATCGTATACGAAGATAGATTTTAACAATGCCACCTTCAAATATTCGATATATTTCATATTTAGGTTGACCAATAAGACCCAAATTTATGTGAAAAAAAATCTCAATTTGATATTAACATTTGAATTAAAAGTTCCTTGAATTTTCAATTTATTTATGAGACTAGGATGTCATCAACTTTTGGGATTAAAAGGCCGGGCGTTTGTACGTTGTGGGCTAACACTGTCCTGTTTCCCCTGTTTGGTTCGCACGTGTTGAAAAAAATATTTGCTGATTTGAAGAACATCTTGTCCAGATAGTTAAGTCGTGTAGATATGTTTTAGAGTTTTGAAAATTGTGGTTTTGCTCTTTAGTTTCGTTTTCTGGGTTCACCCACTCCCCGTCTCATTTCATGATCATATATTTTAAAGTATTTTTTGTAAGAAAGAAAGGAAAACGACCCCCCCCCCCAAAAAAAAAACAAGAGACATTTGGATATTTGGAAATAATAAAATTTTTATGTCCTGAGTGTTTTTGTAGATTCTATATTTTGTAAATTCTATATTTTGTAGATTCTATATTTTGTAGATTGTCTGTAAACATGTGGTATTGTGGTATGTGATGGATTAATTGCTGATGGACAAGTTCTTGTTTTGAATGAAGAAATTGTAATGAATGAATGGGTCATAAATCTGATTAGCTAGATCGAGGATACTTAATAGTGACCATCTCTACTCCACAATTTACATTATTCGGACTATTGTCCTCATCTTTGTCGCCATATTTATTACGCCGTTTCGGACGTTGTACGATTCGGCCTTCTTCAGGTGGTTGGAATGTCGAACTGAACCCTTTATTTCGTTCACTGGGGTAAACTGTTCTAGTTCCACGTGCCATGTTTAATGGATGTCAGTTATCAGTTATCTCCTGTTAATTCCCCTCTCCAAGTTCTCCACCGCCTTAACCAGGTACTGAACTCACACTCTTTGGGTCCTGTCACTGGATCCACTGTGCCATGTGTCCTCAAGGACACATGGCACAGTGGATACAGGCGTTGGTTAGAACTTGCAGAGGGGAATTAAATTAAAGAAAACATTTTAATACCTGTTAAAAAAATCATTTGTATTTACGCCGCTGCTGTTGTTGTTGATGGAGGTGATTCATTTAGAGTCGCCGACATACGATGGCCAGCGATGATTCACTGACCGTCTCTGTTGTTGTTTGAGATAATTCTGTTGAAGTCGCCGACAGATGTTTCTTTCAGTAGGCGCTTGGAGGAGGAAGAAAAAGCAATGTAGCTGTATTTTCGCTTGTGTTTGAACGGCTTGCAGACAGTCGTATCGCTGTTCATGAAAGTCGAAATCTGTGGGTTTTTTATAAGATTTTTTCCCATTATTAGACTCTAGAAAAATCGGATTTTAATTTTTTCGGATTGGTCAAATACTTCACATGGTGATGGCAATTTCTAACCAATAGACACTTTGATTTAAACGGTGTGAGTGGTATTGTGGAATGTTTTTGTTATGGTTGTAATTATTGCTCGCTATTGGGTAGAAAATAAAGTTGGGACGTAGTATGTATATTGGTATATGATTGTGTTGGAAATAAGATTTATTTTTTATGGGATGATTGGAATGATCCACAAAATTCTTTGCCAGACTTTTACTAAAAACCACATACAAAATTGAAAAGTATGCGAACATTATTTTCTTATCAAATTTAATTTTTTTTTTAACAGAACTGTCTTTATTGACTTTGTGATTGCAGAAAAGAAAGCCATAGAGATAAATGATTTAATTTTAGCTCGTGTTATGCAGTTCTTTATTCGGGAAAACAGGGATTAGTATTCTGTTATTCTCGAGAGTTTCACTGTATCTAACCAACGCCTTTATCCACTGTGCCTTGTGCCCTTGAGGAAATTTCAGACAGATCCCTACTCCACTTCCCCTGTGTCAAAATTGTTGAAAATAAATCATCATTCCTACACTGACTGACCCATTGCGGTTGGATTTTTACGAGCAGTTTTTGACGGATTTTGTGTTAAGCGGATTTTTGCTTATAGCCTTTCAGTTGTATACTTTTAATTTTCATTTTCTGTTCTCGAGTTTTGACGAAGCCTTTTTCTGTTTTTCTTCGCCACCGGTTTAGGTAGAATATTTTGCTTACTGGAGTGGGCCCGGGACAAAATGGCTGACAAAGAAAAGTTAGTGAAAAATGATTTCTTTGTAGCAGCGGCCAATAAGAATAAGACAAAAAAGAAGGAGGAAGAATCTACCAAGATGAAGAGAGTGTGTAACAGACTAACTAGAAAAGTGATGCAATGGCCGGGGAATCACCCTCTAACCGGACGTGTATACAATTAACGTGGCAGAGTTTCTGGAAAGGGTCACGGAAGTATACACACTTATCAATGATAGGGGCCTTTTGCTAGATGTCCACGAACTACAAAAATTCGTAATGGGGACAGTGTCCATCTTTATGGTTGACAAGCGCTTACACAAAATTTATCGCTCTTCGAAAGACACTGAGGAGGAATCAAGATAATTCTTGATATTTTTTTTTTTTTGCTCAGCAAATTATTCAGGGTTTTGGTTTGACTTAAAGTCAATTGGCGACTGAGATCATTATAGTCATCGATCCTTTGCAAGAGTGAAACCACGACAAGGAAGTTTATTGTAGTTGCTTTGTAAGGGATGGTCCGAAAGTCTTGTCACCCTACATAACGTAATTTTTATTTTTTATTTTAGCGCTCTATGGGGTAGTATCAAGGAGAGAGTTTCGCATGAGCGATGCCAGAATACCCATCAGTTTAAGGACACCGTTCGTAGAGCCTTTGCAACAATCAACAAAGCACACCTTCAAATAAATATCACACAGGACATGGCGCCGCATCATTTTGTGCCACGAAAATGATGGTTTTCATACAGACCTTCTCAGTGCGTGACAGCTTCAAAGAAATTGAATTAACTGAATCCAGTAGATGTGCTTTGTTTTACTTCATTCTCTGTTGTTCTCACTATATTTTGGTAAGGGGTGACCAGACCTTCGGACCACTACGTACAACTGTATGAGTCGCTTTTGTTTTCTTGTCGTCCTTATATAATATAATTTTCTATTTCAGATGGCTGACACAAAAATGATGGTGTTCAATCATACAGGCCTTCCCGACCTGCGACATATAAAAGTGAACAAACTGATTCTAGTACATGTGCTACTGTTATTTTGGTAGGGGTGACAAAACTTTCGGACCACGCTGTACATTTTATTACAATATTATGACTTTAGTGTAGGTATATGCCATCCCAATCTACGGCATCTAGGTAAACATTAGCCAGCAAATACCTCAATTTCACTCATAATTTTCCCTTATTTAAATTTAATATTACAGTATCATGGAGTTAGGTACAAGTACTATTAGTCTTTATCATTTTTTTATTTACTAATACTAGACCTAATACACGGCATAAACCATGGAAATTACGACTTTCCAATCGAATTTTCTGGCAATGTACAGTGGAGAAGGGGCAAAAGTAGATATACAGGGTGGTCCGAAGGTCTTGTCACCTCTGCAGAATATAATTTTCTATTTCAGATGGCTGACACGAAAATGATGGCGTTCATACAGACCTTCTCGGTGTGTGACAGCGTCAATGAAATTGAATAAACTGAATCCAGTACACGTGCACCCTCTATTATTGCCGCAAAGCATTGGTCAAATATTCAGTCCCCAACTTTACTACATACAAATCCTTATAAAGGAATTTTTATTTTCTCATTTCTTACTTTTTCCTGAGAAGGGGTGACAAGACTTTCGGACCACTCTGTACCTTTTCTTTTTTTATTCTATGTTTGAATCATGATTTTGTAAAAATAAATTTTAGATTTATACGCTAACGATAAAAGTTTTCTTTTAAAAAATGGATTTTAATTTAAACTAGGAAGTCAAATTTATAGCGTATTTAAAATTAATTGTATCCAATCGGGACGCCTATTTTTTTTAATGAGCATTCGCTAACTAACTTTGGGGACATCTCTGTTCTTTTCTCTTTACTGTATCGAAAATAATCGAAAAATCAAATTGAAAATGTCTTAACTTGTTTATTGTAAATGTTTATCAATGAAGTCAGGGCCGGTTGTAAGGATCTCTTGCTCCCCCGCCCCGGAACGCCCCCAACCAATCTATGATACGCCCCCCCCCACTCTACTACATCTCAATTTTCATGAGGTTTTATTGTAACATTGATTATGTATAATCATGGATCGTATGCAATATAGGCAAACAATTCACGTAGAAAAATTGAAAATAAATACAATGTATCTAAATACAAATCCTTATAAAGCAACAATGTGTCGGAGTTAGCTCCTCCTCAGTTTCCTTAATCCTTCAACAGGGGTCTCTCTCCGCTGGCTATAAATACTGGCTGACCCTTTTCTCTCTCTCTAGCTCTTTTTCGACTCAGGCCGTGGGCCGCTACCTCGCGCGGAGGTGAGGTAAAATCGTTCTTTTTCCACTTACACCAATATGTGACCTCTCACAGCAACAGCGTTTCCCAAATTCTGGGAACGCGCTAAGAACAATACACGTACGTACGAACACTTACAACACACACACACATAATTTCTCCATACAAACTCTATGTAACTGTTCATGTCTTTGTGTAATTCGTTATTAATATTTATTTGTTTACCCATGTATTTTTTTTTAAGCTTATCACCCCAAGCAAGGCTGGAAGCCACTAGCACGCAAGGGGTTACAGAAGGTTTGGAGGAAGAGCAGATAGGAGTGGTAAAGGAGAGGATGTGGAGAAAGATAGTGGATCGATCAAGGCAAGGGGGTTACAGAAGATTTGGCGCGAGAGCCGATAGGAATGAAATGTGAAAGGATGTGGAGAAGGGAAGTGGATAGATCAAGGCAACTGGAGATGTTGATTGACGTTACACTTAAATATATCGGTCTTGTTTGTTTTCTTTGTCTTCTTTGGACTTAATTAAACCCCAACATTCTCATGTAGCTGGACCGGCTAGCAGGGAATTTTAACCTTTTCTGATATCTCTTCACATCTTCACACCACGGTCCGCTACAAATGTTTTGCAGCAATTTTTAACATCTACTTGCAAGAGTCTCATGGAACCCCACACCCTGAATCTTTGATACAAAGTCCCCAAATTTACTACATTTCAATTTTCATAAGGTAGTGTTCATATAAAATACAAATTTTATTTTAATCTAATTATGTACAATAATGGACCATATGCAATATAGGTGAACAATTCAACTAGAAAAATTGGATATAAATACAATGTGTCCAAATACAAATTAACGACCAGTCGTAAAAGATCATTCTATTTTAAATAAATCAACAATGCTTTGCGGCAATTTTTAACATCGACTTGTGATTCTTCTTGTTAAAATGTTTAACGATTTTAACGCATTCAACATTATGAATAAAAAATAGTGAATTTTATATAATGTTTTTTAGAGACTTATCTTGAGCAAAACGATTTCACTGATTGGGACGCCTTCTCACCAAAGAAAAGAAAAAAAATCACCTCAGAATGACGTAAAAATCCGCAAAAAATTTCATCCTTTAATAGTCAGTAATTTGTAACGTATATAAACGTATGGAAGAAAAAAAACAAATTTTGATAAGATAGCGAGGATCACAAAGCACTGCCCGGGCCCTTCAATCATGCCTGGCAACTCGGAGCACCTCGAGGCCGTGTAGTGGTTAGCAAGCTTGTTTGACTAGAACAATTACGACTGAGTAGTGATTTCGATATCTCACTGGGTGCCCCATACATTCAGCCTTGTGCCGCATCTAAGCTACGCTTGGAAAATCACTATCATACCTGGCAACTCGCCCTAGTCGGGGGATTGTCGGGGTGTCTAGTACTCACCGGCTTTGAATGAAGTTATAATTTAAATGTATGATTTAAAACAAAAAAAGAAGGTAATAGTCGCACGACATTAAGGAGGTTCAAGTAAATAAATATTAAATGAATAAAAATGGAAGATAATATTTATCTAAAATATTCATTAGAAACTTTATAAAAAATCATGGAAGCAATAAGAAAGTAAAATCTAAAAGAAGGTAAGGATGTAGGACATATATATATATATATAAAGACATTGTCCTCCGACAGGATTCAAACCTGTATCCTATACGGAAACGTCAAATAGCCTGACGTGCCACTGAGGATCGTTCGGTTGGCAAGGTCGAATTTACTGCTTATAAACTTCAATCTTCCATGAATCTCTCACGTACTCTCATAACTGCTCATGGCGTATCAAATGTAAACAAATGACATCACACATTATGAAATAGACAAAGTCTGACAATTATTTAAAAATATATATATATATAGCTTTAGCTGCCTATATATATATATATATATATATATATATATATATATATATATATATATATATATATATATATAGTCATTATATGTCTTTAAATAATTGTCAGACTTTGTCCATTTCATAATGTGTGACGTCATTTGTTTACATTTGATACGCCATGAGCAGTTATGAATGTATGAGAGAGATTGAAGTTTATAAGCAGTAAACCGAACGATCCTTTGTGGCACGCCAGGCTATATGACGGTTCCGTATAGGATACAGGTTCGAATCCTGTCGAAGGACGAATATTTTCTATGAAAATTTCTCGGACATTCAGGCCGGTAAATGTTATTTAATACTGTTTATTATCAACAGAGCATTTACTTAAATACTTGTATCTATAAAAAGAATGTTAAGCATAAAAATGTCTTTAAATAATTGTCGAACTTTTTCCCTTTCATATATATATATATATATATATATATATATATATATATATATATATATATAAAAACAAGATTAATGTGGTTTTTTGGATCCAACCAGACAGACGATATTATTGATTATTAATAGCAGAAATAAACTGAAAAGACGTTTGAATTATTTTTCACTTAATCTCATTGGTCGGTGAAGATAAGGATTAATTTGAAAAAAAAATGCTTGGGGAAGACATCTGTTTGTTATAGAATATGACTAAGATTCTAAAGGAGGGGTACCCAAACGGTGCGGCGCGCCTCATAGGTGCGGCGGAAGAGGATAGCAGGTGAGGCGGAATGATTGAAAGACAATCAGAGATTTAGAAACAGTTTAAAAAAATTCATATGCCAAAAATAAATATGATTTCAAAATTTAAAATATTATTATCGATTATTTGCGTGAGTCCCAGTATAAATAGTTATAAATAACTATTGACAGATTTTATCACTGTGATATTTTTGCATTATATCAAGTATGAAGAATATAGTAACTACGGTCTGCAAATTGGAGGAGAAAGTTATCAATGAAAATATTCTGACTTTGAATCAACGGTTATCTCCCTTTAACCCCCCTCTCTCTCTCTCTCTCTCTCTCTCTCTCTCTGGACTTTCTTGCGCCTTTTTCCCGGGACTTCCCAGAGAAAAAAGGTTTAGGAACCACTGGCTTAGACTACACACTCTTTAACTTACCAACAAAGTATGTTCAACTTTTTCTTTATCCTTTTTGCAGAGAAAATAATTTTTAATTTACACTTTCTTTCAAGAATTATCCTTGAAACTTTTGACCCTTAAATGTTCCCAATAGAATGAAAATTTCTATTTCGTTTTGTTTCACTCTTTTCTTTGTTTATTTTCTCAACCCAGACCCCAAGTGGAACTTGTGCATACAATCCATCGCTAAAGATGCTGGAAAAATGGTCGGTTCCCTGTACTGCTCCAGTGAGTACCCCACTCCCCCTGCTATCCTCTACCTTTATAAGAGCCATACCAGGTCGAAAACGGAGTACTATTGTCATATTTGGACGGGAGCTGCCCAGTCGTCACTTTCCGGTTTTAACAGAGTTCAAAAGTGTCTCCGAGTTCTTATTGGAGAAGAATTATTTTCAACCGTCCAACCTCTCTCTCAGAGGCGGGATATGGCGAGTCTCTCACTGCTCTATCGCTACTACCATGGAAAATGCTGGGACGAACTACATTCCTTGATTCCGCCACGTTTAATCTTCATGGCTAGGACCTGCCATGCCACTTACATAGTAGCAAACCACACACATTCCCTCCATATTCTATCATCAAAACAATTCAAGCAACTTCTTCTCAGGGACCATCGCCATGTGGAACAGACTCCCAAGAGGGTGTTTCCCCGATCACCATAATCTTAACCTGTTTAAGTCTAGGGATAACCGTTTAAACTAGCCCTTAACGTAACCCTCTACTCCTGGCCTTATATAGGGTGAACCTTACTGTAAAAAAAAAAAAGAAAAAAAGTAGACAAACGCAATTTGGAGTTTTGTAGTTATTAGTATTTTCTTTCTTCTTTGAATATGGAGAGAGAAGGCAGTTGAACAAGAGGAAATTCTTTTTTATTACAAATCACTGACAGTTTGGGACGCAGTATCCACATATCACCCAGACTCTCCTCTACGGTATCTAGACCCTATGAATTTAATCGCAGGACTCATCGTTATACACTTGGAATGGCTATGTAACCGTAGGTTCTATGCTAACAGTTTCTTCTCTCGCACTTCTCGCTTGTGGAACCCTCTTCCATCGCCATCTATATTCGGGAAGTATTACTATCTATTTGACATCTGTTTTTATAAAGGTAAGTTAACGATATCAGTGAGAGTTCATTTGTAAGTAGTCTCGGTCAGTGAAGGTTGGAGTTCATTAAAACTCTGATGAAAGAAATGGCAGTAACGTAGATATCGCCATCTATATTCGGGAAGTATTACTATTTATTTGACATCTGTTTTTATGAAGGTAAATTGCATCGTAGAGAAGAGCATGGAACTGATCAGAAACATTTTCTCTGCTAACCTATGATAAATACACAACGATTCATAGAAACAACGGTCTTTCAGGATTGTCACTTCTTATTGGCTATATATAATGGTAACTTCTGATACATATATTCAGGGGCGGTGCAATGGTCCGTGGGCCCTCCGCAATATATCATAAGGGGCTTCCCACTCTTCTACGTCTCAATTTTCATACGATAGCATTCATATAAAAATACAGATTTTATTGTAACCTAATTATGTACAATAATAGATCATATGCAATATAGGTGAACAATTCAACTAGAAAAACTGAAAATAAATACAATGCATCTAAATATAAATTAGAGACATGTCATAATAGGTATTTCCATCTTAAATAAATCAACAATGTTTTACCGCAATGTTTTAACATCAACTTGAGATTTTTCTTTTTAGAAGATGAATAATTTCAACATTATGGATAAAAAATAGGGAATTCGATATAGTGTTTTTCCAGATTTACCATGAACAAAAAAATCACGAATTTGGACAAAAAAGTAAAAAAAAACAACACCATAATGACGTCAAAATCCACCCTAAATTTTCATCCTTCAATAGTCAGTTGTACTTAGTTTAATTTGTAACGATAGTCTTCATATAAAATACAAATTTTAATGTAACCTAATTATGTACAATAATGGACCATATGTAATATAGTTGAACAATTCGATAAGGAAAATTACATTTAAATACAATGATTATTTATTGTAATATTATTACAAGTTTGACACAAGGCCGAAGGGGAAGCGTGGTGAGGCTGGTCAACACTGACTACTCTAAACCTAGTTAATCTGATTCGCGACCCATTCATTCATTACAATTTACTCACAAGAACTCATCCATCAACATTCGATTCAACATATACCATAATACCGTATATTCACAGGGATCCTACTAAAATATCCATGACATAAAAAGTTGATAATAATTTTTTTCTTTTTTTTAACAAATATATATAAAAATTTATGGCATGAAATGAGGGAGTAGCGGATGCCCCCCCCCCAAAGTACAAACAAACATTCAAAATAAAAAAAAAGAATATGTTAGTAGGACCCGAGCATCACTCAAAAAATAAGAGTGCTCACTGTATTTTGCCGCTAAACACAATCAAGCAGCTCACTCGCTAAAGGCAAGGGAGGGACAAAAGAAATGAAGGAACCGGAAAGTCAAAGGCTGATACGGCCAAGGTAAATAGGGGACAAAAACAAATTGGGGAGGTTGAAAATTTTGACCTGGATCATAAGAGAAAAGGCTGTCGGGCGCAGGCCGAGAACAACAATTACTCACATTAACTAGGTAAACAAAAGAATCTAGCTTAACCATCAGGAAACCGCCCCGTTGTCTTAAAGGAGGCTAAAAAAAAGAAAATCAAGGCTGACTCAGTTCACATAAACCAGGCTCGAGATTTTCACCCACCTTTCGCTGAAATCTGCTAATAACATACAACGTATCTAAATACAAACTAGAGACATGTGATAATAGACCATTCCAACTTAAATAAATCAACAATGTTTTTGAAAAAAGCTGAATAATTTTAACACGTTCAACATTTTTATATGATGGAGATTTAGTAGATTCCCTGTGAATATGTGGTATTTTGGTAAATGTGAATATGGATGTGTTCTTTTGGTGATTGAGTCAATTTTAAGAATGAATGGGTCGTGAATCAGATTAGCTAGGTGTAGGATAGTCAGTGACGACCAACCTTTTCCCACTTCCCCTTCGGCCTTGTGTCACGTGAAATGTACTCCATTTCAAAATAAATTCAACATCATGGATAAAAAAAAAAATAGTGAATTTTATATGGTGTTTTTACGAGATTTAGCACTAGGAAAACAAATTCACGAATTTAG
Organism: Acanthosepion esculentum; assembly: GCA_964036315.1. Lineage (NCBI taxonomy): Eukaryota > Metazoa > Mollusca > Cephalopoda > Sepiida > Sepiidae > Acanthosepion > Acanthosepion esculentum. The sequence goes on along the minus strand of OZ038499.1, from coordinate 92,038,272 downwards.
ACGAAAAAAAAATACAGACCCCAGAATAACGTCAAAATCTGCGAAAATGTTTTAATCCTGTTGTGCTTAGTTTAATTTGTAATGTATATAAATGTAGGTGGAAAAAAGAAAATGTTGATAAGATAACGAGAGTCACAAAACACTACCTGGGGTCCCCAATCAGGCCTCTTCTTCAGTCGGGGGTTTCGGGGTATTACGCACCGGAACCTTCATATATTTTTAATATGGATACCTTATAGTTCTTAATATTCAGTAGATGTTCCCGTGATATACAATAATTGCATTAGCAAGTCTTTCCCTTTTCTTTCATTTTTTTCTTCTCTTTTCGCCTTTCTTTCAAGTTCAGTTCTCGTCGCGTCTTTCGTTTTAACATTTGTCGTTTTTTTTATTCTTTTTTTATTCCCTACCTTTATTCTTTAATGGCGTCTTTATTCCCAAACCCCCTCTTTTATTCTTAGCATTTGATTTTGAAGTTATTCTTTCTGTTCACTCTCCTTCTCTCTATGCCTTTTCACTTCTCTTTTCTGTACGTTGCTTCAAGCTTTTCCATACTTTGTTTTCTCTCCTTTTCACCTTTTCTTGCCTTCACTCTCGGTCTGATTTTTTCTCTTTTGTTCCTTCTTTTTCAAAGACTCATTTCTCCTCATTTCTGTTCAGCTTTTGTGTGTCTCTCTGCCCCTCCATGTTTTGTATTTGTGTGTCACTCTCCCCCTTCAGATTTTGTATTTGTGTGTCTCTCTCCCCCTTCAGATTTTGTATTTGTGTGTCTCTCTCCCCAATTTCTATTTTTTTTAAGCGTCTCTCTTTTATTTGTTTCTGCATGTCTCTCTCTCTCCCTAATTTCTGTTTTATTTTTGTGTGTCTTTTATTTGTTTTTGTGTCTCCCTCTGTTGTGATTTTGTGTGTCTTTTTCGCCCCTTTCCGTTTTGTATTTTTGTGTCTCTTTCCCTTTGTGATTTGTTTTGTGCCTCTCTCCACCATTCTGTTTTGTTTTTTGTGTGTCTCTCTCGCCCGCTTTCTTTTTAGTTTTTGTGTCTCCCTCGCCCCTTTCTGTTTTGTTTTGTGCGTCTCTCTCCTTTCTGTTTAGTTTTTTGTCCCCCCCCTCCAACATTCTGTTTTCTTTTTCTGTCTCACTCCCTTTTTCTGCTTAGTAGGTTTTTTCCCCGTTTTTCTTACCCCTTTCTATTTTTTGTGTATGTCCCTCTCTCGTCTATTTTGTTTCTCTCTCTCTCTCTCTCTCTCTCTCTCTCTCTCTCTCTCTCTCTCTCTCTCTCTCTCTCTCTCTCTCTCTCTCTCTCTCCTCTCTTTCTGTTTTGGTTTTCTGTTTCTCCTCCATTTTTGTTTTGCGTTGCCAATCTCTCTTCTCTCACCTCCATATTGTTTTGTATTTGTTGTATATCTCTCTCCCCATTTTCTATATTTTTTTGGTTTCTTCCCCTTTTTTCCTTTCCTGATTATCTCCGCCTTATATCGTCTCATTTCGCCATTTTGATTCCGTTTCTTTTTTTGCTTTTACTTTCCCTTACGATTTCTTTCGTTCTCGTTTCGTACTTTTTTGTTTTCTTTTTCTTCATCTAATCACCCCGCTTTAGTTATGTATCTATTATCCCCTCCACCTTTCACCTCTTTTTGTTTACATTCCCAGTCAGGCAATGATTTACGTTCATTATTTGGCTTTGTTTCTTCAAGTGTCTACAAAATAAAAAACAAATAAAATAAAATAAAATAAAAAGAAAGAAAGACGGAAACACAGAGAATTCCACTCTTGACGTAAAACAAATCTACCTTCACAACAAAGTAAGCAAAACACCAACACTTCCCTGTTACACACTTCTCTATATATACTTACTCCCCTTCATTACCCTTTCGTTAAACGGTATTGAGATGACAGACTTAATGATAGTGTGTAAATGTATGTGTATAGAGGGGGGCATGCAAACGTATGTATACAGTAATAATGAAAAACAAAACGTGTGCACAAAACCTATTGTTTTGATTATGAAAACATATCAATAATAAACATGTCCATTAAACATATCCATGTTAAACATATCAATAATAAATATGTCCATTAAACATATCCATGTTAAACATATCAATAATAAACATGTCCATATTAAACATGTCCATGTTAAACATATCAATAATAAACATGTCCATTAAACATATCCATGTTAAACATATCAATAATAAACATATCAATAATAAACATGTCCATTAAACATATCCATGTTAAACATATCAATAATAAACATGTCCATTAAACATATCCATGTTAAACATATCAATAATAAACATGTCCATTAAACATATCCATGTTAAACATATCAATAATAAACATGTCCATTAAACATATCCATGTTAAACATATCAATAATAAACATGTCCATATTAAACATGTCCATGTTAAACATATCAATAATAAACATGTCCATTAAACATATCCATGTTAAACATATCAATAATAAACATATCAATAATAAACATGTCCATTAAACATATCCATGTTAAACATATCAATAATAAACATGTCCATTAAACATATCCATGTTAAACATATCAATAATAAACATGTCCATTAAACATATCCATGTTAAACATATCAATAATAAACATGTCCATTAAACATATCCATGTTAAACATATCAATAATAAACATGTCCATATTAAACATGTCCATGTTAAACATATCAATAATAAACATGTCCATTAAACATATCCATGTTAAACATATCAATAATAAACATATCAATAATAAACATGTCCATTAAACATATCCATGTTAAACATATCAATAATAAACATATCAATAATAAACATGTCCATTAAACATATCCATGTTAAACATATCAATAATAAACATATCAATAATAAACATGTCCATTAAACATATCCATGTTAAACATATCAATAATAAACATATCAATAATAAACATGTCCATTAAACATATCCATGTTAAACATATCAATAATAAACATATCAATAATAAACATGTCCATTAAACATATCCATGTTAAACATATCAATAATAAACATATCAATAATAAACATGTCCATTAAACATATCCATGTTAAACATATCAATAATAAACATATCCATATTAAACATGTCCATTAAACATATCCATGTTAAACATATCAATAATAAACATATCCATATTAAACATGTCCATATTAAACATATCCATAATAAACATATCAATGATAAACATGTCCATTAAACATATCTGTTGTGGACCGGCCGTGTGAGAATGGAAGGAGTAGAGAAGATGAATTATCTCTGCTTTAAGACTTCTTTGACCGGTCCAGCTACATAAAAAATGTTGGACCTTAATGGGGTCCAAAGGAACAAACGAGACAGATATATGTATGCGAACAAATATATATTAACAAACAGATAAAAACAGATTGGTACACGAATTTACAAATACATTTAAAACATGTATAGAACGTTTAGTGTCTGTGTGGAAAGTTATTGTGTGTGTGTGCGTGAGTCGAAATGTCCGTACGGTTTGGTGAATTTTGTTTTAGCGTATTCCCTGAACATGGGAAACGCTAGTTGTGTGTGAGAGTTCACATACTGGAAATACCTCGCACCACGTGCAACGGTTGCCGACCGCGAGCGAGGCCAGTTGGCCGCCCGTGGGCGCAGCCGTGGAAAGAGCTGTGGAAAAAAGAGAGAGACAGAGGCGAAAGGTCAGCCCGTATTTATACTCCCGGGAGGGAGAGACCCCTGGTGAAGCGTTAAGAAAATGAAGGGGAGCTAACTGCGACATATCCATATTAAACATATCCATGTTAAACATATCCATAATAAACATATCCATAATAAACACATCCTTAATAAACATATCCATATTAAACATATCAATAATAAACGAGTCCATATTAAACATATCAATAATAAACATATCAATAATAAACATATCCATATTAAACATATCAATAATAAACGAGTCCGTATCAAACATATCAATAATAAACATATCCATATTAAACACATCAATAATAAACATATCAATAATAAACATATCCATATTAAACATATCAATAATAAACATATCCATAATAAACATATCCTTAATAAACATATCCATATTAAACATATCAATAATAAACATATCCATAATAAACATATCCATATTAAACATATCCATATTAAACATATCAATAATAAACATATCCATAATAAACATATCCTTTATAAACATATCCATATTAAACATATCAATAATAAACATATCAATAATAAACATATCCATATTAAACACATCAATAATAAACATATCAATAATAAACATATCCATATTAAACATATCAATAATAAACATATCCATAATAAACATATCCATATTAAACATATCCATATTAAACATATCAATAATAAACATATCCATAATAAACATATCCTTAATAAACATATCCATATTAAACATATCAATAATAAACATATCCATAATAAACATATCCATATTAAACATATCCATATTAAACACATCAATAATAAACATATCCATAATAAACATATCCTTAATAAACATATCCATATTAAACATATCAATAATAAACATATCAATAATAAACATATCCATATTAAACATATCAATAATAAACATATCAATAATAAACATATCCATATTAAACATATCAATAATAAACATATCCATAATAAACATATCCTTAATAAACATTTCCATATTAAACATATCAATAATAAACATATCAATCCTTCAAATGTTCAAACTGTTTAAGGTCATACACAAACTCCTTTTTACCTGTTTTTGTTGATTTATTTATTGATTCAATTTTTATGGCTTATGAAGCTTTTGTGAGTTATTTAAATCCAAAATTTATTTCCGATTTGTCTATATTTCCAAGATGAGGTATTGTAACTATTTACACAATTTACATTGTTGTCCTCATCTTTATTGCCACATTCACAACATTTCAGTTGTTATATGCTCCAGCCTTCTTTAAGGATTCTTTAAAGCATTTCACCCCAAGCAAGGCGGGAGGCCACAAAAACGCACGCATGAGAGTTGGAGCGAGAGCAAGGAGGAGTGATAGAGGAAAGGATGAAGAGAAGGATAGGGGATATGTAATTAAATATCCTGGGAAAATAAGGAAAACAGGATCAGCCTACAACAATAAATCCAAACACTGTAAACCCTGTCCGAGGGAGAAAATATCCATAATCACCTTCCCAGACCAACACAAATTACCGTATATGCTGGCGTAGAAGGCGACCGGGCGTATAAGACGACCCCTAAGTTAAAATGTATGTTTCGGACTACATTCGTCATACAAGACGTCTTTCGCCAAATCGTATTTTAAAATGTACTGTATTCTATTAAATTAATTCAGTAAGCGCCCTTGCATGGAGTACTGCTGCCATATATGGTCTGGAGCCCCTTCTGGTTGTCTCAAGCTTCTTGATAAAATCCAGAGACAGATATGCAATGTAATTGGCCCTGATCTGGCATCTCGTCTGCAGTCGCTCTCTCACAGACGTGCCGTTGCCTACCTCTGTCTTCTTTACAAATACTTTCATGGTAACTGCTCCGAGGAGCTGCTTTCGCTGGTTCCCAGACTTCATGAATTTAAGCGTACCACTAGGCTGGCATCTCGCTCTAATCCTTTCATTGTCGAAACCGTTAAATGTAGCCGTCTCTTCTACTCCAATAGCTTCATGTCTCGCACCTCTCGCCTGTGGAAGTCCCTCCCCTTTTCCTGTTTCCTTGATAGCTATAATCTCCAACTGTTCAAATGTAATGTCAATCGACGTCTCCAGATGCCTATCCTTCTCTCCATCCTTTCCTCTATCACTCCTATTTGCTCTCGCTCCAACTCTCTGTAACCCTTTGCGTGCTAGTGGCTTCCCGCCTTGCTTGGGGTGAAACGCTTTAAAAAAAAAAGCATATACTTTCTTTTCATTCAAATTGTAATGAAAAATATGTTTACCGTGTGTGACAGCGTTTTGTGATTTCTCTTTTGACAAATAGGTGTTTTACTGTTGTCGTGCAACTATGCTACATGTTATATAAGTTAAGAGTACTTTTATTAAACTACACTTTTATTATTTTACTAGACTACCTGTGACCCGTTGGGTCACTAACGGTACAGATTATAAAACACTGAAGTTGATATCAACATTTAAAAAATTGTCTGTTTGAAGAAAGTTGAAATAAAAATACTCACTGTATAAACAACTCGTGTTTTTAAATCTTATTCACTTAAAATTAGGTACCTCCATGAATTGGGTATATGTAAGGTTTAAAATGATTTTTTTTTAAATGAAAAATCTTTTCTGAAGCTTTCAATTTAGCTTTAATAAAAACTAAAGGTTTAAATTTCCTATACCCGGTAAGCGAAATATTTTGGTGTATTTCAAACAGAAATTATATTGTTTGGAATAGAATTTCATTTTTTTCAGTAAAATCGATGATATCAGCCATTTTTAGGCATTTGTAAACAAAACTTAATTTTCCGTTTTAAAAATCTTGCAAAAATAAAATATATATTTCTGAAACGTTATTTGAAAAAAAATTGGCAAATTTAAAGTTAAGTTAATCTGATTTGAAACAAATATTACTTACTTATAGCATAAAATGTTGTATACAAGCACTTCCTAACCACGGGGTCTTGTTTTTCTGATGAGTTAATAAATTTATTGACGGCGGATTGACGTGTTCATAGTTAAGTATGGTGTAGCAGACGACAAATTTCGTTAGGGTTTTGTTTTTTTCCGTAAGTTTTTTTGGGGGACAATCTTTTAAAAAAGGACCTTTTAAGAATAGATTTATCGATTTGTACATCCATCTTTCGGAAATTCTGCATCGATATACATATATAAAAACAAATCGAAATTCTTTTAAAAATAGTTGGGGGTCTTCAGATTGTAATAAGCTTTAAAATATTAGTAAATATAGTTTTACTTAATAACAATATTCCCTAAAAATTATCTCATTGAAATTGAACTTTAAAAGATTCAAAGACTTATTCAATTTTAGATTGTAAAAAAAAAAATGAAAACTAATCTTGTAAAAATTGATTTTTCATCGAATTTTTTTCTTCTTCAGACAATATTGTCTTTAATATATTGTAGCGGGATGTACACGGAGTGAAATATATCAGAAGGCAAAATTAAGTAAGATGAAGGTTATGCGTGCTTATAACGTCCGTATCCCACAACATATAGGTTATACAAACAATTTTAGAACAAATTGCAATGCAAGAAACTACTAAATACTGTTACTAAAGATTTAATATTAAAGAAATGTTTATATCAACAATAAAATATACATGTAACGACAATTACAATGTTTGTTGTTGTGATAATTAAGACGATGTCATAAGGAATGTTTGTGCAGGAATGTTGTTAAGAAATGTTGGTACCTTTTGATTGTTAAGAAATTTAAAATGATTTGGTTTCTGCAAGAAAAAGATATTATATGTGTTCGTTCATTTATCAATGTGTGTACGTGTGTAATTTACAAGTAAGAATAAATGTTATCAAGAGTTGCTTGCCTTTGTCTGTGTAGGCTGAGTTGGTGAAATATACAATTACTTTTTAGTAGTGAAATTGTTTCACTTTTCAAGTCAACTGTAGATGTTGGTTAACACGCGGACAATGGTTGATGTAAGTTTGCTGAGTTTGTTGAGATTTCAATGTGGTGTGTGAGTCAGTGAATTGTCATGCGTGGAGTTTGGTAGCCTCTCGTTGAACTCCAGTGGCTGACAATATTTATTTCTGTAAATACAACAAATGTGGCACAAGGCCAAAAGATAGGTGGGGAGAAGGACGGTCATCAATTGTCTTAATTTTAAACTGAGCTAGCCACAACCACTGACCCAATCAAACCAAACAATATTCCTACCACCAAAACAACATTCATACTTACCGTTCTTACTACACCCACCAAAATACCTCATTGTCTCAATGAAAATCTTAATTAACCCCATATGTACAAATAATGTTTGTAGGGGGAGGGGAATAAAAATAACAAGTTAAAAGAACCCCAATGATTATATGACTTAAAATTATTTACAAAAAAATAAACAAAATCATGTTAGTAATAAAAAACCCCACAAACCTTAAATGTGGCAGAAAAATCAGTTAGCTGGACGAAATCGATGCGGGGCTTTAAAAAATAGAGAAAACATTCATCCATCCCAAACACTCACAGAGACATGCACTCATTCAGACACAACAACAAATACGAAAACACGCACGCGAAACGAAAGGCATCCACCAGAGAACTGAAAACACTGACCACTTAACGAGGGAGGGGATGGGGAGTTAAACTAAAGGAAAAAAAGGTGGGGACAGAAATAAAAGGGGTCAATGAGCAAACACACATTAGCTAAGTTTACTGGAAAAGAAAAGAAAAACTAAACAATCAAAAAACCTACTCTAGCCTAACTTCAGGGATGGGTTGACCAAGTTCAACCCAGGAAAACAATATCCTGATGCCTAACCGGCATCAAAATGCCACTCCAGGTCAGCCCCTTTTACTTGACACATACGCGCAAGATTCACCCACCTTTTGCCAAATTCTGATGAGGTGAGCCGCCGCCTTTCCGTCCTAATCTTGACTTTAAGCTGATGCTTAAAGAACAAGATCAGTTGGGAAGAAGTGAACTTCTCGCCCTCATAGAATTCCTTCTGACACGTCGTCCAAATCACGACTCTCATAACACCTAGTAAGCAACAGAACACATAATGTTCAGCCTTCGTCATCTGCGGCACCACATTGCTACAAACAGAACTGGCCTCAAGGACAAAGAACTTTCCCTGCACCATGCGAATCATGAGGCCTTCAACAAACTTGCACAACGGCACTACCGCCTTGCAATGAAAAAAGGCGTGACCAATGGTCTCGACCTCTCCAGTGCAGCGAGGGTAGTTTGGATATTTCTCCAAGCCTGCTGAACAAAGTCTCCTGGCGACCAAGAGGGCCCCACGAATCACTAGCCAGGTGAGTGATGACTCATCATTATTGAGGCATTTCAACCCAGGCGCCCAAAGCCATATCGAGCGAGCCTCCTGTTTCGTAAGACCGAGCTCGTCAATCAGATCATCCTGAACGGCCCCCTGACTAACACTTGATACAATGCCCTACGAGACAACGCCTGGACGTTGGAGAGGCCATCCGACGCCCGTGAGAGGCGTTTCAGAGCCTGACGACATTCGCCTTAGAAGGAGCATTCGGCTCGGGGTGTACGGCCGGCCTCCTCCCGGCACAAGTGCACACTTCTCAGGGATGGAAAATGTTTACGGACGTCTTCCTTCCAGAAGGCGCCCTCCTCATCCGATCCGCGACACATTCGGTCTAGAAAGTTGATGCGAAGCATATATTGACGAATCTCAATGCTAGGCATGCCCAGACCGCCCTCAGAGGGACGAAGGCAACAGATCTCGCGAGATACCATAGCGGCTATGTCTCTCCACAAGAAAGAGAACAAGAGCCTTACTAATAATATTAGTCTGTTAGACGGGAGTGGAAGTAGAGAGAGTCGGTAAAGGAGAATCGGGTAGATGTGTGAAAAACATACTTCCGCCCTCCCTTTCAAGGGAAGCCTCATCCGAGACCACAGATTAACCATGATCTCGTCCTTCCCTTGTACCTCGGACCAATTCATTTCCAACTGGAGATCAGGACCGAACCAGACGCCAAGTATCTTGATCGGCCCATCCGTCCAGAGGAAAGGTCCGGGAAGAGAAACTCCCTTCCACGCACCCAACCGCAAGCCAACAGACTTATCGCGGTTGATCTTGGCCCCTGTCACCATCTCATACCCACTGATTTCTTTGCTGACTTCGTCAATCTCGGATCTGCTCGACACAAGAACCGAAACGTTATCAGCATAGGCGGAATACCTGGCTGAGGTGGTAGCCCCAGGCAAGGAAATTCCGCGCAGGACCGGATTCGCCTTTAACTTGCGAAGGAAAGGTTCCAACGCAAGAACGACAACCTTGACGAATGGTGCGAGGCAATACGAAAGGCTTCGATCTTACCCCATTCACCTCCACCAGCGCACCAGGGGTTGCATACAAAAGTCGGATCCAGGAGCGAAAGTCGGCTCCGAAACCGGCCGCCGAAAGGACAGCCTCCAGAAAGCAATGGTCAACCCTATCGAAGGCCTTGGACTGATCTAAATTAATCAGCGCGGCTTCACTGTCGACTTGTTCTAAGATCAAGCGTACTATATGCCGGTTATCCTGAATAGTCCTGCCCTTCGCAACACAAGTCTGTTCGGAGCCAATCAGACTAGACAGGACAAGCTGCAAACGGTTGGCTAAGATCTTCGCCAAAATCTTTAACTCTGTGTTTAACATAGTCAAAGGGGGAAAGTTATTTATCCCATCCCCACCGTTCTTGTCTTTATGCAGCAACTTGTTCACACCCCTGGTGAAGCGTTGGGGTATAGACCCCTGCTTCATCCAGTTGTTGAAGATCAGTTCCAGCAAAGGAACAAAAACGGGCGACTAGGGAAGACCATCTAGTCCCAGAGATTTATCCAGGCCAACCTGCTTCAGCGCTTCCTAGATTTCCGACTCTGTGATGGGACCCTCGCACCCAGCCGCTTCAGCTGCCTCGAGGCAGGGAAAGTCGGCCAAATAGGCGTCGAACCGAGCAGGGCTCAGACCGGGCTCCCTGGTGAAAAGATCCTGAAGGTAATCTCGAAAAGCCTCGCATATGCCCGCGTTTGTAGTCACGGTCCGATTATCCGGCAATGTGACGCACGCGATATGTCGCCGAGACGCGCTCCGGTTTTCCTCTGCACGCAATTCAGCGGCCATATTCGTCGACTCAGAGGTCATTCTTTTTAACCTAGCCCTAACTACAACTCCGGTGGCTGACTGTCTGAATTGAGTCAGCTGCGGTAAATTTATAGATTTTTTTGTGTAGCGAAATCGTCTCAAAAGAGCTTGGCGGGAAATAGGATTCGTTTGGACTTTTGCTACACTTTGGTGCTTTAATATAAAAATAAAAAGATTGGATTTTCAAAAACGAGATAATGATTGGTTAAAGGCTTTTCAGAGAAGAATACATTATTCTGAAAGGGGTTAAAGGCTAATGTGGAAGATTCCAGAATATATTATTTATAAAAGCTTCTCTAGTTAAATAATGTCTTAGTTTTAGTACGTTCTTTTTATTTTTCGATTCAGAACAGATTTTCGGTAGGACCGATTTTGAAAAAAAAAAAAATCGATGATTGAAATTCTTCAAAAAATTCTCCTTTTAACTAATATAGTCGCTAAAAATAATCTCGGTGAATTTGTCAAGCTTTCATAAAACTAAGTAAGGGGGAGAAACACAAAAAATATTCTTACCAAGATTTTCTAATAAAAAATTTCAAAAATAATTTCATACGTTTGTGAATAGGTCCTGAAAATTTCATTAAAATCCAACAATTATTTAATCTTTGCAAGATTTCCCAAATTAATGTGTCTGTCACCGCAAAAACAAAGAAGCAAAAATTTTCTATGCTAAAAGTTAGTACAACCGCCGACGCAAGAAAAACAAGTTTTTTTTATCAAAATTTAGAATGTTCTAAAAAGGAGTAAAAAGTTAATTAAATAATAAAAAAAATACTTTGATCTTTCCTCTTCTTAACAAGGGTTGATAATAAAACTATATTTTCATTAGGTTTTTGAAGCATGTTTTCATCACGGTATGCTGATTATTACTTTTTTTAGCGATCTCGTGGCGGTACCTACTTAAAATATTTTTAAAATCAAATTAACTTAAAAATATTTTTTAAATATGCCAAGAAATATTTTAAAATCATATTCACTTGAAAATATTTTTAAATATGGCAAAAAAATATTTTTTAAATATTTAAAATAATTTTTGTTTAAAGAAATCTGAAATATAAATAAGCGCGCACGCAATCACAGAGAGGTGGAAAGAAAGTTGAAAAGAGAGAGAGAGAGGGGTTGAAAGAGAGAGGTTAAAAGAGAGAGAGGTGGAAAGAAAGTTGGAAAGAGAGAGAGGTGGAAAGATGGAAAGAGAGAGAGAGGTGCAAAGAAAGTTGGAAAGAGAGAGAGGTGGAAAGAGAGAGGTTGAAAGAGAGAGGAGGAAAGAGAGAGGTTGAAAGAAACTTAAATCATTATTATGCGCCGGCCGGACGCACCATAAGCACGCATGAATCAGAGACTTTTAATATTATATATATATATATATATATATATATATATATATATATATATATATATATATATATATATATATATATAGATAGATAGATATGAACAGACTGAGATAGATAGATAGATAGATATGAAGAGACTGAGATAGATATGGACAGACTAAGATAGATAGATAGATAGATAGATAGATAGATAGATATGAACAGACTGAGATAGATATATATATATATAGATAGATAGATAGATAGATATGAACAGACAGAGATAGATAGATAGATAGATAGATAGATAGATAGATAGATAGATAGATAGATATGAACAGACTGAGATAGATAGATAGATATGAACAGACTGAGATAGATAGATATGAATAGACTGAGATAGAATGATAGATAGATAGATATGAACAGACTGAGATAGATAGATAGATAGATAGATAGATAGATATGAACAGACTGAGATAGATAGATATGAACAGACTGAGAGATAGATAGATAGATAGATAGATAGATAGATAGATAGATAGATAGATAGATTATAACAATGTGAATTAATTTGTTTCAGAGAAAATATTTGTGTCGATAGTTACCAAGGCAGGGTTTAGCCTACCGTCAAAAATCTCCCGTGCTGACAACTTACCATAAACCACAGGATTTAAGATTCACATTTTATACCTGGAGTATAAGAGGGCCCCCGTATTTTTAGGGGTGGGGTTGGAGGGGGATTTCTATTTCTTTTTCTGTCGCCTTGTACTAAATAAACGATCAGAACCTTTCTCAAAAAATACAGACACGAAAAGGAAAAAAAAATTGTTACGATACTTAAAAGTCAAATCGAAACTAAAAACGAATAACTAATAAAATATCACTATGAATTTTAAGAGTATGACTCAATGTAAAATGTTCCTCGTTAGAAAATCGCTGGTCTTACATGACAACATCGGAAAAACAACAGTGAATTGATAGAGGAGTGAAAACTAATGTTGACCCAAACCTCTCTCCATTAATTTTCCACCGAAAGACCTGTCATACATTGCATACTTATATAACAGAAAACTACTGACGATGAGTTTGTTTCTTATTTGGGGCTCACTATAGATGACCCTTTCTTTACATTAGTTAAGTATCAAGTATCTGAGAACTTGTAAATCTTTATTAGTTTTGGGGTAGATTGGCTCGCTTATCGCCTGGTTCATTCTCATGCCCGATCTTTTTGAACAGGAGTAGAAGTTTATCCCTTGTTTCCTGTTTCGGATTCGGTTTCCGGTTCCTTCAAATCTGTACTTCCGGTGCCGCCGCTTGAAATCTGAAATTTTATTTAGTAATTTTTTCCCTCTCCCAGTAGGAATAAATATTTTTTCCTTTCATCCGGTTCGCACTCCTCCCCGATCTTTTTGAACAGGAGTAGAGGTTTGTCCCTTGTTTCCTGTTTGGGATTCGGTTTCTGATCCCTTCTAAAGTTGTACTTCAACTTCTAACGTCTCCGTCTGAACTCTGAAATTTTATTCGCCAATTAAGTTTTGACCTCTTCAAGTCTAGAATTTACTGTCTATCTTTCATGCTATCTTGCCCTTTCTTACGCTAATACAATTCAACAAAGTAATCATCTACCTTGAGTGGCTCTTGGGCCTTGTGTTAGGTGAACATTAGTAAAACAAAAAAAAAAATCATTTATCCGGAAGGAAAAATATCGCTGTTATTAAAAGGGCCTAGTTTTTCAGATTCGCTCAGAGAGAATTTTATGAATTGATTTATTATTATTTTATTGATTTTATGAATTAATATTTGCTGTGTATAATACGCTTTTAAGAGCGGCCCGAGTTTATAAAATATCACATTTATGAAACTATTCAACGTAAATTCTACGTAAATGTGAGGGTTTTGTGCCGAAATTGTGCAAAAATATTTTTATGATGAAAAATGATTAAAATATATAATAAATAATTGTTAACAGACTAACCGAAAGCGCTCGGGTCCAAAGCTCATTTACAAAGTTCTTACACACACTTTGTCCAAAAAGGAAATCTCTTGTACGAATGTAAGAAAAAAAATATAATAAAAACGCTTAATTGTGCCTAGTCAGTCATCTTCAATGAAACCTGTATAAAAGAGGTTTCGTAGCCTAAACACACACACACACACACACACACACACACACACACACACACACACACACACATATATATATATATATATATATATATATATATATGTATGTATAATTCATTTTTCGTTTCGCCTTTGAAAGTGAAGTCTGAAGATCCAGAGAAAAATAAAATTCTCTAGTGAAATAAATTATAACAAATGGAGCCTTAATGTGGTATATCTTTCTTTAAATTATATATATATATATATATATATATATATATATATATATATATATATATATATATATATATATATATATATAAGTATAAAAGTGAACATTGAAGTCAACACTCAGAGGCAACAGGCTGTTTCATGCTAGACGCAATCGTCAGGCACACCTTAAAACTATACTTCTTCATATATATATATATATATATATATATATATATATATATATATAACCGACTGGGTATTTATAGGTAGATGTATGATCGAGCGATTGTATACAAATACATATAAATACTCTATACAGTAGTGTTTCTCAACAGGGGTTCTCCGTAACCCTAAGGTTCCACAAAATGTCCACAAGGGTTCCGCGAGAACAGGTGAAAAGCATTATAAACGAAAAGTGTGAATTTTATTTAGCATTACCGAAAAATTTGACAAAGAAGTATTAATTTTTCCTTAAACCAGTTGTTCAAAAATATATTCTATGATATTTACCACGTGAACTACGATGAAAATATAATGAGAAAGATATGGTATATAATTTTGTTTTTGTGCAGGCGTTCCTTGAGACATGTCATTTATTTTAAAGGTTACGCAAGGGTAAAAAGGTTGAGAAACGCTGCTATAGAGTAAGGAAAAATAGTGCCCAATGTTAAATAACAGAGCTATTTAATATATATTTAAAAATATACATAATACCTTCTTACACTGATTGCACAACTCGGAGTTTCTTGCCGAAGCAATTCTCAAGCGCTGATATTTTTTAAATATTTAAAAAAATACCAGCGTTTGAGAATTATATATATATATATATATATATATATATATATATATATATATATATATATATATAAAGAAGAAAAAAATTTCTAACTGCGAGGGAGGCGAAACAAAAAAGAACCTTAACTAAAATACAAATTTATTAGTAAAAACTAGGGGGGAAAAAAGGAAAAATACGGGCAAAAGAGCTAACGTAAAGGGATTCTAATGAGTATAAAATGGAAAAATTCATTCACATACCTCCTAAAAGACCGAGATAGCAAACAAAATGTTCCTGTCTGTAATTTAAAAAAGAAAACGCTTCTAATAGGCGTAAATGTTGAGCGGACAGAGCTCTGGACAGGATAGTAAACGAATCGTCACAATATATATATATATATATATATATATATATATATATATATATATATATATATATATTTGAATTGGACAATGTCCGACGATTTATTTTAAAGACATTTAAAATAAATTATCGGACATTGTCCAATTCAAAAATATATGACGTCATTTGTTTACATTTGATACGCGAGAGCAGATATGAATAGAAGAGATTCATGGAAGATTTAAGTTTAAAGATAGTAAAATCGACCTTGCTAACCAGACGCTCATCTGTGGCCGAACGGTTAAGGCACGTCACGCGAAATGACGGTTCCGTATAGGATACAGGAGAACGAAAATTTTCTATGAAAATTTCTCGGACATTCAGGCCGGTAAATGTTATTTAATATTGTTTATTATAAAACAGAGCATTTGCTTAAATACTTGTATCTATAAAAAGAACGTTAAACATATCATAAATGTCTTTAATATATATATATACTGGAATTTTTTGGAGTGAGCTCCCTCGTGGGTGCTTCCCTGCTTCCAGCCGCTGTCTATCCTCATAATCTTCACTTCTTACCACCTTCTCTTTCATTCGTATCTCACACCTCATTCATCATAATCATACTAACTGTAATTCTACCTTGAGTCTTGTATTGGGTGAAAATTAGTAAGAAAAAAAAAAGCAAAAGCGAAAAAACACAAAAAAACATTGTGATAGATGTCGTATTAATTTGTTAGCATAACTTAAATATTTTTAACGATAGCGAAACATTTGTGTTAAGTTCCGGCACTCAATCCGTATGTTGTCCTACAGTCAGGAAATCTAATAAGCTCACAGATGTTAAACACGCTTGTACAAATTAAGCCTCTCTGGTTTAATACGTTTATTAACCAAAAATAATTTACTAGCCAATAATAATAATAATAATAATAATAATAATAAATAATTACTTCTTGGCACGAGTGATGACAGTTATTATATATTTCCATATTATTCGAGTCGATTCTAGTTGAGTACCAAAACATGCTACAACTCGTTACTGTGTTGCTAAATGCTGCAGTAAACCTTCTTAAAACCCCTAGACCATGCCGACTGGGTTGCTTAGTGACGGGCAAGGAAAATAATCTATTTCAATAAATTATAATAATTAATATTGAACAAGTACAAAAAACGCTTATAAATTCCAGGAAAAAAAAAAGTTCAGTCATTGCTTAGTTTCTTCATGATTAAATCAAGTCTGGCACAAGGTAATGCGCCCAGCAAGCAACGGAAACGCCCGATACGCTATCTGTATAACGAATATACTTCCCGCCATAAGTGCTTATGTTTTTTTTATTGCTTAATTTGTAAAAGTAAAGTTCACATAAAGAAAAGAGTACTGAGCTGTTACGTGATATTAGTCCGATGCTCGTGAATGATGGACAATCTCCTCACAGATAGATTGAAGCAACAGAAATATGGTTCTACAGAAGGATGCTGAGGATACCATGGACCGAGCATGAGAGCAACGAAGAAGTTTTAGAGAAAATAGAAACAAAGATCAATTTCTACTTAACAACAGGAAGAGACATTTTAAAGTTCTAGGAAATGAGAAAAGCGGGCTTGGAAAATCTGATACTCACAGGACAGATTGAAGGCAAGAGGGATAGATGAAAACGACGCATTACTTAGCGAGCTGGAGTAAATGGATAGCGGAACAGGGTTTAGGAGAAATAAAAAAAAGACAAAATTTATTAAGACCTACAAAAGACAGGAAATTGTGGAGAGCCATGATCGCCTACGCCCTGAAGGGATACAGCTGATAGAAGAAGAAGAATGAGCTTGAGTAAATGGATGGCGGAATAAGTTTTGGAGAAATAACAAAAAGACAAAATTTATTTTATCGTATTTACAAAGGACAGGAAATTGTGGAGAGCCATGATCACCTACGTCCTTCGTAGTTCGTATTGCTATTGCATACTGTTGTTTGTTAGTTCAGCAATAAATGAGTACTATAATAAAGGGATTTTAACTTATCTAATTTTTTGTTCACCACATCGACGGGAACGTCTGCTAACGAGCCAGTGGGGTTGATAACATGTCTACATTGTTCGACATGTAAAACTTAACTCACTGAAATCCATTTTTACATCCAACATTCCCAGGCTAGTTTTAGTCAATCAAAAACGACTTCCTTTGTTTTCTTGTATCTGACCTCAAAGGTCAAAATGTGGAAGTCAGAGGAGAAATACAGTTCTCTAAAAAATAATTGTCTTCTAGACTATTATTTAATATTACGCCTCACCGTGGAGCAACAGTTAGCAAATAAGTCTTGCAAACCGTTCGATAACATAAACGTGCTGCGCACTTGTGGCCTTGTGCCAAACTAAGGAAAAACTAGTAAGGCGCTTGTCAATTAGTTATGCTTAACAAACTGTTGTCGTTTTGGCTATCATTATTGTAATGATTTCGATGCTCAAATAAGTACTTTTTTGAAAGATTGGATTTGCTAGTTGTGGTGTAATTGATATTGGCTCGGAATGAGAACTTGGAGTGCCGAGTTCGAATTTCAGTCGTGTTCGTTATATTCACTTACGATCAAATACCATTGGGAAAAGTATGAATCAATCTCTTCTCCCCTAGGTATGGGTTAAATAGCAGGACAGACTGGATCCTATAGCCTTAGTTGGCAACCAGGCTACCACAGAAAGGAACGGCAGCATACGGCGGAAAAATCTTCTGCTTAGAAATTCATGAATCAAAAGAGAACTGATCGCTCGATTGTGTGTGGTACTTGAGTGTCTGATATAAATAAAGATTATAATTCAGTATTTCAGAGTTGATACGTCTGTTTGCGCAAGCTGAGAAGATGTAATTATAAATTTGCCAGTGCCTGTTGGCCAGTTTCGTTCAACGTTGAAGGCGTGAAACTACAAATATATATATATATATATATATATATATATATATATATATATATTGAGATCGCTGGAAAATGAGCATAGCAGGATAATAACGGCCTTAAACTTGTTGAAAATAATTTTTTATCGTCTAAATGTTTATGTTATTATCAAGGGGAAAGATCAAAGCATTTTTTATTAATTTTTGACATTTTTTAATAATTTCTAGCAAGTGCAAAATTTTTGTTAAATATCTTGTATTTTTGTTTTGATCAGCAAAATTAACAGAAAATCGATCGTAAGCCATTTTTCTTAACTTTTGTTTACAAAAGTGAAAGTCTCCGTTTAAAATTCTTTTAAAAAATCATAAATGATTTTTTTTTAAATTAATTTAAGAAAATTAGAGATTATAAAGTTTATTTAATATATTTTGAAACAAACATTACTTACTTTCTGTGCTGAAAAAATGTGCTTTAAAATGAGAGAAAGCTGGTCTTAACAACGGTGTTGATTGACAAGTGACATATGCGTGATTTCATCACGCACTGACATCTTACGGGAAAAAAAGTTATAATACGGAAGGTCACAAATGACAGTTTAGCTTTATGTGAACAACTTATTTACCTCGTTATTTTTAAGTAGGCATAGCATGATAAAAACGGCTATAAACTTGACGAAAGCAACATTTTATTGTCAAAATGTTAGTTACTACCAATGCAAACGACGTGACGGACTATTGTTTTCATGATGCTTCCGGTCTTCCGTATATATGAATTAAGCTATTTTTTAACACAAAAAACCATGTTATATTAGATTTTTATCTATTTGCAGATTGCTGATTGTAACCAGCTTTATTTTATAATCTGTAAGTGATATTTATCTACTTAATAACACCATTGACTAAGGTGTACAAGATTTTCATTAATTTTAGAATATTTAACAACTTTAATGTAAAAAAAATAAAATAATTTAAGAAATAACAAATAATTGTTGTAAAAATGTATTTTTCATCAAAAACGTTTTTTGCTTTCAGACAATTTTATCCATATTCATAAAAAGAAGTAAAAGCAGCTAAAAGCTTTTGAAATTAAATAATATCTTTGTTTTATTGAGTTTTGTATGTTACAATTCAGATCTGATTTTAAGGTCGAAAGGTGTCAACTAAAAAAAATGATTTGCTTTCGTCAAAGCCTTGTGCTTTAACTAATTAATCACTAAAAATGTACACATTTGAATTTTAAAAGATTTCATAAAATTAGTTATGGGGTGGGGGTAATAAATATAAAAAATTACTATGACTTAAAAATAAACATATGTATAATAATTTCCATCATTTAGGAATAGTTTCTGAAAGTTTCATTAAAATCCGACAATTATTTTTATTTTTGCAAGATTTTCAAAATTAATGTCTGCCATTAAAAAAAATACACAAAAATCCGCCATGTTATTTAGTAGGACACTCGCTGATGAAGAGAAACAATGTTTTTCAATCAATAGTTAGAATGCTCTAATAAAGACAGAAAAATTTTGAAAAATAATAAAAAATTAATTTGTTCTTTCCTATTAATAAAAACATAAACATTTAGACGATAAAATTTTGTTTTCATCAAGTTTAAGGCCGTTATTATCATGCTCATTTTCCAGCGATCTCATGTTGGTACCTATATATATATATATATATATATATATATATATATATATATATATATATATATATATTTAAGATTATCACCCCAAGCAAGGCTGGAGGCCACTAGCACGCAAGGGGTTACAGAAGGTTTGGAGGAAGAGCAGATAGGAGTGGTAAAGGAGAGGATGTGGAGAAAGATAGTGGATCGATCAAGGCAAGGGGGTTACAGAAGATTTGGAGCGAGAGCAGATAGGAATGAAAGATGAAAGGAT
This sequence comes from Acanthosepion esculentum, assembly GCA_964036315.1. Classification (NCBI taxonomy): domain Eukaryota; kingdom Metazoa; phylum Mollusca; class Cephalopoda; order Sepiida; family Sepiidae; genus Acanthosepion; species Acanthosepion esculentum. The sequence goes on along the minus strand of OZ038499.1, from coordinate 92,017,913 downwards.
GTGGAGAAGGGAAGTGGATAGATCAAGGCAACTGGAGATGTCGATTGACGTTACACTAAAATAGTTGGAGATTGTATTTGTCGGGAAAACAGGAATAAGGAAGGGAGTTCCACAGACGAGGATGTGCGAGACATGAAGCTATTGGAGTAGAAGAGACGTCTACATCTAACAGTTTGAACGGTGAACGGGTGGGAACGGGATGCCAGCCTCGTGGGACGTTTAAATTCATGAGGCCTGTGAACCAGCGAAAGCAGCTCCTCGGAGCAATTACCGTGAAAGTATTTGTAAAAAAGACAGAGCGAGGCAACGTCGCGTCTGTGAGAGAGCGACTGCAGACGAGATGTCAGATCAGGGCCAATTACATTGCATATCCGTCTCTGGATCTTTATATATATATATATATATATATATATATATATATATATATATATATATATATATATTAGAAATGTGGTATATTTATAGATGAAGAATGCTCAATATCGGAGATTAAGTATTTATAAATATAGACAGTATGGACATAAGTCTTAACGCTGAATGGTGACTCAATTTCACGCTTCTATGCGATCATCAGAACTAATGATTGCATTGATGCGTGAAACTGGCAGTTAGCATACAGTACTGATTCCTATGTCCACACTGTCACACACACACACATACACACACACACACACACACACACACATACATATATATATATATATATATATATATATATATATATATATATATATAATGAACACGGTTACAATCTGCTAACCGTGTTTGGAAAATAAAAAAAACAAACATTTCAACACTCGAGATCAGTGTTTCTCAATCATTTTTAATTCAGGGCATACTTGTAGGATAACTAGACCTCTTGGGTGCAATTCAAATTCTAATAAGGACAAATTCGTCATGGCATTTGAAAATAACAAAGAAGTCTCCTGAAATATCCATTTATTTTTAAGACATTACATCGCATATTTAAGCGAGTGTTATTTTTCATTTAAAGCGATTTATGAAAAATCTGCTATTTTTTCTTTTTAGAGACACCGATAATGACTGATTTAAATCCGTCGAAGAAGGCAAATGGAATAAGATTATCCACTCCTTAAAGATTAAGGAATTTAGCATCCAGTTTAAAATCTCAAATGACAAAGATTTGACTTAAAATGGAATAAATGTGCTTGCTATATGAAGCTTTTTAAAAATAATTTTTTTTTTTCAGATATAAAAATGATTATTTTAAGACATTTTTTTATGTTTATACATTCTCTTTATAGATAAAAATATTTAAGTAAATGCTCTGTTTATAATATTTGTATCTATAAAAAGAACGTATAACATATATATATATATATATATATATATATATATATATATATATATATATATATATACAAATATTTAAGTAAATGTTCTGTTTATAATATTTGTATCTATAAGAAGAACGTATAAACATAAAAAATGTTTTAAATAATTGTCCATTTCATAAAAATGATTAATAACTTACTCTTCTGTTAAATTGGAACGCACCTGGCTACCTTTCAGGGTGTATTAGGGCACCTGGGCGCACCGGTTGAGAAACACTGTTCTATATATATATATATATATATATATATATATATATATATATATATATATATATATATAAAATAAAAACAGACCACTTTAAGGTTCCATATAATAAATTATTTCACCACAGCCCTTTTAAAGGACCGCGGATCATCAGATTTTACTTCCAAAGGTTGAAACGAAAAATGAAAAGAAATTTACACATTTATGACTGGCAGTACTAAGTATATGTAACTTAACGAAGTGAGGAAGTGAGGGGGGCTGGATTTCCTCAAACAATTTAAATTTGAAAGAATACAAATGTTACATCTAACTCAGTCATGTCTCTCTCCCACCTCACTTCCTCACTCATAAATGTGTAAATTTCTTTTCATTTTTCGTTTCAACCTTTGGAAGTAAAATCTGATGATCCGCGGAACATTAAAAGGGCTGTGGTGAAATAATTTATTATATGGAACCATAAAGTGGTCTGTTTTTATTTAAATTATTAGCTCTGATTTACATTTACATTGAGCTCTCTGGATTTTATCCTCCTTGGGTCTACCCATACGGATTACCTAGTTTTTCGTAAACTACATATATATATATATATATATATATATATATATATATATATATATATATATATATATATATACAGTTAAAAATATAAACAAAAATCATCCTTGATAATGGTTTATAGAATAGTCGAAGCCGCTCTGATATAATGAACATTCAATTATTTTGTACACAGTTTATGTCCAGAAAAGAAAAGACTTATAGGAACACAAGAAAAACGGATTGGAAAGCTTACTCGCAGTACCTTGTCTTTAATAAAACTTGTATAAAAGAGGGATTATTGCCTAAATAAACAATTATATAAGCAATAGGTTGTCTAGCCACACTCATGAGCTGTAATACAGCGAAACAGTCTGTCTATGGATGACTATGCTCTAGAAATAATTCGATTGAGCTCTCGAGAGGAAGGGGTGATTTTATAAACAGTGGCTGCTGCTAATGCAATGCTCTTCTACTCGAATCGAGCTCTCCTAGCTACTGACGTCTTTCGCATAGTAAAAACGTTAAACTTTCCCTTCCGCTCTCCCGTGCGACGATAGATTGAGGTAGAATCTCTGACTGATGCCAAATCGCTCGGGTTTCCCAGCTTGAAACAATCGGATGTCTAGCCTCACTGATGTGTCGTGATACAGCGAAACAGTCTGTCTGTGGATGACTCACCTTTAGGACTTCCTGTTCTTCTCTCGTC
>OZ038499.1:91862610-92012610 GCA_964036315.1 Acanthosepion esculentum | reverse complement strand
TCATCTTTTAATAGTTATGCTTAGTTTAATATGTGACGCATTTAAATGCAAGTAGAAAAAATCAAATGTTGATAGGATAACGAGGGTCATAAAGTCTTGGCCGGGACCCCCAATAAGGCCCTGGTTGTTAATATCATAAAGTTTAAGCTCTGCATATACTTATTACAGAAGTGAGTAATACAAAAATGGAGGTTTTACGTATATACAATTAATGGTTCGAATGTGTTCAGACACGCTAACAATTCTAACCGTCCACAGAATGGGAGGGTCGCGACAGGGTCTCAGGGCAGGAACTGAAAGAAAGATTAGTTAAATGGTCTTGCCGGAGAGGGCGGGTGGGTGAAGGCGAAGGATTGGAAATTCATGTCTCACCTTTGCAGGAGCTTTAGAATTAAAAAAAAAAAAAATCAGAACATTTGAGAAAAGAGGCGGCGACGGCGGCTTGGTGGACGATTTTCTTTGCTCAAAAGCTTTACGTAGCCGACCAATCGTCACTTTTTTTAATCATTTATTTTGATAAAATGCAGTGTTCAGACATGCTTGTTCCTGTTGTGAAGGGACGCGCACGCGCATGCGCACACAAACAAACACACGTACACGAACGCAACACAAATAAGCACACACAAGCACAACATACACACTATATAGTCTACACCCCCACCTACCACACACATATATAAACACACATGCTCTCTTTCTTTTTTTTTCTCACATTCCATCATAGCATTTTTCAGAAATAAAGTTTTTTCTTATATACACACGCGCACGCACACACACACATACACACACAACGGGCGTCTTTCTCGCCGGTAGAAGCCATTTATTTCCAACAGCTACTTGACGGATTGACGTATCTTGTGAAGGTGCCTTTCTCATTATCGCCCTCATATTTTTTGTTTCAGTTACCAGAAAACTACAAAATGACTAACGATAGAGTTGAATGCAAGGAAGGTCGGGTTCACGCCTTAAAAAATATATTAGCATGAGTAATAATAGTCAGGATCGAATAAATAGCTAAATATTCTTCTCTTGCTGATAGATTTTTTTTTTTTTTTACTCCTGTGGCAGTGGAGACTTCAGGGGTTATTGGCACTCGTTGGATGGCGTTCCTTCGGAGGATTGGCGCGATTGCGTCTCGATTAAGGAACGAGCCTCGCGAAACGGAGTGGCTCTTGCAGCGTGTCTCACTGGCGACGGTTCGAGGTAATGCTTTCTCCATCATAGCGGCTGGCAGAGGATAGGAAAAAAATTGTTTATAGTTACGTTGTCCTGGAATTGTCATCATTGGCCGACTGAACTTGCTTTGTTTCAATTATTGTTTCCCTTAGATTGAACTTACCATTTCTTTTTACACTAACAGTACACCTGCTAAGAGAGGCGTTTTCTTGGAAATTGTTTATTAACAATATTTGTTTTTTTTAATAAAAAAATCAGTTCTCCTTAATAAAAAAAAAAAGAAAGAAAAGTAAAACGTATATTTAGTTGCTTTTTTTCCTAAACTTTTTAATGGGATGGAAGAAGGCCATTAATTATTTACTGCGCCTTATATTAATAAAATGTCATTGTACTGATCAAGTTTAATGGTTCGGTGATTAGACAAAAGATGCGGGTTCAAAACGGTATTCATAAACATATGTGTCACTTTTTTCTATAAAGTTTTTTTACACACACACACATAGACAGGGTGTCCATAAAGTTCGTGTGCACTTTAAAAGATTTATAACTTTATTTGTATTTGCGATAGAAGGTTTTATTGAAATTTTATTAAAGTTTCCACATGTCCTCCATCATTAGCAATACAAAGGGTAATACGATTTTGCAGTTCACGGAAAACATTTGCCAACTGATTTACAGTAATGCCTGAAAGCACATTAGTTATTTTAGCTATACTTAAAACTAGGTACATTAAACTTTATAACATTTTTTACATATTATTTCTATCGCAAATACAAATAAAGTTATAATTTTTTTAAAGTGCACACGAACTTTATGGATACCCTGAATATATATTATAATTACTTAAAAAAAATAATTCTATCGCTACACAGGAATTACCATATTTCAAAAACAGAAGCTAAAAACTTCCAATTCAATTATTAAATTAATTAAATTATTCAATTAATTAAATTAAATTAAAGTACTTGAAAATGAAACAGAACTAGGTACTTTAATTTAATTTCTATAATTGAATTGGAAGTTTTTAACTTCTTTTTTTGAAGCATGGTATTTCTTGTGTAGCGATGGAATCATATTTTTTTAAAATAATTATAATCTAGGCTTAACTTGTGTATCGAGCACTGTTTTTTTTTTTTAAATAAAAACAAAAATACTAAAGAACTTCGGATCATCAATCTAACGGTTTTTTCCTATTATATCAATATATTTGCGCGCGCACGCGCGCGCACACACACATATATGTATGTATATGTTGTGTGTTATATATATATATATATATATATATATATATATATATATAATATATATATATATTCTGTTTATACGTTATTTTTATAGATACAAATATTTAAGTAAATGCTCTGTTTATAATAAACAGTATTAACAACATTTACCAGCCCGAATGTCCAAAAAATATCGTAGAAAATCGAATTTGTATTCTACACGGAACCGTCATTTGGCCTGAAGTGCTATACCATTTCACTACAAAGGAAGCGTCTGGTTAGCAAAATCAAATTACTGTTTTTAAACAACAAATTTCCCATAGGATACTGGTTCGATTCCTGTCGGGGGACACATATGTTCTACGAAATGTCTCTAGACATAAAACATACGCATCACCGCCTCTAGCAATCATGTCCACTTGAACATATATATGAACAAAAGTTGGGTATCATCTACCATGTATTCAGTTGTGAAAGGAGAATAACATGTATCATATTTTTTATTACTTCAAAGCTCCCAAGAAAATTAAATTTCGTCATTAAATGACCCATAAGGAGTTGATGTGCCGTTATACAAACAAATCAATCAATTAATCTAAGGCGACAATAAACGCTCATATTCTCCGTCACACAAGGAATTCTTTCAAGAATTAAGAAGTAGACGTACCCCATTACTACCCCCCCCCGCATCCACAAGTTTGTACCCTGTCAGAACTGCAATTCTTTAATTTAAATAGTTGATTAGATTGGATTTGTTTGTTTAACGACACATCAACTCCTTATGGGTCATTTACTTGGTAAAGGCTAGAGTGATTTTTTTTATCATTTCACCCCAAACAAGATAATAAAGCCATTAAGACGTATCAGGTTACTGAGTGAGAGCGATTTTGAGAAAAAAAAAATCTATATTAAGAAGAGAGAACAATAAAAACAAACAAACAGGAATTGACAGATGATAACGATTGATATTGCATTTACATTTTTGAAGATCAAAGTTAACTGGGAAGCAAGACATCCGGAAGAGAGTTCCACAAGTGAGAAGTGCAAGAGAAGAAACTGTTAACATAGAACTTGCGGTTACACCTAGACATTTTAACTGTAAAATGATGAGACACTGCTGTCAATCTAGTATTGCATTTAAATTCATAAAGTCTAGGTACCATAGCCAAAAGTTCATCAGAACAATTACCATGAAAGTGCTTATCCAACATTTTAGTTGAATTGCCTGTTTTTACGACAGTGTTTTTCTACGTGATGGGCAAATCTGATTCGAGGCCTCCATTTACATTTCATTGATAATGACTGGGATTCTCTGCCCATTTCTCAATGTTGTCACCATCCTAAACATTACCTCTTGAACGTGACACCACATCTTGTATTTTCTTGAACGTTAACCGTGCTTACAGGTTGTTAAACTACATTACCAAATTCGGTCTAAAGGGAGATAACCAGCATTAATGATGTGCCTAAGAACAGAAGATGAGGTATTTGGGTGCTTAGATCCAGATTGGTTAGTCCTGGGTATGATGATAAACTACATCCGGCAGCAAAGTCTCTGATCGGGTGATCGGAAGTTCTGAGTAGCGTCTTAATTGCTGTTGTTCCCAGGTTCAATCTAACCCGGGGTGGTAGCCCCTGTCAGAGTCCAAGCTATAGGCAAATAGTGAACCACAAACAAAACACTATGAAAGTAAAAAAAAAAAATCATTTTATAGTACAAATACCAGTAATATATTTTTATATAAATAATTTTCACCAATGACTATCTGTATTAAAATTATCAACAATACATTTTATCTGTAGTTGAAGACATAAAGTTGTTCAAAAATCCAATAGCTTCATGTCTCGCACATCTCGCCTGTGGAACTCCCTTCCTTATTCCTGTTTCCCTGACAAATACAATCTCCAACTATTTAAGTGTAACGTCAATCGACATCTCCAGTTGCCTTGATCTATCCACTTCCCTTCTCCACATCCTTTCACCTTTCATTCCTATCTGCTCTCGCTCCATATCTTCTGTAACCCCCTTGCCTTGATCGATCCACTATCTTTCTCCCCATCCTCTCCTTTACCACTCCTATCTGCTCTTCCTTCAAACCTTCTATAACCCCTTGCGTGCTAATGGCTTCCAGCCTTGCTTGGGGTGATAAGCTTAAAAAAATAAATAAATAAATAATTAGATTTGGGCATTAAATAACCCACAGTGGTGTTGATATGCCGCTAAAGAAAAACAACCAACCAATTAAGATTTGTTGAAGAATGATATTTTAAAAAGTTTATATAAGTTTAGGTCAGTAGGGTAAACATTTAGGGATTCAGGTAAATTGTTGACCCGGTTTCCGAAAAGGGCTAGGTAGGGAACTACAGAGATTGAAAATAAGTATTCGAAAATGTTGAATTGTTACCTGAGTTCAAACACCGACTTCTGGCGCCGATAGGATATATGCAGTTCTCTCATCCGTGAGATTTGGTCAAACATGTAAATTTAACCCCGATATTTAGTGAGCATTAGAAAACGTTCTCAGAAGGAAAAATAATAAAAAACATATATATATATACCAAAATAAATATTATGCTGTGTCTATTGTTCAGGTATTTGCTGCCGGCATTATCCTTCTCTTAGATAAAGGTTTCAAAGGCGACTTCCTAAACTACATCCAAAGGACGACACATGTACAGGCGGCATAGAAATAACGAGCGATGTTACCGTCTGCCGCTTCCATTAATCCCGGTAGTTGTAAAAAGCAGATTTGAAGAGAAAAAGAGAGAAAGGCAAATCATGCTAGACTGAATACAACAATAAGACCGAACCATTCAAAGAAAGAAAAATACAAGTGTTCTTAGTGTCCGTACCTAAAATGTACAATTGTATGAGTCTTTTTACAGGACGACGAAATATGTCCCGGTTGTGAAGGCTGCATTTTAAGAGACGTTAACACGACATCTTTCTGTAGATGTAGAGGTTTCTATAGTAACGAACCGAGGGAAAAGACCCGTTAAAAACATCCGGTGATAAAAAAAAAAATAAAAATAAAAAAAAAGAGGAAAAGGATTGCTGCTCCCTTGTACGTTCCCGCGAGAGATTCTCATTTTTTTTCCGCAGTGGCCTACGTAATGTCTATTTTTGACCACGGAAAGAGGTGTGCAGATTTTAATTTCCACGAAGTTCCACATATCACGTATGAGATGTTAGTCATCCAAAGCTCACTCTGCGTACGGATTGAGGGCCACGCTAAATTGTGAACAGTCGTTCAAATATAGCTTCGTAAAATATTTCTCTCGCAATCATAGCAGAAGGGTTCAAATTCTTGTCTGGGAACGGATTTTACAATCGATTTATGTGATTTAATAATTTCTTCGTTGACTTCCTATTTATTTTGACGAACCCTCCGACGTCTTTTGAGGCCCGATACCGCACTTGGCGGCAATGAAACATCCTTCTCGATCAATCCTCGATCAGGCACCTAGCTCTGGTGTAACACTGAATACAAAGCTTATTTCAGTATCTCTTCGGGTAAATATAATCGGACCACCACAGATCAACTCCTTTTAGAGCAAAGGTTTCGATTCCTCATACTACACAACTAAAAAAAATAAGTCTCATACTACACAACTAACAAAAAACATAATAGTCTTAAGTTGCCTGAATTTCTTAAGAAAGTATTTCATTATTTTTTACGACCTTATTTCTCATCCTATTTTTTGTTTTTGTTTTTATTGGAATCGAAAAATATTTTGGGGGTTTAAATATCCTACAAAAGGTTGATAAGCCGTAAAAAACAAATCTATCAATCAATGGAATACTGATTAGCTACACAGGCATGTCTTTTAGATTTATTTACATTTTCTGGAATCTAAATGTATAAAAACAGTGGTGGCTACAAAGTGAGGGATCAGTTTATATATTGATTGTGATATAAAATTGATCACCCATTTTATTCACCCTATAATTTCTTGTTTGATTATCAAAGTATTTAATTTTTTTTTCACGAGCTTATTTCTCATCTATTTCTTTTTGTTTTTGCTTTTATTTTATTTTATTTTATTTGTATTTCCAATTTATGTTGCTTGTGCGACGGTCAAAAAACCATTTGAGCCTTTCGATAAAAAGGAACAATAAGAAGAGGAAATATAAACTTGTCAAAAATTAACAATGAAAATTAATAACTAAAATGCTTTATCTAAGACAATTCATAAGGTTTCGTTTATCTTAGTTTTCAAATCAGTTTGATCGATTAATTCTTGTGTTTCCTGATGAAGCTTGCTACCTGATACGATGATCGAACCACCAAATTTCACGGTCTATGGCCCCGCGCATTAACCATTAAACCAAACATGTCTAAACAAGATAAACTAAATCTCTACATTTGCCGATAAAACATTCATTCAACCAATTAAATATATCCGAATGCAAAATGACTTACGGCCATATCATGTTGACACACCGGTTCTCGTACGATCAACAAAGTTAAGTAACGTCGAGCCTGGTCAGTACCTAGAAGGGCGACCACCCGGGAATACCATGTGTTGTTAGATGGGATGTGCGGGTGGCGTAATGGATTACGACACGGAATTGGAAATCGAAAGGGTGAGTTCCAATTCCAGTTGGATTCGTTCTATTCACTTGCGTGCAAATACCCTTGGGAAAGGCATGAATCCACCTCTTCCCCACAAAATGTTTCAGTAAATCATTGTTATTTTCAAATAATTCTTACAATCTAAAAATAGTTTCTGGCTTTAAATAAGCCGTAAAAGGTCGATAAGCCATAAATACCAGTCGTCTATCATTTGGCCTTGTGTTGAATATCAAACTAAGTTTACTCTTTCTGCCCCCGTCTCTCTCTCTCTCTCTCTCTCTCTCTCTCACACACACACACACACACACTGTCCAGGAATAGGTCAAAATTTGATTATAAAAGATTATATTAGTATCTCTTACTTTTTTTTTTTTAGAGGAGATCACTACTTCTAAATTTATTAATCCACAAAACACTTTCATTAATTACAGAATTAATTGTGATAAACCCAACAGACATATATGCAATTCAGCTCTAGACTTCTTTTTTTTAGTAAACCCGAAATAACATTCCCAATTACTACTAAAACTATCGCAAGAATTTTACCTACTCCAACGTATTACTATCCCCTATTTCCACCTTTCCTCCTCTACGTCTCACTCTTAGGACGCTTGTGAGGTGATGTGCCTAAACTTTCGACCGGTGTTTATCGGCATGAAAAAATCTCCACAGACCAGTCAACATTCAACACCCGATCCATCCATCACCAAACTGCTATCAACAAGCCCTATTGTTGCACTCCGTCACCTTTTTGCTTTATGTATATTTTTTTTCTTCTCAAACAAATGGAAAAAAGGAAGTGACGTCTCACATACAGCTTGCCTACAGGCAGGATTGTTCATAACCATTTTCGGTTCTTACCCGTCGAAGTGAAGTTGAAATGCACTGAAACAAAGTTGCATCTTTGTAGTGAATAAAATGGTTTTGTCTATTTGATAAAATTATAATGAATAAATAATTATCGCTCTACTATCGGTATCGAGCCCTCTTCTGGATTAATGCTGTGAACGTTAGAATTTATATATTACTTTCGTTCTCATCGCAATGGAAATATATATATATATATATATATATATATATATATATATATATATATATAACTTCAAACGTTATTATTAGTGGATAGTTATATTTGAAATAGACGCTTCAGACAGCCCGACAACAGCACATGAGATTTGATTATAGTGGTGAAAGTTTCGCGCAAACTTTTTGAAGGGACGAATACAGAGACCTGGTGCACTAAGTGCCACAAGGTCCCCAAACGACCCTCCGCAGGTTTTGAATTCAGAGTTGCCATCCAAATCTGTCCTGCTATTTACCCATACCTGGAGGGAGAAGAAGAGGATTCACACGTTTCCCAAGAGTATTAGCACTAGGACTCGACTGGAATTATTATTTCTTCTTTTTTTTTTTTTGGCGGGGGGGGGGGGGATATTCAAAATTATTTTAAATAGACGTCCTATTCCCGCCTGGAGGAATTTCTTTCTTTCTTGTTTACCAAGAATAAAGTTTAGAAAATACCCAATCCTAAATAGGAAACAAATGATAAGCTTTTAGCCCTATTCAAAAGATCGTGGAGGAGTGTGGCCCTGACACGCCTCCCCGGTCTTTTGAACACGAGCAGTGGTTTATAACTTGTTTCCGGTTACTTCTAAAAGTTTACTTCAATTCTATATTTCTAACGTGTCCGTCTAAAACTCTGAAATTGCATTTACTATTAATTTACTCCCCCCCCCCACTTAATAGGAGTAGATAGGTTCGCTTATTGTCCGGTTCATACACCTCCTCGGTCTTTTGAACAGGAGTATTGCTTGTTTCTTGTTTAGGATTGAGTGTCTGGTTCCTTCTAAAGTCCTTTTCTACTCATTCACTTTCAGGAGGCTCTTGCGTCTTTGTGGTGTCAACGCCTTGCTTGGCGTGAATTGATTTTTAAAAAAAAAATGTTTAAAAGGAAAGCAGACAAAAATTGGAGACAGAATTGAGGCAAAAGTCGCCCATTTGAAAAGCCACGTTTGCTAAGGAGAAAAATGGGTAGCGTTTTACTAGGCAGCATCTAAGAGATACACCGGCGTGAGTTCGATCCAAACCGGTGTTTAAGTTGCTATCCACTGAATTAAACTGTTCATCACTGTTTGATTTTCTTGTTACACGTGACTTCCGAATTCTTCCGAATATATTCTCGCCCAGTTTCTATATTTCCCGTGTGCTTTTGTAAACTCCCAACTTCTGACTCTGAAGCGCCGCCTATCCTTAAATGTCAGGAAAACCAATACACTCGTTCGGCATAACACAGTTTTAGACTGCAGTCAGATTGTTTAACAATCTGAAACGGAAACAAAATTGTCACGATTTCATGAATTATTTGGACTACTGTCTTTATTCCTGTTCCTTTTTATCCGGACATTTCAGTCAGGGCATGTCTGTTTTGTTTGCTTGTTTGCTTTCATTTTAGACAAAGGTTTCTATCTGGTTATACTTATATTGTCTTGTATCGGTGTGCATGTGTTTATATAAATTTTCATACGATTTCTTTGCACCGCAGATAGATCAAGTCACTGAGCCAAACAACAATTGAATCAATTTGTAAGTCTTGTACTAGAAAAGTTGATTCACTATGTTATAGCCCATTTGTGGTTGCAAAAGAACAAACGAAACAACAAAGTACTGCCGGCGAAGGTGTTAACAAAAGGGAGATACGATATATTACGTATATTGAAATAATCTTTTCTGTATTTGCTAATACAATGGGTCCAGACGGAACGTCTCAATACTGGCGAGGGAAGTTACCTGGAGGATGGTGGGGTCGGTAGGGCTGGCGCTGAAGCTTGTGTCAAGTTGCTTGACTGAGGCCACCGGTGGTGGGTTTTTTTTTTTACTTTAGTGGCAACGTTCGTGATTGGTTCCTTTTAAATTGTATCTTGTATTATTTGGGAGGATTTGTTTTGTGAGTCGGATGCGATGCTTGGAATCCTTAAGCAGAGATCGGGTTTTTATTCATTTTATTTCGCTTTCGAAGGATTCGCATCCGGGCGACACGTTTTGATGGGGAGTAAACCAGAAAGAGTTCTAATTCTTTCATTTTCTTTCTTTTTCTCCGTCCGTTTTTTATCTTTCTTTCTTTCTTTCTTTCTTTCTTTCTTTCTTTCTTTCTTTCTTTCTTTCCGTCCGTTTTTATCTTTTCTTTCTTTCTTTCTTTCTTTCTTTCTTTCTTTTACTGCTTTCTTTCGCCATTTCTTTCATTTTCTTTCTTTTTCTCATTCCTTTTCTTTCTTTCTTTCTTTCTTTTTCTTTCTCTGTTTCTTTCTTTCCGTCCGTTTTTATCTTTTCTTTCTTTCTTTCTTTCTTTTACTGCTTTCTTTCGCCATTTCTTTCATTTTCTTTCTTATTCTCATTCCTTTTCTTTCTTTCTTTCTTTTTCTTTCTATGTTTCTTTCTTTCCGTCCGTTTTTATCTTTTCTGTCTTTCTTTCTTTCTTTCTGTCCGTTTTTATCTTTTCTTTCTTTCTTTCTTTCTTTCTTCTTTCTTTCTTTCTTTCTTTCCATCCGCTTTTCTCTTTTCTTTCTTTTTCTCTTTTCTTTATTTTCTTTCTTCCTTTCATTCTACATAATACATAAAGTTAATACTTAAGATCTTCCTACAATATGCTTATAATGATTCATTATTTAATAGATTAAAAATAACTTATTTTAAGTCGCAGTAAGTCCACCTGAACATGAAAATATGAAAGAATCTCATAAAATAACCTTGAACAAATGAACAAAGCGGATATTGCAAGGCGTTGCCACCTTTTGCCATGAATAATGACCGATTTTTTGTACACGACACTTAGTTAAGGATTTTTTCGTACAACTGAAAGATAACATTATTTCCGACAATACTAGGGTCGTTCTTTAGAAGCCATATCAGTTGTAAAGGGCGATAACAATGATGCTATATCATAAGCGGCCTTTCAGCTAATTACACGTTAGTAAACATTCCTCGAATGGTTATTGACGCCCACTAGAAAGATGTAATAATTGCTGACGAGACAATGAATATGGAAGGTGAAAATGTCTTACCGCCTGATTTTGAGCTAAATCCATTGTAATTTTAACTTCGAATATTAAACTAAACATATGACGGGAATTTTCAGACATTATCATATTTTTTTAACCAAAATGAAAGCCAAGAAACTTTTTCTTAATGTTTGATCCAATGATTTTATTTTAGGAGTGAACTGAAGTCTGCCTCTAGAATAAAACACTCTTTCTTTTATTTTTTTACTTAGTCACTCCTGATACCACGTATTATAAACTTAAATAAAACACTATTCAGGGTTTTCTATTGTCCCAAATATAAAATGTAACCAATTACAATGGCGTCATGAATTTTTTGCAATGCTGAAAACAGCGTGAATCATTTTATGTATATAAACAAGCGGTTACGCCTGTGAGGCATAAGCACGCATATTCCCTGCCCAACAATTGACCAGTGGCTTGGTTTGGTTTGGTTTGGTTTATTTTCTGTTACGGCATAGCAACCTCAGTGGGTTATTTAATGTCGACATTTCACTGGGCAGAAAGATATACTATATAAGACTGACCGCTGAAAAGTCGAGGCAACATAAAGACGACACGACACGTGGTAAAATTAACAACTCATTTATTTAAACTGCCCGCTGGATCATCCGCCTTGATCCCAGCATTCCCTAATGGGACCGGATGTCCTTACAATCATCATCATCATCAATAATGATGTTGTTATAACAGTTCGCATAAATAGAATATGTATTCTTTTTTTCCCAAAAATGTATTGCTGGTACAGTGTAACCCGGATATAAGAGAGTTGTCTGGACAGGAGAAGAAGTCTCTTATATCCGGGTTTATCTTATATCCGGGTCTGGTCTATTTTGTTTAGGTAAGTATGGCTCTAATTTGGGACCAGAGAAAACCTCTCTTATATCCGGGTTTCTCTTATATACGAGTCTCTTATATCCGGGTTACACTGTAATATTTCTTTTCCAAAAAGGTGTTGGTGGTAGTTTTATTATAAAAAATCTAGTTTTATGCTTTCATAGTATTTTGATCCCAGTTTAGGGGTTAACTACTTGCCCATAACTTGGGACCCTAACCGATGCTACCACTCAGGGTCAAGGTGGACCTGGGGAAAAAAAGAGGTGGTTCCACGCTCCTCAAAACCGCCCTTGCTGCCGGATGTAGTTTATCGTCATACACCGGACGGTAACCAATGGCAGATGATATTACAAACACTTAGAAAACAACCAGGGAGTTCGGAAAATTAGACACACGATGTTTTTGAAAAGAGAAAAGAATTAAGAAGAGGACCCAGAATTGAAGAAAACGAAAGTAAAGTTGTTTTGAAATAGGATCTCCTTTGTGGTTTCTCAGTCCAGCGGTAGTCATTCATCTCTCGTATCACATTCTGCTCTTCTCCTTACTGCTTGGGCACTTATATAGTCTCGATGCTTTAGTTATGCTAATTAGGCAGTCGTTTAGTTATTACTACAGAAGTTATGTTTACATAAGACCAAGATGTTGGTTGGCAGGCGTTATCAGACGGTATGAAATGTAAAATGGTATCGTATTTGTGTATTTTAGATGGGTACATGTTCATATGTAAATGGTACGTATTAGAAATACAGAAGTGAGAATTGAGTATCTTCAATCGCCTGAAGAGTGTGAGGCCACCGTATAACAAACAGAGCGTCGAAAGCAACAATATTTGAATATCGCTATATATATATATATATATATATATATATATATATATATATATATATATATATATATATATATATATATAAGAGAATAGAAATGTTCAGAGCAGATAACATTAGAAAGATTTTAGAGTTCCATGAAAATAAGTGGATACGACGTTTAAAAACGCACTATCCAGACGGGCTCAATCACAAATTTAACAATATAGATAGTATTAATATATAACCCTACAAATCAGGACCTACCCACATTTCTCACGCACACAAGACAGACATGCTTACGGAGGTGTTGAGGCCTCACACTTACGCACACACTCACACGAATATACAAACTTACACACATACTCACTCACTCCCTAATGAGCCAAATGATAACACACACCCATAGTAATATACACGATTACACACATTATACTTACTCACTCCCTAAGAATCAAATAACACACACACACTTAACAGAGACACATCCCCTTTCCAGGAACCAATAAACCTGTCAAAATGACCAAGGGAATTCAGAGCAGCATGAATCCATCCAGCTCTTATATCAAATAACAACTTAAAAGAGACTGTTTGACCAGCACAAGAACAGACCAAAATTCATGTTAAAAAAATAAAAAGCAAATGAAAACTACTGACAAAAGTTCATTTTCTCCATCAAGACATTCATTTCTGTAGTTCACTGCTACCAGCAAGCAGAATTTTTTTTTCTCCTGATGATGGCCATGCTGGCCGAAACTAGTCGAGGAATCTAAATGAAATAATAATAAAAACGAAAGAATATTAATATACAACCCAGTGTGTCTGAAGATTTTAATTTTTTAATATTTTTTATTGTTCAATATATATATATGTGTGTGTGTGTGTGTGTGTGTGTGTGTGTGTGTGTGTGTGTGTGTGTGTGTGTGTGTGTATTATTTATTTTAGTCTCGATGCCTTAGCTATGCTAATTAGGCAGTCGATTAGATATTACTACAGAATTATGTAATATCTTCTGCCATTGGTTAACGTCCTGATTATGACGATAAACTACATCCTGCAGCAAAGCCTCTGATCAGGAGGTTTTGAGGAACGTGGAACCACCTCTTAATTACTGTTGTTCCCACGTCCACCCTGATCCTGGGTGGAACTACCTCTTAATATGCATAAAATGATTCACGCTGTTTTCAGCATTGCGAAAAATTAATGACGTTATTGTAACTGGCTACATTTTACATCTGGGACAATAGAAAACCCTGAATAGTGTTTTATTTAAGTTTATAATACGTGGTATCGGGAGTGACTAAGTAAAAAATAAAAGAAAGATAAAAATCGCTACACGATTACAATTATGTTTCGACACTATAAATGTGTCTAACATCGCCTGAAGAGACATTTATGGTATCGGACCATAATTGTAATTGTGTAGCGATTTTTAATGTTTTAATATCCTAAAATAAATAATATTTTGCATTAATCTGTATTGAGCCCTTTTTTAAATGAAATGTTACGTATAGTTACGTATATAATACTCCATTTGTTCTCATTTTACCTATATATATATATATATATATATATATATATATATATATATATATATATATATATATATATATATATATAAGCATAATGAGAAGCCACGTATACTTTCTTAATATGTATATATAGAAAAAAAACAACTAAAAAGTTGCAAATTAAAAAAATGAATGTTTTTTGTGAAAGTATTTATTTATATTTTTTTATATATATTTGATATTTCAGAAATAACTGTTTTTAGAGCTCTAAAAACAGTTATTTCTGAAGAAAGATCGGGGTCGATCTGAAATATCAAATATATATAAAAAATATAAATAAATACTTTCACAAAAAATATTCATTTTTTTTAATTTGCAACTTTTTAGTTGTTATATATATATATATATATATATATATATATATATATATATATATATATATATATATATATATATATATATTTAAAGACATTTATATTATGTTTAACGTTCTTTTTATTAAATTGTCGGACAATGTCCAATTCTAAAATATATATATATATATATATATAAACACGCTAAAATTCACCTTCATCCTTGCCGTGCGCCGACGACTTAGTGGTAGAAGTTCCGACTGACGCCAATTCAGTCGGGTTTCGATCCTAGCTAGAGGCAACCGGATGTCTATCCACACTGATGAACTGTGAAACTGCGAAACAGTCTGTCTGTGGATGACATATATATATATATATATATATATATATATATATATATATATATATATATATATATATATATATATATATATATATAAAAGTCTCAAACACTAATATTCCATGGTTATAATTTATTACATTGGAATCGTAATCACGATCCATAAATAAATATAAAAAATACATAAATGTTTTTAATACTCGGTGTTATATTTTCCGATTTCTTTTTGAATTTGTAGGTCTGATGAATTGGATCGTGATTACGATTCCAATGTAATAAATTATAACCATGGAATATTAGTGTTTGAGCCTTTTATATTATATTCTTACTCTGTCCTGGACATTAAGTTCTACCAGGATTCTATCCTCTTGGGAATATATATATATATATATATATATATATATATATATATTGATCACTAATATTATCAATATATATATATATATATATATATATATATATATATATATATATATATGACAATTGTGTATTTGGGTAACAACCCCTCTTTTATACAAGTTTCATTAAAGATGACTAACAAGGTACTGTGATTAAGCTCCTTTATCCATTTTTCCTGTGTTCGTACAAGCGGTTTCTTTTATGGACTAAAGTGTTTAAAAACTGTTCAAAAGTTTTGCATATTCGAACGCTTTCGGCTATTCTTCTAGCCATTATCAAGGACGATTTTTACTTTTTAATTTTTAGTCGAATGTGTTTTTTTTATGTATGTGTCTGAAGTTATACGAATCTTTTATTTTCCAAACACGGTCAGTATATTGTGACCATGTTTGTAGTTAATGTTACTGAGTGTTGGCTTTTCCTTTTTTTATTATTAGGGCTTCCATTATTTTTAATCTCTTTTTTTTACATAGGATTAGGCTATTACAATAGTATTTACTACTAATATGTTTCGAATGGAGTTAGCTAGGCTTTGGTGTATTTTTAAATGAGCCCTAATTGACCTATGGTCGGGTAGATGTAGTGTGAGACGTCTAGATAGGCATGTAGTAGCATGGCCAATATAATTATTTGAGTTTGGTTTGATCAAGAGCACAGTTCTTTAAGAGACATTTGAACTCGTAAATAATATTGGTTTTTGTAGTTTTGATTTTGCTGGTGTGTTGTTATTTTTTAAGATAAGATTAGCTGTTTTAAAATTTTTGTAGTAGATAATATAATTTCCTTGCTCTGGTCGACCAGGGTTGTGTATTTCCTTATGATATTTCTAAGAGAAAATTTGTCTTTTAACAAATTAACATGTATTTGGCTTTTGTAGATGTTAATATTATTGTTTTTATCTGTATGTTCAGTATTGCTTTTAGTTACTTTAGAAAGAAATAGTTTAATCTGGTGGTCGATGAGGTAGTTAGGAAAACCATTGTTAACTAGCGTCAGTTTTACATTATTGAGTTATTTAAGGGAAAAGGGATGAGAGGATAAATTCTCGTGTGCTCACTTTAGGAAATGTTTATAAGTACTATTTTAATATCTAAGTGGACATTCACTCTTAATATTAAGGTAGCATGGGTTTCTACTAGTGATTTTTTTTGTATAATGAAGTGGTGAATTTGTTATTACTGAATTCTAGGTGAACATCTACAAATGTGAGTTTATTTTTTTGACTAAGTTCATAGGGTTAAGGACAGGGATTTTTTCGAATTTGGTTTTGAGATTATCAATTTCTTGTTTGTTTTTCGCTAAAATAAAAATATTGTCTACAGAGCGCACATATATGTTGGGTTTAGTAGCTTGTTTAAATGTTGTGTTTTCTACGTGGGACATACAGTAGTTGGGGAAACACGGACCGAGTGGATTTCTCATAAAGACACCGTTAGTTTGGGTGTAGATATTGCCATTATGACCGTAGAAAGGGACTTTGGCTGTGCAGGCATGCAATGTTTTAGAGATTTGCTTTGATGGATGGAAGTGAAATGGAATTATTTAATACAGTGTAACCCGGATATAAGAGAAACCTTATAAGAGAGATTTTCTCTGGTCCCAAATTAGAGCCATACTTACCTAAACAAAATAGACAAAACCCGGATATAAGAGACTTCTTCTCCGGTCCCGGCAACTCTCTTATATCCGGGTTACACTGTATACAGACTTGGGGATTATGTCGATGATTTTATCGACAATGACGTTTGTAAATAAATTTTCAACGTCGAGTGACGCTAAAATACCTTGGTTTGGTTATGTAGCTTTTAAGATTTTGAGAAATTCCTGAGTTGATGTGATGCTATAATTGGTAGGTAGATATGGAGTGATGATATCAAGGAATTTTGTAGATAGGTGTTGGGATATATATATATATATATATATATATATATATATATATATATGTGTGTGTGTGTGTGTGTGTGTGTGTGTGTGTGTGTGTGTTATAACATAGGAAGGGTTACTGAATGAGGAATAACCAAAATGGGGGTTGTAAATGAAATGGTAATCTTTATAACATCAACAAAATACAATACTCGCCAGCAGCGTGGAGTAGGTAAACCCCTGCTAGTGGTGGACGACTTAGACAGAATATTACCCCCTACTTACAATAGTGTCCAATGTATTTATGAGGATTGGTGTTTTAGGTACGATATATAACAGTATATATATATATATATATATATATATATATATATATATATATATATATATATATATATATATATATAATATGTGTGTGTGTGTTTGTGTGTGTTTGTGTGTGCGTGTATTTAGGCAGCAAATTCTCTTTTAGGCATGTCTGATTGAATAAACTACAAACTTTATGTCTGCTTATTTTTATCATAATCCTTTTATATTCACGAATATTTTTCCGTAAATTACAATTAAAAAAGACAAGAAATGCATTCTGCAACTGGTATTATTACAGTATTCGTATCTGATTCTATTCAGTGTCGGCTTCAATCTTTTTTAATGAAGATTGCTTCGAGGATCTGTAGTTTTAAGTTGTTATTTTCTTGGTGTAGGATAGTTGTGCTATCAATCACATGTGTGTTTGTAAAAATTGCCTATCTATTGATTTCGGCCTGAAAACAATTGGCGAAAGCGAGAGAGGGGAGGAAGAGAAGACGATTGTTGCAAAGGAAGAAATGTAGAATGCAAGTAATGAATCTAAAGAAAAACGAAGATAAAAGCGAGTGGAAAGAAATAAGAAAGGGATGAAGATAAAAACAGAATAGACAGGTTTGCAGTTCTGTGTTTTGGTGCGGGTTTCTGGAGCGTGATGCATAATTTACGTGCTCAAGTAGTCATGTATTATGGTATCATCATTCTTTTTAATCATTTCACCCCAAGCAAGGCAGCAATGCCACTAGTACACAAGGGATTACAAAGCGTGAAAGTGAGAGAAAAGACTGGGTATATGGGCGGATTGAGGAAAGGAGAAAAGATAAACAATATTCAAGAAGATAGAAGATGGCGAGTGACGTTGCATTTTAATTTTTGATGATTGTAGTTTTCAGGGAAGCAAGTAAACGTAAGGGAGTTCCACAGGTGGGAAGTGCGAGAAAAGAAACTCTTGGAGTAGAAGTGGCGATTGCATTTAAATATTTCAACAATAAACGGCTGGTATCTAGATGCCAATCTATTAGCACGCTTACATTCATGTAGTCGAGGCAACAGAGGGAAAAGGCTGATCAGAGTAGCTGCTATGAAAATATTTGTAGAAAAGACAGAGGGAAGCCACATCACGTCTATGAGGAAATGACCGAAGTCGAGATGCCAAGTCGATTATATTGCAGATCCTTCTTTGGAGCTTGTGAAGAACCTCGAGATATTATTATTATTATTGTTATTATTATTATAAATAACAATGCTATATAGAATATAATTCGAAAAAACATATATATGATATTGTTCGAAAGTTTCTTTCTTTTTATGTTTGTTAATATTTTATCATATTATTTTTATTCTATTTTCAGATCACCATTTTAATCGCGAGGTGTGGCCATTTTTCCGTAAATATTTAATGGATCTTGGAAAAATTTATCCCTTAAACAATATTTGGCGGACTCATGTGCGTCCGGGCAAACAAGAAACAAAACATGGATTTTAAAACAAACGACAATTGAATAAAAGTATTAACAAAAGGAAATTACATCAATGTGAACGCAGTTAAAAGGAAAGGAGATTAAAAACTTAGCTATTAAAAAAATATGCTTGTTTGTGTGTGTGTGATACACAAACGTGTGTATGTGCGTGTGTGTGAGAGTTCGGTCGTAAGTGAACCGGGGAAACGATCCTGCCCCAGCGGGGACGCTGTCACCTACGTATTACTACATCCTGGAGCAAGAAGAAGAAAGAGGAGGCAAATGCTTGTTTTTTATAGACTTAAACAGCGCCACCTAATGAGTGTTTGGCGAGTGGGGTAACACGCAACCATTTTCAAATTAATTTTTCCGTTGTTAGGTAAAGAAAAGATTTATTAGTAAACAGCGCAGTAAAAATTTAAAAAAAACATAAACCTCACTACTGTCTTAAAATTTCAATGTGGCTCTTATGTATAATTTGGTGGAGGAATCAGGCTTTTCTTTCTGTCGCTTTTCATGGTGCTCCAATCTACAGGTATTTTCGGGAAATACAAGATGCATACCAAAATTTTGGGGGACTCTGACATCTTGACCAATCTGATTGTCTGTCAAGTTAGACAACGTTTCCCGTGTCTCATCAGACATTTCCAGCATTTCTCGAGGAAGAGGGATTTTATATCAATTCTTTCAGTGAGGGAGCGATTTTGTCCCTTAAGGTTTCAGTAAATCTCGAAAATGTAGTTAAAACATATTTAGTATTTTTTTAAATTAATTTTTAAAGTTCAATTTTGATTTCTTTATTATAAGATGGTGCGAGGCGCCCCACGATGGCGTGATAGGTATCAAGCTAGTATCACAAACCATTTCTAGACTAGTAAGTTTCGTCCTTACCAGTACAGAGTGTCCTACACTTGTAGCTTTGCGTCAGACTCAAGCTTAGTAAAATCGTTTTTATATGTTGTTTATTTTTATTAATCGAGTTCACCCCCATGCAAGGCGGTAAAGCCACTGAGACACACGGGCTTACTGGGCGTGGAAGAGCTACAACCAGAAGCATTGCTAAGGAGCGAGAACAAAAGAATACTCAGGGGGTGGGTAGCGACTGACATTGCATTTAAATTTTTGAAGATTAAATTTGACTGGAAAGCATGGAGCTGGAAAGGAGTTCCACAAGCGAGAAAAGAAACTGTTGTCATGGAATTTGCAGTTACATCTGGCCAACTCAACTGTAAATTGATGAAAACTTATCCCTGCGCTTAAGTTTTAAAAGTCTATGTCCCATATTGAAGAGCTCGCCCGAACAATTACTATGAAAGTATTTACAGAAAAGGCAGGGGGGGGGGGGGCAACTTTTAATTTTTTGTATCCTTAAAGAGGTTACGGACAGGCAAAGGTGGCACTCGAATGAAGGAACAGCAACACGCGCGTAGATG
Organism: Acanthosepion esculentum; assembly: GCA_964036315.1. Lineage (NCBI taxonomy): Eukaryota > Metazoa > Mollusca > Cephalopoda > Sepiida > Sepiidae > Acanthosepion > Acanthosepion esculentum. The sequence continues at coordinate 91,992,274 of OZ038499.1, read as the reverse complement.
AAAGAAAGAGGTATATTGTAAAAGAGAATACACCACTGAAAGCCAGGGAATCGGGTGCTAGGCTAGTAATTCTCGAAGCAGGCCCCCCAGTTATATCATGTGCACACTATATATAGCTCCTGATATAGTCAGTCCACATAGGCGATAGGGAGTGTGGGACATTCCATTACAACGCACCCCACTGAGCTAATTTTCCCATCAAATTTTGCTCAATACCTCTTCTTTTGGGGGTCAGGACATAATTGACTCTTTTCCTCTTCCTGGTACTTTTCCGTCTCACGAGTACAAAATAATTAATATTCCAATTTCTTCCAGAGTTGCACATTCCAGATTTTGGGAAACGGATTATTCCTCTTTTTCAGATATTTTTAATGCTAGCCTTGGTTTTTAGGGTTATAGTATTAACTAATTTGGCAATCTGATAAGTCCACTGAAAAGTAAAATCAAAATGTATATGCACTGATGCAATCTGTTCTGTTTGTTAGTCTTTTTTTTTTATCACGGTGTTTTTTCAATGGTCTATTCTCCGGTCTACATCAGGTGTCTTTTCACATTCAGTTACATTATTGCGGAAATGAAAGTATTATCATTTCATGCATTCTGGTACGTTTGTTCTATAACCATATTTGACGGACACGTGTAAGAAAAAAAAATTGACACAAAACATGGAATTCAAGCAAACAACAATAAATAAATGTATTAAGAAGACGTGTTACTGAAGGTCAAGGAAAGAAACGAAGTTGAAGTTCTGAACAGTTCAATACAATCTTCAGTCTGTGTCTCTGAAGTATTTACATGACTCATCTTTATTGGAGCGAAAGGTAACGTATGTTGGCGCTCCAAACGTCAAAGGGAAAAAGTCTTTCCAATATCACATTGCCCGTCAGGGGCGGTAACCCAACAACATCTAACAGAATTCTTTCTTTGATTCATAGGAATATCTTGTTTTCCTTTTACTTGGGAATCTTAGAACAAATTAATCGTTTCCTCAGAATTCTGTTCTGATTGTTCAGTGATTCGAGATTTAAACGCGCGACATTCAGGGAGCCCAATAAGATTTATCGCCATTTTTATTCAACGAATTATGGAGTGATTTTTGGAGCGTTAAATCTAACTTTTTTAAGATTTCCTTTCTCTTATTTATTTGTTTATTTATGCATTTATAATTTATTTATTTTGCAACAATCGTATACTTCTATGCGAACAAAAAGTTTTGAGAAATCAAAAATAAAGGGATTTTCAATTGCAAAAGGGTTCACTGTGTCGCAGTAAACGAGTTCTCTCTCCAGAATCTATGTTGCACAGTTAGAAGTCTATCATTCGTCCATGTGTCGTATATTACCGTTGCATATGGTCGGGTTCACCTGCTATATATTTAGAGATTCTTGATAAAATCCAAAGAAAAAATCGCAATGTTATTGGTCCTGATCTGGCATCTCAGCTTCAGTTACTTTCCTGCCGCCATAATGTAGCTTATTTCTGCCTTTTCTATAAATATTTTTATAGTAATTGTTCTGATGAACTTTCATCTGTGGTGCCGAGACTTTATGAATTTAAGTTCACTACTAGATTGGCAGCTAGGTCTCATGATTTTACATTTTGAAATGGCTAGTTGCAACCGTAAGTTCTATGTTAACAGTTTCTTCTTTCGCATTTCTCGCTTGTGGAACTCTCTTCTGGCTCCATGTTTTCCAACTTTGATCCTCAAAAATTTAAATGTAATCGTTATCTTCTGACTTCTTAATTTCTGTGTTTATTTTTTAATGCTCTCTCTCTCCTTAATGTTTTTCTTTTTCTTATATTCTTTCACACTCAGTAACCCCCTGCGTCTTATTTGCCTTGCTTGGGGTGAAATGATTAAAATTAAAATAAAAAAAACAAACAACTACTTTCGTTTATTTTAATTTTTGGCATTAGCTGTTAAGAGTTTGACACCTTATACAATATAAATGGCCATGAAAACAGAATGCAACCCTCTTTTGACAGAGAAAAAAAAAGAACAACAATTGGTTGTTTGGATTCGCGCCAATTCCCTACTGAATTTATTTGTTTCTGGGTGGGAGAAAGAAAAAGAACTGATGTGCGAGTTCTGTCTGAAATGTAACTGGACTGGGTGTGCCGCGGGAGCTGTGGGTGAAAGATGGATAAACGGATTGTGTTATCATCTGACATGATATCTTGGGAGTATATAAGTGTAATCTTAGCTTTCTATAATTATTGCATTTTTTTACATGCTTTTGTGGCAGGACAAATCGTCGCTGCTTCACCACAACAAGGCATCTGCTCACAACGTCTTGAGCATCCGGTAGTTTCTGGCCGAGAACAACGGGATCAACCTCCCTATTCATCTATCTTGTTCCGTGTTATTTTTTTTTCTTTTCCCTAAGCTCAAGTAGACCATCAAGGGAACCCATTTTGAAGGCGTGGAGGCCATAATGAGCGCCGTAACGACGGAGCTGAGGGGCACCCAAGAAGAATCCTTCCAGCAGTGCATAGACGCGTGGCAGAGAAGGATGGACAGGTGCATTAGACTCGAAGTGGGATTACTTTGAAAGGGAACCCATGTAGTTTGTTGAATCGAAATAAATTGTTTTTGACACTAATCTCGTTACTTTCCAGACAGATCTCGTATGTCCAGTTTGTGTAGGTTGAATTCATCAACTTCAAATAGTAAATAGTACCACAGTTCAGTTCGTTTTCCACAAACGCTCTAAGTGTTTCGTATGACGTAATCCCAAATCTGATTTTTGAAAGGATACCCTAAACGGCTCCAGCACTCACTTATTACGGATTACACGTCTCTTCATAATTTTTCAGAAGCTAATTTAATTTCAGATTAATATTTAACGCGTTCTTAAAAGAAATACTTTTAGAAGTGGAATTCAAACGAACATTGAATGAACTTTAAAAGTAGATATTTTTAATCATTTCACCCCAAGCAAGGCAGTGAAGCCACTAAGACGCAAAGGTGTTACTTCTTTGAGAAACGTTCTTTTCATAGTTTTCCCTAGGGGCGTTTAAGAAAAAACAAGCTTTTTTTGTTTTTTAATTTAAAATTTTTTTTTTTGTAGGGGAAAGGATATGTTAAAATCAATCAAGTACAGTTTAACCATCTGGTAAGTGTTTTAACAGAGGAGGGAAAATGAGACACCGAAATCCGAAAGTGCATTGTGCTAGCGAAAGATGCCTTTTAAAAGCTAAGCAAAGTATTAAGAAACAAGAAAATTTCGTTAGAAGCAAAGGGTACTGAAGTATGTAATATCAATCCTCCTATGTGACAGTGAATGCTGGACAATTTTCTCACAAATGAAGAGAAGACTTGAGGCAGCAGCGATACGGATCTACAGAAGGCGGCTGAGAATGCCATGGACGGATTGCGTAAGTCAAGGAAAATGGAAGCAAAAAAGAACACTTTTTTTTAATCGTTTCACCCCAAGCAAGGCGGGTAGCCACTAGCACGCAAGTGGTTACAGAGAGTTGGAGCGAGAGCAGATAGGAGTGATAGAGGAAAGGATGAAGAGAAGGATAGGGGGATAGATCAAGGCATCTGGAGACGTCGATTGACATTACATTTGAATAGTTGGAGATTATAGCTATCAGGGAAACAGGAAAAGGGGAGAGAGTTCCACAGGCGAGAGGTGCGAGACATGAAGCTATCGGAGTAGAAGAGACGGCTACATTTAACAGTCTCGACAGTGAAAGGGTGTGAACGAGATGCCAGCCTCGTAGGACGCTTAAATTCATGAAGTCTGGGAACCAGCGAAACAGCTCATCGGAGCAGTTACCATGAAAGTATTTGTAAAAAAAAGACAGAGGGAGGCGACGGCAGGTCTGTGAGAGAGCGACTGCAGACGAGATGCCAGATCAGGGTCAATTACATTGCATATCCGTCTCTGGATTTTATCAAGGGCCTTGAAACAAACAGAAGGGGCTTCAGACCATATATGGCAGCAATACTCCATGCAAGGGCGGATGGTTGATTTGTAGATTTGAATGATCGACTCCGGCGATAAAAATTTCCTGGCGCGGCACAGGGTGCCAACTTTCCTTGCGGTGGACGAAGCTATTGACTCAATGTATTTGTTCCATCTCAGGTCAGCAGTCAATGTGAGACCGAGTATTCGCAAAGAGGTGCTCTCGTGGAGTTGAGCGTCAAACATTCTAATGGGGGGGCAGGGATGGTTGTCTATGGTGAGTAATAGAGAGCAGTTTTGTTTTTGGGGCGTTAAAGTTAACCAGCCAATTCCTGCCCCAGTCCACAACCGATTGGAGGTCCTTTTCAAGACTAACGGCCAGGTTAGTTTTGTCAACGATACTAGATTTGTTTTTGAGGCAGGTATAAACTGTAGTGTCGTCCGCGTAGATGCCTACTTGGGAATCTATGACGTCAGGAAGATCGTTGATGAAGATAAGGAACAGAGTAGGGCCTAGGATGGAGCCTTGGGGGAACACCTGCATTCGTGGGATAGGAGCTGGAGGAGAATCCGTTGAGAATGACCTTCGATACACGGTTTGACAAGAATGATTATATTAAGTCAAACAATCAACCTGAAATTCCATAACCCTGAATCTTACGAAGAATGCCGGCATGCCAAACCATATCAAACACTTTGGAGATATCTAGAGCCACGGCACGAGCTTCTCTGTTATTATGAAGGGCTTGGTAAACAATTTCAGTGATGGCCGTAAGCACATCAGCTGTAGAACGGGCAAAGCGGAAACCATATTGCTTGTCGGAGAGCAGATCATGGGGTATAAGGTGCTTTACCACTTCGGCGTTGATTATAGCTTCGAAGATTTTACCGAAGAGGGGTAGGAGACTGATAGGACGGTAATTAGAAGGGTCAGAAGGGTCTCCAGAGTTCTTAAAGACAGGAACAATGGACGCCAACAGTCTGGAAAACAAGATTCATTGAGGCAGTAGTTATATAATTTGGAGAGGGCAGGAGCCAGTTCAGGCGCACATTTCTTCGGGACAATAGCTGGTATCCCATCTCACCACTAGCCTTGTGGGCGGTCTAAATTATAAATAATGCCCAATACCAATGACGGGGTTATGTGCAGCTCGCTCAATAGAGCCTCAGTTCTAAGGGGGAAATCGGTTGTGGATACACTGGAAGAGTCGAGCGTTGAATTGAATGAGAATTTTCGAGCAAAGCATTCAGCTTTGTCGGCAGAAGAGGTCAGAACCTCGAACTGGTTGAACAAAGGAGGTATAGAGGGTTTGCTATTGTTAAGTACGCTCTTGCAGAGACGCCAATAATCCTTGGAGCCGAATTTGCGAGATGCAATACGTTCTTTCATTCGAGCAGCAAATAGTGACTTTGCTTCATTGAGGACACGCTTACACTAGTTCCGGGCAGAGACAAAAAGACGTCTATTGAAGTCAGACATGTCGCTACGATATAGGTGGAAGAAGTGGTTCATATGGGCAATGACAGTTGAGCAAGCAACGGAGAACCAAGGGGAGGAGAGTGATTTGACCGTATATTTCCTTGAGGGGATGAAAGCTTTAACTTAGAAGGAGACCTCGGAAGCACATTCTTGAACGGGGAGCGTAAAGACAACATTCCAGGGGACATCGTGAAGGAAATCCCGGAACGAGTCCCAGACTGCTCGTTGATAGCAGAACGAGGTTTTAGTGGTAAGAAGTTATTTGCAGGAGGTGGAGTTGAAGGAGATGTTGATAGACACTACAGCATGATCAGAATTGCCAAGAGGGCAGAGCTATGTGGCGCTACAGGACTCGGAGATGGAGGTAAAACATAGATCGAGAAGAGAAACCTTACCGTCCCGGTTGTAGGGAAAACGTGTGGGGAAGTTGACTATCTGCGTGAGGGATTGGGAAATTGAGAAATTAAGGGTTTGAAGGAGAAGAAAGAGACCGCTGAAATTTTGGCGACACATAATGAGGAAGGAGGTCTTGGAGAATTTAACACTCACAGGGCATATCGAAGGCAAGCAAGACAAGCGAAGCAGCGGGCCGCCTACTTGACCAAATTTAAATGGTGGTGGCAAAAAGACAAACATTGTTAAGAAGAGCTAGAAGGGATAGGAAGTCGTGGAGAGATATGACCACCCACGCCCTGAAGGGACACGGCGCATAAAAGAAGGTCGAGGGACTGAATGAATCTGCATCCGATATCGAGGTCGTGAGTATGTGCAATGTGGGGTGGGGGCTTTTATGCTGTTTTTTTTTTTCTTTCTTCTAATTGTTGGTTGATGGCGGGCCACCCACGAAAAGGTCAAAAAAAAAAAGAAAAAAAAAAACTTACCACACCACTTCTTAACCCTTTAGAAATGGTAACGGGACTTTTACCTAATTTTAGTCCGACACCCCCCACCCATCATCATCATCGGCATCATCATTATTATTATTATTATTATTATTATTATTATTATTATTATTATTATTATTATTATTATTATTATAATAATAATAATAATAATAATAATAATAATAATAATAATAATAATAATAATAATAATAATAATAATAATAATAATAATAATAATAATAATAATAATAATAATAATAATAATAATAATTCGGTGATAAATGATTGTCTTTGTGTTTCACCTTACACTCTCTCTCTCTCTCTCTCTCTCTCTCTCTCTCTCTGGCGACTGTGTTGTTTTATCATCTGCATCTATTTTTTTTTCTTGTGCGCGTATCGGATATTTTTTTATTCAATTCGTCCACGAGCTTCGTATAAAACAAAAGGAAAAGAATCCAGTCTGTGTACTCAGTCGATAGAAGGAAGTCAGAACGATTTGATGCTTCTTAACGCGTGGCTGAGGTAGTTGCGTATTGCAATGCTCAAGCTTATGCAAAAAAGCTAGCTTTTTGAATGCTGATTTTCACTTAAAAGACTGGAGTAACGTAACAGTGACATTCTACCAACAAGCGGAAGCCTCTCCAGTTTGATAAACGAATCCTAGTAAATATTTATTCTGAAAAATATTAATTTGGAAATATCCAAGAAAAAGGATATGCAGTATTAAGCGTGAGAACACCGAAAATAGGTCTGGAAATTTCCCTAAAATAAGTCAATAAAACTCAAAAAATGATTTTTTGAGTGTCGGTGCTGGTATAATTCAATAAAAAAACATATTGGTTTGGTGCATAATTATCAGGCGTTTTTGTAGACGAGTTATTTCTTAGTAAAAATTGCTGTTTTGTTTGCTTTTTTTAATAAAAATAATATTTTATTTTCAGGTTATAAAAATGCGTGTCGATAATCATACATTTGAAAAAATTTATTGTTGAAGTGGAATGTTGTTTTTTTTTTGTTTGTTTTTTCATAATAAATATTGGTTAAAAACGCCTGATAATTATGCACCAACCCAATATTTTCTTCCAGATTGAACAGGGACAAATCTACATTAAATATTAAAAAAAAATATTGTGATTTTCCAGTGCGATTTTAAAATTCATCCCCAAGTAAAGACATGAAGAATCGAGAAATGTAAAGCTTAATGTCATTTTCGAGTGTAAACCATTTTGAAAGGAATTTAATTTTTTTTTTTTCATTTTTGAAACTGCGAGATTATTTTTTGTACAGTTCAAAAAGGAAATAATTCTGAATTACCCCCGCCTTTTTTTAACAGACTATGTCCGATCGGATATAATATATGATAATTACTCTTAAATTCAGAATATTTTTTAAATCGTTGGGTGGGAATATCAAACAATTAAGAAAATAATAAAATAAAAGCAATGAATTTAAACGTGAAAGTATCAATTCACTAGTTTTTAATTTCTTTTTTTTTTGTACTTTTAAAGAATAAAATTTCATAAAAGCGTATAAAATAAAAATTATATTCTTGAACTATTGGTTATATAAGGCTCAAGATAATTAATTTTTAAACATAAATATCAATTTCTTCATTATTGCACTGCTAGTGTTCCGTATTTCTTTATTTTTAAAATTATTTTCGCGCGGTTTTGAAGTCAGGCAGTCGAGTAACAAACTATTGTTGTTTACCTATTTTAAGCAAAAAGTAAACGTTTCTTTTAATCCAATTAACTAATCTTTAAATTTACTAATCTAGGATAAATATTGGATTGTAAGAGATTTTTAAATTGATTTGTTTACATTTTTCGTCTATAATCGCAGTTCGATGTGTGAAAAATGAACACGATAAATATTTTTAAAATGCCTAAAAACTTTATTTACATACGGAAATTAATTTTTCTTTTCATATGGAGTATGTTATTATCTTTTGCAATAAAAGCAAAATTTAACTTCAAAGATGTCTTTAAAAAATATATCTTTTCAGGAAGTCCGCGGTGGTAATGGAGTTTCTTGCTCGCTTTTGAATCAACAAAAGTTTTGATCGACAATGAAAATTTGAAATCTCAAAGTCAAAAGAGTTCATGGTGAGTCACATATATTTCTATTTTCGAAACATGACCGATGCGTACTACCCCTAAACCCTCCAACCGGGGGACAAAGCCTGATTGGGGGGGGGGGGCAGTGCTTTCTGACACTCGTTATCTTATCAACATTTGCTTTTTTCTACTTACATTTATATACGTTACAAATTAAACTAAGCACGACTATTATTAAAGGATGAAAAAGTTTCGCGGATTTTGACGCCATTTTGGGATCTTTTTTTTTTTTCGTCCAAATCCGTGAATCTGTTTCGTTCATGCTAAATTTCGAAAAAAAAAATTATATAAAATCTGTAGCGGACCGTGGGGGTGAAGATGTGAAGAGATATCAGAAGGTTAAACATTCCTGCTGGCGGGTCCAGCTACATAAGAATGTCGGACTTTAATTAAGTCCAAAGAAGACAAAGAAAACAAACAAGACCGATATACATGGGTAAACAAATATATATTAATAACAAAACAAGTTAAACAAAGACATGGACTGTTACATAGAGTTTGTATGGAGAAATTATGTGTGTGTGTTGTGAGTGTTCGTACATACGTGTATTGTTCTTAGCGCGTTCCCAGAATTTGGGAAACGCTGTATCTGAGAGAGGTCACATATTGGCCTAAATGGAAAAAGAGAGATTTTTACCTCATCTACACGCGAGGTGGCGGCCTAAGGCCTGAGTCGGAAAAGAGAGCGAGCAGGGTCAGCCAGTATTTATAGCCAGGGGAGAGAGACCCCTTTGAAGGATTAAAGAACTGAGGAGGAGCTAACTGCGACATATCCACTAATCTTTTACTCCCAAGTCGGCATCTACGCTGACGACACCACAATTTACTCCTGCCTCAAACACAAATCTAGTGATGCTGACAAAGTTAACCTGGCAGCTCAAATTGAAAAGGACCTCCAATCGGTTGTGAACTGGGGTGAGAAATGGATGGTTAACTTTAACGCCTCTAAAACTAAACTGCTCTCTATTAACCACCACAAGGATCCATCCCTGCATCCCATTAGAATGTCTGAAGACCAACTTCTCGAGAGCTCCTCTCTGCGGTTGCTCGGTCTCACGCTGTCCGCTGATCTGAGATGGAACAAATACATCGAGTCAGTTGCATCATCCACCGCAAGGAAAGTTGGTTCCCTGTGCCGAGCCAGGAAATTTTTCTCCCCGGAATCGATCCTCCAAGTCTATAAATCGACCATCCGCCCTTGCATGGAGTATTGCTGCCATATATGGTCTGGGGCCCCTGCTGTTTGCCTCAGGGTTCTTGATAAGATCCAGAGACGGATAAGCAATGTAATTGGCCCTGATCTGTCATCTCGTCTGCAGTCGCTCTCTCACAGACGCGACGTTGCCTCGCTCTGTCTTTTTTACAAATACTTTCACGGTAATTGCTCCGAGGAGTTGCTTTCGCTTGTCCCTAGGCCTCATGAATTTAAACGTCCTACGAGGCTGGCATCCCGTTCCCAACCCTACACCGTTGAAACTGTTAGATGTAGACGTCTCTTCTACTCCAATAGCTTCATGTCTCGCACATCTCGCCTATGGAACTCCCTTCCCTATTACTGTTTCCCTGACAAATACAATCTCCAACGGTTTAAGTTTAGCGTCAATCGACATCTCCAGTTGCCTTGATCTATCCACTTCTCTTCGCCACATCCTTTCACCTTTCATTCCTATCTGCTCTCGCTCCAAATCTTCTGTAACCCCCTTGCCTTGATCGACCCACTGTCTTTCTCTTTCTCCACATCCTCTCCTTTACCACTCCTATCTGCTCTTCCTCCAACCCTTCTATAACCCCTTGCGTGATAGTGGCCTCCAGCCTTGCTTGGGGTGATACGCTTAAAAAAAAAAAAAAAATTAATAATGTTGAATCTGTTGAAATTCTTCATATTTTTAACAACTCTTGTTAAACGGTCTTGTTTGTTTTCTTTACCTCTTCGGTTGGACTCAACTTGAGTCCGCCATGTTCTTGTAGTTGGACCTTCTAGCAGGAAATAAACGCACGTGTTTCTAATCAAACACCACCCAAACCCACACGGTTCTCTACATTACAATAAAATTTGTATTTTATATAAATACTACCTTATGAAAATTGTAGTAGAGCGGGAGCCTCCACCGTATCATTGATTCGAGGAAGGGGCCGGGACCCTTTCACCGGACCTATGTTGAAATAAGTATTTTAGTAACCCTCATTTCAATTTCAAACATTTTCTTGAATTTCATTGGCTGCTAAATATAAAATAAACTTTGAGAAATTTCCATAACAAAACAATCAAATTTTGTACAAAAGTAAGCTCAGCCGACGTAAAAAAAACTTTCTCAAATTCATCCCTAATTTAAATGTTTCAAGGAATCCAATTGGTTAAAAAATGAAAAAAAAATACAACATTCGCCGACGCATTTCTGAGAAAAATTCGCAACAGCTACCAAGCCCCGTTGAGCCGATTTCGTTGTTAAAAAAACTATAAGCAGAAATAGCAAACGAATTTTCGTCGCATTTGAAATTCACACACGCGTAAGATACACACGGGAATTATGTGTCAAAATTGCAGCCAAAGAAACAAAATTTCTTTATGAGAGATTAGAAAAATTTACACAACAAACTTTTTCACTCAATATCTTTCATAGAAAAATCTTTTGTCTCAATTCAACCTTTTAAATCAAAGGCAGACAACCTTTTCGACATTGAACATTTCCGATCTTTTTCTCTAAAATATACCTTTGCACACATCATTACAAACAAAGAAATTGTGTATATAAAATTTAATCTGTTGTTTCAAACATGTACTTTTTGTCTTGATTGAATATCGTTACCATTTGGCCATTTCTTATAATTTATGTTTGTAGATATTGCATATTTTATTTGCAGCACAATCTTAAATATTAACGCAGCCTTGTCGGAGTTAGCTCCTCCTTAATTCCATGAACATTATACACACATACACATACGTACGAACATTCACCAAAGAACAGACACCAATGTTTACATATACACAAATGTTATTGTCCATTGTAAAATTGTTTTGTTTAATACATATATTTGTTTATATATATATATATATATATATATATATATATATATATATATATATATATATATATATCGGTCTTGATTGTCTTCTTTATCTTCAGTTAGACTTAATTCAAGTCCGGCAATTTTCTTGTAGTTGGACCTTTTAATATTCTACCAGGAGTTACACACGTGTTTCTAATTTAACAACACGCAAACACACCCGGTCCACAACAAATTGGTTATCTTCCGACGTGATTGAATTTTCAACTCCTGCTAACAGACGGTATATATGTACAAACACAAATTTTTACACAGACTTTCCAAACGAGAGCCAGTCAGGAAAAACATTGAAAAACTTATTTACCTATCCTAATACGCACGCCGTACTCTATTAACCAAAAAAATTTTATACAGAAACAAAATTTGTGATTAGACCTGATGAAAGTGCAAATCACAATTTTAATTCACTACAACATGTCTATATAAAACACATTTCTCCGCCGCGGCAAATAGAATTTTCTCTACATCACGTGGAAAGCCATAATCGATACTACAACTAAAATTACTACTACTATGACACGAGCCTTACAACACTCCTTCTCCCACTTGTCTATTTGCTTGGCCCTTTCTTTATCTCGGCGACTTTTTAGCCAATTTCACCCGGCTTACCAAACGGAAAATGCGATGCCATTTTCAACTAATTAACACTCAGTTCTTCTGGACTGAAATAGATAAAGTGTGACACCACATCTCAAAAGGCGATTCACTGTCCTTTACCTTCATTCTGCGACGATACAACTCGAACAAACTAAGAATTTGCAAGTACGATATTCAATCGACAATAATAGCAATTTTTTTAAACATGCATTCGACACTCGGTAGAAATTCTACATCAGATCAATTTTGCCACAACGCTGTTTCTATTAAATTTTGTGCTCCAACTTTATCCACGCATAGCAAACAAAAAAGCTCGTTTTCAAACAAAACTACGATCGGGAAACAGTGCGACGGGACGACAAAACCAATTCAACGTGGAGCATTGGAAAAAGACAAATTTTAATAGCAAACGCTGAACACTACCGACGTTTCATCCAGGACGTACTCCGACTCTGACCCACTAGAGAAAAATATACAGCAGCCTGAAGACAGCACAAGTACATTTCGTCGAATCACGAATCTCAACCACACTTCCGACACCTTTTCTTTTCAGTTCACAAGGACAATATTCAAAACTTCCATGAACTTTTTACATATTAAAAGTTTTCGTTTCCTACAACTTTCAATCTGGGAAGGGATATTGTCGGAGTTAGCTACTCCTTAATTCCGAAATTGTCAGTAGGGGTCACTCTCCCTATACTATAAATACTGGGCGACTTCTCGCCTCGTTCTCTTTTTTATTTCTTCATTTCAGCGACTACAATGTAAGCTCTCTTAGAAGATCCGCGTCTTCCCATTTGTGGGAGACGCCATGAACATTATACACACATACACGTACGTACGAACATTCACCAAAGAACAGACACCAATGCTTACACATACACAAATGTTATTGTCCATTGTAAAATTGTTTTGTTTAATACATATATTTGTTTATATATACAGGGTGACCCAAAAAACGGGAATTTTTGAAGTGCGTATTGCCAGACATGAGCAAGTGGCAACACTGCGAGACAGTGACCTTGAGCAAGTAAACATTTCGCCATTTTAGTAACGAGAATGAAATTCACAGTATCCCAGCTGAGATGTTGCAGCAGCCAATGAGGAATCTCAACATCAGATTTCAAGAATGCATTCGTACAGGAGGACGCCATCTACAGGACGTAATTTAAAAAAAAAATGAAAATTCCATCATTGTTTCTTAAATGGCATGTTTTAAGGTTTCAATTACTATGAATTAAATATTTTTCTTGCATCACTCTTGGTTTTATTGGATTGTTAAAAAGTTCCCGTTTTTTGGGGTCACCCTATATATATCGGTTTTGTTTGTCTTCTTCATCTTCAGTTGGACTTAATTTTAGTCCGGCCATTTTCTTGTAGTTGGATCTTTTAATATTCTACCAGGAGTAACACACGTGTTTCTAATACAATAACACACAAACACACACCGGTCCTATTACAGTCTTCCTAGATCCACTACAGTAATAAAAAAAATGTTTTTCTTTCTAAAAGGCAAATTTTTTTTAAATGGACTATTGTCGTCATGTGCATCATACTACTCGGCGTTCAAGAGATGAGTGAGATCGAATAAATAAGGCCACAGAGCCGAAGCTCAAGGGGTAAATCAGCAATAACAAGAGGAAAGGGCAGATCAACGCAGCTGGCTTGGATCCTTCACTTCCCAGAATGCACTTCTCTCATTACATCGCCCACTCGCAACAATTTCTTTTTCTTTCGAGAAGCACGTCCTTGTTGATAATATTCAAATCACGTCTTGTGTTACGGACTAATCTCGAACTTCGAGAAGGTCAGGGTTCAATCGTCAACAAAAAAACCATGCATTGATCAAATGTTCTGTAACAATTCCTTTTCAGAAAATTAATGAAATGGCCAATCCAGATATCTCACAGCATTGTTGTTACCAGCATGTAACAAGACCTCTGATTGGTCAATAGACGAGCTAATGTTATTTATTTGATTGTTATATAGGTGAACCAACTATAAGTAAATCATTATTTACCATTTTAAAAAAAGTTTGAATCAATTGGCAATTAGCCGATGTTTTGCCAGCCATTCCAATAATCAAATAAATAAATAGTGTTTATTATTTTTGTTGCCAATTCTCAAGCACAAAGAAAATGTATAAATTCACTTTCATATGTTTAGGTTTTTGTTCAAATTCTAATTATCGCTTTTTAAAAACAATTGCTGAGGGGTGAAGGTAGTTAAAATAATAGCGGTGTCAAGGGAAAAACTGTCCTTTTGATACTGCGTTTTTATTTGCGGACACAAAGGTCCAAGTTGGCCAAATGACTAATATTTTAAATACTTAATTAATAAATGACTGTTATAGCTGAAGTTTGTTTTATTTAATAATTTATTACTATAATTTATTTTACATTATGGTTCACCCTGTACAAGGTCCGGAGCCACTCGATGTAGAGTGTTACGTTAAGGGGTAGTTTATATGGATAGGAGAGGAAGATAATGGTTAATTCTAGACTTGAACAGGTTAAGATTGTCAGGATCGGGGAAACATCCTCTTGGGAGTCGGTTCCACAGGGCAGTGGTTTGCAGGAAGAAGCTGTTTGAGTGAAATTTACTTCTCGCCGATGGAATACGGCGGCAATGTGGGTGGTTTGTTACTTTTATGAGATCACTTCCCAGATATTTAAATTTTTGTACTAGTTTGATTTTAGTACCCCCGATGTGTAATTTGCATTTTGGGCTCACCCTTTTGCTAATAACCATGCAATCGGTCTCCTTGTAGTTTATACTTAGTCTTTTCTTCTCGCTTTCCTTCGCTACCTTCTGTAGGATAAACCCTAGGAAATGTAATTTTGCTGTCTGTAAATTCGCCACTTTTTGTTGTTGTTGTTCGACATTCACTTAAAGGCAGAGGGATAAATCAATTGTGTGGCACGGTTTTTTTCAAGTAAAAATTCTAATCAGTCAGTCAGTTATGTGCCATGCGTGATACACGCCTAGGCGATCATGTATCTTTCGATACATGACTGACGAAGCAGATTTTTTTCCCCGCAGTAGGTTACCATTGGAGGGGAGAAGAGGATTCATACCGTTCCAAAATGTCAGTCAGTCAGTTATGTGCCATGCGTGATACACGCTTAGGCGATCATGTATCTTTCGATACATGACTGACGAGGCAGATTTTTTTCCCCGTAGTAGGTTGCCGTTTTTTTCTGCGGTAGACCAGTTGCTATCTAAGGCTATAGAAACCAGTCTGTCCTGCTATTTACCCATAGCCGGCGGGAGGGGGGAGAAGAAGAGGATTCATACCTTTCCCAAGGGTGTTAGCACGTAAGTGAATGTAATGGATTTGACTGGAATTCGAACCCAGCTCGATCGATCGATCGATTCCTCAATCCGAGCTGCTATCCATTACTCTATTGTGCCTCCTCATTAAATGCGACATTATGTTACTGGAAAGATTGCCAAGGTGATTGTTTTGTTTTTTTAACTGGGTGATTGTTTTTTTTATTGTAAATTATAAAATAACTCTAAAATAAATAATCTTGAGAAAACAAAACTGAAATATTATTGAAGCTATACTGGAATCTAGGACAACTGAAAGATAAAATAGTAAAGATATTCAACATTGATACATGGTAAATATTCATATAGAAATCACTATAATAAAAATAACAGGTTCTAGAAAGGATCAGTAAGTTATGTGCCATGCGTGATACACGCTTAGGCGATCATGTATCTTTCGATTCTTCAAGTAAAGGGGACTTACACGTGCCTAAAAAAATCAGCATTTGAAATTTTGACTTTTTATTTGGGTTCTATCACCGCCCAGGTTGGAAATAGGCAGTATGAGACAGCCACCTTTGGTTCGTCTTTGCTTCTGTAGAATAAGACTTCTGAGAGAAGAGAATAGAAGAGAGAGAGAGAGAAACACACACACACATATTTTTTTTATTGAAATTGAAGTAGATTTGAATAGCGAAATTAAATCAGAGCATTTTGTTTACTGATGGGGAAATCTGATCTAGGGCAGAAGTTGTACCCATTGAATCTGGGTCATCAGAAGACCATGAAAAAAAGGTCAAAATAATTTTTATCGATTAAAAATTGAAATAGAGCTGAGTAAGCTAGAAGGAACTTTGGAATTCACATGATTTTGGTTGAAGCAGCCAGAATCCTGTGATAATCGCGTGCGAAGTAGTAGGGCCGAGGGTCAGTTATAACCAGCCGGGTTTATCTATATAAACGCGTAGTTATGCTGAACAAGGCAGACTGGAGAAAATTCCTGAAGGAAGAAGAGAGAATTGGCCCGGGCAAGCGTTGGGAGGAGGAACGCCACTATAACTTTAAGCCCCGCACAGAAATCTTTATCCCTCCATCGCAAGAGCCATATATCGTTCTGAGACGATTTAACAACAAGTTAATCCCATACACTCTCTCTCTCCCTCTGTCTAGAATCCAGTGTATGAGTTTTTACGTTAAATACTTTTCTGTAACCCGTTTCTTTTCTCGACTATTCTTTTCTGCTATATAAAAGACATTAACAATTCAACCATTGAATAGTTGTTTGTCCGGCTTTCTGCAGATAGTAATTTTTTTTTTTTTTTTTTTGCTGCATTCTAAATTTCTTAGTTCAGCCGTGTCTACACCTTCAGTCGACCGTGAATAGACGGACATCCTTTCTGCTTTCTGGATCAAACAAATCACAACGTGGGCGGGAAGCAGGATTAAACTGTTGAAAAACCCATTAAAATTAAAATCGTTGGCCTCTCTTCTCGTGGGAAAGTGGTAGTTGACAAGACACTAGGATGAGCGTAGCAGGATCAGACGCCACAGATGACCTTGGTGACGTGGGAGTCCCCGAAATATCGATGGGTTTCAGGAGGCTGATAGGTAGCATGAAGCTACCTACTTATAAAGGAAACCCTGCGGACCTGCACGAATGGATTCTGTCCATTCAGAAGAAACAGGTGATCTATGGCCTCTCGGACCAAGAAATGGTGCTCCTAGCTTACGACGGCGCAGCGGGGCAGGTGTCCAAGTTCATAGGGGGAGGGTACAAAGAAAACCCGTCCCTGACGTGGACCGAGCTTAAATCCGCTCTGGTGCGGCAATACACAAGTGAGCGTACGGCCATTGAGGCAGTCAGGAAATTATTCCGGCTGCAGCAACAAGGAGAGACTAATGAGGAATTGGGGGAAAGAATCGCGGGGCTAGCGGCGTTAGCTTTTCCGGAGTTGGCGACTCGGGAAAGTGGTCCTATTCAGGCCTTGTTGTGTATGTGGACGCGATGAGTGACAGGGACCTGAGGGGGCGACGTTCTGAAGGAGGGACCAGTCAGCCTGGCCACAGCCATAGAGGCGGCTCGGACCAGCGAACGATTCTGAGATAGAATGAGGTGGTGTAGGAAGGAACCCCCTGGGGCCAAAGTAGTGATGAAAAAGAAGGACCGGGAGCGGATCCAGATACGGGACCCGAAAGAAGAGGTGGAAGAGGACTAGAAGGCTGACGCAGTTCCCAATAGGAGAGCCTGGGATCTGCGTTATGGGTTTCACATGCCCACACCGGGCCAATATGGGCTTAATACGCTGGTGCCCGCTACCGAGAAGGAAAAGGGTCCGTGAAACGCCGATGGGTCACCCGTGAAAAAATAAGAAGCAGGGTGGTCCCAGTGCAAGTAAGACCTTTGAGATGCTGGACATGTGGCGTGGTCGGGCACTTTTTGGCCAGTTGTAAGGAGCGAAGTTGTTGGCGCTGTGGAGGAGCGGGTCACCTGAGACGAACCTGTCCTAGCAGGAGAAAGATGGACCACACCGAACGGAACAACCTGAACTCGAATGGAGGGGAGAAATGAGTTGCTAGTTCGAGAAAAGAGAGTCATCCGAGCTCTACCCCACCCAGGAGGGCCCCTAGACAGAAATTGGAGTCCCTAGAAAAAGTTGAATTCCTGTCACCGACTCCCACGTCTCGGTTGTCGAGATAACATGCGGGGAGGAGAAAAGCACAGGTATACCGTTTGCTGAAGGAAGGGCCAGACTTCACCTGTAATGTGTTGCTGGGAGACAAGAAGGTGAAGGCCCTTGTCGATACTGGAGTTTCAGTGTCATTGGTTAGCTCTATGGTTTTTAGACAGTTGGGACTGAAAACGAAGCTTAGTCCCGTCGATCTACTAATAAGTCAGGCTGATAGTAAGAAGATGAGGATAGAGGGTATGACGTGGGTACCTTTCCAGTTGGAAAGAACTAGAGGTAAACTTAAGGTTTATGTGGCACCTGACTTGTGTGGTGAGCTAATTTTGGGGAGTGACTGGCTTAGGCAGAATAAGGCACAGATCCGTTTTGACCACGCCACCCTAACATTGAACGGGGTAGAGATACTATTGGGAGGGGATAATTATGAACAATTGCCAGTGGTGGCCCAGACAGATATAAAGCTTCCCCCCTAGGACTACTGTATCTGGGAAGGGTAAGATTATAACAGAAGGAGTGCTGAACAGTGACCTGTACCAAGTGGTCCCTACTGATAGGAATGATAATAGTGAAAGGGAAATAACCGCGTGTGATTCGTTGGTGAAGAGGTCGGGGACCGTTCCCTTACTGTTAACCAATACTACCAATAAAACTATTAAAATAAAGCAGGGAGATGAGCTGACACAGGCGTGCCCAGTGAGAGAAGTCGAACAGGTGAGAGTATGGAATGAGAATAGGCCTGGGAATAAGACAGGTAGCAATGAAATAAGGGATGAAGATATAACATCTCCTGAGCGTTATAGCAGGAAATTGAGGGGGTTTCTGAACGGTAATCGAGGGGTAATAGCCATTACTGATAAGGAACTGGGACAGACGGAGACAGTTGAAATGAAGATAGACACGGGTAATCACCTACCTATTAAGTTAAGACCGTATAGGACCCCAATCCATAAAAGAAAATGAGTAGAGGACGCAGTGAATGAAATGATGGAATCAGGGAAAATCGAAGGATCCAAATCTCCCTGCAGTTTTCCAATAGTGATTGTTGAAAAGAAGGATGGAGGGTATAGGTTTTGTGTGGATTTTCGTCAATTAAATGCCATTACAAAACCGCTGGCAGTGCCCCTCCCCTTGATTAATTATATTCTAGCTCTTTTAGGAAAGTCTAAATATTTTTCTACCTTGGATTTGAGGTCGGGATATTGGCAGGTAGCACTTAGCAAAAAGGACTAGGAAAGGACCGCTTTTACCTGCCACATGGGTCTCTTCAATTTTAGAGTTATGTCGTTTGGGCTGGCAAACGCCCCGGGTGTATTTAGTTAGTTAATGTCCATCATATTGAATGGTACTGAGGCATTTGCCATGGCGTATCGAGATGACATCGTGGTGTTTTCAAAATCACCGGAGGAGCATTGTGAACATCTGCAGGATGTGTTCGATAGGTTAAGGGAACATGGATTAAAGTTAAAATTATCAAAGAGTCAGTTTATGAAAGAAGAGACAAAGTGCATGAGTGAAGGAGGGATTCCAGTTAGTGCACTTTACCAAGGTAGGTCCGACCCGAGTGCATTGGGACCCCTAACTGATATTGAAGAAGAGTCCACGATTGTCGTGGAAGGACCTGAACCAACAAAAGATTCGACAAAGCCTGTTGTGAAGGCGAGACAAAATCGGAGGGACAGATTTACGAAATAAATCGAATTTTTTTTAGTAATGAGACTGAAATAATTGGCAAGGAGTGTTGCGAACTCCAAGAAAAAAAGGAAAGAACTCTCGAACTAGTGAACTATTGTAATTGAATATCGTTATCATTTGAATTTTTTTTATTTATGTTTGTGGATGTTGCATGTTTCATTTACAGTGAAACATTAAAAACATTCACGCAGCTTTCCTAGATCCACAACAGCGGCATTACCCCCCCCCACACACACACACATTTCCTTCTGTCAAACTGAAGAAATGTAGCTAAACCAAATTTCCAAGTTATAAAAAAAAAACATTCAAACCAGAACAATACAGGTGAGGAAGTCCTCGCTAGGAGGAGCAAAATCCCACCAGTGAAAAAGTTACTAAGCACGGGTTCGGTATGACACAAGGCAACGAGTGTGGCGTGCTTAGTGGGGGATCGAAATTGCCGAACATTGCACAACAACGGCGAGGCGCCCTTGACTGTAGAGAAAGATAAATTATTCTTGATCTTTGTCTACACAGGTAAGAGTTGTAGGCGATTGCTTCGGTCACGTGACAAGACTATGATTTATTATTTTCATGGCAAAGCGCAATCGCCTGCTTCTTAAACTACATTTCAAGCTGGATTTATTTCCTCTCATAAATTTCACCCCCACCCGCCCTCCGAGATTTGGTTAAAGCACCGGTACAATCCCTAGCTAGCTCACCGACCTCGCTTTATGTCGCAGTCTTCCTGAAGCGACTTAGAATATTTCAAGCGTCCCTAGGCAATCTGCAAGTAGGCAACCCGCGCAGTACTCTCCCCTACTTGCCATTGTTGTTTGGTAATTTACGACGAAGTTCTAGTGGAGTGTCGGCTGTCTTCTCACTGCTGTTAATAATACCCAAAATTAAGTACATATACATAAACTGACACAAACTTTTTTTTTTTTTTAAAGTCAGCTACTATGCGCTCAAAATAATGTCATTGTTCGCGCGCAAACTTAGTTCTCAGTGTGGATATAGGGTAAATTGAAGGAAATAAAAATGTATTGTTCGATGAATGCCTTGATAATTTTTTTTGTTTGACTTTGAACATCGACCAACCATTGACGCTGGTAGAAAAATAAACAACTAATTTACTTACCGGTTACCTTCTCCAAACAATGCCACTCGGCCATGCCCTTCTTAAATGTCGATGGACATAAATAATAATAAAAAATAGGAAAAATAAAAGAAATCAATATTTGAATTAAAAAAGAAAATCTATATAACATTCCTTGAATTCTGTTCATCTCCCGTCCGTCACACCCTCTAAAAGAGCCATACATTGACCGATCGAAACCAAATTTTGAGAAGTGCAAACGGATAAGGGGGCACAAACTACAGTTGGTTTTACTAGAGTGCGTAAAAATCGCGAAGTAAGGTTTTTGTCAAAGTATTTTTTCCAAACAAATCAGCTTATTCAAATTTTATCGATTGGTTGGTGAAATCGAATGAAATGTAGAGTTTGTAAATCTCAACAAAAAATGTTATCGATAAATTCAACAATAAAATGCCGTGAGGATCCCAACACTCATAAAGCGTGTTGCAAAATAATTCTAGTATAAAAAAATTAATCTCGTTATGTTACCACATGTCTTCGTCATCAGCTGTATTATTTTCTCTGCCCCCCCCCCCCACATCCGCTTTTGTTATATCCTTAATAAAATGAGAGAACTAGTTAACTTCCCGATCATTCTCTACAAATTTCACTTCTTTTTGCAAACATTTTACTTTTTTTTTTTTAGTCTGGAACAAAAAAAAAAACAAAACAAAACCCAATCAAACACAAAACCGAGGAGCAATAGTCAGATTGTCTTAACTGGTTCAGAGTGCAATACTTTTTTTTTATAGAGGGGGTGGCAGAAATACCTTCTGTATAATGGTAAGGTATTTTAGTGTCAATGACGTCTTACCATTATGTGGGTGGTATTTCTGCCGCACCCTGATTAACCCCTTAGTTTCCACCGTTTCATTTTCGGGGGATGGTGGGCATTAACACTGGATTTTTATTTAACAATACTGGATTTTACTGGGCATTCATGGGTAACATAAAATAAACACCCGAATCTAGACTCATTCTCGTCTATAAGAATGGTACTATCACAATTTCTACAATTAATATGTGGCACCTCCAAAATGAATACAGTTTTGCCCAAAGGAAAAACGAAAAAACAAACTCTACTCTGTTTTTAAAAATTTACCAAAAATCACGAAATTGTCCGATTTAAATGAAAATTTTCAGAACCTATTCATTAATTAATCAACGTGGTGTAATGGTTAGCAAGCTTGCCTTGCTAGGACAATTACGACTGAGTAGTGAGTTTGATTCTCACTGGGTACCCCATACTTTAGGCCATGTGACACATTTAAGCTATGCTTAAAAAAAAAGAAATCTCCATATTTGTTAATGAATTGTATACTGACAAGGTTATTTTAGTAGAAAACTTTGCTGATACATTGTGAAAACTTAAAATTGGGGGGGGGGGATGACAATTACATTTTATAGCTATATAATGAAAAATACCTGAAAATATATATATTTTCAGTATCAAATCTTGAAAATTTGTCCTGAAGCTTAACAAAAATAATTCAATAAAACTTGAAAAATAATTTTGTTGAAAGTTACTGTGTGCATAATTTAATAAAACACATTTTTTTGAGATTTGACAGAGGAAAAAAAAAAAAAAAAAAATCTATAATGAATATTTATTTTTGAAAAATTTTTTAATAATTTTTTAGTGCCATTTTGAAATTCTTTTTTTGTTAAGAGATATTTTTTATTGAATAAAGATGTATTTGAAGAATAAAAAAAATGTGAAGTTTGATGCCATTTTCGAATCTGTGATATTTTTAAAATAATTTCATTTATTTTCACAACTGTTATATTATTTTTTTGTATGGAAGATCAAATAGGAAATATTTCAATTTTGAATTATCTCTCTATTGGTTTATATAAGGTTAAAAATAATTATGTATGATGCCTGCAGTTGTCTAGAATATTTTATGACATTGGTAACTGAAAGAAAGCAAAATGAAGGCAATCAATAAGCAGAATCACTTCTATAAGTCTTTATCAATTTTCCTGTTTTTCTATAAACCAGTACTTTTTGTTAATAAATTTTCTTAGAAATAAAAAAATAAAAAGGCCTGATGTGATGTAATTAAATATTTCAAGACATCAAATAGAAAAATAAAGAAATACAGAATAAATGCCAAATAGTTAAAAAAAAAAAATAAATAAATAAATGCAATGGATAAAAAAATTTCAAACGTGTTTTTTTCACAGTAAGTGATATTTTTAAAAAATTCTTAATCCTTAATTTTACTAATATTCTTGGAAACTCGTATCTGGGATAGACATTTGATTTTAAGAGATTTTTTAAAAGGTTTTAATTTACCTGTAATCATTCCTCAATTAAAATGGTGGGTTGATAATAAATTGACCATAACGCCTGAAATTCCTAAAATTATTTTTCGTTTTTCTTTTTATATAGATTAGTTTTGGGCTATTATCTTTCAAGCAGAATCAATTTTTACTGAAAAGGAGACATTTATTTTAAATGCAATTTTAAGGCTTTTAGTTAAAATTTTGTCAATAGCTAATTAACGTGTGTCCTGAAATATGGATTCTCTTAAACTGCATTACAATTTATTACAAGTCATAATCCTATTTGATTTCAGAATCTTTTTTTCAAATTGAGAATTCTCTATGAATGTAATTTTTTTTACACTTGATAGATGATTGGTTCATTGGTATGAATATGGTTTGACAAATTCTTTAAATATTTTTTTTTTTAAGGGGGTAGAAAAAAGTGACAAGTCAGTCATGTTTAATTAATAAGTAATATTTTAAAAAATTGACATTTTTCTTAACTTAAACTCTAAAATGTTTTTGCCAGGGAAATTTCAAAATAATATTAAGCTCAATCCCCAGTGGGCCATACCTCCCAGGTAGTATCTCACCTTCAAGACAGAGCCAGGTTCATTACCTGTTGTCCAAGGTTTCCCCAAAAGGGGAAGTGCTGAGGGGTCTTTAGCAATTTCTCCACAGTACTGTTGGTAGACCCATTTTAAACTGACCTGGTTTCACATTTGGTAGTGATGTGCACTGAAAAACACACTGTTACACAATGTTATTTTTTTTGGGGGGGGGGTCCCCCCATGATTCTACATCCTGTCACCAATATTAACTTTGTCCTATTATTGTTGTTACATTTGCAGACATGTTTATTCTGGGACAGAAGTAGGCATTTTGTTTCTCAATTTGAATTTGGAATTTGAAACAAACTCAAAACATTTACATCACAAACCAAATCATAAGTTTAATAGGGAAGCACTTGATGCTTGCAATTATACAATGAATAATGTGTACAAAATTTAAAGAGATTTATTTTTATGAAAATAAATAAATAAAAGTTGACCAATTTCATTTGTGGTCATTTCAAACTAATCATGAAGAAATTCTTTGTACTTTTTTTTTTTCCAAATGCTTGAAGCAGATCAATTTAGAAGCAGGGAAGATATGCGAATAGCTTTGAGAAAATTACATCCTTATAAAACTTCAAATATAACAATTCTTAAATATCATCTTAGAGAAAAAAGCGATTTCTTTTTTATATATCTTGATGTAGAAGATCATATAACTCAAGTTAAAAGAAGAAAAAGGCAACTGTTCTGGCTTTTGTTTTTAACCAAAGGTTTGAGATTGTCTGAACAAAAGTGATTCCTAGACACAAACCTGCATCTCTCAAGAACATCAAATAAATAAAATGTATAAAACAAAACAAAACCTTTGGTTGTATCATTGGAAAACATTTAAACAAAAGAATCCTCCAACAAATCCAGATTTAATTACAAGTCACTACCCTGTTTTTGAAACAAGTTGCTATTTTAAATTGCGATGACCAGTTCAATAAAGTCTTCTATTTATTTGTGCTCATTTGTCCCTTCAGTCATAACTGAATAATGAAATGACACTTGTCGTCTTGATGCTCATAATTCTTGAAAAGGTCCAATCTGAATTAAATCTCAGCTTAAATTCATACCAGGTTTGTCTCACAGACTGTCTACATTCAGAATGTGGAAACATTTTAAAAGAATTGAAAAAGGGTTAAATATTTGCAATCTTGCAAATGTTTGGACAAAACAAAGAAAATGTAAAGTGTTTTTCTTACTAAACTTCCAGACCAATTCCCTTGTTTGGCAAACCAGTTGCCCTCAGTAGATGTAAGGATTTGAAACTTCGTACACAAGTATTTCAGCATATCAATCTTGTGCCAAAAACCAAAATAAATTTTGATTTGCAAAATTCAAAGAACAGCTGGGACTAAAAGCAGAACATAGAAATAAAATCAAAAGAGAAGACAAGTATATAAAGAATATATTTTATTCCAAATCGGTACAGATCATCTATTGAAGTTATAGACTGCTATTATTATTATTATTTTTTTTTTCTTTTACTTACAAGTTGCGAAACTGTCAACATACAGACGTGAAACAGTGATATGTAAGTCCACCACCCAACAGTGAGTGAATGAGAAGGCAAAACAGGAGAGACATAAATGAGGAAGGGTAGGGATAGGAGGTGGGGTTTATTTTTATTTTCTCTTTCCAGAAGATTCTAGAGAAACAACAGCAAGAGCAGTTGGGAAATCAGAAATAAAGTTTTGTCTGTCAAATCCTCTGAGATTAAAGAGGTTTTTTCTTTCTTTTTCTTTTTTTCAAAATTGCAAGTGGGACTTGAAATACTGTCCAAAATGCAGTTGGCAATATAAAGCAGGAAAGATCTTCTCGTCAGTTGAAGAATAATATTGGGGGGGGGGGGGGGTGCAGAGGAGAGAGAGTACAAAACAAAAACTCAAATAATGTTTTTTCCCCCCTCCCCCAAAGAATTCAGAAAAAATTTATAATAATAATAATAATAAAAAATTGTATTTTAAAAAAAAAAAATGAAAGAAGCATACTAAAAGTTAAAATGATTTCAGGAAAATTCCGGATAATCTCTCTTAAGAGAGAGGGATAAAAAAATATCGACGTAAAAATCAAAGTGTGGAGAGGATGGGGGAGTAAAAATTGTAAAATACAGAACAAACAAAACCAACAATATATTAAAAAGCTGTCTTCTGTAAGAATTCTTATTTTATTTAGGGACAGACAACATTTTTTTCTTTTTTTTTTAAAATACATTTGTTGAATAGGGAAGGGTGGTTTATATTTTACAAAATGATGGTACCAATAGCTGTGGGCACAATGGGTGAATCTCATGCCTAGCATAATCTATAAGTTTAAACTTGATAAGACCCTTTTGAGAAGAGCTTTGCCATGTATCTTGAGTAACTGTAATTTATAAGATAGATAGATAGATAGAAAACTAAAATGAGGCTTGGAATTTTTAGATCACAGTTTTAAGCACAATAGTTGCACAACATTGTTGGAAATTTCTAAGGAAAAGGAATTGGAAAGAAAGTTTTTTTTTTTAAGTTCTAGGGAAGAAAGATTATCCCCATCTGAACAAAAAAGAAAAGAAAAAGAGTTTATCTTAAAGATTTTTTTCATGGGGGGGGGGGAATAGAATATACGTGTGTTCTTGAGGTTACCTTTTGTAAAAGTGACGTATTTGGTTTTTTAAAGTCAGAAAAAAATCAAAAAAACAAAATCTGGTTAATATTCTAATTTAATGTTAATTTTTTTTTTCAACTTAAAAAAAATGAACAGCAAAATAAATAATTGCAACTGAAATATAAAAGGTTAACAATAAAATTGATGAAAAATGTCATCACTTGAATAGAAAAAACAGATTTGCAAAAACAAAAGATTAATAAAGATGATTGACTTGCCACAATTGGCCTAAGACGAGATAGCATGCATATGAGAGACAGTTAAGTAATTATGTATATTGCTATCTAGATAGATAAATAGATAGATAGATAGATAGATAGATATACAGTTATGTACATCAGATTTTTTTGTTTGCTTTTCTTTTTTAATATCACTCCAGATAGTTGAAGAATAGGTTTTTGATCTTAATGTTTTTTTTGTTTTTTTTTTCCTTTTAGTCAATTTGAATAACATTAATATTATTCTTTCTCCTATTTACACACCTGCCAAATCAGTTGTCATTGTTTGCCAACTAAATTTGTTGATCAGGGTCGGTTGCAAAATTTTGTGTATTTTCCCACTGTTTGGCAATAAAGGTAAACGAGGTAATTATATATGAATTTTCAGTGAGAGTTCATTTTGTGTGTTACTAAATCAATTCTATTCTTTCTAGTGGATATTTTGAGAAAACCCAGATAGCAAGAGTTTGTGAATCAATACTAGTCCTTGTTTTACATTGTCTTTTTTTTTCTTCCTTGCTTGAAATTTATTAAAATAACAAAACAAACAAAAACCTGTAATGTCCAATGAATATGTACACTTGGTTTATGAAACAAAATGGTTTAACATGTAGAAATTCTTTACAGAGAACATTTTAAAATAACCAGTACAGAACCAATTGAAAAAAACCATGGCTGTTTTTTGTTGTTTTTCCTTTTGGTTGTGAAAGGTCCAAGAAATGAGCAAGACGTTATGATTCACCTCCTCCCCTTTTAATTCACGACTTCGAAGGGGAAGAATGTAAAGGTTCTTCCAGCTCTTCATACAGGTTTCAGGAAACCTGGTTTAATTTTCTGATTGTCTGGACTTTTTTTTTTCTCTCTCTAGAGAGGCCTTTGTACAGTTCACAATTGGCTTACATCTTTACTAATTTGACAACCATAACATTTTTTAGCCATCAATTTAGCTCATTTAACTTATTAAATTACCTCAAAAAAAAAGAAAAAAAAAAAGAAGATTCCTTCCACTCAAAGAGATTCATTTTGATTTTAAAACACTTACTGGAAAACATATGTATTGAGTATAAACAATCCTTGTGGCTTATTAAGAAAACAGTAAGAGGAACAGTTTAGAATTCTGAAGAACAAACTGATACTGATTTTGAGGGTGAGAGGGCAAAGGTCTGGGTAGAATTTTCTGCACACGCACGTATTTATTTATGTAAGACAAAAGTACAAAAGCAGGGATGATAACTCAAATTAGGGGAAAAAATATATATTTTTTAATTCAGATAAACATTGTGTCCTGTTTGGATATTAATATTAACCAAGAAAACTTGGAGCTGTTAGACAAGACTAAGGGAGATAAATCTGATCGGTTGTAAAACGCAACATTTTTCTACTGGAGAGCACATCTTTTTTCTTTAATAAGATTCCAAATATTCAGGCTGGTCGGCAAAAATGAATAAATATACTGTTTAACAAATAAATGGAGTATCTACTCAAATATGGGTATCCATTAAAAAATAACATTTAAGTAATAAAACATTGTCTATATTAACTTTTGCTCTACACAGGAGGTGTCCCTACCATTGATTGAAAACCATTTGCTCTAATCAGGTTGGACAGAAAATGCTGTAAATATAGAATAGAAATCAACAGTTTTAAACTATTTACATTGTTGTTCTTATCTTTATTGCTATATTGACAATGTTTTGGTTATATGCTCTGACCTTCTTCAGGTGATATGTTGAAATTTCAAACTGAACTCTATTTAGTCGATGAGGACACATGGCCCAGTGGATAAGAGCATTGGTTGACTAATCCAAAAAGTGACTTGACCCAAAGAGTTGCGAGATCAATACCTGACCACAGCAGAGGGAACAAAAAAAAAGGGTGGGGGTGAGTTGAGTTACTAAAGGGAATTAACTGAAACAGAGATAAAAAAAAAAGCCAAGCACATGGAATTAGAAAAATCTACCCCCATCGGCTAAATAAAGGGTTTGGTTCGAAATTCCAACATATATCACCTGAAGAACGTCAGAGTGTACAATGGCCAAAACGCCATGAATATGGCAATAAAGACGAGGACAATGAATAGTGTAAATAGTTCCAATACCTCATCGCAGATCAACAGATTATCACAAGAAAATCAACAAAAATATTTCCTAAAATAAAAACCCATTCCAGAATTTGGACTGACATTATATAACATTCTAAGCAAAATAATGAGATCGGATGACTCATTTATTTTTGTTACCAGACAAGCTATACAAACATCATTTGCTTAACCCAAAGTTGACTCGATTTTTCTTTGGAACCTAAAGATTAGGTACTACCACAGAAAGATGATACCTAATAAATCTTGCAAATTTCATTAAAATCCGACAATTATTTGATTTTTTAAGAATTTCAAAATTAAGGTGTCTGACTGCAAAAAAAAAAAAAAAAAATTTGCTATGCTAATTTATAGTCCACACACTGATAGAAAAAAAAAAAAAGATTTTTAATCAAAATTTCGAATGTTCTAAAAAGGATTAAAACATTTAATTAAATATTCAAAAAATAATCTGGTCTTTCCTCTTAATAATAACAAAGATTTCAATGATAAAACTTTGTTTTCATTAAGTTTGGAGAATTTTTTTCATCATGGTATGCTAATTTTTTAGCGATTTTGTGGAGAACCTACTAAAAATGGTTGTCCTTCTAGCTATTCAGCAAATGAATTTTCTTTGGGAGACACTGCTATAGCTTGAAATAACTTTTGTTTATTGAAGTAGCTAAGATAGAACGATATCCCTGCCCAAGATGTATGAGGGATTTAGAAGTACACAAATGGACTGATTAGAATGACCCTTGAGAAAAATGAGTTGTGAAATAAGCAATTTTTTTTACAGTGAGAGGAAAGCAATTTTTTTTTTTTATCTCAAGTTCATCTTAAGAGATGGCAATAACAAAAAAAAAAAAAATACAGAAATAATATTTATTGCTTGGTCACACAACAGGCTGTAGAGGGACCAGTGATCGGGTGCAGAGATGCTTTCAGAAGGAACTAAAAACAATGGAAGAGATTTATTGCTTTTGAGGAGGCTGTAAAAAGGATTTATTTCAAAGATACAACAAGGATGGAGATATTAAAATGGTGGTACCTCCTAGGTGGGTACAGCATATAACAAATTAGGGGATAAGTACAGTAAACAGATTTAACAAAATAAACATTTTCATTAAAGAAAACCTGGAGGGAGGGGGTAAAAAAAAAGGAGGGGGATGTTGGCAGGACACAGGTAAGTTTAGATTGTCTTCTATTAAGTCTTTTTTGAAGACATCAAAAAAGCAAATCAAACGACGGCAATAAATTAGCAAAGTGAGCAGCGCTCCTTTAAACTTCATTGTTCCATTATGAAAGAAACTGCTACACATGATAAAAAATAAAAGGTGCATAAAATAACAATAACAGATGCCAAATTTCAACAACAAAAATTGGATGGAAGGCAAAATAATAATCGTTGAGGGCTGGCCACAGATTGGTAAATGAACTAACAGGGAAAAAAAAAAAAAAAAAAGAAAAAAAAAGAGAGCTTGTTGGTGAAGGAGGGGCTGGAGCAAAAAAAAATGGTGTTCTCTCACAGCTGGGACATGAATGAAAGCTGGGTGGAGGGTAAACAACCAAGCAGAAAACTGAAGGGTGTAAGAATGTAAGATAAAAAATTTTTTTTAAAAAAACAGCACCAAAGTGTTTCTTATAAAGTTCTCTTTCTCTGTCTCATAAATTTAACCCTCAGCTATATGAAAGGTCATATGCAAATCATTGTTTCTTTGAATCAGCCTTTATGAAAACAATACAAAAGGTCAAGTCAAAGGTCATGCAAAAAAAAAAAAAAAAAAAAAAAAAAAAAAAAAAAAAAAGAGGGTGGATATGGAGAATGGTACTACCAAAGCATTTAATTAGGAATAAGAGTTGTGTTGACTATCTTAGTGTAAAAAATTAATTCAAAATTTTGCATTATCCAATCAGCAGGTTTATTATTTCAAGAAAAAGTGAAAAAACAAACTAATCACTAATCTCAAATTAAAGATGATCCCAGTTTTATTTAATAACTTTGCACACTTCCTTTTTTCCACCCTTACGGTCATCAAATGAGATTGAAAATTTTTTTTACATAATAACCATACATACTAACGGCCATATTTAATACAAACACAACTGTCTGACTGAAGAGATGCAAAGTGATCTTTAGTTTTTAATAGCTAAGCATAGATTATTTGGCAGCCATTCATTCATTTAAAATCAACTCCTAAAACATCCAAATGTTTGGATTTATTGTTTCCTGCTCTTCTTTTGCTAGTAAGTTGGAAATTTGTCCACTCGTCCTGGCTGTCTGCCGAGTGGGGTTTATATTATGCTTTATTTCATGGCAATTAGATTATAAGGACAAATAGGAGACCGATTTTAAAGTCACATCAACTTCAGTTATCAATTCTACTTACACCTCCCCACTCCTTGCATGACTGAGAGAGAGAGAGAGAGAGAAAAAAAAAGAAAATAAAAAAAATAGAAAAATCATTCTGTGTATTGGTGTGTACACACATTGGGTAGTTAGCACCAAACACAGTGCTTCTGGCAGGGTTTCAGGCTGGCACAAACACCAAACAACAGTGCAAAGGATTGGTTTGGGGGAGAAGGGGAACATAGGATAGAGGAAGTAAGGATAGTGGTAATCTGATGCAGGAGGAGGATGGAGGGGAGTGGTAAAGAAAACCCTTAGATTTTATAATCCTTTTATGCTGCTTTTACAAGTACACAAATAGTGTAGACAGAGTTGAGAGCTATATAAACATAGTGGTTTAAGATTTTACAAGCCATAAAATTTTGCCAACGGTTCAGATGACTCAACTCAAATTCAATAAATATGGCTATTTATACTAACATGTCTGCTTTAAGCACGATCTTCATATATGTCAGTGGATAAAGTGACTTTCAGATAAGAGTTTGAATTTCATGGTTTTAGGTCATGTCAGTGGTACAAAGACGAGCCAAACTCCCAAATCATACCAAACAACTAATTGAGATACCAATAATGAAATAAATACTCTAATGTATTACCGGTAAATTGTTTGGCATATAAGCTAAATGCTATACGTAAACTAGCATAGTTTGTAGTGATTTAACAAAGTTTGAGAAGAGATGCGTTTTGTACCTGTTGACATCATGATAACTGACTTTGAATTAATCTATTAATAAAATCAGGTTTCCCAACAAGTGTCCAAGAGAATAATAAAGTATTTGAAAACATTAAAAAAAAATTTTTTTAAGTAAAGTTTTGAAAATAAATATAAAATATCCACCCTCCCCCGACTCCAAATTCAAAAAGTCTAAAAAGAAAAAACTCGGACTTATCTTTATAGAAATGTAAATATTTTTTACAGAGATTTTATCATAAAATTAAATGGGTGTGTGGGAAAAGAAAGATTTCATCAACTTGATTTAATATTTCCAGAATTTTTTCTTACAAATCACTTTTTTTAATTAATAAATACTGAAAACTTTTATACTGAAATCCAATTAGTCGATTTTTGGTAGATTTAAAAAAATCTTTGTCTAGTTTATCATTGTCAAAATTGTACACATACTTTGGACATGGCCTCTACTGTGTGTACAATTTTGTTATTTTTTTTATTATTATTGCAGGAGGAGGAGATTGGGGTGGTGGTGGATAATTCAGATGTCCTCTTATCCTCAGAGATATATGATATTTTATTTATTAGTTTTTTTCAGGTTTAAGCCTGAAGAGCCACAACACTTTTTTCTGAAAGTGAAATAAGATCGATATAATGAAAGTTCAAAATAGGATAAACATGGCACCTATTCTTATTTAATGTGTATACATTTTCAAGGATTTTACAAACACTCAAACTGGTTTCAATTGTTGCTCTTGTAGGTGTAGAATCTGTGAATGGTGAGCCAAAATGCTTAAAGATAGTCAATCCTTGGTTTCCATAATGTAGTTATTCATATTCACATGTCAATATGAATGTTTCAAAACACAATGTCATTAACAGCCAAGAGGGGGGGGGGGGAGATTGTGATTCACAAAGGTTAACATGTGGAAGCATTGGAGAAAAAAAAAAAAGTGGTAGGGGTGAGTGGTGGAGATTTGAAAAAAATAAAATAAAATCAACACCACCCCCGCATCTTACAATTACTGTTTTTTGCTTAAAAATAAGTCAACATAAATAGCTGAAAAACTACCAAAAAAAAAATTTATACTTTCAGACATTGGCTATTTTTCTTTAAATATAACATGAATGTTGTTTTGTACATAATTTATTAAACAAAGACAAATACTACACTTTGAGCTGATAGGCTTAAGTGGGGGTGTTATCAGAAAAGTCTTTGTGTATCTGATATTTTTTCATTTGAAAAAAAAAAAAATAAAGCTCAATTTAATGTCTTGAAAGTAAATAAAACAAAGTCTGATAAAAAAAATCACATTTATTTGATCAATAAAAGATGGCCGTTTTCTTTTGAGAAACTTTAGTTTAATTAATTTCTCTGATCAAATGACAGAAAGTCAAACTCATAAATTTAATGCAGATGTTAAAATATTTGATTATTCACATTAAAATAAAAAAATTGTTTTTTTTCCTAACAGTTTATTTTCATTCTTTTTCTTCCAAAACCTGATTTTGCCAAGTTCTCAGCAAATTTCAAAACTCAACTCAATCAGTAGAAAATACAACAAATATTTCTCAACTGTGTTTCCATGAAAATGAACATGCCAACTGTCTTTGTTTTGGGCTGGCAGCTATAATTTTTATTTTGATGTTGATAAATGTATTAAGCAAACACAGGCAAAAAGAAAGGCAGGTGGAGATTTTTAGCTAGGGATAGCACAGTCAGCCAAAGAAAGTAGCAACCAACTGCTTTAATAAATGGAAAATACACAACCTCATTTACAGACCCCATTTAGTAATGTCTTCTTTATTGATTTGAAAGAGTGAAACCGTTTGTTTTTGAACTGAACACGTGCACTGATACAAGCAAGTAATCAATTGAAGCAGAGACAAACTGGAATCGATTCCTGAAATTCTGCTCGATATTATTTATGTTGACTTAACTCATAGAAATGTTTCATCGCAAAACATTCTAACAAAATCCAGATCCGTTTTTTAGTGTCAGTCTCCTTATCAGGATCGACCAAGAGATTTATCAAAAAACATTCATAATGGATTTAACTGTCATTGAAGTGAATTTTATATATATATATATATGCCAGAAATCCTTTTAGTTAACTTGGAGCCCCAAATGCTTTCACTTCAACGTCATTTTAAGAAGGCGGTGAAAGAAAATTAAATTTAATTATAAAAATGGCTTCCAGATAATTTAATAATTGAATCATTTTTTTATATTTTTCAAACCTTTTTTTTTTTTCTTTTATTCATTGCAAAAAGGGGGAGGAAGTTGAAAAAAAAAAAAAAAAAAATAAGAGTAGCCCTTTACAAATGTTAAGTTTGAGGAATGGGCCAAGAATTAATTCCAAGTAACGTCAACATTATATATATATATATATATATATATATATATATATATATATATAAAAAACGTACATTATGTAGGGCAAAAAGAAAATCTTATTTTATTAAAAAATCCCAAAATTGTTATTATAAATGACGATAATAGAAGGCATTTAATGAACCCTTAAAAATTAGTGCCTTCAACTGAATCCTCCCAGCAGTGTTAATCAATATATTTCATTTATTGCAGATTTAGAATTCATCTGACAAAATCCAACACAAGAGGAGAAACATGAATAGATCAAGAGACTTACTGAAACAAGTTCTTCTACGGTGAACAATAATTGAACCAATGATGTAGAGAGAGTAAATATTGTTCATTGTCTGCCAAAGTAATTATAATCTCTCAAAGCACCTACATCAAACACCACGTCTAAATAGTCATCAGGATTATTGTGGTTAGTGAATTAAAATTTAATTGTAAGGAAAGCAAAATAGATAAAGGTAATAAAAATACCCAAGTCTATTTTTTTTTAATTTCTTTTTTTTTAGATAACACATATATTTGTATGTAATGAACGTTCAAAGCATTGTTTTCTGATGTCTTCAAATACATCCCAGGTTAAGGAACAGAATGGCAACAAGAAAATAGGACAAGCAATTTAAAGTTTGTTTTTTTTTCTTTTAAATTATGGAATGAGAACATTTCGTGCAAAGAATGTTCAGACTGTGTCGTCATCTTTAAGTGAAAGAAAAATTTTCTTCACTTAAGTAGGAATACATTCTATTTTCGCTTGGAGTAAATTATCATTAAAATAAGTTTTTCTTTTTTCAGTAGATAACTCAGCCACCATTTTAGCTAATCACCAGTTGTCAGGTGGGTGAAAAACAACAAAACAAATCACCTCACATGTTATTGAATAAAGGGCTAAGTCTGTTGTATTTAGGGAAAGAAAAACAACAAAAAACACTAATATAAAAAGAAAGGAAAAAAAAAAAATTATGTACATTTTTCTTTTGTTGTTGTAAATTATTTTTTTTTCCTTCCGTTTTTTTATTTTAATTTTTTTTTTTATTTTAAATCTCTTTATGATTTATTAACCCTCCCACCGAACTCATAAAATTATTTTGACAGAAGACATTGTCAAATAAGATATCAGTCTTTAATTTTGTTTTTCCTGGGTCTTTTTTTAATTTTCCCCACCCCTAAAACTTTATATTCACACACAAAAAAATCATTTTTATTTAAAAATGTGTTTTATTTCATCTTTGCTCATTTCAACTGTTGGCCTTGCTGTGGTAAGCAAGCCAAGCAGTGGAAACCTGCTTAAAATATGACAGCACCATCAAGATGTGAATTTGAATCAACAATAAGTAAACATGTGAAGGGTTGAGAGAGACAAGAAAAAAGGAAAAGAAAG
Organism: Acanthosepion esculentum; assembly: GCA_964036315.1. Taxonomy (NCBI): domain Eukaryota; kingdom Metazoa; phylum Mollusca; class Cephalopoda; order Sepiida; family Sepiidae; genus Acanthosepion; species Acanthosepion esculentum. The sequence goes on along the minus strand of OZ038499.1, from coordinate 91,956,795 downwards.
AGGATGCTTGTAAGCACATAGGAATAAAAAGACACTGGTTTTAAATCTGTGTTATTCATGGGATTGGGGGGGGAGTAGCAAAGGAAGGTGAGGTGGTGGTGGTCTGACCACCAAAAGAGAGAATTCAAGAGAAATGGTGTACCCTAACTTAGAATGATGATGAAGAATCCCCATCTTCGGGACCTTTGTCTTTATAACGAGCTTTTCGGATTTCAGCCAGCTTCTTTCTGGCAGAATCGAGTTCTTTTTCTTTTCGAAGAATTTCTTCTTGAGCCATAATTTCCTGTAGATAAGAAAAAAAATAAACAAAGAACTAAACCAAAGAGAAAGTGTTTGAGAAACTGTTTCTCTACAAATACTTTGCAAAATGTAAACACTTTTATGCATTCATTGTATCAACTGATTTAACAGATCCCAGGATAATAACACATCTGCTAGTCTATTCAGCTTTGTTAAAAAATAAAAATAAAAATTTCAAACTGCCTTTTTCAGATGGTTGCTGTTTTTATATAATCCTTTTGTATAGCATAAAAAGACTGACAAGATAAATAGGATCTTTTTTTTTTTTGGGGACCATAAGATCATTTTTATTGATTTCTATTATTAACTTAGGGTTTTTGGTCTTTCTTGGAGAATATAGATAAATCAAAGGCTCTATAAAAATTCATCTTTTAAACCTCTTTGCTAATGAACGTGTACTTTTAAATTTTTCTTTTCATCCTCAAGATCTATAAAACCTAATTAAAAGAATAATAGAGTAATTGTATAAATTATACACATACCTGTGCTATTCCTCCTACCATACGCTTATTGATGGTGAGTTCATTGTCATCACCGTCAAAGTCCTGAGACTGTTGGGCTGCCTGCACCAATGCATCAGATGCTTTCTTCACAGCATTACCAGCCGCCTGGAAAAGAAAATTGTTAAGTCCTTTTTATTTTTGGTAAAATTTGCATATTAGAATTTTTGAGGATTATAAATAAACAACAGTTGGGGGTGAATATTCCTTACAAAATTCTTTAGGTTTTATAGTTCAAGAATGTTGTTAAAGATAATCAGAAATGAATCATTTCTAAATATTGTTTTAAGACTGTTTCCATTTCAAACATTGAGACACTCACTAATGACCAGAGTATGCTCTTCTGCAGATCCTTAATATACAAAAGTAAGAAGAGAACAAGACAGCAGAACTCATAGCCAGTAAAGACATCTTGGACCATAATGACTTGAACATCAAATCTATAAGCAGTCAGTTTTCGTTTTTGTCATTGTAGATCACATGAAAAAATAAAAAGGATTGTAGTAGTCAGAACTGTTAAGATCTTTTTCTTCTGTTCAGATCATATTCTGAAAATAAGACGGCTCTTTGAGGATCCTCTCTACCCACTGGTATTTAGATTCTTTTTATGTTTAGGCAAACACAATTTTAGTTTCATTTAGCAACAGAAAAATATGATAGTTATAAGCCAAAATACAAAGGAAAGATTTCAATATTTTCTCAATTTGGTATTGTGCTATATTCCAAATGGCTTTTGATGAGATTTCTATAGTATCTCTTGCAACTTGCCATTTAGTTTGATCAGAAATCATTTTCTTGTCAATTGTCAGGATTCCTTAAAAAAAGTAGCAAATCCTAATAAAAGACAATTTTACTAAATTTTGTAAAGCAGCAGCTTTACAACATCTGGAGAGATCTTGGAGTACCATCATTACCCAGTTTTTCTTCAAGCATGCCTTATTTTTTTTTCTTATGATGCAAACAAGGAGTCTTTTGGCTTTTCAGAGACTCTCTTCATGCTTTTTAGCATTAGAAATTCAGGAAACTACCAAATTCACCAAACTTTTTTATAGTTAATAAGCATTGAGAAATTGCGCTTTTAATTACAAAATTGGAATCATTTTGCAATTAATCACCGAATAAAACACATTAGAAATATATCAAGAGTTCACTTTTATAAACTTCTGAGTATGAAGTCAGTCATTTTCAGTGTTGTTCTAATTTCAGGATAGATACTGATAATTTTTTTTTTATTTTTAGAAGTTGCTTATATAGCCCATGATATTATGGGTAACATTTATGAGATAAACGTGTCAAAACTTTCATTAACTATCGACATTACATCTTGAAAGGAAATTCTAGCTTAAATGGGAAAATAAAACAATGTAGTTGTATTAGCAATTGCATTTCAACCTGGCAAGGCTTTTAGCTTTCCTTATCACTGCCCACTGATTTTACCCCTACTCTACTTCAGCTTTAGTCATTTTTTTTGGGTGGCAAGGAGAGAAAAAAAAAAAAAAAAAAAAAAAAGGAGAGAGAAGATAATTAAAGACAATTTTGCTGTACTTGATTTTAAATTTGTTCCGGAAAGTTTGGACACACTTTATATTGTGCATTGAAAATAAAGAAGGGATTGTCAGTGGTCAGGACTTAATGAAAGCATCAGCAAAAGATCGATGTTATATGCATAATTATGTAAAATCATGGAAGATTTTATTTTTTAATACAAATATGAAAGAAAAATTAGGCAAAATATTTTTTTATAATTATCAGAAAAATATCTTTGCGAATGAAATTTTTTTCCTTGTAAGGCATTCCAAAAGATATTTTTCTGAATGCTTCATGAGAAAAGAAAATTGAACATAAGCTTAACACTACAAAACCAAAACATTAACCCGAAAACTCAAGTCATGTCCTTAAATAGCCTCATCAGATCAAGACTTTCGTGTGGATGCCATGCATGGTGCAAAGCCTGAGGGTCTTGGCAAAGATCATTCTTCTTTGAACATTGTAGACGGATGCTACAGATTCACAAAGAACTGTACCAAATAACAGAAACCACATCACAAGTTTGGATAGCACATATAATTAGAAGAGAAAATAATGACATAATCAAGATGCTCACATTCCACACTATCTAAAATAAAAGGTTAACAAGTAAACTGACATCAATACTGGAAAGAGGTATAACAGCAACTGGACTTGAGAAAACCTATTTTCCTGAAAAATTATTTTATGAAAGATTCCATATATTTCAACCAAAAGCAGTAGTACTGGCTGCTCGGTCAATGAATGCCAAATGTTTCCTTGTAGGGAAACGTCTAATATTACCATTAGATGAAACCAATTCATCTCATTTAGTTGTTTGCAAGACAAAAAACATTTCTCTCCTTCCAAAGTTTTTCTTTGTGTGTACATTTTTCAGCTTCTTTTTCTTTTTGACCTTGCTGAATATTGTATGACACAAAACACATATATGCAGACTGATGAATAGCTAAAAGAGAGGAAAGCATAGGAGATTAGATTAAAGATCAGTTTCAGATCTTACCAGAGATCAGCTCTGTATTACTGCTTCCAGTTGTGGAGTGTGCTGACAAATATTAACAGTTGCACAGTTCAACCACAAGCAATTTCAATTAGGTAACTTAGAGTAAATATATAACCTACAACAGAATACTACAATTGTTACTGAAGACAAGTTTATGCCCTTACACAAATATACAAAGATAAAACAAAAGGCTTTTACCTGCAGAAAAATGTGAAAGAAAATGTGCAGCTTACCTGTAAACGTTGCATGGATATAGATCCAACATCAGCCTTGACTTTGCAGGCAACCAGCAAAGCAGCTGTTGATCCCGCAACCTCTTTGGCTGAGGCAATCAACTTCTCCTCACTGGCCTGGCCTTGTACCATAGCATTTGCTGCTTCACACAAACTATGAGTGGCTGCAGCGACACGGCGAGCCTAAACACCAGAAGGAAAAAAAGTAAACAATATGTTTGTATTGATATAGAAATACCATTTCAATTATTTCTTAGATTATTTTCTTGTTATCACTCATATTATAAATTTATCTTTTAAACATTCTTCCTTTTTGCTTTATCTTGGTAAGTAAAACATTGACAGCAATGAAATTTAAAGCATAATACATTCTCTATAATTATCAGAGTGGCTACCTGAGGTAGAGGGTTACATTAAATAGTAGTTTATGTGGATAGGAGAGGAAGATAATGGTTAACCCTGGACTTGAACAGGTTATGATTGTAGTGATTGGGGGAAACATCATTTTGGAAGTTGGTTCATGGAAAGAAGCTGTTTGAGTGGAACTTTCTTCTCACCAATGGAATATAGAAGGAATGAGGGTGGTTTGCTACAATGTGAGTGGCATGGCAGGTCCTTGCCGTGAAGGTTAGAACTGGAGGAACCAAGGAATGTAGTTTGTTCGATCACCTTCCCTGGAAGTAGCGATAGAGCAGTGAGAAGCTTGCCACATCCCACCTATGACAAAGAGAGAGAGAGAGGTTGGAAAATAATTTGTCACCTACAAGAACTTGGAAATGCTTTTGGACTATCAAGACTTTCTTTTTAGTGACTGTAAGTGGAAAAAAATGTGAGTTCAACATAATTTCACTGATGATTGGCAACTTGTAATGTTTTAAAAAATATCCCTTATCTCAGTCCTGTGTTTGCCGATGAAAAATGGTTTCTGCATAATTGGTAATATGGTTCTCTCTAGTTTGACCAACTTACTTCCCCGACAATTGGTCCCAAATCAAATCTTAACTTCAAAAAGATCCTTCTGGTCATTTGTACACAATGTAATCCATTATGGCTTCATCAGACCATCGTAGCTGAGTCCTACTGACAGGGTCTTGGAAATCAATTTATCAAAAGTTAAACATTTTTGGCAAGCAGTGGTGAATAGAAGGGAGACCATCCTGCTGCAGGATAACGCAAGACCTTGTATTTAAAAAAAAAAATAAACAAAGCAAAAACACCTAGCAAAAACTGATGCAGTTAGGCATCAAGGTTCTGGTCTAACCTTCTTCTTCAATAGATATTTTCCAGACCCCAAGATGCATATACATGCCAGCAAACGTAGACCAAGGACTGCAAATGCCTTCCAACAGTTTGTCACTTTCTCATGACTTCAGTTTTTATTCTAATTCCCTACTTTTAGCAACAACATTGTTCCAATTCTAAAACTAAACTTATCTCCATTATCTGAGAGACACCTTGCTGCCTTCCATTAGCATGGCTGATGCTATCCTCCAGGAAAGTGACTTATTGTGCCTTCTTGGGCTCACATTCTCTGCTGATATGAAATGGAAAGACTATATTGGATCCATTGCTAGGTCAGCTGATAAGAAAGTCAATTCACTATGTTGGGTGAGACAATTTTTCTCTCTAGAATCTATCTTACATATCTATAAGTCTAGCATTTGTCCATGCTTAGAATATTGCTGACACATATATTCTGGTACCCCTGCTATTTACCTTGAGCTACTTGATAAAATCCAAAGAAGAATCTGCAATATTGTTGGCCCTGATCTGGTGGCTCAGTTCCAGTCACTTTCCCTACCGCTGTAAGGTTACCTCTATGTCTTTTCAATAAATACTTCCATGGTAATTCTTTGACTGAGCTATTCACTATGGTACCTAGAGTTTATGAATCGAAGCACAGCACTAGACTGACATCAAGATCTCATCAATTTACAGTTGAGCTGCTTAGATGCAGCCATAAATTCTATACAGGTTCTTCTCTCGCACTTCTCACTTGTGGAACTCCCTTCTGGCTCCATGCTTCCCAGCCAACTTTAATCTGCAAAAATTTAAATGCAACGTCAATCACTATATACTGTCCCCCTGATTACTCTCTTCTCTTTCTATTCATCATTAATGTTTCTGTTCCTAATTCTTCCACACCCTATAACCCCTTGTGTTTCAGTGGCATTACTACCTTGCTTGGGGTGATTGTGATTAAAAAAAAAAAAATTCTAATGGTGCTTACCTTTAAATAATAAAATTGCATTTCAGCCAAGTAGTTTTAAAGTTTGTAAATGAAAACAACCATTTATTTTATTCCAACTTGATAATGAATATTAGAGTCAGGTGGGTGGGTAATAATCTGCACTCACTCTCATTCTAATTTTGGTGAAAAAAAAAAAAAATTCTTACCGCAGAGATTAATCCTTGTGACCACTGCCCATCTTCATCCATTGTTGTTTTAGAAAAGGTTGAAGATACCTAATAAATGGAAAATTTGCATTTTTAGAAAAAATATCCAGGAAACAATCACAATGTAAGTTTTGTTTTTAATGACAAAGTTTGTTTCACAACAGACATTAAACTGACTTTAAAACAAACGTTCATGAACAACACATGAATGCTGTTCAATCTTTGAAATTTAATTGGAATTACAGTTAATTTTTAAATTTAAATATTTTTTTTTTCAAAGAAAACTTCAAGAATTCAGAAATATACTTTCAGAACATGTTGACTGTTATTAAACATGTTGACTGTTATTAAACATGTTTTCCATGTCTAAAAGGACAGTACGGTTATCTTTCCTTGTCTAGTTTCACATAACGTTTTTAGCAGCCATACTTCTTTTAGTTAGATAGCTTCAAATGTTTCATTGTTCACTGAAAAGAACTGTCCTTTTATTACATCTTACAAATTAGAAGCAATGAAAATTAAGCATCATTGCAATCCAAAGAGAAGAGGATAACCAAAGAGGTCCAAGGCATTATAGGATTTACCTGAATCCTTATACCTCTCTCTTTTTTTGTCACCTCATCTATAGAAGGCATAAAATAATGTTTACAAAGACTGACAAATAAGAAAATATATTAAAGGGGATGTGCGGGCGGTGTGATGGATTGTAGTTCGAAATGAGAAATTGAAGAGCAGAGTTCAAATTTCAGCTGAGTTTGCTACACTCACTCACATGCAAATACCCATGAGAAAGGTATGAATTCGTCTTTTCTCTCCTCCCCCACACACATGCTATGGGTTACACAGCAGGACAGACTAGGTTCTATAGCTTTGGTTGTTAACCATTCTAGAAGATGATGACTCAATAAATTCTCCCATCAAGCCTGGGTCAGCTGTGAAGGTGCATCGGCCCATAAAAACACAGTGACTGAAATTCTCCCGCCATTTCAGTTGAGCATTCTGCTGCAGGCAGAGCGTTAGCGTGTACTTTTTATGTTCTTTTAACGACAAAGAGAATGGCGCTTAGCCGCGATTTAAATGATCAAATTTTACAGTAAAAGATTGGGGAAAATAAACACATAAATAGAAAGAGAGAAATTGTTTAAATTCTTCATAGAATCCAAGTTTTTTTTCGTTAAGTTTGTCGTGTCTACTGGCTGCAGACATGTGTGTGAGATGGGGAAAGAAGTGCTCAATATAAAACACAGCCATTGTCACTGACCTTTCCTTGGAGGACCAATTCCTTTTGGGCAGCAGATGCTGATTTAACTAAAGCAGCAGTGGCTGCAGCAATCGATTTGGCGGCTTCCAAAATCTGGTCTTCAAAGTCAAGTGACTCATCGGCTTTCTGAAATGAAGAATTAGAAAAAAGAAAAAAAAAAAAAGAACAGGTAAGTGCAGGTGAGAAAGACTAAGAATTATATGATAAAATATATAGCTTACCTGAAAAGCGTTTACGTCTGTTGAATTGGTTTCATTAGGATGAATACAGTGGAAAGTCAAACAATGGTAGTGTCGTCAGTGTGTGTGTGTGTGTGTGTGTGTGTATATATATATATATATGTGAGAGAGAGTACTGAGATCTGACAAGATGGGTTTCTCTTCTCAAGCACCATCCGTCCCTATCTCAAATACTTCATCTGATGGGATGTCACTTTACTCGGTGGTGAAAGGAAATTGACGCCCCCCCCACTTTATTTAAGAGAAAAGTATTTGTTTATATGTAGATGAAAATAGCGTGTAAGACACAAAAATTTCCTTGCGTATATGAAGGAAAGGGTGTGTATGTGTGTGTGTGTATAGAAAGGAGATAATGTAAGAGATGTATATGTGTGCATAGATATTACACATATCTCAAGTATATATAAGTATGAAAAATGGTATATATAAAGCAATTTCAAAAGGAGTGGATTTTATTACTTTAAACATTTTTTTGTTAGTGGATACTAGTATTTGAGTAGACGCTCCATTTATTAATTAAATAGTATATTTATTTATTTCTACCGGAATAAGACTCCATAAATATTCAGGCCAGTAGACAAAAATAAATAGATGGAGCGTCTGCTCAAACATAGGTATCCACTAAAAAATAATGTTTAAGTGATCAAATACCAAAGATAAGTGGATAAAAAAAAAAAAGAAAAAAAAAAAAAGAAGAAAAATCAAGAAGTATAAGCAGTCAATTGCTGATACCCGATAATGAGTGGACAGACAGGTCCGTTTATGAAACTCTGGAGGCGGGATGTTGAAGGTAACATCAATCAGTTAAGTTATTTTACTTGTATTATATATATATATATATATATATATATATATTGCATAAGGATCAGATAAACTCAAGTCTTATCTGCCATATATGCTGGAAAGCCCGCAGAAGCAAAGGAGGCTTTTTGAGTCACATGCTCATAGACACTCAATCCAAAATTGAAGTGGCAACCTGTCTCATGTGCGTCTGTGTCACTCTGTGCCTTTTGTTTTCGAAACTTCATCCATGAATACTGAACTTTTAATCTGATAGAGATTCCTTCTGAAAAATCTCACAGAATTTAATATTTATATAAGAGAGAGAGAGAGAGAGAGAGACATATTCAAAATAACATACCTATCATTTTTGTTTTGTTAGAAGAGTTCATGAAAAACATGGAAACGGTTTTAAAGATTGTGTACCACCAATGTATATGTGTGCGTGTAAAAAGAACAAGAAATGCATTCAGTCAGATGTCTGGTAAGTGTGTTGCTGTCACTATCCATCACCTGTTGGAGTGGTCTGCCGTCCATTCACCCTCGGCTGCGGAGGCCTGCCACAACGCGGACATGATTGATACTTGGTGGAATAGAATATGCTACCACCAAAAAATATCAAACATATCTGGTCAAGGCAGCCATTGATTCATCTCCGTAAAAGGGGGGCAGTGGACATGCAGTGGACAGCTGGAAAAAATGCACTCATTGCGTGCTTTCTGCCCATGATGCCCGCTCAGTGTGCTGGGGCTGAAAATGGTAGACCGACTGAAAAACTGCTGAATTGGTGGATGAGGGCATCAAACGTACAAGTCGAGTAGAGATGATTGTGCAAAGATAAATTTATACAACAAATTAAGTTTGTGTTTGCATGCCAACTTTAAAAAACAAAAAAGAAAAAAAAAGGAAAAAAAAAGGAAAAAAAAGGGGAAAAAGAGGGGGGATAAAAAAGGGAAAAAATTTTTTTTCATATTGCTGATTCTGATTGAACTGCAACATGAAACATGTAACTGATAAATCTCTCCAGGTTGTTAGCAATTAAGATTTTGTTTAGAGAAACTGAAGGAATCTTGGAAGCTTTTCTGAAAATGATTTCAGTTTTGAGCCTGGAACCTCATGAGCTTTGATTATTAGGGAAAGAGATAAAAAAAAAAATATGAATTAAAATACAAAAATTCTGATGAAATGATTTAGAACTTTTGGAGAAGTTCAGTTGCAAGGGAGTGGGGAGGTGCGATATAAAAAGCATGCAACTAAAAAGTTGCATGCGGTGTTTCAAGAAAGCATTGATTTTATACATAAAAGTGGGAAGAAGAAAGCAGAATAAAAAATTGAAATCCCCCCCAACCACAAAAAAATGGCATTAAAATAAAATAGTTAATATGAAATTTAAAAAAATGTAAATAAAAATCACAATTTTCAAAGAAAACAAAATGCAATGATCTTGAAAGAAAAATAAATTAAAAAGATTCTATAAGTCTTATTTATTGTAGCCATTAAATCAATTACCAATAACTTGAAAAAAAATCCTTGAAAAAACATTTTCTAACTTCTCTTTGAATATGGAATTATCTAAATAAAATCTATTTTATAAATGGAGTTTTCAAGAACAAAACTATACATAAAGCAAGTTGGATCTAATAACCCCCTCCCCCACGAAAAACCCCCTCAAAAAAACCATCACTATTAACAAAAAAATGAAGAGAAAGAAATATTCATTGTTTTCCTCATGAATAATGTTTTGGGATAAAAACTGAAAATATACATAAAAATAAGTGATGGGGATTCTTGCTTACATTCTTATAGGGTACAATTGCTAAGGAAACTCATTTCATAATACATATCATGTATAATGGCATGTAATTCATATAGAGTGTGTGTGTGTGTGTGTAAAATGTATATTTGGGCAGCAACCTTTCAAACAGGTTTTGTTGAATACGAGACAAACAAGGAAAATTTGATAAATTTTTTGTTGAGTTTTTCTAGTATTAATTTTTTCCTGCTTAGCTCGAGGTAAGGGAGTGTAAAAATTGTCTGTAGTGTCTATTGCCCCAAACACTTTCGACCCCTTTAGCTATTTTTAAGATGTTTTTTGTTAATTTCTTTTCATGGTTGTCTTTTAAAATGTAGTTGTGTGATGCCTATAGTAGTAGCCTTTATTTCAAGCCCATGAAAGGAACACAGCTGGAATTTGAGTTGATGCCCTATTTTAAAAAACCTTTAGCACATGTTTTTATATATATATATATATATATATATATATATATATGAAACATTTATAAATCTATCATGTTCCACTTTTATTAAAGCTTAATCAGAGAATGATATGTAAAGAATTTTCTGATATTTTTATTTTAGTGTTTGATTTGTATTGGCTAATGCACATGAAGTCTCATAAACCAATGAAAATCAAACACAAAAATAAAAATAGCCAAATTCATTCCATATCTCATTCTCTGATGAAGCTTTAATAAAAGCGAAACATGTTGGATTTATAAATGTTTCCTTTTTGTTCTTTATTCTATTATTCTGTCAGATTCTGATCTGTATTTCATCCTAATGTGCGTGTGCGTGTGTTTTCAAACATGTTGAATAATATGAACAATAATGTCTGAAAGAAGTCTAGTTGCCAAAATACATGTAGCACTGATACAACACTGATCCTAGGCAGAAGTGCCAATACATATTCAAATTATTTTGCAACAATTTTTTTTTTTTTGTTAATCAAGTATTTAATTTTTAAATATTGAAAGTTTGGCCATTTTTATCATATAGAGAAATTAAAACCCCAAAATGTTTGAGTTGAAACAACGGCGTACCCCCCCTACCCCCACACACACCACCCCACCCAAATGCCAAAGTTCTGATGACTTGCTGATAGCAGACACAACAAAGTGATATGCTTTTACAAAGTGCGGAGAAAGAAGCGGAGAAAGAAGCGGAGAGGAGAGGAAAATAGAAAAGAAGAGAGATAAGAAAAAAAAACTGAGTTGGCTTACTTTGGTGGCTTGTCTTGGCTTGAGCTGTGACAATTTCTTAGCAGCAGCCTCAATAGAGCTTGCTGCTCCTCGCAATTCATTTTCCGCAATGACAGTTGGATCATCATAATCCACCCAGTCTCTTCCTATAAGAATAAATGCAAGATTAGCCAAGAATGAACGAAAAGGGTGACAAAGAGGGGACTGGAGGCTGTCCAGGTATGACCACCTCTTAGGTCAAGAGACAGATGTAAGAATTTGGAAAGTGGGGATAGGAGCAATATAATTTCAAAGTTTAAAAAACAAAGGGCAAAGACACTATGACAATATGTACTGCAATAAAACAGAGCCTCAGAAAACATTAGTGAATGGTAACTTGTCCGCTGCGCAGAACCAAAACAGAAATAAACAAATGGGGTTTATTCATGTGAAGCAGATTTAATGGCGATAATTTAAAAACGTCGCTCATCTTCATTTTACCCATTTTTGGATGGCAGAATTTGTTTCTTTCTATTTTTACCTACACATTTTAATGTAATTTTTAAAGAATACCTGTGGTTGTGACCGACCACAGCTTTCTTTGCTTCTAGGTAATTAGTCTTCAGTTTTATCATAAGCCCCCAGCAGTTTTGTATTGAATTTAAAATCAATATACTTTCTTAGGCATAAGTTATGCATCTCACCTAGCCAACACTCTAGACTGAATCCTATTGTGACAACCGATTAATATTACTGCACGTATCCTCAGGAGTGTCATTCTTTAGCCTCAAACATTTTCACATTGGTTTTTCATTTACTTTTTCAAACATTTGGAGATGCTTTGACCCATTAAACCCAAAAGATAATTGGAATCTGTTGGTCAGACAGAAACTTTTACAGAAACTGAACAAAATATGGGGAAGAGAGATCATCTGAGTAAGCAATTGGTATCACGTGTTAAGATATGTAAAAAGCAATTTTTTCTTTTTATTATTATTGGACTAAGATGAATTCATCTTTTCTATAAATACTTTCATGGTAATTGTTGGGATGAACTTTCTGCGATGGTACCTAGACTTTATAAATTTAAGCGCATTACTAGATTGGCGGCAATGTCTAATCGTTATACAGTTGAAATGGCTAGATGCAACCATAAGTTCTAAGCTAACAGTTTCTTATCTCGCTTGTGCAACTCTTCCAGCTTCTTGCTCTCCAGCCAACTCTGATCTTCAAAAATTTTAAATACAATGTCAGTCGTTATGTATTGTCTTCTTGATTCCTCTTTTATTGTTCTCACTCTTTTCTCTTTTTCTTATTCTTTCACGCTCAGTAACCCCATTGTGTCTTTACTGCCTTACTTGGGGTGAAATGATAAAAAAGGAAGAAAAAAGTGGACATGTTCAAATTATTGGTATTAAATAGTAATAAACTAATATTATGTAATATTTAAGAATTGGCACCCACTCGCATCAAGATTGTTATTCTCTCTCCTTATTCCCTTTCTCCTTTCAGGTGGTGGTGGCAGAGATGGCTGTGAAGGCCCAGCCTACTCCTGAAGAATCATGAGCAGGAGTCACAGAGGAGTGTGTTCGGTAAATGTGGCTGGGAAAATCGGACCCATCTGACAGGGCTTTCCAACTTCGGGTGGGCTGCGGGAATCCTGAATAGGCCAGGCCAGCCTTGAGGCCAGCTGAAGAGTGGTAGAAAGCAAAGTCAAAGAATTTGATGAGGCCATTTTAGGGGACACCTCTGTACAATGAAGAAGTCCACACACTTGACCATAAGCACCTCCCTTGCAGATCAATATTTAAGAGTAATAATCGAATAATAGCTTACATTAAATTTAACTAACTGGATAAATTTCTGTGGACTTTAAGGATATCTAAATAAATATTTGTGTTACCAGTGAGATAGAACAGTGTGTGTGTGTGTTCATACATGATAGAGCTCGTGAGAAAAGTGGCAAACAAATGTGTTTCTTCTTAAAGAGTTCATTCTACTGAAGAACAGTTGTTCCATACACATGAAAATTTCAGGGAATGTTGGTTTCTATTTTGTTCAAAAAATCAAATTCTGACAGATTTTTATCTTGAGGCTTTTTTTTCCCCACATATAGAATGAAACTCTGGCAATTAAAATGTGTTACAGTTTTCACAGAAAGAAATGATTATCATCCGTTCTTCAGGTGTTAGATGAGAAATAGACAGGCTGTAGACATTCTCCCTCATTTGCAACTGTAGATTCAAAACAGACAAAGCAAGCAGTGGGAACTGAACCTAAACATCTTTGTGAACTAATTCAACTTACTCTGATCTTGAAGTGTTTTCAATAGGGTGTGGCAGAAATACCTCCAACATAATGGTAAAACATTAATGGCAATGTCTTACTATTATGTGGGAGGCATTTCTGCTGCACCATTTTTTTTATTTTATTTTAAATGAAAATATATTACATTCAGTCCCCGCAGAGTGGCATCATTGAGCTAAACTGAGATTAATTAAGGTAAATTCACCTGAGGGGAAAACATATTACAGCAGACAATTTAAGAGTCAGCTTTAAGAAATTTTGTGAGCATAAAACAGAAAATATAGATGTGGATGCAGGGAATGTTGGGTATGTATAGAAAACATTTGGGCAAAATGAAGAACTAGAAAAATTCATTTTGGAAAGGTACACATGAATAAACCCCCTTTAAAATAAAAGGTAATAAAAATGACCATTGTAGACAAAGGAATTATAGTACTCGATTCACTCTGTTTAATGCAATAATCAATGATAAAATTAATAGGTATAGAAAAGTATCACAATACAATGAAACAATTTGATAAAATTTATACAATACTGAAAATAATTAAAAGTAACTTCAAACATTTATTTATATATATATTATACACAGGCACACGTTTAATTACAAATATCTAAGGTGGTTGCTTTCTGTATTCATTATGGTTGTAATTTTACTGATGATGCTGAATGGTGGGGAGTTATGTGTTGGTGGAGAAAAGAGTGGTGCTTGGTGTGCTATTGTGGTGACAAGCGAGAGAGGATTTTTATAGCATTGGGTGATGTGCAAAGGACTGCAGACAAAAGCAGTGTGTTGATGATGCATGTTGGACGGAAAAGTAAGAAGAGAGAGAGAAAAAAAGAGAAGAGAAATTTAAAAAAAAAAAAAAAAAAACCTTCCTTAGAGAAATAACACTGGTCTTCAATAAACTTTCACACACACAAACACACACCACGGATGAGAGACTTTTCTTTTTTTTAAAGTCTTTAACAATGATTAATAAGGGATATTTTTTTCCTCCTACAAATTATTTTTTATAGATAGTAAATGTGACATACATATTATAAACAACTATAAATTGTTTAGAGAATATCTGTAAAGTTATAAAGTAACGAAAGTTTTAAACCATTTAATGTTTTCAAATCTAATTTTGTCTATATAGGGATAAAGATAAATTGCTAAACAGAGGGAGGTTTTGGTGTATCTTTCATTTACGATAAACTGTTGTTCGTCATAAATAAAAGATACGCCAAAACCTACTTCTGTTTAACAATTTATCTTTAAATGATGATATTAATCTAAGGTATTATTAGTTGACATATCTTTATTTTAATTCTTTTCTAATGACATTTACTGTCCTCTTGCTATAGAGCTCTTTATATACTGGAGGAAAAAAAAAAAGAAAGTCCTTTCATGGTGAGCTATGAAAATAAAAATGGTAACATAATCTGTAGTCGTATTCTCTACTAATTCAGGATTACCTGAAGTGACTGAGCCTGAGGGTCATAAGTTAACGAACAAAACATATTATAGAAATAAGACTGGGAAAGAATCATGACTTTCAAAATTAGCAACCTTTTTTGATAGGTGTGGGAGAATCAAACAGTTAGGGTTTATGTTTTGTTCCAACCACTTTTTAATATTAATCTTTCTGATAATTATGAAGGCAAAATCAATAGCAAAAATTAAGCCCAAAAATTTTATGGACATAATAATAATAATAATAAAGAAGCCCAGATGAAACTTATATGAAAAGGGAAAAACTTACTGTATAGTGTTTGTTATTCATTCAGATGAAGAAATGGTTTTGATACTGTATAGACAATGAAATTTACTGAAACACTTCACTTGATTTTAAATATTATAGATAAAATTTATTTATATAACCTTTTCTTGCAAGTCTTGTTTTGTACATGATTAAAAGGTCAATGTTCAAACATTACTAAATATATGCCCACTTAAAAAACACATAAAAAAATGAGCAACTATAAAATATGAAATCAAATTTCAACTGACAAAATTTAATTTAAAATTTTTTTGATATAGAATTTACAAAAAAAAAAAAAATCTCACTACTTTTTACAATTTAATAAAAAGAAAGACAAATCATATTTTAATAAATCTTTTAATTTGCTTTATAATAGTAGGCATTCACTTATCTTGTGAATTTGTTCAAAATTCAGTCCTTTGGGAGTGAGACTGAAATGACCTCTTCAGGGTGCAGTGGTATATGAAAGACATGTGCTGCCCAGACTACATGCACTCCCCCGCCAACAAGATCCAAGAAACACTGGGCATTACATTTGGGGATGGCTTGGCTGCAGGAGTAGCTGGAAAGTTGTCACAGTTAAAAGCCAACTACCTTCGGTGTACCACTTTGGGTTTTCTGTCTGGATTTACTTTAATTGCCTTTTTTCTGTATTTGGTTGGATATGACAGTGAAGTAGCAGAGGTTTAAAAATCAAGGTTTTTCTTTCCCCTTGACTGCCTTCCTTGGCTATCAAACCTGAAACAGCTGGTTACGACAAGCCAGTTTTCTGCCTTTGCCCATTCTCTGGCTTGGAACTGGACTTAGTTGTCAAAGGCTATTTGATACGCATGAGGGGCAGTACCTGTTTGGATTGTAACAGGGAAAAAAATACTCTTTTCATCGACAAGAAGTAAGTATTACTTGAACAGCATCTCTGTGGAATAGACTCCCTAGAGGATGTTTCCCCAATCACTACAATCTTAACCTATTCAAGTCTAAAATTAACTGTTATCTTCCCCTCCTATCCATATAAACTACCTCTTAAGATAATCATCTATCTTGAGTGGCCCTTGGGCCTGGTACAGGGTGAAGCCTACCAAAAAAAAAAAAAAAAAAAAAAAAAATGACAAGCATTTTATAGAGAGTGTGAGCTTGTCCCCACTATCACCCCTAGCTATGACAAGTTTTGGAACATATATATACAACATTATATACATTACATATTTTAGAAGCTCCAAAGAGATTAACCGTTTGTTTTTTAAATATGTAAAACGTTAGGTGAACAAAAGCACTAGAAAGCAATAATAATTATAATAACCATGGCTAATTTTTCTAGAAGGTCTTTTAAAGTTGTGAATTGCAAAATATGTCCATGGTATAATTTGAACATTGACCCATAATGAATATTCAATGACAACTGTTCCAAGAGAATCTAAAATATATTAGACTTGCACAGAGTCAGCATACTGCATGTGTTTGTGTTTTTTGTTTTTTTTTTGCTGTGAGAGAAACAGTGATGTTTTTCAAGTGTTTTTCATACACAGTTTTAAATGTGGTAAAGTGCTAACAGAAAACAGACAATAATCAGACAATACTGGAGAGGATGGAAAATAGGAAATCGGACAAACCTAGATTACCATCAGGAGAAGACAACCCAATAGAATCAGTTACCCTTTTCTCTGTGAAGAAACATATAATTGGATGAGAAGAAGGATTTCACTAAAAACGTTTAAGCAGCAAAAAAAAAAAAAAAAAAAAAAAAAAAAAATCATGAAAAAAAAATGAAAGAAATGAAAAAAATAAAAATGATCCCAAATTAATAACAAAAAATAGCAATAAAATAATAAATGCTGATATTTTGTATACAAATGTGTAAAAGCAGAACGTAAAAGCATGGAGGATAAACAGGCGATGAATTATTCAGAGGAATAGATAATCTTTTTAGTTTAAATCTGATTAAAGATTAGAAAGTATTTCACAGATTTTAGCCCAATTAAATGTTTAACAAGAATAATGAACATAGAATTAAATGATGAAAAATTTGTCAAAGATTTTGAGTGATGTACTTGAAGAATTTGTTTTTAACGCTTAGTTCCTTTCATAAATTTTGACCAAAATGTTGTACAAAAAATATATTCTTCAAAGAAAAATTAAAATTACCATAAAACAATAACATCAAAAGAATCTATTATAGTAAAACATTTTGAGAGGAAAAATATGACAAATGGTATGAAAAGTAATCAAAGAAAGTTTTGAATGGACAAATTAAGTAACTCTTTCAAAGGAGACCAAACGAAACACAAATGACAAAACTCTCCTCCAGACAGAATTTCATTTTAGATCCACATTGTTAGTTTCTGTACTAAACAAAATAATAATTTGTAAGGTTTTAAAAATTAGTCTTAACTGTCAAAAGTATAAAAGACAAAAAAAAACCTATTTTAATTTATTTTGTGATTTTATATGGTTAAGTCAAATATATAATTAAATTTTTAAAATAGTTTAAACTCAAAAAGTTTAAAATATAATAAAATATAACAATTCACTGAAATACTTGTGATTATGCACCTAAAATATTGTTTTTAAATATATAAGAATAATTTTCTCAATATTAGGAATAGAGTGTATGTAAATATAAAAGTGTACACTGAAGTCAACAATGGTGACCGGCTTTATTTTCCCTTCACATTCTCTTCACCCAGATTATTTTTTCTTGATATTTGTATTTGCTCAGTTTCATATCCGAAATGTAAACAAAGCAATTTCTAAAGAATTAATGGATTTGTTTTTAATCTGATATTTTATTACTTCAAATGTTATTATAGTGGATACTTTGTATTAGAAACTGATGCCTCATTTTTATTTAATTAAACATTATGTATTATGTTTATCAGCCAGCACATTTGAGAAATCTTAGTAAAGAAAATGTGTTTGCTAGCAGTGATTGAACCCTTTGAAGGGGATACAACCTTTTGACCTGGCGTGTTTTTGTCAGGCGATATATATATGTGTGTGTGTGTGTGTCCCCTATATGTGTGCATATGTAAAATGTTTTTTTTTGTTTAAATATATATCCATTTATTTGCAATTGTTTGTTTGCCAAGAAAGGTTAAAGATCAAGTGAATAATTGAAAATAATTCTATTTTCCCAAAATGCAAATTGAAGAAGTCGGAGGAGAGTGCAGTATCAAGTGTTCTGACATGCACCAGTGACTTGACCTGTTTCTCATGCAAAAAAAAAAAAAAACAAACAAAAAACAAAAGAAAAACAGTGGGCTAGGTAGAGAAGAACAAAAACCAATCACAAAAACAAAAAAAAAAAAACAAAAAACATTCAAAAATAAATAACAGAATCCTATTTTTAGAAAATGAAAACGGGAACTTAACAAAAATCTTAAGGAGAATGTTTCCAAATTTTAAATTGGAAAGAAGAGAATGAGATGGAAATCTGTGGAAAAATCATGCAATGAGAAGAACGGAAATTGGACACTTGTTAATGAAGAGTTTTGTTGTTTGTCCATTGGGTCAATAAATGGTAAATGGAACCTCGGAAGGACAAACTTTAAAAGGACCCATAATTGGGGGGGGGGGAGCCAAAATGTTTTATACTAAATCATAAAAAGGAAAACAATAAAGTCGAAGATAAGAACTTTTCTGCATCCCCCCATTTTAAAGATATTTAATCAAGAATAATAATGAAGTAACATCTGCAACCACTCATATCTGAGCATCGGGGCCGTCAGTCTCTCTCCCTATTACATTTCTCTCCCCTGGTAGCGGAGATGGCAGTGAATCAAAGAAAGTTTGATGAGGCCATTTGATTTTGGTGGACAATACATTTACTTGATTATTTTACAGACAAACAATTGATTTCATATCAATAAAGCAATTGGTATTTTTAAATTTAATTTTACTTTTTATTCCTCCTCTGAATGCTGACTCTTGAATAAATTCTATAAGCTGAAACTAATTGCTATTCTTGGGAAGGCTGCCAATTAACAATATCAGTGGTAACACTACACTTGAAGGTGATGTAAAAGCAGCGGACTTTCAGGGTAACAATGATAAGGAGGAGGAGCTGAATTTAGCCTCGATTTTGTGGGAGAAATATTCTGTAAGTGTTTATAATGAAACAAATGTAACACCAGCACAAGTAATGTACCCCCACACCTGTTATAAGCAGACCATTAAAAACAAACAAACAAAAAAAAAAAACAGAAGATTTTAAAAAGCTGTTAATGTCATGGCATAAATATCAGTGCTGGTTTATGTTTGGTATCCAGAATTTGCCTCTATAAGTTATAAGAGAATAAAAATGGAAATAGAATGAGTGAATGACCATGACATGCTGTGAATACAAAATATTGTAAATTGGAGGGAATTTTCATCATAAAAAAGCAGTTATTTTTGCAACAAAATGAAAAATGAGTTTAAAAAAAAAAAAAAAAAAAAAAAAAAAAGAGAGAATGAAAAAGACAAATCATGTGAAATCATCTATGAAAAAAAATTTAAACAAAAGGTAAATGAGAAAATGCAAAACGATAAAATGAAATTAAAGAAAAAGAAAAAACTCAAAATGCTTCGTGTTATTGAAAGGAAAACAATTTTTAAAATGGTGATTGTAAATCAAAAAGAACAAAATAAAGTCAAAAATCAAACCAGTTATATTTTTTTCTCATAAAAAAATTCATAAACTTAAAAAAAAAAAAAAATGCTGGTGGTTTTAAAAAGAAACTCAGGAAGGTTGGGGACATTATGTAAGTAAACCCTGTTAGTGAGCCTAATGATCAGAAAGGCCCAAAGAAAAAAAATATTCAATTAATTTCCGATTTTATCATAAAAAAAAAATTATGGTGATAGATTTTTAAGTTCAAAGAAATTCTTATAGGGACTTGATTTTTTTATTTATTGAAAATGAATGCCTTTAAATCACCGTCGTTTGGGGGGGGGGTCACCCGATAAATTTAGTGTACGACAAATAACAGGCTTACAAACTCAGAGTGTATGAAATTGTTTTTATCTTTTTTGTTTATGATATTTAATTCTTAACTCACATGCATCAATATCTGTCAAAATTTCCGAGATGAGGTCTTGTAACTATTTACATCGTTCAGACTGTTGTCCTCATCTTTACTATCATATTTACAATGGCAACGTCACGAAAGGGACAAAAATGATGACAACAGTCTGAACAATGTAAAGAGCATAAATAGTCACATTTTTGTTTGAACTGATGCATGCAAGACTCAAATTTTAATTCAGTAAAACAGATTTATGTTTATTGGGTTTAAAATTATTTCTGATTGAGTCTGAATAATATTCAGGACAATGCGTTTTATAATGAGAATTATTTAAGTAAAATGGATGAAGTTTTGTAGAAGAGAAAATTCCATTGGAGCAGTAGCAGTCTTATACAGGAGATTTCATTAAGTTTTTTTGTTTTAAATCAATACATGTTAATTTTACAAAGTCTGATTCCTTTACAAGTAAAAATAACCAAAGTTCCTAGACAATTTAAACTGGTCATTCAGTTTTCATACTGAAAAATTTTTCTTTCAATATATAAAGGGGGGGGGGATGGTCATGAAGAGAGAGAAAGAGAATGGATTCTTTTGTTTTAGAATTAACAAGTCAGTACTATTTTTATCGGCCAGGCCAATTTGATAATTGCAAAGTAACTGAAATATATATGGTTGCTTTTTGTAAATTGAATGGAGTTTTTGTAGTAATGAACTTTTAGGGATAGTAAACACGCATTTCCTGTGTCAATAGGTGTTATCGGATGACATTTTCTTTAGGAAGGGAAAGAGAGAGAAAAAAATCCAGGAATGTTTAGATTCATTTTTGAAATCGTTGACAGGAATTGATCTTGTAGAATAGACGGCATTTTCAAAGAGATCTGACAGATTTAGGTTAGAAAAATATTTGGATTTTAAGCAACAAAGAGGGAAACAAATATTTGGAAGACGAAAAGGATATAGAGAAGCTAAGAATAACTAAAAGCATTTACACAAGGAAGAATAGTAATTTGTCTATTAAAAAAAAAAGAATAAAGAGGATATTTCATGCACATTTTCCCCCTATAAGACTTGGCTTTATCAGACAGATAAACAAATTTGATGACTGCACTGACCTCTTAATAGAAAATTTTAAGAATCTTATTTTAGTATGAGATTCAATTTGGCTGAAATCTGAAATTAACCTATTAACCACAGACGATGGAAATTCCTGTTATTGTAGTTTTCTAGGTCAACTAAAAATTACAAAAAATTTCTGCTGCAGTTAATTGTTTAAGAATTGAAAGTGTTGACAGTTTTGGAAATAATGACTTTTTTTTTGTGTTTTTTTTTATTTGTTTATTATTTTTAGTCACATTCAATAATTTGGAAAATTTAATCTTAAATAGTCTTTTACAACACTTTGCTGAATATATAGGATTTTGCCAAGTCTTCAAAATAACTGCGTTTAAGGTCTGAATAATAACATACGAGAAGCTAATAGAAATGGACCATTTATTAAGAGTTTTATTTTATTTTATTTTTTTCTGAACATGTAACTAATTTGTTGTTAACCTGAGAACTGACAAACAGTATAAGCCCCGTATTAAAATGTTAGCAACACAATCAAGTTTGATATGACTTATAAATAACATTTTCTTTCCTTTTTTTTTTATTGTTATGCTTCCCATGAATTGAGTTACAGATGAGGATCAATATGGCCAATCTAAAAAGGGAAAACAAAAATGTCTAACAAAAGAGAATCTGTTATTCTTGGAAATCTAGAATCAGTTATGAAACATGCTTTTTAAAATATATATTTCTAAACAAAAAAAAAACAAAAAAATTTAAGGGAGCTATAAAAGGAATTTGTGTTAAGAAGGAAGTAAAAGATATTTGTTAATCTATTTTGTTGGTGTGTGTGTGGGGGGGGGGAGATTTTTTTTGTGCCCAAAGTGTAGGGGAGAAAGAGAGGTATGAGAAAAAGGGACCACAAAACAATGACACACACTGGGGTAAATTAGAACACCATCAAAATACAACATATTATTTCGGGGTTAGTTGGCGGCATCCAGATCTCATGATAAGACCATCTACGTCTATTATAATAACGATAATAATAGTAAAGGGCATCCATGTCTTTTTTTCTTTTTTTTTTTTTTGGTAAGTTTCTTTTTTTTTATCACTTTTTTACCTGGGATTCTATATGACCACATGAGCTCTGTAGGGTCTGAAGAAAGAAAAGACAAGATTATAATTTTTTCTATTTCTTTTTTTTCTCAAAAATTGCTTAAAAGAAGAAAAAACTTTTCTACAGCAACAGCCATTGTTAATAAATATACACACCTTGAAGGTTGATATAGCAAACTTATATATATATATATATATATATATATATATATATATATATATTGCATAAGACCTATTTACACCTTTCTTCAAAAGAGTAAAAGAAAAGAGGAAAGTATGGTTTACAAATTCACCATATTAAAGTACTTTATATGATGTAACGTTCATCAAAGCAAACTGGTTTCAATAAAATTGTTAAATACACAAAGTTTGTAAAATATTTTCACACAAGTAAATATGACAACACACAGATCAATTGATGCTCTGTCTATTTCGCTATTACTTTTAACACTAAAGTCTTTTCTACAGTCTTACTTATACAAGAACACAATTATCACATGACAATAAAAATAAATACGAATCAGCAATATTATCAGTCCTGATCTGGTAGCCTGGCTTCAGTCACTTTCACACTGCCATAAGGTTGCCTCTGTATCTTTTTTTTTTTTATAAATACTTTCATGGTAATTTTTCAGATGAGCTCTTTGCTATGGTACCTAGACTTTTTGAATTTAAGTGCAATACTAGACTGACATCAATTTACAGTTGAGCTGGCTAAGATGTAACCATAAATTCTATGCTAACCGTTTCTTTTCTCACTTGTGCAACTTCCTTTCAGCTTCATGCTTTCCAGTCTATTTTAATCTGCAAAAGCTTAAATGCAGTGTTAATCGTTATCTGCTGCTGTCCTGATTACTCTTTTCACTTCTTGCTCATTAATGTTTCTAATTCTTCCACATCCATTAACTCCTTGTGTCTTAGTGGCTTTACTGCATTGTATGGGGTGAAACCAAATACCCCCCCCCCAAAAAAAAACATGACCATAAACTGATGTGGCTCAAAGCAGTTACTTTTCATATTTCTATCAATTGTCTGTCACTCCTTTGCAAAAGCCAAAGCTAATTAGGCACAAGAACACAAAGAATAAAATACCGTGACAGTACCAATAGTTATTAAATGCTCAATCTTTTCAGTTTATTGAAATAGAAGAGGTATAGGAAGTTGTGGAGTGTCATGATTGCTCATATCCTGAAGGGATATGGCATATAAAAGAGGTAATAATATTTGTGGTACAAAAATCTGAAAATTTGTTGACAGTTGCAACAAAACAGATTTCCACTTGTCAAAATTTATCAAGCTTTGAAGCCGATATCCGATTTATACACATTATATTCTTGAAGTTGAAAAAAAAACTTTTTGGTGTTATGCTGTCTAGAGTTAAGATAAAATCATAGCTTATGGTTGTTCATCTTGTTGCAATTAGTTTCTGAAAAACACCAAATCCCAAATGGAGGTTTCTTAAATCATAAAATTATAGGACTGTGTCTATTTTCAACCTGACTTTTCTTTAAGAAACAATGTAGAGTATAAAATTATTTATGAAAATGTAAAAACAGTTCAAGTGAGTTAGCAAATTGCTAAGTGAAAAAAAAAAAAAAAAAATAAAGAAGGTTTCTTTGTGGTTGAGTCGTCAAAGTCTGATCTTGAAATACCAACACCGAAAAGAAGTTTGAGTATTATCAAAAAGATTTGTTTTTCTAAATTTACTTTTGACGTTATGAAGAAAGACATTTATTGTGAATATTTCTCTCGATGGTAAACATTATGTATGAAACTGTGGGAGGGGAAAAATATTGTAAATTTACTTAGAACTACTTATGGTGAAAAACAACAAGTTGCTTTGAAAAACTGGAAATTGTTTAAGCACATCCTAATGTCCAGATGAAAAGTTTGATAAAAGAAGCAAAGAAAAAAGAAACAAAAAGTCATTAAAACATCATTGCTTGCAAGTGATCAATAGTGTAAGAAAAAAAGCAGGTGATAAAGCTGTAGCTTTGGGGAGATGGCAAAGATGTTAGTGTTGTTATGATGGCAATCACTTAAAAAAAGAAAGTACCCTCCCCACTATTTTCAGCAGATGCAATTTCATCACCAAACAAATGTACAGAAAACATTTAAATAAATGAAAAATTAAATGTTTTATACATATTTTTCATATAATAATAATAATAATAATTCAAACAAATAATGCATCAATATAAACAATAAATTCAAACAAAAACAAAATTTCAAAGATACAATCATAGAAAAGTAAAATATGGACAAAAAAATATTTTATGTGGATAAGAAAATCATTGAGGAAATATACTATTTTTACACACATTCTTATCTTTCACATATAATAGTTTAATTTCATTTATCAAATAAAAAGAGATTATAATTCCAAAAGTATTTTTTGATAAACTAAAATATCATACCTATAAATCAATTTAAAAATATTTAAGTGTTTAAATGATAGCCACAAAAAATATTAGAGTCATCTCTCTCGTTTCTATATACAAATTGATAAATACAAGTTAAATTCTTTTTTTTGTTTAGGGATTCTGTAGTTTTTGTCAAAATTTAAAATTAGAAGAACCCATGGGGACAAAATCAGATTATTTATCAGCAATATCTAATTAATAAAATTAACTTTTTAAAAGTTAACACATTTATTTTTAGGGTGTGACATGAAGGGACTTCTATCTACAAAAAAGGATTATTGATTGTGAAAATGTTTTTCAAAAGGTGTCTTTTTTCCCACCCCTAAGTTTGATATTTGTAAAATTGTGTCCAGAGAATACCAGTTACATGTAATTTATAGTTGAATAAGAACAATTTCCTTTAAATTAAAAAAAAATAATAATCTTTTAAATTTTGCCATATTGTGAAAAGATTTTGGATGAAAAGGAAATAGATATTAAATAGTCATATGAACACATCAATCATTACAACAAAATAGATTTTAGCATTTTTGCACTATGAGAATATGCTAAGATGTCTTAACCCTCCTCCTCACTATAAAAGAAAATACATAAAAATCTAGTTTGCTCATTTAGTCAGATTTTTGCAATTGGTTAGGAATGAGAACTTTTCCTCAAACCACTTCATAAATAAACGTTTTTTTTTTCCTCATTAAATTTTGATTAGTATATATTTTTTCATAATTATCAAAGCTTATAAAAGACGACCTCAGCAGATATCATTTTTGTTGCACTTGATTAACCCCAAATACTGCCATTCTTCAGGGGATGGGGGAGAAGAGGCTATGACCACATTGGGCAGGTTATCAAGTCCAGCACAATCATTTCTATTATTCTGCAATATTTTTTTTCATTAAATAATAATTATTACAGAGAAATATTTACATCTATAGAAATTCAACTTTGATTCCAGTCAAAAGTGACTTTGGTACACAAGTAATAAAACGTTTGCAGCATTCTCAGCAGAATCAGATTAGTCGAAATTATTTAAGATCTCAATGTTACTCTATATTGAAAGTTATTTTGCCCAATTTATATCTTACATGGATGGATGAAAATAGTAAAATTATCTTCTGCTTATTGCATGGAATTTGTTTATACTGTGAACTATGTAATGGGTATAAATTTAAAATGAAATTTCTTTAAGACTCTTACAATACGATAACAAGTAGTGGTTGAATTACAAGTATGAATGAAAGCTGTATCAGTTCATCAGTCATTGAGAGAATGTTGCTCAAGATCTGAGAAGCTTAAAAACAAAATATCAATTTAAACAACATTGGAGACATTTAGATGGGAAATAGTGAATAATAAAGGCATGCAGTGCTGGCTGTGGGCTTAGGTAACATAAGAATATATACAGAATAAAGAATAATGTAGAATAATAAGGAATAAGAATATATACAGAAAATGGTGGGCATCTATGGATTGATGGATAGATAATAAATACATTAATAATAAAAAAACAAAAAAAAAACAACAAAAGAGTGGGTAAAAGAAAAAATAATTAAAAAAAAAAAAAACTTCATATTTCAGCCAAACTTATTTTTGTTTTTCTAATCTAAACACACAGATCCCAATAATCACAAGAGACAAAAGTGACACTGGATTAAGAGAATCTACTGATAATTTGACAAACGTGATCCACAGTGATGGTTAGGGTTAGGGTGAGGTAAGACTGGATAACAATACTAAGTCAGACACAGGAAGCATTAAAAGCGAGATTAATAGACAGACAAGTCATTAATGAAAATAAACAGAATCTGTTGTCAGAAATGATAGTCTTGCCTCTGCTAAAATGAAGGCACCATTTATATCTGGTCAGATCCAGATGCTAATATACAAATCGAAATTTCAATCAGCAGTTTTTAGGCATACTGACACAGAACAAGATCTACCTAATTTCAATTGCTCAATAATTGTCTCTTTTTATAGAAGATTTTGAAAAGGGAACATTACACAATTAGAAGAAATATGAAAACACTATAAAAGAAAATGTAGAGAACAAAACTGTTCTTTTGTCACTCCTTATGAAAAAGGAATGAGTGAAAGTAAAATTCAATTCTTTTTTTGTACTGAAGAAATGTTTATTAAATAAAAAATAAAAAAAACGGATATACGATTGAAATATAGGAAGTTAAATGTAAAGTTATTTGATTACTATCTTAACTTTTCCCAGTGACAGATTTTGTTTTTAACACTTTCACTGCTGCATTGTTATAACATCGTTGCCTGGCTGTGCTGGCCCATTTGTGGGGAAAATAGGAAATTGCTATTTACAGCAATTAAATGACTATAAAGATGCTGATATCTTAGGAGTGCTGCCATTTTTAGTTTTCATTGGATTAGTTTTCACTTAGTGCACAGTAAGTTAAACAACATCCTACACACCATATAATAAAAATGCATCACAATTGTATGTTGGTTTGGAAATAACACTAAGCATTAGTTTATAACACAAACATTAGAGACTGACATTTCAGAATGTCTTGAAAACGTATATATATATATATATATATATATATTATATATATATATATATATATATACATTGCCATCAGGCAATTCCAGATTCATAAAGGCCTGTACAAAATGGAATTCTCAGTATCCTTCTGTAGAACCACATTTCTATTGCTTCAAGTTTTCTCTTCATCCATGGGAAGATTGTTCAGCATTCACTGCCATATAAGAGGATGGATATCACATTCCAATTCAACACTATTTTTTTTTTTTTTTGGTAACGAAACTTTTCCATTTCTTATCATTTTGCTTTTGGAATGATTCATTCGCTAGTCCAATGTGTGTTTCGATTTTGATGTTGCATTTTGCATCCTCCGTTAAAGCATTTCTCAGATATTTAAATTTCTGTACTTGCTTGATGTTGACATCTCCAATTTGTAACTGACATCTTGGGCTTTTCTTCTTGCTCATGTCTAGCTAGATTATAAACAAATGCTATAGAATGAACTAGCATTTCATGATGTCTTGAAAACATTATATTATTTTGACATCAATCAATGTAAGTTTCATAAAAAAATAAGTACATCTACATCAATGGAAGTGTTAATTAAACTATCAACACAGACAATATAATAGAAATGTACCGCAATTGTATTGTGTACTACTATATATATATTGGATTGCAAATAGCACTAAGCATTAGTTTGTAACAGATACATTATCGGCTAACATTTCATGATGTCTTGAAAACGTTTATATACATTGATAACAGGCAATGTAACTTTCAGAAAGATGTGCAAGTACATCCACAGTAGTGGAAGTGTTAAATACTGACTGACATCAAAGTTTAAACTTTACACTTGATTCTGTGCCAGCATTTTTAAAAAAATCTATTTTTTATGGGCAAGTACTGAATTGAGAATTTATTTAAACTTATAAAAAGAAAAAAAAGTAGAAAGAAAAAAGAAAGAACTTCAACAGATTCTGTTTGTTGCTTTAATAAGTGTTCTTAACGTCGTAGTTGAATAAAGAGGAATAAACAGAATAGCATTAAAGGTTAAAGTTCATGATCAGCACAAGTAGAAAGAATTCAAAAGTAGAATTGGATGAAGAATGAAAAGCAATATTTATTTCGTATCTCCAACAAAAAAAGATTTTATATATAAAAGGAGTGGGGGCAGTGGGTGTACAACATAAGGCGGTACGGTCAAATCTTTCAATACTCAACAAACAATGGATTACCAATTCCTTGATATCTGTACAGATTTTGTAAACCAATTCTTTCCATAAAAAATATGAATTAAGGTTGGTTGATTTTATTTAGTGATGTATCAACTCCTCCATGGATTATTTAATGCCAAAAATTAAAATATTTTATCCATAATTTTATACTTTCAGGGTAAAAGGTACTTTTTTTTTTTTTTTTTTTTAAGTTTGTAGATAATAAAATATATTGCTAGTAATTTCACAACAAAAAAATGTATTGGACATTTTTTTTTTTTAATAAAAAAAATTTATTGCTGGTAATTTTACTATAAAAATGTATTTTTATACTTATTTAGTGTTGTACTGATTGTCATTTTACTATAAAAATGAACTGGTGATTTTTGTTTGTGGAGGTTCACTATTTGCCTATAGCTGGGATCCTAACATGTGCTACCACCCTGGGTCAGGATGGACCTGGGAACAACAGTAGTTAATAAATTAAGGAAGGGGACTATTTATGATTCAGTATGAAAAGTTTCTAACAGAGTAATTAGTGTTAAATTTGGCAAACATTTATTTATGAATGTGAAACTGTGTGAATGTAAACAAATGCTACTTAAACTGTGTTAGGAAAGAGTTTCTATTTGACAATTCACATGCCTGTTTTAAATATTGCTGCCACATCTGGTCTAGTGCTCCTGCCCACTATATATTTAGAGATTCTTGATAAAATCCAAAGAAAAATCTGTAATGTTATTGGTCCTGACCTGACATCTGTTTCAGGCACTTTCCCATCATTGTAACGTAGCTTCCATCTGCCCTTTTATATAAGTACTTCTATGGTACCTAAACTTTACAAATTTAAGAGCAGTACCAGATTGGCCTCATAATTTTAAAGTTGAAATACCTAGATGTAAGCATAAGTTCTATGCTAAGAAGACTTTCTTCTATTGCACTTCTTGCCTGTGGAACTCTCTTCTGGTGAGTTGCTTCTCAGTCAAGTTTGATCTTCAAAAATCTAACTGCAATGTCAATCATTATCTTCTAGCTTCTTAATTCTTGTTCTTTTACTGTTCTCTCTCCTTAATAGTAGTTTTGCTCATATAACCCCATTGCATCTTAGTGGCTTTATTGCCTTGCTCGAGATGAAATGATTAAAAAAAGATGCTATTGGCTGGGAAATCATTACTCAGAGAGTAAATAAGTAAAAATCTCTTTCACACTTCCTCTTCCCATAATTTATAATGAAATTTTTAATCTGCCCTTATCCAGATTTGAACAGATTTATCTTTCTCTGCCAATTGAGGGTTTCGCAATAGGTGGACAAAACTGAAGCTTATTTTAAGCTAAGTGAATTAATACGAAATAGCTAAAATGTTTTTGCATTTTAGCAGGGACCTGCCTATTTCCAGTGTTAAGAATTTGAGTTCCTTCTTTGTATTCCAATTCAGGTCTTGTTTTCTGAATTTCTTTTCTGTCAGCAAACAATGTTGGAATTACATTTTTCTTGTTTTTTTTCTTTTCTTTTATCATTTTGATTAACGAGTGTTCAGGTGTCTGCAGAACAAATCTAAAACTTGTTTTCTTTCAATCCAAGAAACATTTGTGAAATGACATCAAAAACCTTTCATGTTGATAATTGAAAAATGTACATAAGAGTATTTTGCAGAAGCAAGAACAAACAGTTTGAATATCAATTAATGGCAGGTGTATATTGCATATACAGAGACACACTTTTACAGGTGTCTTTTGAGTAAATGTGAAAAAAAGACATTTCCCAGCACCTGAATTTCATAAACTTTGCTTTTATAATTCCACAATTCTTAATGGGAATTCATAAAAACTGATGAGGAGAGAAGCAAGCAAGCTTTGAAAGTTCCAGTTATTGGTTATAGATGTGGAGCCAGCATGTATAGACTTAAATATTAAATACATATTGAAATAGACATTATTATTTTAAATAATATTGAATGTTTAAAAAATAATATTACGTAAATTTTTTGTTATTTTCATGAATTTAACAGACTTAAAAGAGAATAGTTTTGGAATTTTATGAGGGGAATTTTTTTTCTTTTTTGACAGTTTTAAGATGGTCTCCAAATAATGCTTTATCTAATGGTTTTGCAACAATAAAGCTCTTTAGCTCTGAGTTTTAGATTTATTGATTCATTTTTTATGACTTATTAATCCAGGTTAAATCCCTAAAATATTTTTAGATCGTAAGAATTTTTTCTTTTGAGATAATGATTTAGTGATACAAGTCTTACTAATTAACCCATAGACGGGGAGAAGAGATGGATTCATAGTGAATATAACAACTGGAATTGGAATTTGGCTCTTCTATTAACAATTCTGAGCTATTACAGCAGCTGGTATTCTCAAGCAGTTACCCATCTAGGTACTGAGTAGGCTTAAAATTGCTCAACTTTGGTGATCATACGGGAATTGGGGTTTCAACATGATATGGCCATAAGCAGAATTTTAAAAGATTGCCATTTCTATTTTGGGGGAAAGTTTAAGGTTAATGAGTCACATTTTTGATGCTGGTGCTAAGAATTTTGTTTGGTGGCCAAAATATACATTGCAGCATATCAGAAATTGGCAAAGAGAAAAGTATTGAAAGAACTGACTCAAGAAAATAAAACATTTAAAAAAGAAAAATCTATTGAAACAAAAAAAAAAAATATCAACAGATCATAGATGTTGGTCCAGCCTCCGGAAATGTCCTGCTCTGTAGCAGGTAGGTGTGCTGGCTACCAACACCCAAGCAACAACAGTCTGCGTACTTTGTGAACTGAAATAACTTATATAAAAAAAAAAGGGGAGGTAAGTGATGTTGGAGTCAAGCAAAGGAAACACATTGCCTGATGATGATAAATAACAGACCTTCAGCAGCTGGGCCACAACAAGCTGCAAAAATAAAGACTTTTCTTTTTTTACCTGAGATATTTGTGTTACATATATAAAAGCTGGATCAGAAAGAGACAATTTTATACTGAATGTATTTAAAGTAATATTTTTAAATTATGAAATACAAAATCCTGTAAAATTATAAATATCAAGGATTACTATGTTTTTTTTTTGTTTTTTTTTTAAATCCAAGGAGAAAGTTGTTGATCAATTTTTCTAAGATTTAAAAATAATACACAAAGTTCAATGAAAGAATAATCCCACTTTATATAGAATGGGATGAGAAAAATTCAAAGAGAGTTGGACACAAGCATTCCGAGTATCAGGAAATACGAATCTTCAATGATGACATAAAAAAAAAAAAGAAAGTGAATTTCATGCTAACAAGACCATTAAGTCAATACAATAAGTCAGATAAAAATTCTAATCTAACAAAGAAAAAGATTATTTCAAATCGACACAAAATATTGCAATCATTTCAAATAGAATATTAATAATAAAGGATTATAGAACTTTTACTTTTGTTTTTTTAATAATTTCCTTCATTACAGCAATAGTTTTTCTTAAAAATAAGGTTATTTTAAAAAGTTAATTCCTGTTCTATTATTGTTATAGCTCCTTGATGTTTTTCTTTTTCTTAAATTGTTTCACACTAAGTAACCCCTGCATCTTAGTGGCTTGATTCCCTTGCTTTGGGTGAAATGATTAAAAAATAAATTCTGAATTTCCTAAAGACTTACAAAGGAGAAATTTCCTTGATGTTGAAAGTGTCAATGAAATCTTTTCATCATTATGGGATATAAAAAAAAAGTACTTGTAGCTTTTATTGTGCTGACAGTATTAATAAGATTATAAGGATCATAGTTCCAAAGTCTGATGACTTTCAATTCAAAAAAAGAAAAGAAAAAAAGGTTATCATAAATTGAAGTTGACATTTTATAATTCAAAACATTTTCAAGTAATTTAATTTTCTTAGCAGAGCAAAAAAAAAAAAACACTTGATAAAATTTTATACAAAAATTAATGTAAACGATGTAAGTGACAGGAAGAAGAAAATTAAGTGTCATTTTTGTCTTGTTCATTTAATAATTACTTTGTTACTGTAATCAAAGATGTTAAAGAAAAAAACAGCAAAAATAGAAACTTGCAACACA
Organism: Acanthosepion esculentum; assembly: GCA_964036315.1. Taxonomy (NCBI): domain Eukaryota; kingdom Metazoa; phylum Mollusca; class Cephalopoda; order Sepiida; family Sepiidae; genus Acanthosepion; species Acanthosepion esculentum. Next base: position 91,924,188 of record OZ038499.1, on the reverse strand, counting down.
GGGAAACAAAGAAAAACTGATAAAAACAAGCAAAACATTCTCTGCTTTCTATTTTGTTCCTTAGTAAAAAAAAAAACAATTCTGAGAATTTTGTACAAATAGACGCTCACCTTTGATCGCTTCGGCACACTGAACAATTTCAGCAACAGCAGTGGCAACTTTTCGTGATACAGTTACTAGATTCTGTTTTATTTCAGGTGATGGTTTTTGAAGAGCCTAAAAAAAGATAAATTGAAGAGTGGGGGGAAAAAGACTCATGACAAAATCTAAAGGAGAACCATGAAAAACAAGGAATTCAAGTCAATATATGAACATTTTGAATGTTTAATTCCTAGATTAGAATATCTAGGATTGAAAGAGAATTAAAAAAAATACCTTAATGCTTGTTTCAAAAATACTGACTTAAATAATGCTTTTCTGATAAATCCAGCATTTGACTTGTATGTAGAGTCAAATTTATTTCCATTTAGATTTTTATAAATCTCTAGCCAATTATTTTTTCATATATTTTGTGTTGAAATTTACTTTTAACTCCCACATAATTGGTCCTTCTTTAAGGTGGAAGGTGCTGAAAATGGATATTGTTAGAACAATCAAATTTTTTAAAATTTCATTCTGTAGTCTACTAAAACAATAATATCTACCAACAACTCTTAGTTCAGTAAATCTGATCTTCTGGCTTAGTAAGATTAAAACAATATACAAAAAGAAAAAGTAATAAACGTGAAGTGACTTACATAATTTACATGTACAAGAACATCTTTATATGCAACAGCACACTGATGACCAGCAAGGAGTGTTTTTTGGCGTATATCTGCAGTTTCTCCAGTAGCAGCTGCAGCCTAAAAAATTAACAATAGGCATTGTTATTAATAACAGTGATAATTCTTTCACACAAATCTTCTGGAAAACGGCAGTAATATAATCAATGCATCTCTACTATCAGTCATTTTCTCAGAGACATGATGTAGCTTCCTTCTGTCTTCTCTACAAATATTTCCATGGCAATTGTCCTGATGAGCTGTTCTCCTTAGTGCCTCGACTGCATTAATTTAAGCACGCTACTAGATTGGCTACTAGGTCTCAGTTTTATTGTTGAACTAGCAAGATGCAATCGTCAGTTCTATTCTTATAGTTTCTTTTCTCTACCATGGAACTCCCTCCTGATTTCTTGCTTCCCTGGAAGCTACAATCTTAAATTTAAATGTAATGTTAATTGCCATCTTCTGAATCCTATCCCTTTATTGTCCTTCTCATTTTCTTTCACTCCCTGTGTGCGGATCTATTATGGATGAACATACATACATACATACATACAAAAATACAAATCACATACAATGCCAAGCATTCATTGGCTAATAAATCACTAATACATTTTCTACAGGCAATTTACAAATCGCAGTAATGCGACAATTTTGTAATTGCTCTATTTTTAAGTAGTCAATTTTGTGCACTTTTGGGAGAAGCGGATCACAGAAGATTTCTTAAGTCTCCCCAAAGCTTGCTTGCTGATTGGTTGATGCCAACCAATCAGATCATTTGTATGTGCAGAATAATTTTTCCCACGTAATGATTTGGAGCCTATAGTCGCTTATTTAAGCCAAGATTTTTCTAATCCCAATTAGTGAGAATTCAACTGCCAAATGAATCCACGACAGTTGATACCATGCGCCAACCTTCTCACTCACACACACCACTCACATGCTGAACATACCATGTACACACTTATAAAAAAAAACTCTTCTTATACAGCAATATCTTTCAAGAACAATCATTACAAGAGACTCTCATGAACATTCTTCCAGTGAACTTTGAACCAAATAACTATTTCTCATTGAACACTAAAATAACAGATAAAGAGAGACAACTCTTGGTTAACTCAACCTTTTCTTACTTAAATGCATGCTTTCTTTCACATTGTTGTTTGATATTGTACATCTTGTTAAATATATATTTTATGTGTAACAATGTCTTTTGCTTATCCTTTTTTGATTGAGCCTTGTTTCCTAAAGTTAAATTAATGTGGTGAAGTCCACCACATCTATAACCTAGTGGCATTATCACTTTGCTTGGGGTGAAATGATTAAAAAAAAAAAAAAAACCTCTTCAAATCTCAATTGGCAAATCTTTGTTGGAAAATGAGTGAATATATTGAATAGAAATTAAATTTATATATTCTATTCACTGAAGTTACATCGGTTTTAGGAGATTTTATATATGTGTGTGTGTGTGTGTGTGTGTGCGAGAGAGAGCACGTACGCATGTGAACCATTTTGTCTCTTACCTTGCAGACACCAAGAAGATCAAAGATAGCTTTACGTCCTATGTTGGCTGCAACAATAACATCATCTTGATTCCCAGAATTACCAGCTGCAACAGCTTTGGTTGTTGCCGTGGTAATTGGCTTGGTGTATTGAATTAGATCTTCAGCGGTAGCTTTTTTGTCAGGAATGCTAGATGAATCATACACCTGAATGACCAAGAAAAGGTAAAGAGTTTATGATATCAAGTAAAGAATCAAAGAAAAGGAGCCAAACAATTCAAACTGAAACTATGCCAAACATTACATCACCAACCTTTATTGAATCCATTCTTAAAAAATTCAATATATGTTTATCTAAAACAAACTATATGTATGTAAAAACATTTCCAAATCAACATGCAAAAAAACAACTAATGTGTTTACTAGATATACAAAGTGATAGAAACAAAAAGAAAAAATCTAAATGAAATTAGCTAGATTATGTCCCCAAAACACATGAAATATAAAAAATAATTTAAAATTTAGAATTCCAAGCATCTTTTGGTGCATGTGTAGGTGCACCAATATAAACAAAATTTAGTCCGATGAAGTCCTAAAGGTTGAAAATGCGTCACACAAACCTTTTTCCCACTTTGTCATATTGTGTGTGTGTGTGTGTGTGTGTGTGTAAAATTTCAGATACAGTATTTCTGTAAAAGGACAATATGAATAAAGAGAAAAGGAAAACTTATCTTAGTTGACATGTTTCATCCTGAGGGACTTTGTCAAGGCAAGGCAAATGCAAGGATTTTATTTTGTAACAAGTATTTACATACAACAGCAAAAATGTTATTGGTTTTACAAAATTTTTAAATAAAATCCTTGCATTTGCTTTGACAAAGTCTCTCAGAGGACTAAAACGTGTCAGCTAAGATAAGCTAAGCTTTCCTTTTGTCTTTAATCTCACACACACACACACACACACACACATATATCATGAATTAAATAAAAAATATATAAGTAATTAAACTAAAGTTTAGGACTAATTTAAACAAAAATAACCCTAAACAAAATTTGTAGCTCTCCATATTTACCTAAAGAGGAGAAATACATTGGAAATACTTTTTAGCTCCTCTAATACCTTAATTATTTCATATTCAGCAGAAAACAAAGGTTTGTAAGATATTTCAAAATAGAGGAGACAAAGCCAATGAATCAAAATATATTACTCTACCTACCATCTCTATCACAGCTGCAATTGAAAAGAATTTATCTAAACTTAACATAAAATTTGTTACAACTACTAAAAAAATAAAGACTTAATACAAAACAAAATAAGTTAAAACTTGGAGTTTACTCTATCACCCGTAATTATTGCTACAAAAAATACATAGGAGAGACCTCAAAGAATTTAATTAAAAGATTATATGAACACAAATGGGATCTTTTACAAAACACTCACTGCATTAGTTTCTTACTGTAATGAGTTTTATAATTTTTCATTTAAAAAAAAAAAAAAAAAATGATACTTTAATTAAAAGGGGAAGCAATTTACTGAGACAAAAATGTATTTAATAACAAAAGTGATGGAAACAAAGAAAAAGAAACTAAATGAAATCAGCTAGATTATATACCCAAACACACATTAAAAAAAAAAAATCTCTCTGAGTGCGTGTGCACACATGCCTGAATGCGACTTTGGTACAAGAATGACTCTCACTGTATTTGCATCAGAGCAGCAGTACCAACATTTAAGGTAAAGTTCATGGAGGAAACAAAAAAAACAAAACATTCAGACAATTGAATTTTCACCAAAGTAAATATTTTTCCATTAATGACATTGGTCCAATGCATGATCACATTGACATTAATTGCAAGGGAGAGCAAAATGCAAGCTCTTAATTTTACTAATTAATAAAGGAAACATTTGAGATTTTTTGTTTCTATTTTTATAATTTGCAAAATCTTGATTGATTATTTATACAGGCATGAACAGGAATTATCTTCAATACATTTCTTTTAGGCAAGCAGTCTTTGGTCTAAATGTCCTTGATACATAAGAGGTAAGATATTATGAACACAAGTCAATAATTATATAATGTGCACACACTTTCGTATATCTGTAACTAGGACAATAGATGTTTAATAAAATGTTAAAATAAAATTGACATTTTGAGGAATAGATATTCCTATAAGTTGCAGATGGATGAAGAAATTGAGAATCTGTCTTTTGAATAGATAGTGTTCATTGTATTTTCTTTATTTTAATAATTGCTTAGAATAAAATAATTCTTTCAGATCTTTTGTTTTTTTGTCTGATATCACATAAATTTATCTATACTAAATCGTTTTTTTTTTGTTTAACTGTATCAAGTTGACATTGAACTGAAAATTTCCTTGCCAGCTGACAAAGTTTTGTGTTGTAGATGGGTCACTGCAGAGGAAAATAAACAAACTACTCCAGGCTGGACACACAGACATACACACACACCATCCATTTTGAAACACATGGCCCATTGTAGATTGCAGTTGTTGACAAGCAGAGCCACTGTCTTAACAGCTGCTGACAACTTACAAACTGTCACTTCCTGAAAGTCCTTAAATACTCATTGAACTCATGTTGATAATATTATAAGAATACTACTTATGTATCTGCTGTTTTCACATTGCAAATGACCACCAGCATACAAAACATTGCATTCATTTTGCTTCAGGTAAGCAAGTCACAAATTCATCACACTTAAATGGGCCAAGAAAAAAAAAAGAAAAAGACATTTTGGTGCAAGGCATTTGCTTATTGCGGTTATAAAAAACTAGTAAAAAATTTAGATTTCTAAATAATGTGGGTACCTGTAATGTGTGCAAACATCCCCCCAACACTATTTTAAATATGATCCAAGAGTTTATCGAGATGATGATTCTGACAGAAGATATGATGTAATGAATGCATTGTTCAAAACCATGATGTTTAAATGGATTAAAGTTCCATTTATTCTTTCTACAAGTGAATATTCTACCAGCTGCATTAAATTTAGGTTTTGTCTAGTCAAATATTAGTTGGCTGTATTTTTGGTTAGCAGCCATAGAGAATAGGAGACTCTTGGTTTTGGAGAGAAAATAATGGTCTAACTTAAAATTTTGGGTGAGAGAAAGAATAAAGTGAAATTGAAAGAACTACACGAAAAGAAGACAAAGAAAAGAAACAGAAAATGTAGTTTTATGACACACAAGTACAGCCTTTATGTTTATATTAAAAATTTTGACATTTAACTGTTGGCATGTCAAAAACTGAGGACTAATGCTATTAAGGGAAACTCTGCAAGGTGGAGACATTAAACCCCTTAAAAAAGAAAAAGTAATGAGGAGGATAGTGAATTTTCAAAAGTGTGGCAGAAACATCGACAAAGAGTGGTCACCTTAATTTCCTGTCCGACAGCTTCAATTGTTGACTCCAGGGCCCTTGTTCCTCGCTGTGTTTTATCTTCAACGGCTTTCACCGTTTTTAACAGAGATGTGACATTTGTAACCATTGTCTGTAAAAGAAGAAAAAAGGATCACCTGTAAGAATTGTAAAATGACAAGGACATTTTTCACAGGACCAACAAATGCAAACAATGAAAAAAACATTTAAAAGAAAAAAGAAAAAGGAAACCGGGAATCTTAAGCAACAAAGAAATGAGAGAGAGAGAAGTTTTTAAAAAAATTAAGGAGTCCAAGATCCGATTTCACCCCCCCCCTCCTTAAATTATGAAAGGCACTTAAATAAAAGACATAGATGGAAAACCCAGTACAATAGGGAAGAAAGGTGATTTTTTAAGTTTTTTATTTGGTGCAGAGGGAGGTTTTGACATCAGAGATACTAGGCATATATATATATATATATATATATATATATAAAATAGGCCTCAAGAACCCAGTCTTCAAGCTCTTTGGTGTAGAAAGGATTTAGATTTATAATATTAAAGAAATGTAACACAATAGAATAGAGAGCGGTGTACATAAAGATAATGAAAAAAGAAGCAAATTAAAAAAAAAAAAAAAAAAAAAAAAAGAAGGGGCCCAAAAGACAAAAGTGGTTTTAAGAACAGTTTCTGACAATGAAAATTAGAAAACTGAGAATGAAAATGAGGGAAATTAGTTATTTATTTTTTTTTTAGTTAGTAGAAACAGCCATGGTTTAGTTTTAACCAGATGCTAAATGCTCGATATCTACCGGGTTTCATTTTTTATCAAATTCTAAAACATCCAGAAAACAGCAAACCGATATGAAACAAGTTGAAACTAAACAGAAACACAAACAAGATTAGTTGAAATAAACCCGAACAAAAACATTCATTCACAACACAAAAACAGGATAACAAAACAAAAAAAAAAAAAAAGAGGGGGGGGGGCTGAGCTTTAAAAAAATTTAAATTTTCAGAGTGGTGGGAGGTGGGGAATGAAAATGATCAATCCCACATAAGAAAAAATCGTGGGAGGTGGGGAACTGGAGAAAATATTGTGCTTACTAATATAATATTAAGGGAAGACAAGAAAATCTTTGTGGCAATAACACACACATGGAGAGAGTAAAATAAAAAATATTTAAATTTTATTGTAAAGAATGATTTATTTGCTAGTCGTAACAGGGAAAAAAAAGGCTGAGATTTAGTTCATCAAGCAAAAGTATACACTCTAAGATTTTTTTTATTTCTTTTAAAATAATAAAAAGTAGGAATTATTTGATCTCAAAGCTCAAGAAGATTTCCTTTTATTTTTTTCAAGACTGAACTGATTTTAAAAACTATATTTACTGAATTGGTCACAAAGTGAGAAAAGACAATATAATCATAATAACAGCAGTGACATTTCACCTGCTTAAGAAGGAAAAAGAAGAAAATATAAATAAGGAAAGAGAAGAAAAAGGAAAAAGTAAAAGTAGAAAAAGAAAAGAGGAAAAAGGAAGAGAAAAAAGGAAGAGAAAAAAGGAGAGGGAAAAAAGGAGAGGGAAAAAAGAAGAGGGAAAAAAGGAGAGAAAAAGAGGAAAGAAGAGAAAAAGAGGAAAGAAGAGAAAAAGAGGAAAGAAGAGAAAAAGAGGAAAGAAGAAAAAAAGAGGAAAGAAGAAAAAAAGAGGAAAGAAGAAAAAACAAACTTTACAAGAAATCAAATCTACTTAAAATGACTTAAAAATAAATCTACAAAAGATAATCTTTTATATAAGTAATTCTATGTAGAAATAATTGGACATAAAGAAACTTATAAATTTGTTGAAAGGAGTAAAAAAAAAAATCTCAAAGACTAAATTCTCTATCCTTTTGGCATTTGGCTATAAGCCTTTTGAAGTAAATATCTCTTTACAAATAGATGGTTTTCTTGACACTAACTTTAAAAAAAATTTTTTTTTAAATCAGTGAATAAATTTGACTTGAGGAGACCTTGAATTGTCATCTTGTTAAATAAAGAGCTACATTTTAGCTAAGCTCAAGGAAAGCATCCATGCAAACTTTTCAAGTTTTTTTTTTTTGATTAGATAATTAATACTTTTAAGAAAAAACAAAATTTAAGAAAAAACAATTAAATAATATTTTTTCTTTTTCAATGTTTAAAACTACAATAATAAATTGGAAGGAGGAGCATATTTTTGGAGCTTCCTACTGTTCTTAAGAAAAAAAAAAATTCTTTGAATTTTGCCCTGGAACCAAAAAAAATAACAGAGAGAACAAGGCTATCAACATAAGATGATGAACTTCTGCTACCTAGACTTTACAGATAACCTCATTTGAATACCCCATACACCACAAGAATTGGAAGAGATGTTCAATGCTATCCAAGACTGTGAGTCAACCAATAGGTCTTAGTTGTGCACCTTGGGAAAACAAAGGCCAAGTTTAATAGCCATGCTAAGCCATCGCCAGTTATTGTAGATGGAAAGATCATCGAGGAAGTAGATAGTTACGTGTACCTTGGAAAGTATATTCCAAGAGATGGTACCCTATTTCCAGAGGTCAAAAGAAGGTTTGTGCAGCCTTTCGAAGAGCATATAGCATCAAGAGAATTTCCAAGTTTAACAATTGAAACCAAGAGGAAGCTGTTCAATGAATATGTTCTGCGGGCGATGACTTATAGAAGTGAAACATGGGGGCTCAACACTACCACTGCTGAGACTTTTGCAGTGGCCTAACGTAAAATGAAGCAAATCATACTTGGTATCACCTCACATGACAGGAAGAGCAACACAGCAAACTGGAGGGAAGGAGATAATTGAGTCCATCAAACATCAAGGGCAAACATAGATGGGCTGGCCATATCTCTCGTCTCAACGATCTGATCTGATACCTTGGCCCCACTTGGCCAGAGATAGGAAGTTGTGGGGGCCAACCAGGGAGGAGTTCCTCCAACAAGAGTGAAAAGGCTCTGAACTTGGAAATTATACATACATACATACATACACATATATATTATATATATATATATATATATATATATATATATATATATATATATATACACACACACACACACACACACACACACACACACACACACACACACACACTCGACTCTCTCCCATCAAATTCGACATATGAGGGTCAAGCTGATCAGTTCCTAAAAACCGACAGCCCGACACCAGCACATGAGATTTGATTATAGTGGTGAAGGTTTTGCGCAGAACCATCCACACTTTTTGAAGGACCAAATACAGAAACCTGGTGCACTACGTGCCACAAGGTCCCCAAACGACACTCCACAGGTTTTGAATTTAGAGTTGTCCTTCTAGACCAGTTGCCATTTGAGGTCTGTCCTGCTATTTACCCATAGCTGGAGGGAGAAGAGGATTCATAACTTTCCCAAGGGTATTAGCATGTAAGTGAATGTAATGGATTATATATATATATATATGAAAGAGACAAATTGTAAATTTCATCCATTGGATAATTAATATTCAAAAATTCTTTATGTAATTTATTAACTAAGTAAATCAAATATTGTCAGATTAAATTCTCAAAAATAAGCATTTCTAAAGATTTTAAAAACATGTGTGGATTTTTTAAAATTATTGTGTCATAAATAGGAAAGGTTGACACACATATATAGAAAATAAGAAATAGTTTAATCCAGAGAATAATATGGTACACAGTTAAGAACACAGACTAATGTAATAAAATGTTAATTGTTAACTCCTCTCCCTTAGTAAAAGAGAGTGCTGTTTAAATAGTCTTAGTCCAGTCCATCTTGTGAGGGTGTTCAGCTACTCTATAACATTAAGAAAGAAAGAAAAAAAAAGGTATTTTTTTCTATGATCTGAGGAAATAGTTGAGCAGACAAAGTTGTCAGTAGAAGGAACAAAAATTTTCAAGCTCCTCAAAATTAATCAAAAAATCAATGTATAAAACAAAAAAAAAATCTTAGGTGAATTATAAAAATGAAAACCAAATTCAAGGCAGTTAAATTTGAAAAATGTTTTTAATTTTATGCAGATAACAGCACCCTTACATTAGCTGGACAAGGAAAATAGCAAAAGCCAAACTCAATTCAGTATCTTTGCAACAGATATGCATATGCAAAAACAACTGTCGTGAAAGGGTTGGGTTTTACTTGTGTCTTTTTGGTGGTGATGGTTGGTGGTGGTGGTGGGGGGGGTTACACTTTCATTATAGATAAGTAAGGAAATGTATTCAGAAGTCAACTCAAATGAATATAAAATGACTGGTAATATTTTAATAGCATTTAAATAAAAAAAAAAAAAAGTAGAAATGAAACAATTTTGAAAAAAGAGAATTTGAATTTTTGATGAATGGTTCGATTTAAGAGACACTGACAAAAAGAACAAGGTAGATAAATAAGTAAATTAATTTTAACTTCATTAATATTAAACTTGCATTTTCCGAATTAAAATATACACAAAATTATTGAGAAGTAAAGATATGTCCAGTATTTGAAACAAAAGTGGCAACAATGCAAAGAAGAATCCAGACAACGAGGAAACTAAATTATCTCAATTATTGTCTTCAAGAAGGACAAGAACAAATTTATACCAAAGTTTAAATTGTTATTTTGGGGTCAATTCCCACTGTTGTTCAGATTTATTAGAATATTTGTTTAGGATGGGTGGGTAATAGATTCACAGAAGAATCAAAATATGTAATGTCATTCAAATGAAGTTTTGTTTATAGTTTTATAAATTTTTAGCAATTCTTTGTCTTTTTAACAAGAATGAGGATCTTTAAATCATTAATAATTAGAAAGTAAACAACACTGGTTTAATTTGGAGAAACAGTGGTCTGAGAAATGGAGGAGAAAGAGTGCTTTAAAAATGTTTTATAGAATTTTATAATAAAATTTATTGCTTTTATATACAAAGTAAAGTTCTATAAAGATAAACAAGAGTCCGATAGGTGTGGATAAAGTTTGGTAATTGTGGGCAACTGTAATTGAAAAATTAAGGTGGTGGAGGTGCTGCTTTTGAAAGCCCAGCAAGATGAAAACATGGATTTTGCTACTTGCAATTTCTCAGAATGCTTTTTCAAATACTGTATATTTCTGCCTATAAGGCAACCTTTAGATAAGCTGAGGTCAAAATATATAGTAAATTTTCACGAATTTATCCTATACCTGTAGTATAAGACGACTGCTTATTGATTATATAAAGATGATGTTATTGGAAATGCTGTTACTGTATCCTTAGAAATTCAAAAATAATGTTTTTCCTATACATGTCCTCGAAAAGGGAAACCATTGTTTTGTTTGTTTCATCACATGAATCTTGCGAATACTGAGTCTTCTTCTCCTTCCGCTTCTTTTCCTATAACTAATCAGTTACAAACAGCCTGGTGTGCTAATGGCCATTTACTTATACTTCAACAATCACAAAATACTGTTGATAATGTATGGTAATAGCACATTCCACTTTCAACATCCATCAAAGGATTTTTATTTGAAAAATAAAGGTTGTATGTAATTCTAAAATGATAATGAATTTTTAATGAGAAATAATATTATGTTATCCTAAATATATTATTTCTGCCATAATTAACACTACTATGATGATTATTGAAAATTTAGTCAAAAATAAAGGTTGCTGTGAACGCAATCATAACTCGATGTTTACATTTTCTCAGCTGAACTTGCATTGATACAAACTGATTTCATTGATATGGAATTATTCTTCGAATAGGCAATTTATTACAAAGTTATGCCAGTAATATATAAGGTAGAAATAGTTTTATTACTTCTATTATTGGTTTATTTGGTAATGTGAATCTTTTAATGTATGTTACTGATTATTGCATTGAGGTTAGTCTACTAACAAACATCACTCAGAATTTAAGATTTCTTTTCTAGTTGCTGGAAGACCCTATGTCTGGCGACAGGAATCATCACCATGTCACACAAGCAGGAGGATCCAGTCATGGCTGTCAAACAATTTCTGCAACCACATCACCCCTTACAGCTGGCCACCTAACTCACCAAACTGCAACTGACTTGATTATCGTGTGAGGCACAGATGAGCGAGAGACCAACAAAACTCCTTGTAACACCAAAGATGAATTGGAGACGAGGATTATGGCAGCATTCACCAATTTAAACAAGGAGACCATCCAGAAGAATTGCAGGAGATTCCCAAGTTGTCTGGAGGCCATGGTTGAAGCCAATATCAAATTTATTGAATAAATTTACTCTTTAGTATTTAAAGATATTTTTGTGTAATTTTGCTAAATATATCTGTTAAAATGAGATGCCAGTGTTATTTTCATTTTTGCATCATTTAGATCTCCAAGTATTTAGATCTCCAAGTATAGGATTGGTGTATATGGAATAAGTTCCAATAACCAAAAAAAAAAAATCAGTCAGTTATGTACCATGCGGGATACACACTTACGCGATCATGTATCTTTCGATACATGACTGACAAGGTAAATTTTTTCCCCTGCAGTAGGTTGCCATTTCTTTATGCGGTAGACCATTTGCCATCCAAGGCTATAGAATCCGGTCTATCCTGCTATTTACCCATAGCTGGGGGAAGAAGAAGAGGATTCATATCTTTCCCAAGGGTATTAGCGCGTAAGTGAATGTAATGGATTTGACTGGAATTTGAACGTGTCTCTCTGATTCCTCAATCCGAGCCATTATCCATTACTCCATCGTGCCTCCTACCAAAAAAATACTATTCTTAAAAGAGTGCTCAATACAGAGTAGAGCAAATATAATTATTTCTTCGAAAACTGTAACATAAATATGTTATAAAATCACTACAAAAATAGCCATTTTGTTTCAACACTTCTGGTGTCTTATCAAGTGATGGTGTTGATTCAATATATATACACACACACACACACACACACACAGAGGAATAAACTTATCTATCTATATAATAAATGTGAAAATCTGTCACACTTTTTCAATTAAAGGGACACAACTCTCTAACTTTTAAAAATCTCATCTATATAAACGCAAGTGTCAGTGTATCACTTTTTCTACTTTACTCCTAGGGGATGTAGCCCAACATATCATACCATTTTGCAACCAGGCTGACTGTGAGCAAATTAAAAACATTCTGGGCCAGATCTGGACTGGCAATACTGAAATTCGGGATTTCCAAGTTTTCATTACTGTGATTGTTTTCGCCAATTTTTTATGTGAATTTTTGCAACAAATTTTTTTGTACAATAACAATTTTTTTTAACTTGGAAATAAATTTGGGAATAATCAAAATTAATTGAGAAATCCAGTGAAACTCACTCAGGAAACAAAATGTAATTGTTTGTACAGAAAATAAGGGCCTATGTACATCAAATTGTCTTTAAATGAAAATGTAGACAGAAGAATTATCGTTGAATATTTAAAAGGTAAGTTTAAATATTAATGTAATACTAAAATGCAGCAATCAATTTAGAGTTCTTCTGTAGTTAATGTTACCTATTGCATATAGCAGTAATATGCCTCACACAAAGCAATCTCTGCCAACAGAGGGCCAGATTGCAATCAAAAGGGTTAAGGTTGTAGTGAGGAAAAGAAAGTCCCATGCAAATGAAAACCTAAATTAAACAGCAGCCAGGAGAGCTTCCAATGCCGAGAACATACAAAGACTTAGGCACTCTCAAACTCCTGAACAAGCTGAAGGTCCAATCAAGAGCACTCCACAGGAGCTAGCTTAAATGCTGCTTAATAGGGTGGCTTTTAAGCTAGTGTGTGTGTGTGTGTGTGTGTGTGTGTGTGTGTGTGTGTGTGTGTAAATAAAGCTATATTTATGGGTTAAGGTGCTCAATATCAGGGATAGAGCATATGTAAATGTCCACTTTTATATTTATATAAAACTACTATTTATGTAAAATGTTCACTTATATATATATATATATATATATATATATATATATATATATATATATATACATTTCCATCTTATGTTTAACAAAGACGTGAGAGTCCCATGTTATGGCTAACATATGGCACAGTTCCTTTATGGAAAAATGTCTTATGAACCAAAATGAAGGTGATTACATAATAACCAGAGAGAGATTACCTACATATTTATGATTAAGCAGGGTCCTAACTTATATTTCTTACAGAATAGATAAAATAAATATCTGTAAAGTTATCAATTTGTGGTAATATAGAGCACAATGTACAATAAGCAATCACTAAATGTATACAGCTGGCCACACTATTCATTGAAATGGAAGTATATAAGTCTTTGAATAAAAATCAAAAAAGGATTATTAGTTTCGTGGTTAGACATTTGCATGAATTTGCTAAAGAAAAGTCTGCATATTTTATATGAAAAGAAACTAGTGCAGTGTTGGTTATAAAAAGAAAAAGAAAAACAGTACAAGAAATTTTATATATATATATATATATATATATATATATATATATATATATATATATATATATAGAATAATATAGACATATTGTGTTTGTTTATTTTTATACTGATCTTTTCCAGTTCTCTAATCAGTTTCTTGATGTTAAAATGAAATTCATCAAGGAAGGTGCCCAAGTACTAAAAATCTGCATTCCGATGATTGTGATGTATGTGTTTTTAAAAATTACCATTGCAACGGAATGCAGATCTTATTACAGCTACAATAAGTTTTTTTTTGTCATTTACTCCTGAAGATGATCTTAGAAAAGGCCAAGAGAACTTTGGTTAAAAAAAAACAAAAAACTATGGCACCTTCCTTAATGAATTTCATTTTAATATCAAGAAACTGAGAACTGGAAAGGATCAGTATAAAAATAGACAGACGTAATATATCTGTATTATTTTTTTTTTTTTAGTACATCTAGCCTTTTTAGTATTTTTATTTGGCCTTATAGGAAGAGCACTCATTGTTAAGCTAAGGGTTAATATATTAATCTCAAAAGATGTAAGTGAATTCAAGGCTCATTGGTATGGCCTTGGTGACAAATTTTGTCTTGTCCAACAGATACCTCATCAGCAATCTATCAAGTTTACTTTGTACATGTACAACTGTCATAGTATTAACTTGATAAAATTTTCATTGGTATAGTTGACATTGATCTTCAGGCAACCATCTGTTAATTATATAAGATTTTTAGGAGTATTGGCTTCAGATATTTCCATGTTCTATAGAAAGATGTCATTTTTGATACCAAGCATATCCTCCCTTGCCTTGTATTTCAAATTGATTTTCTTTGAACCATTGTAACAAAATAGTGTTTTAAGGTATAGATCAAGATGAAAAATTCAGTTATTTTTGTAAAAACCGTTGTCAAAAAAATTTGGATGAGTCTGCGACTCAACTCACTAATCTTTTATTCTTGATAGTCTGAAGGGGATTTTGGACTCCTACCAATATGACTTGCTAGAATAGTTTAATAACTTTAGAGCTGCAAAATCTGACTATTTAAAGTAAATATGATCTTGAGTTTTATACAACCATCAAGCACAATACGTCCCCCCCCACCACTACCACCACACAAAAAAAATTAAAAAAATAAAGAAGAAGGGGTTAGTTATGTATGGTTGAACACTTGTACCTAAAATCAGTGTCGGATCAGTGCAATCTGAAAAGTGCTACACACAATATGGATGGATGGATTGGATTTTATACATGTGGATAGTGTATGACCCAAATTTGGTTGGAAGACAACTGAATATAAACTCCAAATCATATATTGTGAGTAGCACAATTCATGATTTAATTATAAACCATCTCACTTTATAATATATAAGGGGATGCTGAAAAGTTGTCAGCTTGATTCACTTCGTAAAAATCTGATCAAATATTAGAATTATTTTGGGAATCCTCTCTAGGTTGGGCTGAGAACTTTTCGGAACCCCCATTATACAGTTGCACCAGAGACCGGGGGGGGGGGATATTCAGTGAATTATTAATATCAATAAACCAAATTATATTTGTGACCAAAAGGTTGCACCAGAGACTTCATAACTTCCAGTTCAATATTCTATCCTCAAAACTAATTTTAGCATTTATTTAATCCAATTAGCTACATCTAAATTTTTTTATATTTTGACAAGATCATACCATAATTATTGTAATTGCACCCTTCCACCTGCAATTTATAATGTTTTTAATCTTTTCCCAACCTTTCTTAGGTAAGGTATTAAAGAATTATTTACATTCAGAATAACGTCTTCATCTTTGTTGTCATCATTCAGCTGTTGTGGTCTTCAGTTGTGTGTGAATTTTGAACTGAACCCTTTACTTAATCTACAAGGATAGATTGTTCTTGTTATATATCTAGTACTGTTCAGTTACTGCTTACCCCTATTTCCACAGTCTGAGTCTGCATTACCCAGCCCAGGGATTGAACTCTAAATTACTATGCTACCAAATTGTGATAATAAAGACGCAGACATTAGTCTGAATGTAAATAATGATAACACATCCCAGAAATTCAGACTGAAAGGAGTTATTTGTTTATAACATCACAAATATCAAGTTAAAATAGACAAACTGAAATATTGTTTTAAAAAAGTGGGGAGGGTGTAATAATGGGTATTGCAACTATTTGTTTATATCACTAACATGAAGCAGGTCAAAATGGCAGGTAGAAGTGGAGGCTGAAGAGTTCCCATTTCTTAAAAAAGAGAGAGGAAAAAAAAAAAAGAAAAAAAACTTGTACCGTCCCTGATTTTTAAAAATTTAGACCATCCCAAGACAAAACAATCATCCTTTGTCTTATCACACACTTGCTGAAAGATCACTCAAAAGGAAACTACAAAGAGGTCTAGGGTGTCCTCTGGACTCACCATTGGAAACAACTCGTTAGGCCAGGTGTTGTGATGGCCGGCTGGCCATGGGCTGCAATACTGCGACTGCTGATGTGCTGGTTGTTGTTGTTGTTGTTGTGCTTGTGTAGGAGGAGGAGGAGGAAGAAAAGATTGAGACTTGGTGCACATGCGCAGGTAGATGTGTACGAAAGCCCTCACTGCACTTGGTTTGTCACAGGTGTGGGGGAAGGTTGCCCTACGTTTCTCTGGTAAGCACGCACATACATACATCGACAGATAGATACACAACCAGTCTGGTGTACAGAGTTCAATTCATCTTGATTGTTTAGGGGTGTTTTTTTTTTTTTATCCTTTTCTTTCCAATCTTCTTTCCTTCTTGTGAAAATGGTCCCAGTTCACAAGACTGGACTTTCGTTTTTTTTTCCATTTTCAGAAATTGGCTTTGAGTAAAGCCTGTTTCTGACAGTTTGTTACACATGTGCTTTCTTTTTTAATATTTCAATATTTAACTCCTTTTTTTTCTCTTTTTTTTTTGTACACGGTTGTTACAAGATGATGAAAAATGTGGTGAAGTAGGTGGTGTCAGTGTAAGTAATAAGGAAGAGGAGGAAAATAGCTAAAAGTCATATCTAGGATCAAACAATTTTCAGCTCCAGGAAACATTCACTATGATATGGAAGCTCAGTAATGATAAAATCTATGGCCCCTGAGGAAATGAGTCCTAACAATAGTATCATCAAGTAATATCTAGATTTCTATGCAATAAGACTTTTTTTGTTTTTTTAATATCTCAAAATACTCATACACACAAAGACAAAAAAAAACAAAGAAAAAAAAATAATCTTAAAGAAAAAAAATAATTGAGAGTTAATTTCAATCATGTGAAGCAACGTTTTTTTTTTAGTTTTAAAAAATGATTTTTATATTATTTTATTCCTTCATTTATAAGAAAGCAAGAATAATATCATAAGATTGAATTTCTGTTAGTTAACATTTTTTTTTTTTTAACTAAGCAAAGGATTTATAAAATTAAAACATTTAAGATTCCCGATAGATTATAAATCATTTCTGAGCTCCCACCACTACACAAGATTCCTTTCCCCCCACATTAAAAAAAAAAAATCACCCCGAAACAGCAAAAACAGCTTTCATACCTACCATTCTGATAAGAATGGTACAAATGCAGAAAATCA
Source organism: Acanthosepion esculentum (assembly GCA_964036315.1). NCBI lineage: Eukaryota > Metazoa > Mollusca > Cephalopoda > Sepiida > Sepiidae > Acanthosepion > Acanthosepion esculentum. The sequence goes on along the minus strand of OZ038499.1, from coordinate 91,906,553 downwards.
GGAATTGCATGCAAGTGCTTAGATTTTCTAATATTGAAAAATTACAAAACAGCTTATTTATTGATCAAGGTAATGTGTTGCATTATCTTCAGTTAGATATATATAACAAATTTTTTGCCATAAGTTTTAGAATTGAGTAAATGCCCTAAAATCTGGTTTAACAATTAGAAAGATTTTTTGATAAAACTAATTTACCATTTTTTGCAATCATCTGATAGTACCAAGATTTGTGACAGTTTGAGGTTTAATTATTGTCAATTAACTGAGTAATTAAGAAATGTTATTGCATTTAAAATCATTCTAGAACCAAGAGAAAGATTCACTAATCACCATTTTTGGCAAAAAGAGAATTTGTTAAAATGCTTGTTAGGATGTGCATAAAAAAATCATGATAGTGGTTTTGCAATATCAGCTTATTTTCTCCTTTCATAATCTAAATATTCATTTTCATTTAAATATTGGTCATAACATCTGAGTAGTTTATATTTCAAAAGCAAATTTTTGTTTCACTTGTACAATTAGAAATAAATCATATAATCTGGTAAAATACATTTTTCTGATATTTTTCAAAATGAAGAGAAGGTTGAGAGCAAAAAATGTAAGCAAGTTTTGCGCATGTAAAAATAAACATTTTGTGTCAGTAATTAGGATTGTATAATAAAAAGTCCAGTTTAATTATATCCTACAAAAATATTACACAGACCTATATATATATATATATATATATATATATATATATATGTTAAAGAATTAAAAAAAAATTTTTTTTAATCTCACATTTTTCATCTACTGACCCACACACTTGAGAAAACTTACTAAAGAAAATGTGCTCTCCAGTAGGATACAAACTTGTGTCCCTCTTTGCAGGAGTAACCACTGTCTGATTTGGTGTGCATTGACTGCTGGGCTACACAGTCAAGTAAGGTTCTGTTTGTCTTTTTTACACATTCACATTATCTTCTGTCAAAGGTCACATTTTCTTTAGTAAGTTTCCTCATGTGCGCAAACTGGTAGACAAAATAAACACTGTTTAAAAAAAAAACAGAGCATCTACTCAAATATGGGTATCCACTAAAAATAACAATTGAAGTAATAAAAATTATTTGTGTGTGCTTTTAAGCTAATGCTTACTTTTGGAATATGTAAAGATTCCTATATTATTCAAATAATAAAAAATTCAATTCTAAATTTGGTTGATAAAGTAATAAAAAAAAAAAAGCCAAGACAAAGCAAACAAAAGGAAAAACATAGATGCAGCAGAGGTTATATAAGGCATGTGAAGAAGAGAATTAAAAAGATGTTTTGCATTATATCAGTCTATAGCCATAATCTAATATTATATTATACTAAAATTAATATCACACACTCAAGTGTGCATATAATGAACGGACATTCATGCTTATAAAGGGAGATAACTCTTGGAAAACGAGTGGTTCTGACATCATTATGGTTATAATAGAAATATTGAGGCTAAGCTTGCTTTTTTGTTAGCGAAGCAGTTAGTGCACGTTTTTCATGTGTATGTCTATGCACATATATATTATATATATATATATATATATATATATATATATATATATATAAAGGGTGTATAGCGGCCTGAGTTTAAATTCACACACTTATAGGGCAGCAGCAGCAGTACAAGCAAATTAGGTCAGAACACATTCAAGGCTCCCATCTTACCCCTTAGAACTGGCTGTGCCACTCTGAAATCTGATTTCCACCTCTGACATAAACAATAAAAGCTAAATCAAGAATATCATGTTGAGTGAAGGAAAAGGTGTCGGATTAAAAAATACCAATCAATAGTGAGATTCAGTTTCAGGTTAAAAACAATTTAGCAAAAATAAAAATAAATAAATAATAAAAAATTACAAGAAACATAGAAGAATCATGTGACCCTTAAATTACGTTTGTTAAATTGAGATGTGTGTGTGTGTGTGTGTATATATATATATATATATATATATATATATAAATAAAGTGATTTCTTGAAAATATGTAATAATGTCACTTAACCCAATTTTACTGTCCTAGTTCATTTAGTAGAGAGAGGGAGAAATACGAAATAGTTAATATATTTTGTATGCATGTTTTAAAGAATATGCCAAATACAAAACGTACAAAGACAGTTTTACATTTTTCTATTAACTAGTTGTTCTTAGCAGTTGATTAACAGTTAAAAAGAAAGTTGTTAGTCAATAACAAAGCAAGGAATAAAAGAGATTCCAAGCCAAATTGAAAAAGGGATACAACCTTGTTAACAAGGATAAATTACAAATGTTTACCACATGGTTATAAACTAGTTTAAATTGTTACTATAACTTGCACAGCTCAACATCACACCACAATTGTTGTTATACATAAAAATAAATAAAAAGCATTGAAATAACAAGTCTAGCTAAATTTCTTCTTTATAGGATTTTATTACAAGGTAATTATGCAGGAGTTTTTCAAACAAAAAAAACAAACGCATTAAAAATGTAAGTAGATAGAAGAGAATTTTGGGATCCAGTATAAGTCTTCAGTGGTCTATGAGTAACAAATTCAAAGTTTATTGTGATCTTGAGTTTGTATAATAAATACATATGGACTAAATAATTTCTGATGGCTATAAAGAAATTCCAGATCAATGTACTGTTGTGGAGAAGGAAAAGTAAAAGGGGTTTCAAGAAGGTGCCACTTCCTTCAGCTTAAGATATTGCATCAGAGAGAACCTCACAGTCGATAAAAAGTAAGAGTCATATTTGCCTTTCTTTTTCTTTTTTTAAATTATTTCTAACACAAGCCGAAAGAATGGCAGCTAATGGATACTGCATATGGCCCAATATTGTGTTTAATTCTGTAGGTTTTATTTCTTTAAATGACCAGCAAGTGGACCGAGTTTTTTTTTTTTCAATATTTATTAACAGAATATAACTGTTTTCAAGTTTATTTTGAAACAATATCTGAATAGATTCTTTTAAAGCATATTCTCCAAGGTAAACACAACCTTTAGTGGAGAAAAAAAAAAAAAAAAAAAAAAAAAGCTCTAACAAATTTGAAAATTATACTGAAGCCAGTGACCCCCAAAACAGCCATCACCACTTGAAACATTGAGGTGATGAATTTGATAAGCTCTAGGTTAAATTAGAAGAGAGAAAAATATTTTCTGTATGCTCAACTCCTGACTTGAATGTGCAATACAAAAATTTGTTTGGTAATACATTCTTAAGTGAATCCAGTAAAGGACAATGGACGGTTAATTTAAGAATAAAAAAAACAAAAACATATCAAAATCTGGCAGGTTAAAAATTATTGCCAATTTAAAACTAAAATCTAAAATTTAATGGACGGTAAAACTGGTGAGTAGGGAGGGATATGTACAAATGATGACTAATGAGTTATGATTTTTTTTTTTTTTTCATTAGTGATGAATTTGATATATATATATATTTTTCTTTTATTTTTCTCCTGATTCAAGTTTGTGTTACCTATGCTTCCAACATGTGGACAAGATCCTAAATAAAGAAAACACAAAATGTACATCAGTCTAGAGTGATAAAAATAAGGGCGGGGAAGAGAAAGAGACACAAACTTAACAGAGAATAAAAGCAATTATCTATAGTGAGCCATTGTATCAATTATCAATTTCTAATATTTATATAAAGCATTGAAATACAATTTATGCGTCAGATGGGCTTGAGATCAGATGTTGTCATGATAAGAGTTCAAGTGTACATCTTGTTTATATAGATGTGATTACCAATGAAACAAATATAGAAAATCTATTTCAAATTTTATAATATTTTCCAAAAATGCCAACTCTTATGATTTTTAGTTTCTTTTACAATCTTGAAGTAGAATAATTTAATCAGAATTTCAAGTCTGGCAATCAAAGTGGGTGTCATCAATCATCAAAAGCAACAAAAAAAAAAATTAAAAAAAAAAAAAATTAATATTTCATTCTTGATTAATCAGGGAAATAAAACAGCAAACAGAATCTGGAGGAATATGAGGGTGCTGAAAAGTTCTCGGCCTGTTTCACTTCCCAAAATCTGACCAAATACTAATCAGAATTTTTTTTTTTTTAATGGCTTTTTAGTTAGGCCAAGAATTTTCCATAAATTGCCTTATATAATGAATTAGTTTTGTTAATATTTTGATGTTTATTTGCATCATCATCAAATAATGTCTAATTGGTTGTGATGGTTTAAAAAAATATACAGATTGACTATAAATGGTACTAAGAAATACTTTCAACAAAATGCATAATTCTTGTGAAAGTCAAATCTTCTGTAGTTTAGATAAGTAAAATCTTAACATGACTTAAAGCATGAAACATTGACTTAAAGCATGAAACATTGACTCATAGCAGAAAAAGTAAGGATATGGACCATTTAATAACTAAGATTTTAATATCCCCAAAAAGCAAAATAATTGTTTACAGATTTCAGTCCCTACATAAGAAAAAATGCTTCTATTAAAGAAATGAATTTAGTTAGAAGTACATGAATTTTTATCTATTTCTTGTCTATAAAGAACAATTTCAGAGAAATCAGTTTATTTTTGGACAATATGATCATCTTTATTATCAAGCCATATTTAAAATATGCCATACAAACTTTCTCTATGATCGGAATTGGTACCAACAACTTAATGCTAATCGTTCATATTAATATTAAAAGGATCACTCATAAAAGTTCAATTGAAAAAACAAAAAGATTTTAATTATTTGGACCCTGAATTATAAAATACCTCTAAAGAGGGGCAAAAATAATTTTCATTGAAAGTTAGTCAAATGTTAGACTGATTATTCTAGTTACAAAGCTAGCAACTTTTTTAATTATTAACCAGAACATATGCTTGAAAAAAGAAGAAAAAAGGTAATCTTAGAAACTAATACAAGTTTAAATTTCTTTGCTTAAGTAAAATTAATATGTGCAAAATTATTTTATATAAACAATTTCAAGTAGCTATTGGTAGGATTTGAACAAACAACTAAGTATAATAGCTTCATGTCTCGCACATCTCGCCTATGGAACTCCCTTCCCTATTACTGTTTCCCTGACAAATACAATCTCCAACGGTTTAAGTGTAGCGTCAATCGACATCTCCAGTTGCCTTGATCTATCCACTTCCCTTCTCCACATCCTTTCATTTTTCATTCCTATCTGTTCTCGCTCCAAATCTTCTGTAACCCCCTTGCCTTGATCGACCCACTGTCTTTCTCTTTCTCCACATCATTTCCTTTACCACTCCTATCTGCTCTTCCTCCAACCCTTCTTTAACCCCTTGCGTGATAGTAGCCTTCAGCCTTGCTTGGGGTGATACGCTTAAAAAAAAAAAAAAAAGCTAAAGCTGGCATTAATGATTCAGTTAATGTTTATAAATATTGAAAAGTTATAGTAAAAAGGTGGAGTCCAATCTTCCTACTACAAAGTGATATATATATATGTATATTTAAAATGAAAAAAAAAAATCAATTAGCAAAATAGTTATAGAGTAAAAAATGTTTCAAAGTTTGAATGAAGACAGGATGAAAAAAGCTGAAAAGATGGCAGCTTGTAACTGGCAAGTGATGCAAAATATGAGAAACAAAAAATGAAGAATAAACAAAAAACCCAAAAGTGAATCAGTGCAAAGAAAAAATAAAAGAAAAAGAAAAAAAAAGAAAAAGGAAAACAAAAAGGGAAACACAAAATTTAAATTTGAACAAGAAAGCAGCAGAAAAAAAAAGAAAAAGAAAAAAAAAAAAGGTAGGGAAGAAAAAATTCTTCAAAAACAAACCACAAAAACAAACAAAAACTGAAGACAGGGAAAATGAAAAAGGAAAACAAATTGATCCCTTTTCAAGAAGCCATAAATAATGAAAAACGAGAGGAAAGCAAGCAAAAGGTGCTGGGCCTGATGAATTGGCAGTTCAAAACAGAAGATTACATTTGGAATAATCATGGGTGGAATAATTAAATTAAAAAATCATTAAAAAATTTTAAATATAAGATTGCAATTGTACTTGGTGTTTATATAAATTTCTGAACCAAGAAAAAGAAAAAAAAAATCAGTTTTTCAAGAAAAGTTATTTGAAATTATTGTATTATAATCTACCCGTTTGACCTGCCATCTACAAACTAGCGACAACTTGAAAGCTGTCCTCTGCTAGGACCTCCAGCAGATTAATCTGGCGCTGGAGGATGTGCCAATGCTCTGTCAAGACCATGAGAACTGGAGGGACAATGTGGCTCTCCTGGGCTCAACATCTTCATGGCAGATTTAGCAGAAGCATTAACTTAACAATTCAGCAGATATAAAATGAGTTATTTCCCCTTAACTTTTGGCAATTCATTGAACTCTGATGAAAGTCTATTAAAACCATTTCTATCACAAGAGTTGAAATCATTTATTTTATTTATGTATTTGAGTATTTTTATAGCTCGGTATTTTTAAGTAACTTGATAAAACATCTGTCTATATTTTTGAGATGAGGTATTGTAACTATTTACATCATTCGGACTATTGTCCTCATCTTTATTGCCATATTCACAATGTTTCTGCCACTGTCTTCAGGTGATATATGTTTGAATTTCAAACCAAACGCATTACTTAGTAGATGGGGGTAGATTGTTCTAATTCCATGTGCTACGCCTTTTTTGGTTAAAAAGTTTCAGTTAATTACATTTTGTAATTGAAACAGAGGTATCCAAAACAGGTCTGGCATGTGGAATTAGAACAATCTACACCTGTGGACTAAAAGGGTTCGGTTTGAAATTCCAACATATATATATATCACCTGAAAAAGGCCAGAGCGTACAATGGCTGAAAACGTTGTGAATATGGCAATAAAGAGGAGGACAAAAGTCCGAACAATGTAAATAGTATAAATAACTTGATAAAACATTTGAAGATAGTGTAGTCAACATTTTATATAAAATATTAAAATCAGATCAATTGCATCCTTTCTATATGTTGAGGAGATAATTACAAACTATGTCCTCATTATTGTGAATATTATATTTCTTTTTAAAATATTTGGATAGCTATATGAAAAAAAAAAGAAAAGAAAACTACATCCTAAAATTATTGAATAAACCCTTTATTTACAATTCTCAACAAATCCATTTTTGTCCTTCAACAGATATTTGAATATAGAGCTGATAATATAATAATACAAGTAATAGTAATGAAAAGAAGTCTATCAGTTCAACTAAATCATGATTCATCACCACCTCACTATATATAAAAAAAAAAAAAAAAACAACTTTAAATCCAGGTATCTATATCAATTTCATACTTGCTCCCTGATAGCAGAATGGGGTAGAGGAAGAAAGAAAGAAAATTTAAAAAAAAAAAAATATCTAGAAAAGATGAAACTTTACTACACTATGCCAGATTTTATTATGCAAGTCAATGTTTTCATAAAATTGTTGGTAAATTTTTCAGCATATATTAAGACGATATACAATATGAAATTCAGCTCATCTTTTTATCAAAAAGATTTACAGTAACTTGGTGTAAGATTAAGTTATGCAACTCAAGGGTTGCCCATCATATTGTAAACAGATATTTTATAGTATAGTAGCTGATATTTGTACTTATATATATATATATTTTTTTTGAGTTGTACAAGTCACAACCAAGACGCTTTAAACTAAGAAAATGTTCAAGCAAGGCAATGCTCGTTCACTATCTGAAAAGCTGACTATTGTCCACCTTGCCATAAAAGGTCTCAAAGGCAACAGATAAAAGAAATGGAATGGTTTCCGGCCTCTACAGATATTAATCCATTTGAAAACTTGTGATTTATCATTAAAAGAGTTGGTCTCTTAGAATTGGAAATATTCAAGCAAAGAAAATCTTTGGTAACCAATAAAAAAAAAAAAAATGCTGAAAATAATCTACAAGTCAAAACAGTAAAACACTAACAAAATCAACAAGGAAACAATGAAAGTTACAGAATGTAAATGAGCCCATATTTATTTGTAAAATATGAAAATAATTTATTCTAGAGTTTGGCATATTGTTAAATAGATGTTTTTTGTGGTTTATATATTTTGAATTTTTAATGTTGAATTTCGTTTCATATTTCTAAAATAATTTATTATCAATCTTTGTTTTTGATGATAGGCATTATTATAAGCTGAAATTCACATTGAATATTTATCATATTTTGAAAATATTTTTACCAATATCAGCTAATATTAATTGTATTGTGAAAACATTGATCTACACAATGAAATCTGACAGTGCAAATTAAAAAGAAAAAAAGATGAATGATGATGTCAGCCATAAAATAAATGATGGGAGTGTGTGCAAGCAAATAAAACAATTTAAAAAAAAGCAGAAGGATTGGCACAATCAGTTATTGAAATCAAAAGTCAAAATTGTCAACATGATTAAAAAAGTAGAAGAAATAATATTCAAATGATTTAAAATCAGCAGAAAGAAATCAAGAGGTGGTGGAAAAAAAAGAAAGAAAGAAAAAAAAAGAAACACAATCAACATGACAGCATTGTCAAAAGTGCTTCTATTACTGCCACTTCTGCTGTCTTCATTTTTTTTCTTTAACCTGAATGAAACCATTCTTCCTTTGTACATCAGGTTCATTGCTGCTGTTTGTTTCTCTAATAAAGGCAATCAGTTTTTATTTTATTCTATTACAGTAACTCTTGGTCCTGCATATTAGAATGTGGTATTTTGAAAAAGATAATATAATCAAGAGGTGTGGGATAAAGTCTGCCGATATTGTCAGCAGGAGTAGCAGTAACCACTTAAGGCAAGGGAAAAACATGTAAATTTCACTAAAACTAACTTTCTGTTAATGCCAAGGTTAAAATTGGATACAGGTTTTATTTTCAAATTGGGTAGGACTAGGTAACAATCCATAAGTTTTCAGTTGACTATTATTATCTATAATTTGAGGCAAAGTTAAAAAAAAAAATGCTGGAAAGGCAACCTGGTTGTTACCAAATTAAAAAATATTTTTTAGATATTTGAAAAGAGGAAATTTGAAGTCTTCTTTACTACAAATCTATTATTATTATTATCATTATTATTATTGATCTGGAGATAAAATGATTAATGTTCAGAAAGTTAGAATTAGCAAAATGGACGCGGACTGGAAAAAAGAAAACAAAAACAAAACAAAAGTTAAAAATGGCTAGGTAGTTTGTTCCCATAGCATCACTCCTGTCATGCCATTGCAAAAGAAAGGGGATACCCGACCTCTGCTGCTGTAGTAACGGCTTTTGAGATCTGAAACATCAGGTTTGTACATTATCACAATCGAAGTGAATGGGACAAAAAAAAAAAAAGAAAAGAAAAAAAAAAGAAAGATAGAGAGAAAGAATTGGAAGAAAATTTTCTTTGTTAAAAGAATAAGAAAAACAGAATTGCAGCTTCTTGAAAATGTCTTGATATTTATATTTAATTTTTTTTTTCTTTTTTTAACTTAAGCTTATAAAAGGAGATATTTTAAAGGTTAGTAATTACAGATTCAAAGAAAGATTGATAAAAATAAATTTATAATAGTTTATAGGGACTTTCTTATTTTTATTTTACAAAAAAGGCCTGGCATGCTTTGAAATTAAAAAAATGGACATAGCAGTAATGCAATGAATGTTTTGACAATTTTTAGATCATTTTGTACAAGAATGGATCATTTGGAGAGGAAAGAGAGAATGGAGAATGGCTTGAGTGGAGAAACAAAAACAAAACCCAAATCATCTTTATATTTAATGTGTTCATCAATTTTCAATCAATATTAGAAACATTTTATTCATAGAAATAAATTTTACATGACACAGGCAATTTTTTTTTTTTTTTTTTTTTTTTAAAGAAATTGAAATGTAGATTTTCAGATTAAATTTGTTTAAATTCATTGAACAGTTTTACGACTTTATTTGGGATCACTTAAAATCTGAAATAAGAAATTGGTAAGCTGATACTTTAAAAACTTAAAGATGTATCTTTAGTAAAATTAGAAAAGAAAAAAAATGAATAGTGAACCTTTCACTTTGCACACACAGACTCTTTCAAGGACACAAGGGAGAGGGATAATATAGATGATGGGGGGGGGGTGTTGTGAATTTAAAAAAAATAATGTTGCCGTAACTAAAGAAGCAAGAGTCGATTCTAAGTGGTGTTAGGCTGTGTACACAAACATCACATAATCACACACAAGTCACATGACCAGAAACAAACAATTTTTTAAAAATATTTGAATTCCTAAGAATCAGAATCACACAATGCAATTGAAATGCAGAAAATGTTGAGGATTGTTCAGAGTAAGCAAGAGAAAGTTTTTCCAAACAAATAAGAAATTCATTTTTATTCCTAAACTAAACTCAAGAGTGGGAAGAAGAAGGGAAAACTAAAAACATTCAGCTAAAAATTAAATAAAGAAAATTATGGTAATATAATGAAGGAAATCAAAAGAGATTGTTAGAAATTAAGTTTTAAAATCAATCAATTCAAATCTACAGGTGAGACGGGTGGGGGCACATTTTGTCTGCATGAAATGAAATCTAAAATCAGTGAATTCTTCCATCATTGAAAGTTTGAAGCAAAAATGTTTTGAGCAGTTGGCTTAAACAAGTTAAGATTTTGTAAAGATTTTCACTACAAGACTAACTACCTAATGACAAACTAATTCCATCTAAAAATCTTCAAATTATTTGTATGCTATTTAAATCAGACTGGATACAAATAATCTTTCTTTCTTTCTTTTTTTCATAGAAGTCATCTTAAATAAGGTTTTTAAAAAACATAAAAATTATTTTTAAAAAAGATTTAAAACATTTTTTCTGTTTGTTACAGAAACTGCAGGAAGCATGCACTGAGCAAACAGGAACTCAGTGTTGGAAAATCTCCAGTTGAATACTTTGCTTGGAAAGTACTAAGTTCAAGAGGACTTTCAATATCAAATAAATTGCCATAAGAAAAAAAAAAGTTTTTTGATTTGTAAAAGTTTTTCTTTTTGATATAGTTTTGATTCACATACTTTCTTTAATCTTCAAGAAGTTTATTACAACTTTTTTTTCTAATAAATTCTAAGGAGACAGACAAAATGTGTTACTTTATTGTGCTTTTGTTTTTTTAAATCAGTTCACCCCAAGCAAGGCAATAATGCCACAAAGACCTAAGGGGGGAGTACAAGGTGTGAAAGAGAATGAAAAGACATCAGAAGGAACCAGAAACCCAATCCTAAACAGGAAACGAGTGATCATCCTTTACTCCTGTACAAAAACTGGGGAGGAGTGTGAACCAGAAAACAGGTGAATCTATCTGCTCCTATTTTGAAGATGATTACAGAACAGGCTGATAAAAAAGGAACTTCTAACAATGGCTAATTAAAATCTACACTATCTAAAAGGTAAGAGAAATTTCAGTTGGAAGTGTTATATTGGGAAAATGTGTAAGCATAAAACACACCAAAGTACAGAAGCTTTTGTTCTTATGTTCTTAAAACGATTGAAATAAACAATATATATTATATCATGAAGTAGAAAAATCACTTCTATCTGCTTAATCCATACAATATGATTACCAGACGGCAAATCATGCAGCTGGGTTTTAATCAGGGAGGTAACAAATGATTTCATTCCTCCACTTTTTTTTTTTTTAAGAGTTTATTGGACAGTGTGAAATTATTGTTCAAGTCATAACACTCACCCTATACAAATTGGGCTTTAAAAACAAAAATAAATTCACACTCACTCTTTCTTCCAATTAAAAACATGGAGCCTTTTAAATGTAAAAAAAACAAAAAAAAACTTTTTCCTTTGTAAAGAAAAAAACAATTTTTTTAAATTTTTTTTTAAAAGGTTATTTGTTTTCTTCATTCTTAAGAATCTTTTTCACTTTCTTTTTGCAGTTAGAATTGTATTTACTTTGGTTTGTTCTTTTTCTAGCTTTTGGTGATGTCTATTCTCAAATCTCATGAAAAAAGATGAAATCCTTAAATATATTAAAATCTTTTTTGTGAATATTCCTTGCTCACATGAAAGCAAATCATCTTAAGTATGCTAATAGCAAATTTTCACTTTTCATATCAAAGTTGCATTCTTTTTCTATAATATTAAATTTCAACTCTGAGATTTCATGTTAATTCATTTAAAGGATTGAACAAAGAATCAGATTAATAGTTACTAACCATCACCAGGTAGTAAGGATAAAAACAGGAACTTTCTTTGAACAAGCATTTTGTTTGGATCAAAACTTTATTTTTCTTCAATAGTAGTAGAAGGTTTACTTATTGTCTGCTTCACACTCCTTTGATCTCTTAAACAAGCATAAATGTTTAAAGTTTCCTGTTCAGGATTGCATTTCTGGTTCCTTCTAAAGTCTACTTCAATTCTATACTTCTAACGTCCCCACCTAAACTCTGAAATTTTATTCACTATTTATTTGTTTTTTTCCTTCTAATATCTTCTCATTCTCTTTCACCTTGCTTGGAGTAAATTGATGAAAAAGAAAAATCCAACCATGCATTGAGAGTGGGGTTTAGATGGGGTGAAGGGAGTACTCAGCCAAAAATTACTGTAAATCTAAAAATCCCAAGATTCTGACATTTCCTCTTCCTCAGCAAATTCCATTCTATCCATCCACTCAAAGAATGACAAGCTCCTTTCTATTGGCACTTACTTTACCAATGTTTAATGACTGAGTGATGTAGTAATCTCATGCAAAAAGTGGATTAAAAAGACTTTTTTAAAAATAATTATATATATGTGTGTGTGCGTGTTTTATTGAAGATGACTGACAAGACACTGTGATTAAGATTTTTTTATATTTTTCTTGTATTTATAAAAGTGATTTCTTTTTGGGACATAGTGTTTAAAATTTGCCGGCTAACCTATTAGCCATTATCAAGGATGTTTTTGTTTGTCTGAATATGTATTTTTTTTTATTTATTATTACAAGAATAGATCATTTTGAGAAGAAAGATAATCTGGCTAGTTCTTACATGCTATGTCCCCAAAAATAAACACTCATACAAATGCAAGAGAAATATAATAAAAAAAGGGATAAAACAAAACTAAAAAGCTGACATTGATTTTAGGATAAAGAAGTATATTTTATTGGTAATGTACAATTCATACGATATTGCAAGAGAAAAATGACTCAAATTAGTAGATGAATTTAATATTAGATTAGATAAACTTTTAAAATACTTCAAGAGCTCATACAGAATAAATGATTTTATTTGAAATTCAAGTACCAAACATTGTCTATTAAACTTTGTGCAGTTTTCTAGGATATTTGTCACACAATTTTGTTTCTTGTATTTTATGCTTTAAAGACTAATGGGGAAATTTTCATGTTTGCAATATAGTAAAAATTGAACAAGGGCATCATCTCCAGCACATAATGGGATATCATTATCATCTCATATGTAAGGGCTTTATCCGTTCTTGTGTTAATGAGATTGCCATAAACAAGTTGATTTCCTTAACAAAAATATTTAGATTTTGTCGTCATCATAAAAGTGATTGCTTTAGAAATGGAAACTGAACAGATGCTTGCTTATTGCAAATCCAAACACAACCCAAAATTGAATGTGCTACCATATTTCAGAAAGATTTTCTTTTACATTTAAAAATTATTGGACCTGAGAAAACAAACATCAATAAACTCAGTTTAAAATTTATTAGCAGAATTATGTCTCTTTATACTTAACAATATTTGGTCAACTTCAAAGTTTATCCAAAGAATCTTATTAAAAGAATATTTTTGTAATAGAAGTCTATATTTGTAAAAGAAAAAAAAGAAAAAGAAAAAAAGAAAAAAAGAAAAAGAAAGAAAAAGAAAAAAAAAGGCTATAATTCAAGTCCCAAAAAGAAAGAGATTAATTGAAATCACATTGGAAATGAAGAGTTAAGTTTTCGCATACAAAGCATTTTCTGAAGAAACTTAATTCCAGAAATAGCCAATATTAGAGGATTTGGGAGGTGCAATGAAACAAAAACTGATAGGAATTATAAACTTAATCACAATGAATCTGTTTTGTCTGACAATATCATATAGAGTGGGGGTAGAAGGTTGAAGTAAGATCTTAATGATAAACGTGAAAAAAATTTTGGAGAGTAGAAACAAATTCAAATGTAAAAGTAAGATTTGATAAATGAAGTTGATAATTAGAATCTGGTTATTTGCATGACTGAATACAAGGCAATGACAAAAATGTCTTGGTATTTTATTAGAAAAAAGTGGATAAATGCATTGTGGGTTTTTTCTTTCATAAAAGTATTCTATCTTTGATGAATCAAAATTGATTACTTTATATTTTGGAAATTAGTATTTTGTTTCTAAAATACAAATGGATAATGTTATTTTATGTGAGGAGAGCCATCTAAAGTAAAAAGGGATAATGTTATTTTTGTGGGGAGGAGCATCTATAGACTCTAAAGGAAACTTCAACAGAAGAAAAGCGAAAAAAGTTAAGATTAAAAATATTTTCATTGGGAAATATTCTGGACTGTTCAGAAGAAAATGACAATAATAAAGCAACTGTAATTTAAAATAAATGAAAATAGATATTAAAGAATGAATAATAAAAAATAAAAGTAACTGCCTCAGTTTTTAGTGAATCTTTTTTTTTTTTTTTTGCCTAACAGTTGATACTTGGTATTCGAAAAATATTTTAGAGTTTTTCTCTTACCTTAGCTGAATCCTTCAGATTTACCATTGCAGGATCCGAGACATTTTTGCCAGATGCATTCTTTGTGGCACTTATGAGATCAGCTAGAGCAGATGCAACGTCTTTCACAGCATTTATCAACAACACCTGTAAAGAGAATCAATTTTTGACAGAATCAACATATGGTCAATGCTTTTCATTATTACATCAGCAAATTAACTTTTACCTACTGATTTATGCCTTTAATGGTTTGTATGAATTTTCAGAGAGTTATTGTAAAATATTTGATGTAGTTTATTGATGTCTATGTCTACACTATTCTATATTTGATACGAGAACCTAAAATCAACTCTATGGGAATGAAAGTATATATATATGTGTGTGTGTGTGTGTGTAATTTGGCAGCAGCTTTTCTTTTAAACATGTTGTGTTGAATGTTAAAGGCAACATCATCCTGCATATTTTCTTTTGAATTTTCTCATATTTTCTAATGAGACTTTTTATTTGAAAATGGTATCGAAATAAATATTGTCTATACGATAACCTAGTACTTTCGAACATCATTGTTCATCTTCAGGGTCAAAATTTTTAGTCAAAATTTTTTAAAAACATTTGCCAATTGTCTTGTAGCGGAATCATGTTGCTACATTTTTTTTACAAACTAAATAAACGTTAAAATCTTTTTAATTTCAAAAGACGCGATGATGTTATCACATGCATGGCGAAGATTTTTAATCATGTGACGGCGTGAAAAAGATTTTTATTATACAAGCCAAAAGATCGAAGAATACGTTATAAAATTTAAATATATTATAAACATATATATATATTTATTTTTAACTTACCTGGGCCTCTGGCTGTTCAGAACCAAGAGATGCAGCACCAAGCTTAACAACATCAGACAACTGGGTAATTGTTTTGACAGCCATTTGGGCAGCATTGGCCAACTGTTCTTGATTAGAAGCAGCGCCAGCTACCAATGTCTTTGTGTCTTCCACAAGAGCCTTGGCGGTCTTCAGAATGCTTTCTCTGTGTGCAGAAAAAAAAAAAAAACAGGGTTTAATTTAAAGAAAACAAAAAAAATTGAGCATGGAAATTGATCCTGTGCATGTGCATGTAGAGGGGAGTAAGCTAACTTGAGAATAATATTTTTTTATTTTTTCACCCCAAATAAGACAAAAAAGCCACTAAGACACAAGGGGTTACTGCATGTGAGAGAATAACAAAAAAAACCCATAAAGTTGAGAGAAAAATAAAAGAACAGAAATTAAGGCAGAAGATAATGATTGGCATTATGGTTAAATTTTTGAATATCAAAGTTGACTGGAAAGCAAGAAGCCAGAATAGAGTCTGACAAGTGAGAAGTGCGAGAAAAGAAACTGTTAGCATAGAACTTACGGTTACCTCTGGTCATTTCAAGTGTAAAATGATGAAACCTTGCCACAAATCTAGTACTGTGCTTGAATTCATAAAGTCTAGTTACCATAGCAGAAAGTTCATCAGAACAATTATAGAAAAGGCACAGGAGAAGCTACATTACAGTGAGACTCCCAAGAGGATACTTCCTCGATTATTACCATCCTCATTCACTTCTAATTCTACTGGGAAGCATGAAGTTCTACTCAGATAGCTTCGTCTCTAGAACAGTTACTTTGTGAGACTGACTCCCGAGAGGATGCTTCCTCGATTATTATCATCTTAATTCCCTTCCAATGCCATTGGTAAGCATGTGGTGGGAAAGTGACTGAGATGCCTGGGCAATAACATTGCAGGTTCTTTGGATTTTTGGCAAGTTTATGAAACTAAATTTACTCCACTCACATGATCCTATGACATTTATATTCAGATTTCTGATATATTTATTCAGGACAAATTAAATTGGAGTTTTTTTTTTGTTTTTTTTTTATTGTTGCAGGAAGTCTAAATGGGGAAACAAGAGTAAAACTTTACTCTTGTTTGAAAGACCAGGGAGGAGTGTGATTGAGATGTAATATTTTGAAAAATAAAGTTTATAAACGAAAACAGAAATTGTTTATGAAAATGTTTCATAAAAACCCTGAAACAAACATCTATCATGACAGCAGTCCTCCTTTTATAAAAAGTTTAAAGACAAGGCTAATTAAAGTTTTGTTATTTTAATTTTTAATTAACATTTCTTGTTTATATACAAGGGAATGCATATTTGGATTCAATAAGCAAAAGTATTTGAGATCATTTGGCCAAAACTA
The DNA here is from genome assembly GCA_964036315.1 of Acanthosepion esculentum. Taxonomy (NCBI): domain Eukaryota; kingdom Metazoa; phylum Mollusca; class Cephalopoda; order Sepiida; family Sepiidae; genus Acanthosepion; species Acanthosepion esculentum. The sequence goes on along the minus strand of OZ038499.1, from coordinate 91,889,708 downwards.
TGTCCATGATCAAGATCAAAGAGGAAAAAAAAAAGATAAAATAATATTTGTTTTGTTAATTTTAAAATACCTTTAAACTTGACATTATAAAGACCTGCATCTTAGTGGCATTATTGCTTTGCTTGGGGGTGAGGTATCTTGACTTCAGTCACTTTCTCACTAACATGACATGGCTTCTGTCTGTCTTTTCTACAAATATTTTCATGCCAACTGCTCTGATGAGCTTTTTTTCCCTGGTGCCCTGACTACATGAATTCAAATCTGCTACTAGATTGGCATTTAGGTCCCACTTTTTACTGCTGAAATAGTTAAATGTAACTGCCACTTCTACTCCCATATTTTTTCTTGCATTTCCCATCTGTGTAACACTCTTCCATTTACTAGATTCCCTGATAATTACAATTGTCAAAAATTTAAATACAACATCAATTGCCATTTTCTGTCTTCCTGAATCCCCTTCATCTTTTGACCTGTCTTCAATCCTCCCTATTCTCAGTCTTCTCTTTCACTTTCACTCCCTGTAACCCCCTGCGTACTAGTGGCATTCCTGCATTGCTTGGAGTGAAATGATATTTAAAAAAAAAATAAAAATGAGGGTTGTTGATTGCACAGTATATAGAAAGAATAATAATAAGTGAAAAAATTGTTTTTAAATATAATGTAGATTCAAATAACTTATTGTCATACCCAACTGCATTTACGAAAGAATTGTTCATGAAAATGTTTGTTTATAGATGTTATAGCTTATCTGGCACTTTGTCAAGATTGAATAAGCAGCTAAAACATATTGTGTTAATTGTTAAACAGTAATTTATAAAAAGAATACAAAAAAAAAAAAAAAAAAATTTTGTGTGTTTACTTGTGGTCAGCGAAATTTTCCTCCCCTTCGGCATTCAGTGTACCAGCGGTAGCAAACATTATTGTCGTATCGAGATCTCCAATGATTCCACTCACTGTGCTGGCGGCATTAATACAAGCTTGAGTACCACGAGATCCGGATTGCAAAGAAGCCAAAACATGAGACACCTGAAAGGTAATATCAAGACAAGATACCACATTATATAACATGCCTCCTGTATTTGTAGAATCTTTTTGTCTGTAATAAAGCAAACATGTATAAAATAACAAGTGAATCCTGCCTTGATATGAATACCTGACCTGGAGATAACCAGACAAGTGACATATCCACTAGGCCAGTGTTCTGCTGCCTGAACAGCACAATGAAATTAAGTTGCAAATAAGAATTTAGAAAGAGCAAACAGATACTACATGGATCCTATTTAGTGGGCTAAAAAGTAGGACTTTGATTTTCATGAGAGCACACAGATACCAGATGACCTTAGGGAGAGGGTCAGGATGCGATCATAGAGTATTTGGGTAGCAATGCATCCTTTATACATGTTTCATTAAGGGCAACTGACAAGGTACTGTGATTAAGTTTTTTTATTTAATTTTCTTGTGTTTGTACAAGTGCTTTCTTTTCTGGACACAAAGTGTGTAAGAACTGTCCAACAGTTCTGCATATCCAAGCACTTTTGGCTATTCTTTTAGCCATTATCAAGGATAATTTCTATTTTTTAATTTTTAACTGAATGTGTGGGGTTTTTTATGTTATTAATAATTCCATTATTTCCAATCTTTTTTTTTTTAACATGTCGATGAGGCTATTATACTTGTATTTTCTGCTCGTATGTTTTTGATGGATTTTGGTAGGTTTTTGTGTGTTTAAATGAGTCCTAATTGAGATATGGTCGGGTAGGTGTAATGCGAGTTGTCGAAATTTGGCATTTGGTAGTATGACCAATATAATTATTTATGAGTCTGGTTTGATCAGCAACACGGTTCCTTAAGGAGCATTTGAACTCGTAAATAATATTGGTCCTTTGTAGTTTTGATTTTGTCGATGTGTTGCTATTTTTGTTAAAGTTAGCCGTTTTAAATTTTTTGTAATAGATAATTTAATTTTCTTCTTCTGGTCGACAGGGTTTGTGTATTTCTTTAAAGAATTGTGTTCCTGATCACAGTACCTTGTCAGTCATCTTTAACGAAACTTGTATATATTTATTATGCTAGCTTGTGTAGCATAGAATTGAAATTTCAGTTACTTTAGAAGTGGAAGAATTTAGACAAATTCAGTTTAGAAAGTGTTAAACCTTGAACCCAAACTCAAATGATCGAGATTTAAAAGTGAGAAAAATTGGTAAAATTTAAGTTTTTTTTTATTTCTGATAAAAAAAATAAATGGTGCATTATTCTGCTTAACTATTTTTTTTTTGTTTTTTTAACACTGTGAAACAATGAAAAGTGTGCCTCAATTACCCGCCCCCCCCGCCTCCAAGAGAGAAGAACATGTAAGTGTGATGTGTACAAGATTTATTTACCTTTTCTGTTACTTCTCTTACATGAACATTTAAATCATTTTGACAGAACTCGTCATTTGGATTTGATTGTAGATTGCCAGCATCCTGTGCCAGAGCAATACAATTTTTGCCAAGTTCAATGACCGCATTCTTTATTCGGGTTGCAACCTGAAAATAGACAGAAGTCAAATAAATTTGTTTGCTCAGTCATGGATCTGTCGTCAAATAAGAAGAAACCCTCCACCCATGAAAAAAACAAATTTTCTCTTGAAATAAATCAACCAGCTGATTGTAAACATTAACCAAAGAATTTTAAATTCTCAGGTGACATGCAGAAATTAGGGAAACTGCATAGATTTTTTTTTTTTTTCTTTGTTTAATAAAAAGTATCTCATAAGTTGCTAAAGTATAACAACTTATATTTATGCATAAGATATTTTATTGCCAAAGTTAGGTAAATTTTAAATTTGTAACATTTTATATCTATTCATATTCATGTAATCTTGAATTATTAGTCATCCTCCTTGTTAAAGTTCAGCAATGAATGTTAAAAAGACTCTCAGCATACAAGTAACTCAATGACCGCTAAGTCAGAGTTGGGACTCCGTGACCGCTAAGTCAGAGTTGGGACTCCGTGACCGCTAAGTCAGAGTTGGGACTCCGTGACCGCTAAGTCAGAGTTGGGACTCCGTGACCGATAAGTCAGAGTTGGGACTCCGTGACCGATAAGTCAGAGTTGGGACTCCGTGACCGATAAGTCAGAGTTGGGACTCCGTGACCGATAAGTCAGAGTTGGGACTCCGTGACCGATAAGTCAGAGTTGGGACTCCGTGACCGATAAGTCAGAGTTGGGACTCCGTGACCGATAAGTCAGAGTTGGGACTCCGTGACCGATAAGTCAGAGTTATTAAAGCAACAAAATATTTTTAGATTCTAAGAATCTTTTTGGAGATTATGATTTAGTGATACAAATCTTACTAGTTAACCCATAGCTTGGAGGAGTAGAGGTGGATTTATACCTTTCCCAAGTGTATATGTGCATAAGTGAATATAACGAACCCAAATGAAATTGGAATTTGACTTTCCAATTAACAATTCTGAGCCATTATCTATTACACCACCAGCACACACAAGCTGATAGCACCTGGTATTCTCAAGCAGTCACCCATCTAGTTACTGACCAGGTTCAATGTTGCTCAACTTTGGTGATCAATGGGAGCCAATGTTTCAACACTAAATGGCTGCTCAAGAAAACTAATGTCAAAATAAAGTACTTTTGGTGCAGACAACACATTTGTAACAGACACTATTATTATTAAAATAAAAAAGAAAGAAGAATTTTAGCACTCCATACTTCTGGGTTGTGGGCTGTAGCACAGGCACCTCGAGATTCACTGGCTAACTGACGATAATCCCGGGTCAGTTTATTGGCTAGCGCTCCCAATTCAGACACATTACTGACAGATTTTCCAAGCTGAAATTAACCAAAAGCAAGGAATATAAAACTAAACAGGACAAAGATTTCAAGGAAGAAACAAGAAAAATTGATGTGTTAGACAATGCCAATGATCAATAAAAACTTACATAGAGCAATTGCTTAGAGATTAACAATGTCTGCAAAATCATCAATGGGGGAGTTGCAGATAATTACTATTGACAGAAAAGAGTTACAGGGTATTTTTTATTTTTATGGCTTATCAACCTTTTGCAGGTTATTTAAAGCCAGAAAATATTTTTAGATTGTAAGAATTTTTTTTTTTAGAGACTAGAACCCCATAGAGGGCCCATATCAATTAGCTGGATGGCTTCCACAAAAGTTGTCTCCACATAATCTGTAGCTATACGTTTGACAATAGGGTGCCCAATGTGAGAGAGAGAGAGAAAATTAATGGATTTATTCTTAATCATACTTTATCATAGTGGATATTTCGCATTTGAAATAGATGTCACATTTCTATTTTATTAAAATGTGTGCATTAATGCCTAAGCCGTTTCTTTTTCTTTACTAAAATTTCTAGAATAAGTGGCAGACCAACGGACAATAATACACATTGTTTAATAAAATAGAAATGAGTCATCTATTTCAAATACAAAGTATTCACTATAATAATGTTTGAATATATATATATATATATATATATATATATATATATATATATGTGTGTGTGTGTGTGTGTATGTGTACCTCCAGAAGAAAAGTGATATCTAAGGTTTAAAATGAATTTTTAAAAATTAAAAATTTTTCTTCAAACTTATTTTACTTTTAATTTCAAGCTAATAGATTAAATTTAATATTTCCAATAAGCAAATTACTTTGCTTTTCGCTGTTGTTGTTTTAGATTGATTGGAATGGGTTTTTTCAAATTGCAAAAATGGCCGATTTTTAGCCATATTTACAATCCTCTCAGCACAACAGAATTCTCATTGTTAAATTTTCTGAAACTTTGAGGAAACTTAGCAGATTTAAAGTTTAATTAATCTAATTTGAAACAAATATTACTTACTTTTAGTTTAAAATATTGGAGAACAGCATTTTGGGTGTTAAACATTGTTAAGGAGTGACAGCAGTTAAAATAATAGTAGTGTCAGAGGAAAAACCGTCTTTTTGATATTACATTTCTTTTGTAAGAACAAAGGTCCAACATTGCCAAACATATTTTTAAGATTTATATGTACGTATATCAATAATGACTGTCAAAAGAAGATTCAATCAGGAGTTAATACACACTTAGTTGGGCATGAGAAAAGGTTTCATTTTCTAAGAAGGCAGCTATAAACTCACCATATCTTGTGCTGAACTTGCAATTTGACGGGCCAAGCGAACCATATTAGTCTGGAAATCGACAAATGAAGCCCCCTCTGAGACTTCAACACTTAAGTCAGTCTGGAGAAAAAGAGAATAAAGAAATTATCAATGCCAAACCATCATCAGTTTCATAATTAAACTGTTTAAGAAAAATACAAAATTATTAAACATTTAAATCACATGTGAATATTAACAATTTTGTTCCCAACCACTTTCAGTTAATTAGAAATAAATAAATGAAATCTTGTGTAAGCTTATTAACTTTCTATCCCCACTCCCACTAAGTGTGATTAACAACCTTTTTTTTTCATATCCCAATAGAATGATTCTACTGAAATCTTAACTATTAACTCTAGGATTAACCATTATCTTCCCAACATCAATGCATAGAAGGAAAAAGAGAAGGAAAAAGAGAAGGAAAAAGAGAAGGAAAAAGAGAAGGAAAAAGAGAAGGAAAAAGAGAAGGAAAAAGAGAAGGAAAAAGAGAAGGAAAAAGAGAAGGAAAAAGAGAAGGAAAAAGAGAAGGAAAAAGAGAAGGAAAAAGAGAAGGAAAAAGAGAAGGAAAAAGAGAAGGAAAAAGAGAAGGAAAAAGAGAAGGAAAAAGAGAAGGAAAAAGAGAAGGAAAAAGAGAAGGAAAAAGAGAAGGAAAAAGAGAAGGAAAAAGAGAAGGAAAAAGAGAAGGAAAAAGAGAAGGAAAAAGAGAAGGAAAAAGAGAAGGAAAAAGAGAAGGAAAAAGAGAAGGAAAAAGAGAAGGAAAAAGAGAAGGAAAAAGAGAAGGAAAAAGAGAAGGAAAAAGAGAAGGAAAAAGAGAAGGAAAAAGAGAAGGAAAAAGAGAAGGAAAAAGAGAAGGAAAAAGAGAAGGAAAAAGAGAAGGAAAAAGAGAAGGAAAAAGAGAAGGAAAAAGAGAAGGAAAAAGAGAAGGAAAAAGAGAAGGAAAAAGAGAAGGAAAAAGAGAAGGAAAAAGAGAAAAAGAGAGAGAGAGAGAAAAAGAGAAAAAGAGAGAGAGAGAGAAAGAGAAAAAGAGAGAGATGGAAAAAAAAAAAAAAGAGATGGAAAAAAAGAGATGGAAAAAAGATAGAAAAAAAAAGAAAAAAGGTAACATTGAAAAAAACTAAAAAAAAAAAATATGAATACCTCTGACATAGATTTTGTGATGCTGTCTATCATATTGCTAACTACACCTGCTTGTGATGCAGCTTCCTCAATCATTTGGAGCAGATCTTGCAAAACATCTTTCATGCCGGCAGCAGTTTCATCAATCTGGACATGGGCCTTTTCTGCCTGCAGATAAGAAATCAAAGAAAAGTATGAACAACCTATCAATTGATGATTTCAAAGACTAACAATGACCACAAAAGGCCCTGAAGAATTCCTGGAAAAAATTATTAGCATTTTTTTTTTCCCCAATGTTTTGTTGAATTTGTGATAATGTCATGTAATGCTTCTATCATTCATTTGACATAAAAATGAGTCTTAAAACTTTTATGGAATCATACCGAGACAGTTAATTTTCATCACAAGAACAATGTTAACCCTTTAACTCTTTAGCATTCAACACGTCCAAACCCGCCTCATAAATATCGGCTTTCAATGTTCAGCCTGTTCCATGTATGCTCTGCCATAATATATGACATCGAGAGCCAATATTTATGGGTCAGGTTTGAGCTTGTTGAATGCTACAGGGTTAAGGTAATATATAAAAAAAAAAAGAGCAAACGAAACTTTCCAAAGATGATTAATATTTAGTTCTTTTGTTTGTTCATCTTTTTTATGTTTTATCCCCAATGCTAGGTAGTTACATTTTATCAGTCAGAGCAAAGAGCATGAGTAGGAAATAAAGTAGCCTCTCATGAGATTTAACTTGATTCCTATATCCTTGAAGTTTGACAGGAGCATCACCTATTTGGTCAGAAAGGCTGTAAGATTTTGCCCTACATATGGCAAAATCTTATAACTTTATTATTCTCCCTATTCACTCCGTGTTTTCTAATTGTGAATCTTTAGATTCTCTAAATGCCTTAGATGAAGAGTTCAACTTGATTTAATAAAGTATTTTTTTTACATTCAATTTCCACATATATATTCCTTTGATAAGCTCAGTGAATTTCAAATCACAAAGCTCAAACTTATCAAAAGTTTTCTTAATGCATTTGGTGCAATAATTCTCTGTACTTTTTTCCTCAAATTGGAAAACATTATTAATTTTTACTTATAATATTCATTTAAGTTTCAGTTGCTTTTTATTGCAACTATTTGTTTTTATCATTTTACACAAAGCAAGGTGATAAAGCCACTAAGATGCAAAGTGAGTAAAAGAATCTGAGAAAAAAAGACTATTAAGGAGAGAGGTTAATAGAAGAACTGGAATTACAGGGAGAGAAGACAACAATTGACGTTGCATTTTTTAAGATCAAAGTTGACAGGAAAGCAAGAGGCCAAAATAGAGTTCCACAAGTGATAAATGGAAAAAATTCACTGGGACCGTCAGTCTACAGCACTAATAAGAAATAGCAAAAGACCCTGGAGAGATTCAATGTTGCTTGCTTGTTGCCATAGGTTGAGTAAGTTGTGATAAAAAGTAAATGAAAGAAAATTAGTCAGTAATAATAGTGTTAATTGTCAGTAATCCTTTATCTAAAAATAAAAATCATCAAATGAAGTTTTAAGATGGTTAGAAGAAAATGGTTCATTTTCTGCAACTTACAGCAGGATTTCCTCCTCCATCTTTAATTGCAAAGATAAATTGCAAAGCTGATTCAACAACAGTCTTAGTAAAGTCTAGTGTGGACATTCTTCGTTTGGAGTTCATTAACTTTGAGGCAGCACCAATAGCCCCATCTGCCAGAGGGCCAATATAGTTTGTCATTGCAGTCACCTGAGAAGAAAGGAAACAAAAAAAAAAGAAAATCAGACAAATACTTCAAAAAATAAATAAAATATTTGATATCTTTTTTTTTTTTTTTTTTTAAATGTTATGTCCCTTCAGGGCATAGGCAATTACAATTCTCCACAGCTTCTTTTTCTTTATTATCTGTGAATTACAATGTATTCTAGGGAAAGATAGTGGAATGTCTTCCCTCAATTGCTTTAAGTAACATTACTCAAAAAAGAATGGAAATCCAAATAATACAAGGGTGAGTCAAAAAGTAATGCCATTTGTTTTTCTTATACGAGAAATAAGGAACACAATCAAACATATCGTACATCAAGTTACAGCTATACATCATAGGTTCTCATCCCTATTTCTCAACATAGTCACCAGTTCTTTCCATGGCAGTGTTCCATCTCTGAATGAGGGCATGTATCCCAGTTTTATAAAACTCAGCTGGCTTCTGATGTAGCCAATTCCTTACAGCAGTTTTCACTCCTTCATTAACGCTTAGCAATCTCGGACTTATTCAGCACTCAACATAGCACTCTCAGACATCCATCTCTTTGGTTTAATGAAAGAGGCTCTGAGGGGCAAATGTTATGATGATGATGAAGAAGTGTAAACACTTGGCTAGATCAGCAGCCAGTGTTTATTAGTCATATGTATGATGTCTGAATTACATAGAGAGAAATAAAATAGAAATTTTGGCATTAAAAGGTTGAGTGTCAATTGAAATTTAATCCAATGAAATCTTGTGTGAATTTAATGCATTTGCAAAATAAGACATGAAAAAGAACTCTTTCCTTTTGCATCATGATACCACAAGGCTGCACTGCAATCAAGAAATGGTAAGAAACCGAAAATTTGCAGCTGTTGCTCACTTTTGCATAGCTCCAGTTTGGCACCATCAATCATTTGGTTATTCCAAAAATTGAAAGAGGCACTGAAAAGTCTACATTTTTCATCCAATGCTGAAATTGCTGTGTGAAAGTGGATCAAAGTCAACCAGATAATTTCTTCATATACAGAAAGATAAAGTGAATAGAATGTTTTTAAAAAAAATGCCTCGTACTAAATGGTAACTAATTTGAAAAATAAACCTTGAATATTATTTTTAGTGGGTACACTTGTTTGAGTAGTTGTCCTGTTTATTTTTTTTTAATTTTAAGTGTGAATTACATCTACAGGCCTGCAAATTCAAGAGACAATGAAAAAACAGAAAAAACAAAAAAAACAGGGTATCTACTCAAACAAGTGCATTGACTAAAAATAATGTTAGAGTAATAAGAAAAAAACGTCAGATTAAAAATTTAAAAATCCATTAATTCGTGAGAAATTACTTGGAATATAAAAGAGAAATAAATTTACATAATTTTAATGCTAGTTTCATTATTGGATCTGATTTTGTGTTATTTGGATTAGACACATTGCTTATTAAACAACCCTTGTAATTTTGAAGGGAAATAAATTTGATTAATTTTGATACCAGTTTTATTATTCCATCTGGTTTAAAACTTGGTTTTATATGATTAGAGACATCAATCTGCCCTTGTGTTAGACACAATACGAAGTAGAATGCAATCTGATTGATAGATTAGACTTACCAAATGTCCAATATTTGTTGCTTCTGATTTGCCAGCATTTTTCAAATTGTCAACATTCTCAATGATAGGGTGGAGGCAGTGGATCATCTGCTCCTGGAAGCCTTGCAGTGACTTTTCATTGCGATCATCCATTTTTTGACTGATAGCAGACAGATAGGCCTGGTCAAGTTCTCTGATAAACTTGTAGATGTGTTCGATTGCTTCATCGCACTCCTTCTGGCCAGGAGCACTGTCTCTGCAAAGTTAAAAAAAAAAAAATGCATTAAGAGAAAGAAAGAAAAAAAAATGGAAGTAACTGATACTATGAAGATCTACAACAATTGAGTCTTCAAGTGTTGGTTGTCCATATGAGTCAATGAGAGAGAGAGAGAGAGAAGAAGAGGAAAGAGGTGGGGAGAGAGAAGGGGAAAGGGGAGAAATGGAAAGGTGGAGAGAGAGAGAGAAAGAAAGGGAAAGGTGGAGAGAGAGAGAGAAAGAAAGGGAAAGGTGGAGAGAGAGAGAGAAAGAAAGGGAAAGGGAGTGAAAGAAAAAGGGGGAGAAAGAAAAAGGGGGAGAGAGAGAAGGGGGAGAGAGAGAGAGAAAGGGGAGAGAGAGAGAGAAAGGGGAGAGAGAGAGGGAAAGGGGAGAGAGAGAGAGGGAAAGGGGAGAGAGAGAGAGGGAAAGGGGAGAGAGAGAGAGGGAAAGGGGAGAGAGAGAGAGGGAAAGGGGAGAGAGAGAGGGAAAGGGGAGAGGGAAAGGGGAGAGAGAGAGGGAAAGGGGAGAGAGAGAGAGGGAAAGGGGAGAGAGAGAGAGGGAAAGGGGAGAGAGAGAGGGAAAGGGGAGAGAGAGAGGGAAAGGGGAGAGAGAGAGGGAAAGGGGAGAGAGAGAGGGAAAGGGGAGAGAGAAAGGGAAAGGGGAGAGAGAAAGGGAAAGGGGAGAGAGAAAAGGAAAGGGGAGAGAGAAAAGGAAAGGGGAGAGAGAAAGGGGAGAGAGAAAGGGAAAAGGGAGAGAGAAAGGGAAAGGGGAGAGAGAAAAGGAAAGGGGAGAGAGAAAGGGAAAGGGGAGAGAGAAAGGGAAAGGGGAGAGAGAAAGGGAAAGGGGAGAGAGAAAGGGAAAGGGGAGAGAGAGAGAAGAGAAAGAGAAATCAATTGAGACTCAAACTTTTTAGAGCAGGTCTACAAAATATAAAAATGTAAAAGGACGTAATGATTGCAGAAAATTTTCTACAGAGAGTTAAAAGGATTAATTAGATACAAAAAGTCAAGCTTACACAAAGCTAAATTTTTTGTATGCGATCAGTCACTGAATTTATTCTGATGAAGACAAAAAAAAATTTACTATTTTGAAAACTACCCTCAGGCCACATTGGGTAGTCACATGTGGCCTGCAAGCCATATTTTATGCAGTCTCATTTTAGAGTAACAAAGCAAATCATTTTTAAGAATCTAAAAGCCAACAATGTCAACTTTAATTCACTTCTGCATTTGAAAGTGTTTGGTAAAGTTTGAACAAAGCAGAGAATCAACCTGGGAAAAAAAATCACAAATTTGCAGTCAAAATAACTTTTTTATATTAGAGGTTCTCAAACAGCACCAATCACATTTTTTTTTATTAGAGAAGTAAAAACAATGAATAGATGAAGTTAATTTATTTTTAATAATTATGATACCATTTTTATTTTTAATAAGCAGTTCTTTCCGTTATTATCAGTGTTAGATTTTTCTTGAAGGAAACAGAAAATGAGATGAACAGTGAAAGAAATATTTGTGAAGGCCTGTCTGAACAATCTGGAAGGAATCACTATATTTTTAAACAGTTATAATTCAATCAGTATTGGCTACTGATTGAATTCAATAGAAAAGGAAAATGTTATTTCAAAATGTTCTCCATTTTGCTTACTTGATAGAGGATACCAGTTTCTTCATGGCATCTGAAACACTCTTGGAATGATTTGAATAAAGCTGGTAGGTGGTAGGGTCTTTTGGATTAACAGCCAACTGCTTGGCCGCTTGTAACATATGACAAGCTCCGTCAATCATGGCAACACCTGCTGATGTAATGGGTTCTTGGGCTTTCTGGGCCTATGAAACAAAGATCAAAATAAGATGTGAAGTGAGGTGATATATCAGTGGGGCATATATGAGTACATTCTGTTCATCACTTCCTCACAAAAACATCTGGTACTTAATTGCCTTCTAAGAACTTCTGTAAGAAGCAATTTTCATGCAACAGGCAAAGTAAAGAGACAACAAGAATTAATTAATCATATCTCAAATATATAAACTAATGATATTTGACAAATGCTTTTTTTTTGTTTTTGCTTTTTACCTCGGGACTGATCTTTGCAGGCACAGTAGCAAAGTCTGGAGAAGATGCAAAACAAGTTAATTCATCGACTGCCTTAATAAGAGGCATGGCTGCCTCAGCACACTTCTGACGATTCTCTTCAGTGAAGTTGCTATCCAGGTTCTGAAAAACATAAACATTTATTATTAGTCATTTCTTAGAAAAAAAAACAAAAAAACATTAGCTACTAGGTATGTTCAAAAAGTAAAGTACAAACATTTACTTATCCAATGATTGTCACTATACAATTATTTCTATAATGACCTTGCCGCTATACAATTGCCATATATACTTGAATACTATGCAAGGTTTTATGATCATTTTTTTTTTTTACGCAAAAATGTAGGTTTTTTTTGAAGAAGTTAAAAATGCATTTTTAGTGACCAGTTACACTATACACAGGTAAATTTTCCCAGAGAGTTTAAAATTCATGCAAATTCAGGGGTCACACTATACATGAAGTAATCTTATACATGAGTATATATGGTATTTTTATAGTGACATTCTGAATATGTTACAAGCACTACTCTACTACTTTTCCATTTAGTCGCCAGGTATTGTTCCTATTGATGCACAAGCAAAAAAAAGAAAAAAAGACACTTCTCAAAGAAGGTGCAATTGGAGCAACCCTTGCCTCTCTGAGTGGTGCAAATTGAAATCCTGACTATGTGTTGTATGCTGTAAAATATTTCATCCCTATCATAACTGCTTTATTTTAAATGTATTGTCTTGAACTTTTTTTGGATTCTATCAGCATGGTTGATGCTAATTGCCAGGACTCATTGCACCTTCTTGGGTTAATGCTTTTCTGATGACATGAAGAGGAAAGATTATATTGAATAAATTTCTAGGTTAGCTGCCAGGAAATTTGGTTCACTGTATTGTGCTAGACAATTTTTCTCAGCTTCGGTCACTTTTCCACTGTCTACCTCGACTTTATGAATTTAAGTGCAATACTAGACTGGCAGCTAGGTCTCATTATTTTACAGCTGAAATTGCTACATATAACTAAGTTCTCTCACACTTCTCACTTGTGAAACTCTTCTGGCCTCTTGTTTTCCAGTCAAGTTTGATCTTCAAAAATTTAAATGCAATATCAATTGTTATCTTCAGTCTTCTTAATTTCTGTTCTTTTATTGTTCTCTTGCCTTAATGTTTTGTTTATCTCTTATTCTTTCACACTTAGTAACCCCTTGCATGAATTTATTGCTTTGCTTGGGGTGAAATTATTAAGAAAGAAAAAAAAAACTGCAGAACTACTCTTCTGTCAGGTTGACTATGCTATGTGTAGATGGCATACACCTGTACTAGGATGACACTATTTTACAAATCTGGTCTCTTTCATTCAACAGCCGTCCAGTGTTTTAAAATATTTGATATGGTTTCTTTTAACCCTGGAGTATAAAGATTACAAGTAGTGTACATTTTCCATTCCAGAAAACAGTAGCCATCAATTGCTTTGCTGAACTTTGAATTTTGGGGTTGTCAGTGATGATGGATGCTTCTATGTACTGGAATAAACATTTTTCTCCAGGGTAATAAGAAATACCTTAGCCTCGTCACCCATGATGTTCTTCAGGAAGTCCTCACCAGCTCCCCTATTTTTCTTCTTGCCATGTCTCTTCAGGAAGTGGGCAATTACGGATCTCCACAATTTCCTGTCCTTTGTAGCTATCTCTCCTAATCCCTGTTCTGCCAGGTTACTCTCGACTTTCCTCTTGTGTTCAACATGTCCTGTGAGTGTTAAATTTTCCAAGCCCTCTTTCCTCATTATATGTCCTAGACATTTCATTTGTCTCTTTCTGATTCTACTGTGCCAAAAACATAAACATACCTATGTGCTGGAACTTATATCCTTCAGTCAATTAATTTGGGACCTAAAGTTGGATTTTCACTCTTGAAAGGCAAACATCTCATTCCATCTTGCACCTCTATGTTTGTGCTTTATGATGGCAGCCATCTTTGTTGTGATTCCACATACACATGTACTCAACACTAAGGCTATTCTGTCTGTTACAATATGACATATCCATTGTTACTTTGTATTTACAGCTTGCACAATTCTATTTGATTTATGACAATCTGTACCTTATGTTTTGGAAATCTCTCGTATTTCTGGTTGTGTGTATCTTCAAACAGGAATAAAACCTGTCCTATAAAATCCTGTCATATAAAGTAAGTTGCTATCTTTTAGAAAAAAAAGCTTTAGCTGTTGAGTTATTTATTTTTGTAAATAATTTCATCTAAAAAATATATTTTTTATGGAATTTCTATATCTTTAATCTGCTAGATCTTAAACATGAATTTAAAAAGCATAATAAACTAGAATCAAACTTCAATAAAAAAAAAATTAAATTTTAAAAATTTGAATAACTAATGTTAATTTAATTCAGTTTTGCACATATTTTTTAAAGTGGTAATCAAATTTTTTTCTTTTGAACAACTTATTTTTTAATCAGTATCACCCCAAGCAAAGCAGTAAAGCCACCAAGACACAAGGGATTACAGGTGTGGAAGAATTAGGAACAGAAACATTAATAATGAGTGGGAAGAGAGTAATCAGGAGGACAGTAGATAGTGATTAACATTGCACTTAAATTCTTGCAGATTAAAGTTGGCTGGAAAGCATGGAGCTAGAAGGGAGCTCCACAAGCGAAAAAAGAAACTATTAGCATAGAACTTACAGCCACCTCTGGCCATCTCAACTATGAATTGCTGAGATCTTGATGCCAGTCTAATACCATGCTTAAATTCAAGAGGTCTCGGTACCATAGCTAAGAGCTCATCTGAATAATTACCATTATTATTCCTAATATTTCAAAAGTGATATGAAATAGAGTCGGACAAATTTATTTCTTGTGTCTATTTTTGAAGAAGTAAACAGCTTGAAGTTTGTAAAATGTGTCAATAAATTTGCAGTGAAACAATTGATAGAATTTCCATTCTTTTATTTTTAAATGACTGAAAGCAAGCCAATAGTATTTAAAAATAAGGTCCCTGTTTAGCTATGTAGGTATACAGTTTGTTTATATGTTACTAAGTAGTAGAGCCCGAAGATGTAGCGACTTGAATAGAAGCTTTATCCCGTGAGTGGATATACCAGGGACTGTTTTACAATAATCATATATTCATGTACATGCAGTAAATGATACGATGTGATATTATGATAAGAGTGGTGGACACCTGATTTGGTGCTTTCAAATTTATAATTTAATTCTGAAGTGGCATGAGAGAAAAAAAAAAGATTCCTTAGTAATAGGAGAGGAAAAAGGAAAAAAAACTGTTTGCATCCCTGGATTCTTTTGGAATGAATAAGAATTTTACTCACTTTAATTGCAGTGACCAAACTTGCAGTACTGTTGGCCACCTCCTTAGCCGATTGGACAAAGTGTCGCCTGGCCACTGGGTTTGAAGTCTTGGAGGAAGCCAGACGACAGGCATTGCAAAGAGCCGACGTGTGCCTAGCAACTGCTGTAGCAGCAGACAATACCTGAAAAAGAGAGAGAAAAAGAAGCCTGAAGAACAAGTCCTTGACTGGGGGGGGGGAGTAAGAGAGACTGAAATCAGCTTCTGTTATCAGTCATTCAAGAGAAGAATTCTTAGTAACATGAAATTAAAACTGGTAAAGTTCCTGTTTATTTGCACATATCTGAAGGTACCAATAAGCAACATGAAAAACAATAAAGTTATATATATATATATATATATATATATATATATATATATATATATATATATATGATATAAATTATGATATCTTTCATAATGAAATAATGATTTAAGCAGATTTTAGAATAGGAAAGTCTTAAGCAATCAAAAAAAAAGTACAATGTCATATAAGTAAATTATAAAATATGCTGTAATATAAAAAAATATAACAAATAACATACATAGAAAATATGAGGGGGTACTGAAAAATTCATGGCCCAACTAAGAAACCAAACGTTTGGGCATTTAAGATTTTGGGGTTGAAGTAAGAAGGTACTGCAAAACTCCTCACTAGTTTTTTCATTCTCTTTCACTCCCAGTAATCCTTTGCATCTTAGAGCTATTATTACCTTGCTTTGGGCGAGATGATTAATAAATAAAAAAAATAAATAAAAAAATACCAAGAACTTTTCAGCACACCCTTGTAAAACTGTCATTTTGAAAAAACCAAAAAATTGATATATTTTATCAATACATCATAAAATAAAAATTAAAATCTGGAAAATGAATGTTAATATCATCTATTTTATCAAATTTGTCTTGTTTGTTTGGGACCAGGGTTGGAAAGACAAATATATATTATGATATTTAGTTAATGTGAAGGTGCTATTTAGACTGTACACTCATTTTAAAATTGAGCTTTTTAATATTCTGATCATTTTTATATTTTCCGTCCTCCAGCAAAGCATGATAGATCTGAATTGAATATCACATCTTTTATTTTTCCCTCCTACCTGTCATTTTTATATCAGGATCCATCATTTCATAGAATTTTCTTAAAAGATGAGAATGTAGATCCTGGGATGATAAGTAATCAGTGATTATATTGATTCTTTGATAAGAAATAAATTGATATAATATATTGACATAAATAAATATATTGATATAAATAAATTGATATAATATATTTGTTCTTTAATAAGAAATAAATTGATATAATATATTGATATAAATAAATTGATATAATATATTGATATAAATAAATATATTGATATAAATAAATTGATTTAAATAAATTGATTCTTTAATAAGAAATAAATTCAGGCATGCATAAGTAAAAGAAAATTTTTCCAACATTTTTTTCTTTTTTTCAGAATTGATCTTCTCACAAGCTTTTCAAATATGAACAAGCAACAGGTTTTAATCAATATTTGACAGCAAATAAAAGGATTCCATATTACTTATACTAAGTGAAATTAATCTAAAATTGATGCAATTTTCATAAAAAATTATTTCTCTAGAAATGATTGCAATAAAAGGGATTTTCAAAACGGTCAAAAAGAATAATAACCGAATTTTATTTTTGCTTACCTAACCCGCCAAAGTTAGTGAGGGAAAGCGAAGATTTGTCAATTAAAATCAAGCTCCCAATTGAAAAACCAGAGTACAGTCCTGACAGTTTTTCCACAATTACTACACCGAAGATATTTAATGCCAACAATGAATGAATGAGTGACACTGATAAATGGTCAAAAGAAAGAGCAACAAAAAAAAAACAAAAAAAAAACACAAACATGCCTAACAAAGGTTAATGATTATATATATATATATATATATATATATATATATATATATATATATATATATATAAAACAAGTTCTCTTTAAATATTTCTATTAAGTCACTGTGACTGAGGGTGTGATCATACTGGCTTTGTTCAAACAGTTGATCATGTCAGATGATGCCTTCTCTCCCAGAAATTTTAACTTAGGTCCTCTCAGAATAGTTACACTATGGGCTCTGTGAGTGTTGAACAAACACAAATGTGTCTGAAAAGGCATCTGCAACATCTGCTCGTCACCCTAGCAGACAGGTATATGCAGATACAAGTGTTCAGTTATTATTACAGCAGAGTTTTGTCACTGATGGCTGCGTTAGTGAGTTATGGTCAAAAAATTCTGTTTATTCACTCGAGAGGGTTAAAAAAAAAAAAGAAAAAAAAAAAGGGTCTTTATGATTTACAAAAGATTGTCAGTTATAAGTTGGGAAGTTAATTGTTTTGCACTCTCACACACACACACACACACACACACACACAGAGAGCCAAGTGGGCAAGCTCTTGGACAGTCACAAATGCTCAATAATGCAAGGTTTATGCAATATAGAAGAAATGAAGAAACAAGATTGGAATATATCCTAATATCCTGTGCCAAACAAAGAGTGAAGACATAAGGAAAAGTAAAAGAGGGAAGGAAAGAAATGGAGAGAGAGAGAGAAAAAAATGGTTGGAGGGAAAAGGAGGGAAGTAGGAGTTTGGAAGACATTCAGCAAGAGATTGTTGATTTTTTTCTCTCCTTTTAAATTCACAAATTGAGCACACACATTTCTGGATGACAAGCATCACCAGTTTATCATGCAATGCAAGGTGCTGAGATCATTTTGGTTTAAGATAAAAAATTTCAATAATTCACTTAAATTATTCTTAAACATCAACAGTTTGTTATAAAGCCAAAATCAAATATAAAAAGACTTGCTATTTCTATTTTTGAGGAGTAGGAATAACTTGCAGCAATTAACATGAAGATTTTCAAAAATTATATATAGTTCTCAATATTTTCGGATGACTGAAAACTGGATTGTAAAATGCTTTTCACATTATAACATTGTCTTTAAAATGCAGGGGAAAAAAAAAAACTTTCTTGAGACTACCAAACAAGAGCCCAATTTTTTCAACTGTTTTTTTTTTTTGTTTATCCTTTTATTTTAAAGCGCCACTTGAAGGAGGCCAGAGTTGTACAATGACCAAAACATCAACAGTATGAATGATATAAATGGTGTAAAATATTTTTGGTAGGATTTCAAAAATAAGCAGAATTTCATTATTCTAATCAAGCCTTCATGTTTATCAGTAATAATCAAATTTCCTAAAACCAAGAATAGAAAAAATATCAATGCAAATAGTTTATATATTTGCTTGAATCATAATGTTTATAGTGATAGACATGAAATGAAGTGTTTTAATATTATAATACTACAAGATTTTTTTCATATTATTACAATACTCCTCAAGCCAAGAATTTGATGGGATGTGATACAAGTGAAAAGGCATTTCTAATATTTTATTAATTGCAAAATAATCCAAGAAAATATAGTACCATTGACTACTTTTCCCTTCATAAACACACACTAGCTATAATATTCAAAGTGCAGACATATAGACATGTTTTTTTATAATCATCTAAAAATCAGTGCTTATTACTAAATAGACACCTAAGGGGGGGAAAAATAACCTAGCTTTGCTTATATGGAAGCCACTGCATATAGGTTGTTGTATGGATCGGTGAAGATCTGGCTATTACCTATTCAGCCTTGAGTCAATTAATAAATTTATATATCATATTAGCCTATAATTATCTCCAATCTGAACTCAAATTTTTCTGCAGTTGTTTTGTAAACTGAGTGGGGAAACAGAGTAGGTTGCAGTGAAGTGATGAGATATTCCATGCATCCAGTGAAAGGCATAAATAAAAAGGTCATGCAATTAGCCAGAGAGACCAAAATGAAGGTCATGGGGGTGGGGAATAAAAAAAATAAAAATAAAGTGGCCCTCAAAGTCAGAGAAATCAAACAAGACTCAAGAAATCATCTTGAGAACAGGTAAAGAATTTTCATTTTTTATTGTTCATTTTTTTTATGGATTTTACTTTTGTAATCAAATTGTTTATTTAATTATTGACAAACAATTCAGTTAAACAACTATTGTATGAACTTATTTTTGCAAGTAGCTTTTATTTAGCAGATAAACATTTTAACAATGACTTCATATTGATATGAAATTTGCTTGCTTTTTATATTTTTTAAAATCTGGGATGCAGATAATGCTGGCACACAAATTTGAGATGCAGATAATGCAGACGCACAAAAAGTGTCTTTATAAACGGGCAATATACAAGGTAACCAAAAAAGTTCTGTCCATTTTTTGATTAGTCATTGAATGAAGTTGAAATATATACGAAATGCGTGTAGCAATTGTTTTCAAATTTGGACAGCCGGAAGTAGGAACATCAGACATTATAAAAAACACGCGCACCGTGCCCGGCCATCAGTTATAAGCTGGACAGCTGTGAGAAGGATGGAAGTGTCTAGAGATCTTGTTCGGGGCTGTTTGCTTTATGACTTCAAAGTGGGTGTATCAGCAGCTGCATCAAGTCGCTGTATATGACAAGCGTTTGGGGTTAGTGCTGTGGATGAACGTAATGCAAGGCATTGGTTTCGAAAATTCAAGTTGGGAGATTTGTCTCTCCATGATGAGCCTTGCAGTGGACGACCACAGGTCTTAAATGACGGAGTCCTGAAGGCGGCCATTGAAGAAGACAGTAGTCTAACGTGTGGTGAACTTGCAAGACAGTTCAACGTTTCCGATGAAACAGACTTCACTTGCACCACCTAGGTAAGATGTACAAACTGAGCAAGTGGGTTCCACAAACGCTGTTGGAGGTCCACAAGGGACAATGTGTGGCAGCCTGCGTATTGCCGCTTTCTCGCCACCGTACCGCATCCTTATTCAATCGAGTGCTTACCAGTGATGAAAAGTGGGTTCTGTACGAAACTCCCAACCGTTCCAGACATTGGTTGTCTCCTCAGGATGCTGTCCCTCACATCGCAAGACTGCCTATGCACCCACGCAAGATTATGCTTTGTGTCTGGTGGACAGGTCGTCAAGTGGTTCATTATGAACCGCTACCAACGGGCCAAACGGTCACTGGAGACCTATACTCGCAGTAATTGAAACGTGTGCAACAGGCATTGCATTAGAAGGAGCCAGCACTGGTGAATTGCAAAGGTGTGCTTTTCCTCCATGACAACGCCAGGCCGCATGTCGCGCGAGTGGTCAGGGATACCATACAGCAACTTGGGTGGGAGACTTTGTGCCATCCACCTTATTCACCTGACCTTGCGCCATGCAATTACCACCTCTTCCACTCCCTGGATAATCATCTTCGTGGGAAATCCTCCACCAATGAAGCAGACTTGCGCAAAGCCCTCACAGACTTCTTTGCATCAACCCCCCCCCCGTGTTCTACTGCAAGGGCATTGAACAGCTGGAGACACGTTGGCAGAAGGTGCTATAAGTTACACATACTGTGAAGCGTTTTCTTTTTTTCCTTTAAAAACGGACAGAACTTTTTTGGTTACCTTGTATGACCAACCAGTTTTGAAACATAAATAATATTACAATTTTTTCTCTGAATATTAAAAAAAATCTACAGTGAATTTCTGTTCTTCCAAGATAATTGTTGGGAGATAAATACTAGAGCTTAATAATCAATTTTGCCACTAAATTTGCAACAGGTTTTATAAATCAAAAGTTTGAATGAAAATTTTATGTATATAAAATTTATTAATTTAAATTTATTAATTTTTTTTATATATATATATATATATATATATATATATATATATATAAAAAAATATAATTTTCATATACTATGAAAATTTTATACATTTAATTATGATTATTTCTAATAATCAGTTTTGTCATTAAATTTGCAACAGGTTTTATAAATCATAAATATATTTTTAATGGGAATGTAAACCAAAACTTTCTCAAGACTTTGGTATAAATAAAAATTTCCAGAAAAATCAATTGCTGTATTAAAACCTAAAAAAAGGCCATCTGTAAAATTATCGGGTTGAAATTTGCGCCCTGACCTCTAATGATACACAAAAAAAAAGAAAAGAAAAAAATGAATGAAGGATTAATAACATAAGTGACTTTGCCTCAACTGACATATTGTGTGAAAGATATTTTCATCATGATTCTATCCAAGAATTATAAACAGTAGCACAAATTACTAGAGCATTGAGCTTTGGTTTTAACAAGGAGAAAGTTCTGCGGTTGTCCTGCATCTATAATTGGTGTCAATGGGAGCGTATCCATGGCAACATAATTAGGAGAGATGCATTAATCTGGGAACATTTTGATTACAATTTTACAAACAAGTTGATTACAGTCGTAAGCGGGTAAAAGGTTTTGTTTCCCTCCTGTCCCTCGAGTGCAATGCTGCATACGACAACCATTGGCAGTGAGAGAATGAATAGCAGCACCCCCACTCCATCAAATTTTAATTATTCAACAGTACAATTGATTGAAGCAAAAGTGTGTGTTTATGTATGCATGTACGCAGATGTGTGTACGCACATTAAGAAGTAGATGTGTGCACACACAAGTAAGAATCAAATGCTACAAGACAATTGATGGTTGGGGATGGGAGCAGAGAAGCCAAAAATTGACCTGGCTACACAACTTTACCTCAAGTCTCATTTTTTTCTGAAATAAACACAGCAATTTTGCATGTAAACTTTAAAAAAATGTTTGGAAAATACAAAGAAAAGATAAACAAAAATGGCATTTTTGAGATTAATCAAGTTGAATAATAATAATAATAATAATAAAAAACAACAAACAAGAATAATTTTTCATGAAACAAAGAACAAGAATATAAAAATATATCCCAATTTCAAAGCAGACTGATTATATTATTAAGTCCCATTTAACAATCTTATTTCTAGCAATCTGAGTGGCATAAGTTTTTGAGTGTATACAGAGTCTGCCAAAAAATATATACACACACCAGGAAAGGAAAAACTTGTATAGATATTGTAATACTAAATTTCTTCAGACATCATGAGATTAATGCAAGTTACCTTTGGACTCGACAATGACAAGAGATGCTCAAAAGGGTGGCCTTTAGATTCCAAGGATTTATTAGTATGGCAAATTACTGCTGGAGTAACATTGGCCAAAGTATCCAGTGGGATTGCTGCACATGCATTTTCAATTTCTTGTTTAAGGGCTGCCAATGTAGTTTGTTTTCTGCAGTACACAACATCCTTTAGGGTCTTCCATAGGTAAAAGTCTGCAGGTTTTAAATCAGGAAGACGTGGAGGGAACTCAACTGCACCTCTTCATCCTAGCCAGTGTCATTCAGACAAGCTCACATGTCTTACTGGTAGTGTGGTGGTGCACCATCTTGTTGAAAGAAAAATTCATCATTTCCATAAAGTTCATGTATGGCAGTGTTATCACAATTTGATAAAACTGCAAAAGACAAGTCTTTCCTTTCCTGAAGTGTATATACATACATTTTTTTGGTGGACACTCATATATATATATATATATATATATATATATATATATATATATGCAAAGGCATGTGTTAGCAGCAATAATTCATCCAAACAAGTTTTGTTAAATTCAACTGACAAGGTGTTGAATGACTGAAACAGTTCAAAGCACTTAAAAAACAAAACAAAATATGAATTTTGGACAGTTTATCCATTTTTGATCCTCATGTAGGACATTTTATTTGAAAATTGCAAAAATGCAATAAAAAGATTAAACAGACAGACCTTGTCGGTTGAATTTAACAAAACTTGTTCAGAAATATATGAAGTATTTTCTTTCTTATTACGGCAGAAAGTTACTTGAATTTTAAACTAAGTTGGAAAAAAAAAAAAAAAAAAAACATTGGTTATCCTCTGTGAATAGTGACTATAAATTGTGGTAAGGACAATTTTACTGTATATTTTAAATACAGGAAGAAAGGAGCTGCTTTAATTTTGGTTTTGAGGAATTTAAATCTGAGCTGGAATTTTATAAATTGTTATCTTGCTTTGATCAAATGGAGATCAGAAACTTAAAACAAAAACAAAAAAAAACTAGACATGAAGTGTTCATCAATACAAATGCCAACATCAATGAAACTAAATAATCAGGTTTTAATCTATTAATAATATCGAATTGAGAAAATACTAGGTTTCCATCTTGTATCTATTTAGAAGAAGGTAACCCACTTAGTTATGATTAAAGTGAAAGGTTAACAATGTTGTTAATTTTTGTTGTTTCTCTGCTTTGATATCAGGTTGTGAAATCCAAAATAGTTTTTGAAACAAGAAACATTTTTAAATTAGCCTTTCTGAATTTTTGTCATAAGAACTTATTGGTCAACCTGGAAAGTAAAATTGAGATAATGTGACAGGAATTGATCACAGCCAATACCAAATGAAACTAAAAGAAAAAAAAAGAAAAAAAAAGGAAAGAAAACTTATTCCAATATAAAGAGTGCATGGAAATGACCAATAAAAAAGAATTTCCAGTGTAAAGAGAGTGAAAAAAAAAAAAAAAAAAATAAGCAATTATGAAAAAAATAATTTTGAATTGAAAGGAAAAGAAATGTGATGTGATTCATAGAAAAAAGAAATAAAAAAAGAATAAAAGAAAAGAAAATGAAAACGAAATATTTTGACCAAATAGGAAGCAAAACAAGAAAAAGCACATTAAGTCTTTCAACACTAATTGGGAAGATAATGAGTTTACAGTGATAAATAAAATTATATGAGGAATGAACAACGACAAGGGTAGACGTGAACTAATGAGATTTTATATATATATATATATATATATTATACAGACACAGGATAGTACGCATAAGTAGTCTACAGACAGACAGAGGGTGAACTTATAAGAAAAATGAGACAACACCGGGTTGTGTCTATAGCAATGCAAACCCAAGAAGCCATGAAGGAAAGGAAAAAAATAAATAAATAAATAAAAAAATAAAAAATATTTAGTGCCGCCAGAAAAAAGAATCCATTTTAATTGTTCCTTTTACAATAAATATTTGTGTAATGTTTTTCTTAATATCATATTTTTGTTTTAATATTATTCTCAAAATTTGTACTTTCTCCAAAGTAAATCTGTCTTCAGTATTTCACTTTGAACAATGTCTAACGTTTGATTGGACAAATTTGATTAGTCTCACCTTCCTTTTGTTATTGATCAACTGGACTTTCAATATTTTTTCAATACTATTGAGTAATAAAATTATTCTGAAATAATATTGGTAACAACAATAAAAAAATGTGTATCAGACATAGGGTATTATTATTTACAAATATTCAATTAAATTATTAATTTTTAATTTGTAGACAAATTAATGAAATGACAGCAAATGAGTTGATGCAGATCAAACCGTTATCATTTAGTATCTTTAAAAATCACTATGGCTAAACATATCATTTTATATTTCTCTTTACTCTGCATCTTTCACTATAGTGGTATTGGACACTTGCAACTAATTTTTTTAATTTCTTTATATCTAATTTATGTATTTAGACAACCCTTGATAACTAATTGGGGAGATGGCTACTGAACTATGTTAGATGAAGACAGGATTTGTTTTAAAATCCATTTAATGACATTAAAATAAGAAATACTGACAAAAGTTCAGTTAATACTAATTTGAAATTTCGGCTATCATTTCATAATTTCTATGAATTACAATCTAAAATTTGACAATGATTCAGTATTTTTTGAATAGGTTTTCTTTTTTAAAAGCCACTTTTTACATTTAAAAAATTATCAAGAACAATTTCTAAATCATTCCTGCAAGGCTTTTGTAATTACATATTTATATAAATAATATTTACATAAAAAAATATTAAAATATATGTATTTATATATATATTTCCTTATAATATTTATATAAATAATATTTGTAATTAATTACATAATATGTTTTTGTAATTACATTGATAAAAAAAACATGAATTTTAATTACAAAAAAATACCTGGTGAAGGAAAAAAAAAATGAAAGTAGCACTGGTTATTTAGTGGTAAAAAGTAATTTTAGAAGTAGGTCCTTTATTGTTAGTCACAAGTTTTGTAAATTATCATTGTAAACATTGGATATTTAATTTGTTGATGTACCAAATGTAAGGGTTACTCTAGGACCAGATTTAGATGAAGAGTGGTCCTAGGCTATTCTACTTGTGAAGTCCCATCAAATCCCCATTTCTCATGAGTAGAGGAAAATGGAAGAGTGTTGAATGAAACAATTTGAGTAAAGCTAAGGATGATGACTGGTGTTCAAAATTATTGAAGGGTTATTTAGAATTTACAATGTGATATGAGAGCATGTGTAAGAAAGGCCTATGACAGTGCCAAAATGTTATACACTTTGGCTGGAGGCCCATTAGATTTTGAGGCCCTAGTCTTCAGCTTGTTAAGCCTACTGGTAAATCCAGCACTGGTATACTCATTTGGCCTCCCAGAAAGATCAAGAAAAGCTATCTATCCTGATTAGACAGTGTTCCATCAGAAATCAATACATGATAATGAATGCATCCAATCAGGCAGTGAGAAGAAAAAAAAAATTTCAATGATACAACTAAGCAATCATCAAAGTACAAGGTCATTACTAGAAAATGCCTTATTCCTAACTTTAAAAAAATGGCATGGGTGTGTAATAGATAATGGCTAGGAATGAGAACTTGGAGAGTCATGTTTGAATTCCATCTGAGTCTAGTATGTTCATTTACACTCAAATATCCTTGGGAAAGGTATGAATCCATCTGTTCTCCCCACTAGCTATGGGTTAAATAAGACTTGTATTTTAAAAAGTCATTATCTCCCAAAAATTGCTAATGCAAAAAAAAAAAAAAAAATCTAAAATAAATTTTGACTTGAAATAACCATGAAGGGTTGATAAACAAAACAAATCAATGCAACCTTAGTAAAAGTTATGAAGCTAGCTCTTGTTATGTTATATGCTAGACACAATACCGTCACTGATATAGTGTAGTATGTAAGTGAGGATGAGTATTTGGATAATACTTCCTTTCTCATGCTTATCTGGACAGTTAATACCAAATAAAGCTCTTTTTAATCCTTACACTTGGATTTGGAGATTAGGTTGGATAATTAAATTCATCTGTGTTATTTTAATATTATTTTTATCAATTTTGTAAAAAAACAATTTTTGAGCAAACTTCGAGCTTTGTACCAGCAAAAAATAAAAAAAAAAAAAAAAAGTGTCAAAAGGATGGTTTTCCCCCATGACACCACTATTATTTTAACTACCTTCACTCTTTGACAATGTTTGTTTTAAAGTGAGGTGAATGATTTTATTTGTTTACAGAGATGTCTTTTTACTTAAAATTTAAAATTAAAACTTTTCCACATAAGACATTTTGTAAGTAGTTAAGATGCAGAGAACAGAGAAGTTCTGGAAAGATATCTAAAATAAAAGATGGTCATAAAGTTACACTCTCAATATGCAGCAGAGCATTGTGGGAAGGAGAGGAAAATAAATTGTGTGTATATGTATGTGCATGAGAGTGAGTGAGGGAAAAAAAAAAAAAATAAAGCAAAATAATTCAAAACTAGTAAGGCAAAAAACAGTCCAATATTTGAATGCTACACTATTACAAAAAGGCCTTTTATCTTTTCAAATAATATTTGATAATACAAGTAGACATTTTTGATGTCAAGGAAAAGTCAATGCTAATTAATTGAGTCATCATTCACTTAAAATTAATAACAAAAAGGTCAAAAGAGTTTATTAGTATTCTTTAGGCAACTTGAGCATGTTCTGCAAATTGTAAGCATCCAAACCAGTGAGATTCAAATTTGTGGTTCT
>OZ038499.1:91417610-91857610 GCA_964036315.1 Acanthosepion esculentum | reverse complement strand
CACTTGCCTTGATAAAGTTCCTCAGTGAATGAAATGTGTTGCCATGAAAGCACTCACGTTTCTCACACACACTATATAATATATATAATATATATATATATATATATATATATATATATATATATATATATATATATATATATATCAAAACAGAGTGCACTGAAAAGTTTATAGCATGATCCAATTTGCAAAATCTGACCAAATTAACAAATATTCCATTTATTTAGTTTTCTGAAGAGCTTGGTCTGAGTGAGAACTTTTTAGTAACATGTACATATATATATATATATATATATATATATATATATATGTGTGTGTGTATATATATATATAAAGGCGTTGCCCTCTGTGACATATTGAAATGTACACTGGTATTATTTTGTTGTTCTACTAGCAACGTAGATATTATAAGCGACAACATTGTGGATACTTGTGTTGGCAATAATCATGTTTTGTTCAATCTGCTGTTAAATCTAACCAAATAATTTTAGCTCCAACAGATTCTGTCAAACGAGTCACACCAAAAGACAATTCTAAAATGAATTCTTTTGTCTTGGAAAAGGGCAAAGGAACCAGAGTCAATGAAATAATTTTGTCTATTCTCCCATGTCCTACAGTGTCAGGACACCGAAAAATCCCAGAGAGTCTAAAGGATTACTAATATCAATGAGATACATACATACATACACATTTACAAGGACTCTCTTCTCTATGCTAAAGGACTTAGATGTTCAACATGCAAAGTTCTGATATGAAATTAAGATCTCTGAATATTGTATATTTTATTTTAAGAGATATAAAATTTTATCAGTACCTGCAAAATATATCTTTGTACTATTTATCATTGCAAGCATTTTTAAAAGGCCAAAAATTGGTGTATATTAGGATTAAGGACGTTATTCGAAGATAATCACCTGCAAGCACCTATGTGAACCCCAAAAAGATGTTGTTGAAGATGTTTGTTAGTTAGGAAGTGGCAACATTTTCTGCTATTATGTCACCAGGCACACTTTCCACTATTTAACACATAGCTAGGAGAAGAGATAGATTGTAGGGAGGAGGCAAAAGAGAACAAGCTAAATATATTTATTCCAGGCACAAAGAGATATACCTGTTAATATACATAAAATAATCTAATTCTATACAATGAACAAGTTATTTGTAACAAATGTATTTCTAAAGTTTTTACGTAAATATATTTGAAACTTTTTGTCAGTGAAAATAAGACGCACATAAAAGCAAATAACTGGAGTGAACTGAAGATATTTTGCTCACCTGTGCCGCAGCCTCAGTCAAACCATTAACAGATGAAGAGAAACTTTTCACAGCTTCACAGAAGCCGTCAATATCTGTTTTCTTTGCATCATTTGATATGCCAGTCATAGCATCCCCAAGAGTCTATAAAAACAACATTAATAAATTTATGTTAATTGTTCTTTAAAAATAATTCTGCAATCAAAATATAAAAAACACATGCAAAGAACATCTTAATTAACAAGTATTTAGAAGGCAATTTTTTTTTTATAAAGATTTATCTTAAAAATCAAATACAGTAAATTGAATATTCATGTATATAAATTGATTTTATTGGAAAATTCATCAAATGTCAGCCATCTTCAGGTGATTCCTATCAGAAAACTTTAAACATTTAAATACATCACTTGACTATTTTTTTCTTCATTGTTTTGTATAAGGTTGGGAAGAATACTTGTATATCATTAAATTTGGTATGAAGCTTTTTCTTTTATCCATTTCAACAACTTTTGAAAATCTGTATGACTGAGGAATAAAAGTTGTAGAACAGTTTTTGGTCTTGACTTTTTTTTTATATATTTGTTTTTGATTACTAAATACTTAATAATTTGACATCATCCAGTCATAATAGATAATGTTCAAGTAGAATTAATTTAGAGATAAGAATCTTGAATTTACCAAATAGAGAAAAATAAAGACACAATCCCAAGTCAAGAAAAGGACATTATTTTGAGTGCAATGAAGAAAGAAAATTATAACTTTATCAATTTACAATAGAGAGGAAATATCGAACCTCAAGAAATTTAAATATTGTTGGGAAAAGTAAAAGCCTGTCGGATTCTCAAGTCAAAAGTCCAAGGAAATTATCTAGAATTTATCTAAATGAGAGTTTTCATTTAATGAACAAGAAAGTTCATTAACATACACTGTTTATAAAAAGGGTAACCGAAGAACAGTCCTTTAATTCTTAGATTAAGGACATGTTAAAATCTAGAATTAAAAAAGAATCTTCACTGGAATAATTTCTTGAAAGAGACAAATAGGCCAGGATAAAAACATTTTCACACCAAACATCGACTCAACAGAAAAATGACAAATCAAGAAGAATTCGTAATATACAACAAATCAAAATAAAAAAAAAAAATTAAAACAGGAAATTTCTGAACTAAATAACAGTATTTGAAGGTTTGACATTAATAATTTTATGAGAACAGTTGTGGAAAACATTTTTTAAATTTTAAACGTTTTCACTTTTCTACAAAAGGATTTCAGACACAAAATAACGATATTTAAAATAAATTTCTATGCTGAATAAATTTTAACCTTTTTAAAAATGACATGCAAAATCCTTATTTAACTTTGAAATTATTTTAATGAAAATCAGTTTTGATATCACTGAGTTTCCATATAAATTATCAATTTAATTCATGTTTTAAAATGTTCTTTAGGTGTCACAAGTTAAAGCAAGTATGATCTAAAAGTAACCTACCAATGAAATAAATTATGAATTTAGTTTTAGAGTACTACATAGTCATGCTACAAAAGTCTAATTTTTTGTTTTAAACTGATTTCTTTCTCAAATATTCAGGTTTTTAAAAAAGCAAAAATTTTCATATTTTGAATCTCTGCAACCTAATGGCATAAAAATGAAGAATTCACAAGATAATGATATGCAAAATTACACTGTAGTCACTTATCTGAACAGGACCAAAATATCAGATGCACTTAACTAGAGTAAGATACTGATTAAAATAGTGGAATCAAAAATAAGATAAAAGGTAAGAGAGTAATACTCTAAATACACTTTAAAAAAGTTATAATAAAAATCAATGAAGCAAAGAAAATGAATAAAACTGCCAGGTTCAACTAAAAGAATATCTGCACATAAACAAATTCATTAAAGAAATATAGACAACTGAATAAAGAAGAGAAATAAATTTCATGAGATGCATGCAACAACAACAAAAAAAATGGATATGTCAGGCAATCTAATATTAGAATCAGACGACAGCATTTTTCTTTTTCTTGAGAAATGGGCCAGAAAACTTCAAATAATCACACATATTAAAACCTTATTTAAATAAAGAAAAAGGATTTCTCTGACATTTTTTTTATGTCAAATTTGGAATTTAAACTTGATTCTTCTGCAAAAAGAAAACTTAATCCTTATGCTGTAAACAAATTTTGGTATCTTGAAGTTTTCTATAAGAAAGAAGAAACATCTATGTAGAACATGACAAAAAAGCACTTAAAAATATGGTAAAACAGAAATTGACCACTAAAACTAAACAGAACAAAATTTTCTTTCTGACTTCTGAGCTTACCTGCAGTTCCTTAGATGAGAATGTCTGTAGGCAAAAAGGAATGTACAGGAAGAAAGAATCAACAGACATAGTATTTAGTTTGAAAATTTTCATAAATTATAAACCATAATCAAAGATAATTAGATTTTTCAGTAAGAAGCAAAAAAAAAAAAAAAAAAAAAAGAAAAAATTGAAGGTTATTTAATCTGATTTATATATTAAAAAGATAATAGTGTACTTGGACTATACCTAAGAGTCACAAAAATAGCTTTTTCTTCACCCAGGTGAAATTATTTAAGTCTGGAAATCAAATTGTATAGTGGTAGCACTTTCTAAATTGGTATAACAAAAAAAAAAAAAAAACTCTGAAGTATGTAGACTTTACAAATAAGGCAGTTTAATGGTCAACTGATAAAAAGATACAACCTTTTCCAATTGCTAAACAATATAATGAATGAATCCAAATTCAAGAAACCATTTTGGCTTTTCATCCTCAAAATAAAAAAACATTGAGTTAGGAACAGTAAGGGAATTACAAGAAAGAAAGAAATCCCAAATAAAATTTAGGAGATTGTCTACTTTATACTTTTCCCACTGTTTTTTATTTATTTATTATACAAATTTTATTATTATTATTATTATTATTCTCACCACTTACCCAACTCCAGGTAGGTCTTGTGGCCTGCAAGTCCAGAAGCACCTCTACATGTTGAGGTCTTCTGTTAGTATAAGTAGTGTGATTGTATCTAGTGCTGCCTTACTAGGACTGTCACAGCTTACAGCACCTGATATTCTTGAGTGATCGCCCATCGAGATACTGACCAAGTTCAATGCTGCTTAACTCCGGTGATTGTTATTAGATCCAGTGATATGGTTGTAAGCTGTTATTATTAACAACATAATAATAATAAGCAGTAGCTAAAGAGTATGCAGTTAAAGTTATACAAATTTCCTATGATAAAAATCATCTCTTCAACATGGAGTCAAGTGGCCATGGGCCTGCAGATGATTTTGCAAGCCAGCCCTACTCCTGCATACCTTTTTACAAATCTGACACACAAAAGACTTTTGGAGAGTCGTGAAAGTGGTTTTCTCTTTGTACACTCTCAGACCTGCAAATTTTATCACAAAACTGACATAAGTACCTTGCAGGTCTGTTAGAAAGGACATTTTGATAGTTGGCATTGGACTGACGATTTTCATATGATCTTTGATGACTGGCAGATTGGACACGAGATAGAACCACCATAACGCAGATGTTATATACAAGCTCGGACTGAAAATCTTCGGGTATCAGGTCTAAATCACTTTTCCTAAGAGCTCTTTTAAAACTCAAACGCTCAACCCTTTTGACTTTAAAATGATTACAACCATCAAAAACTATCTTTCTCATATTCTCTTTTTCCCAGTCTTGACACTAATTTCAAGAGTTTTCAGGTTGTCTTTAACAACATTCTTAAAACGTTTCTTGGGTTTGTGTCTGAGACACTTACCTAGAGCAGATTTTCCATATGAATTTAAGCATGGTACTAGATTGACAACAATGTCTTACCAATTTACACTTGATTTGGCTAGTTTTAACCGTAAGTTACTTGCACTTCTGGCTCCATGCTTTCCAGCCAACATTGATCTTCAAAAATATTAAGTGTTCTCTACTGTCTTCCCGATAACTTTTCTATTGTTTCTGTTCCATCATAATGTTTTTTGTTTTCTAATTCTTTCACACCTCGTAACCCCCTGTGCCATAGTAGCTTTACTGCCTTGATTGGAGTGGATTTAACTATATATAATTTAGTGAAATACATCTGATAGATGCTTTAGCATACATCATCAGCATCATCAATATTTTTTAACTGAAGTCCATTAGAGGTTTTGCATCTTGCTCCTTCATGAGGACCCAGTCAATCGTGCATACCCACATAATTATTTATTAATGCAACTTACCTTGGATATCTGCATCACTGAATCAAGACATTCGAAGTATGAGAGGTCGCTGACTGGTTCATTTGGATTTTCCAACAAACTACGCATCATCTGGAAAAACGAGTAAAACATGGCATAAATACCAAAAGAATATATATATATAGCTTTAGCTGCCTATATATATATATATATATATATATATATATATATATATTATATAGGCATTATATGTCTTTAAATAATCGTCGGACTTTGTCCATTTCATAATGTGTGACGTCATTTGTTTACATTTGATACGCCATGAGCAGTTATGAATGTACGTGAGAGATTCATGGAAGACTGAAGTTTATAAGCAGTAAATTCGACCTTGCCAACCGAACGATCCTTTGTGGCCGAATCGGTTAAGACACGTCAGGCTATATGACGGTTCCGTATAGGATACAGGTTCGAATCCTGTCGGAGGACGAATATTTTCTATGAAAATTTCTCGGACATTCAAACCGGTAAATAGTGTTTAATACTGTTTATTATAAACAGAGCATTTACTTAAATACTTGTATCTATAAAAAGAATGTTAAACATAAAAATGTCTTTATATATATATATGCACACACACACACACACACATACATACACTGGGTGCAGTAGAAATACCTCCCACATAATGGTGAGGCATTATCTAGATGAAGACACCATTGCCACAAATGTTTTATGTGGGAGGTGTTCCTGTCACACGCTGTATAATAATAATTTTCATAATATTATCTAAAAATGCAAGAGGGACATTACTGCTTATGAATTTGTTGAATAAATTATTCTGGCTTGCATATTTGTTTTTGTATTTTCTTCTTTTACAAGGCTACACCAATCTTTTCAAAGGTTTGTGTGTGTGTATGTGGCGGTGGGAGGGAGAGTATCTTTATTTCAAGCATAAAACAGATTCATTCAAAGAGTATTGTCCAAGATTTTCTCAACTTTAGCATATCTGGTTAATCTGGGGAAATATATTAGGTGTATGCAAAAGTGTCACGCTTTTATTAAAAACTTCTCACCTTACAGTTGGTGGTTATGAGGTCTGGAAACTTTCCTCATGCACCTAATATTAAGAGCCCTCTCACTCCTATACATTACAGGCTGTATGTATACTGAGGACTAACAGTTTGGCGATATCATTAGGCATTGTAGGAGTTGCTCCAAATTGGTGGTAATAATGTTCTGGTACCATGCCTCTGACCAATAGAGTAATTATCAGATTAATATTTTAGGGCTATTGATGCTGGCTGTTGTTTCAGCAAGAAGATTTCATTATATGCTGAGGTGTTGAATAACATAAATCAGCCAGGTGACAAATTTTATTTATATTGATCGTATCTATATCAAATATGCTAGTTTGCTGGTCCTGGTAAAATAGACACCAAGGCTATTTTGATGGTAAATATTAATAGTTTTTTTTATAACTACGAATATATCTCAAGACTTGATAATCCAACCAACTCCATTCATTAAGAAATCATCCAGTCAGGGATCTATAGATACTTGGCTATTTTGTCAGTGATAAAGATGCCATCCATGCTCTGGGTGGAGAACTTTTCTCTGGGCTGCATTTTTGTAATGAAAATTTCTCACACCTCACCTAATTTTATATGATAAAAAGTACATTTAAAAATAAAAGACGGATAGGATTAAAGGAAGATAAACACGGATTCAAAGTCAGAACATTATCATTGATAACTCTCTCCTCCAATTTGCGAACTCTAGTTACTATATTTTCAACACTTGATATAATGCAAAAATATCACAGTGATAAAATCAGTCAATAATTAATTTTAAGTATTTATATTGGGACTCCTGCATACAATTATAAGTAATCCATTATAATATTTTAAGTTTAGAAACCATATTTATTTTTGGAATATGAATTTTTTGAAACTGTTTCTAAATCATTAACTGTCTTTCAATCATTCTGTCTCACCTGCTATCCACTCCCGCCACAGCTATGAGGCGTGCTGCACTGTTTGGGAGCCACTGGTTTAAGCATTTTAGGTGTAGATTATCTCAAACAACCTTATGTCAGTCTGTCTTAGTTTCATTACAGATAATATTGTAGAATATTCTTAAATAGAAAGGTTGTTTTTTTTTGTTTTTTTTCCTCTCGTCTCTCTGCATCCTCCTTACCTGTATTTGCCGAAGCGCATTGTCACACTCCTTCTGGCCAGGAGCAGATACAGTGCAGATGTTAATCAGTTGATTGATACTGTCAGTTACTCCTCTGCAATAAACAAATAAAGAAAATGAGAGAAGCCCAACCAACTACAGATTCAAAGTTTGGTTTTTACATTACTCCCCCCACTTTCATTTTGACATGGGAAAAATTCCAGCGAGTGTGAAACTATACCCCAATAAAGAATAACTACCCCCCTACCTTCTTTTGCTATTTCACAAGTAATTTCACAGTCTAAAACTAAAAACAGTTTCTTTCAGAATATCAAAAGCACTTTTTTTTATTTTTAGAATTTCGTTTCTAAGCTATTTTTCAGATATCCACTATATTATTCTTCGACACAGTTGAAATATAATGCCTGTCCTTTAAAGTTCATTATCAAGTCTCTCTAAATATAAGCTGGAAGCTTATTGCCAAGCAAACATTGTCAGTTTCTAGAAGTTGCTCTAAAATCTCGTTGTGAACCTTATGCAAAAATAACTTTTTTACAGTTTTAATAATTTATCTTGATTATTTGGTTGTGTCCTTTGAAGATTAATTGACTGACAGAAAAGATAGAATTAAATCTGAAACAAATCTCCAGTACAGAATGATTCTATAAGTTAAAAAAAACCGTTTTCCTGTTAAATAGGGTTTTACAAGTATATTTTTGGTAAAACTTCAGCTTATTAACCTTTAGCACACTGCATTATTAATATTACCTCACTTTCTTCTGCATTCTTTTTCAAGGTCTCTCAATTGCAGTATCCTTATTGTTAATTTAATTCAAACTTGTTTTCTGCTGCCATAGCAGGATATTTATGAAATTCAAACACAGTATTGTTCAGGAATCAGTCACTTTCAGTGGCAGGATAAACTTTTTGTACAGCATATTGTAATATCGAAGCCAGAAACTTTGTTCAATTGAATATGATAATTTATACAGTCCAACTTAAATTATATTTAAGAGTAAGGGTTATTGTCTAATAAAGAAAAAGTTTATAGCAGTTTCAGCTATGGCTTTGCAGTTGAGGTAAGTCAAGGTCGACAATGCTTGTGCCGATTAAAGTTATAAAGGTTAATTATTAAATATAAAAAGTAAAAGACAAGTCATTATATATTTGCAAGCTAATGACTGAACACACATTTTTATTAATGCCAGGAAATTTAGTTAAAAAATGAAACAAAGGAATTCATGGTCTTAATTTCAATGGGTTTACAGAAAATGGTAAAGCAAAACCCAATAGAGATAAGTCAGATTGGATTGATAGATTTTTTTTTTAATAACGTTTTACTGCCAATATAGATAAATTGTTCAAGCTTTGAAGTGATTCTCATCATCATTTATTCAGTTTAGTGCATTTTGCACCACTGTCATCACCACTCTTCTGCATCTTACAATTGTGGTTCGTGGTGATATTCAAGGCAGAATAGTACAAATGCTTGCTGGTTCCTTTTGCACTGGGCATGTTGAGGTTACTCCGTCCCTTCTCTTAAAAGTTAGAGAAGCAGACCTACAGGGCCCAGTCTTTCTTGTTATTTTACCCATAGCCAGGTGGAAGAAATGGAATCACACATTTCCCAATGGTATTAGTATGTGCTTTTTTTGGCTTCTTTTTTTTGTATTGCTCTTTCTGTTTATGCTTACATTTATCTGAAGGGTGCTGCAAAGTTTTTGATTAGCACCTTTTCCAAGCTTTAAATGCATAAACACACCAATATGAGCCAAGTCAAAAATGCTCCAGCTTTTATCAAGATAGAATAAATTCACTGTCAGATTGTTGTATAAATTCTAACTTTTTACTTGGACAAATAAAGTTGGATTTGAGCAGTTATGTTTTAACTTATTAGGTTTAGAACAACTATTAAATTGGCTTCAACCTGACATGAGGTTTTTAGATCCAATTTCAAAACCAAGACCAACCAGCTTTTATAAAATAGAATTCAAATAACCCCTGCAAAAAAAAAAGAAAAAAAAAGAAAAAAAAAAGAAAAAAGTCATTCCCTGTAGATAAGAATATGAACTTACCTGGCAGCCTGTGTAAGTAAATTCTTTGCATTAGGAGCATTAGGGTCTGCTGACACAGACTTTGCCACGACAAGTAACTTGCTAGACACGGTGGACACACTCTTGAGACCACCAATAATCTGAGTCTGAGTCTCGGTGTCCTTTGTGACTCCAGCCATAACCAAACCACTGTCAACAAAGTTTTTGTAGGCATGGCCATAGCGGTTAGATGATGCCGCTAACTGTTGAGGTGTTCCTCGGGATGAAGTCACAATGTCACTGGCAGCTTGGTTCAAATTAACAGCAGCACTATTCATGTCAGCCTGGGCCTCTTGGTAAGAAGCGTTTGTTTGGGGAATCTAACAAAAAAAGACGACAAGTTTCAAAATTACACAAGGTTTGGAATTAGGGAAAAAGGTTTTATTCAATGGAAAAAAAAAAAAAAATTATCCAAAAATTATCATTTCTGGGCATTTTTCAAAAAGGATGAAATATGGAGAATATCTGGAAGTAAATATCTTCCTCAAAACATGCAAGTAAACTATACACTGAAATCAATGAAATATTAATGTAATCATTTAATATTAAACACATTTTACTTGCATAAATCTTCTTTTTTTTTTTTTAACTGCCTTTTATTATCATTTGTTATTGTTTTCATTTCTGCTCAACTCTCCATGACAGAGACTGATATTTGTGAAACTGACACACACATATATATATATATATATATATATACATACATACATACATAAAAGTGAACATAGAAGTTAGATGCAATCATTGGGCCCGATGATTGCATCTAGCATGAAACAGACTGTCGCCTCTAAGTGTTGACTTCTATGTTCACTTTTATATTTGCACACGCTCTATCTCTGATATTGAGCACTTTATCCCATAAATATAGCACACTTTAAGACTATATTTCTTCATATATATATATATATATATATATATATATATATATATACATACATACATACATACATACATACACACACACACACACACACACACACACACACAGGGTGTTTCAAAAATACTTTTACAAACTTTAGAGGTGCATTTCTCACACTAAAACAAGGGCAAAAGTCCATATAAACATATACTTGCAAATCCTTCGCTTTTGAGTTAAGTTTAAAGAAAGTTTACGGTAGATGACACTGTGTTGGCATGTAGACTATGTTACATTTGTCATTCATGTACATTTGTGGCTAGTCTGAATGGCAGGATATTAACATCATGAGCAGGCAGATATTATTTTTACATGTAGCCGTGCGAATGGTAATGGATGTGAAGCTGCATGGCTGTATCAGATTGTGTTTCCAGACCGAAAGCAGCCGAGTCATCCAACCTCCGCTGCTGTTTATCGTCACATTGCTTGTTTTGGTATGAGGAATCCAGCCCCCCCAAAGTTCATAAAATTATTCTTGGATTGTACATTTAACAGCATCTACTGCAAACTTTAAACTTAATTCAAAAACAAAGGATTTGTGGACATATGTTTATATGAACTTTTGTCCTTATTTTGGTGTGATTTTATATTTAACTGTGCGCATGCATGTAGTTTTTGATTTTGTCAACTGCAGAGTAGAGTAGGATCAGTTGGGCACTGTCTGTGAGAGAAAGAGCACCATGACGCAATTCACACCACCAGAAATATGGAAACGGCAATCTGCACTGCTTAGCATTCACACCAGAAGCTCCAGTACAAACATTTCAGAGTGTTTGGATGTCAATCTGAGAACAGTGCAGGTGAGTCTAATGGGGATTACGATGGTATGACAGCTTGGAAAAACTCACTCTGATAATTTTGATAAAAAAAAAAAACTCCCAAGATTGTTAGTGAGATCCAGGTCATGATTGAAAATGATCCCTCCAAGTCAATCAGATCCATAGCCAGGGAGGCAGTGCTACTCTGGGTCAAGAGATCGGCTGCTGGTAAACCTTATATCTAGCAACAGGATTCTGCACCATGGCACACAAGCAGGAGAACCCAATCATGGCTGTCAAACAATATCTGTGATCACATCACCCATTAGATCTGGCCACCTAAATCTCCAGACTGCAATCCCCTTGATTATTATGTGTGGGGCGCAGTTTAACAAGAGACCAACAAAACTCCTTGTAATACCAAAGATAAACTAAAGAAAGGATTATGGCAACATTCAGTATCTTAAACAAGGAGACTGTCCATAAGAGTTACAGGAGATTCCAACATTGATTTTACTGAATAAATGTACTCTTTAGTATTCCAAGATATTTTTGTGTAATTTTGGTAAATATATCTGTCAGTGTCATTTTAATTTTTGCGTAATTTAGACAATAATTTATCCTTTGTACTGTGTGTGTGTGTGTGTGTGTGTGTGTATATATATATATATATATATTTTATTGTAATGATTCATCATGCCTAGATCTAGAATCCTCAACACACACAAAGCACTGGAAGGGCATTTCACTTTTTTTGAGGGTGTGGATGGGTGCTCATCAGCAGCATGCATCCTCTACCAACTCTGAGAGTCGGACGCAGACTGCCCTCATAGGGCACAAAAATCATAGTATTGGGCCAATGGGCCATGCTCATTATAATACATCAAGAACAGTATTGGGGAATGTCATACAATTTCCCTATACATACATACATACATATATGTATATCTCATAGACACTCCTACACCCTGGTTTCTTTTTCATTACCTGAGAAGTGGACAAAGCTTGACTGGATTGAGTAATTCCTCGGATTGCATTATCAACATCACGCTGCCCTGGCAAACAGTTCAGGCAATTATTCAGTGCATTTGAGACACTTTTGGCAACCTGAAAATAAATTGAGTTCATAGATGATTAACTACAGATGTACATGATACCATTAAAGAAATTTAACATACAGTATAAATTAATGAGGCATCTGTGATTTAATTGTTAATGAAAAGAGCAAAAACAATTGAAATATAAAGCTGCAAGAAAGATATCTTAAGAAAAATGTATGACGTTAAAATTAATGCAACTGAATATATAATCTTTTATGCCAGATCATTTTTTATTTTGATTTACTGTACATACTCAAGTATAGTGCAAGTTTTTATGATCATTTTTTTTTTTTTTCAGAATAAATATTTGGGGTGGGGGTTACATCATACACAGGTAATTTCATTGAAGAGGTTAAAAATTATGCCTTTTTGGTAACCAGTTGTACTATACACAGGTAAATTTTTTTCTGGAGGGGTTAAAATTCATGCCCTAAAATTCAGAGATCACCCTATACATGAAGCTGACTTATATATGATGGTTATTTATCAAGTAAAATAAACAAAAGATATAAATTTAAATGGGAAGATTTTTTTAATATGTCAAAAAAAGCACATAGTGTGTGAACCTCTACACCAAGCCTGCACAAAATATGGCTGATGAGAGCCACTTATCACCTGTGAGACTACCCAGTATGACTCACAAAGTGTTTTCAAAATAGTAAAATTTTTTCAACCATTAGAATATATTCAGTAACTAATTGCATACAAAAATTTCAGTTTTGTGGAAGCCTAACTTTATTCAACCAATATTTCACTCTTTGTATCTAATTAATCCCTTTAACTCTCTGGAGAAAAAGAGAAAAACAATTTTCTTGCCCCCCCCTCTCTCTCTATATATATATATATATATATATATATATATATATATATATATATATATATATATATATATATATATATATATATATATATATATAAGTGAACATAGAAGTCAACACTTAGAGGCGACAGTCTGTTTCATGCTAGTGCAATCGTCAGGCAAAGTTGCCTGACGATTGCACTAGCATGAAACAGACTGTCGCCTCTAAGTGTTGACTTCTATGTTCACTTTTATATTTACACACGCTCTATCTCTGATATTGAGCACTTTATCCCATAAATATAGCACACTTTAAGACTATATTTTTTCATATATATATATATATATATATATATATATATATATATGTATATATATATTTCCACCTTAGGCATACTCAATAATTTACTCTTGTGGTCCACAGCTAATTATCTGTGATCAATGTGGTCCTTTACATTATTTATTTGTGCAGGCCTGCCCTACACAATTACAGTATAAAGAACATTTTATATTTATATATCAGGTGGAGAATCAATTAGCAGATAAGACAAAGCTTAAATAAAGACTTATTCAAGATATTGATTTGAATTAGCACAGACCTCCTGTAAAGACACCAGAAAGGTGTCTGATATAGAAAAGCTGTAAATGTGTTTATTTTAGCATTTAGAAAATTAAGAATAACAAACCAATTAGTAAAGCTGTTACTCAACTGAGAAGTCAGGATAGTTTTTGATCTGATGAATAACCAAGAATTATTTTAGAGAGAAAAAAATCTCATCTATAAAATTATGATCAGATGTATAGTAACAGAATCTAGATTAAAACCAGCAAAAAATTGTCAGTTGAAAAAAAAAAAAAAATTCTGACAATAAGTAATAATAAATATTCATGTGTTATGCTTTAAATATTAATTTTATGTAAGCTTAAAAGAAGAGGGGAACAACAGTTGGAGAAAAGGGGAGACAGCAAGAAGAAAAATATGAGTTTAAAATTCAGGACTAACGCAATGGTTGTGTGTGTGTGTGTGTGAGAGAGAGAGTGTATGTGTGTGAGAGAGAGTATAAGAATGAGGGAGGAAGAGTGAGAGAGAGAGAAACGGGGAGGGAGGAAGGGAGAGAGAGAGAGAAACGGGGAGGGAGGAAGGGAGAGAGAGAGAGAAACGGGGAGGGAGGAAGGGTGAGAGAGAGAGAAACGGGGAGGGAGGAAGGGAGAGAGAGAGAGAGAAACGGGGAGGGAGGAAGGGAAAGAGAGAGAGAAACGGGGAGGGAGGAAGGGAAAGAGAGAGAGAAACGGGGAGGGAGGAAGGGAGAGAGAGAGAGAGAAACGGGGAGGGAGGAAGGGAGAGAGAGAGAGAGAAACGGGGAGGGAGGAAGGGAGAGAGAGAGAGAGAGAAACGGGGAGGGAGGAAGGGTGAGAGAGAAACGGGGAGGGAGGAGGGGAGAGAGAGAGAGGGAGGGAGGAAGGGAGAGAGAGAGGGAGGGAGGAAGGGAGAGAGAGAGAAGGAGAAACGGGGAGGGAGGAAGGGAGAGAGAGAGAGAGAAACGGGGAGGGAGGAAGGGAGAGAGAGAGAGAAACGGGGAGGGAGGAAGGGAGAGAGAGAGAGAAACGGGGAGGGAGGAAGGGAGAGAGAGAGAGAAACGGGGAGGGAGGAAGGGAGAGAGAGAAAAACAGAGACAGAGAAAAACAGAGACACAGAGAGAAAAAAACAGAGACAGAGAGAGAGAAAAATGGCAATAGAGTGTTTTACCTGTGCCAATCTTTGATTTGCTTCTGGATTTTTGGGTGTATTCACAGCTTGCTTTGCTTCATCTAAGAGTTGTTTGGATTTCTCTATGATGTCCCTAGCATTGTTGATGATAAGCTCTTGAAGATTCTTGTCATCAGTAGTAGCTGCAACAGCACGTACAGAACTAACAAACTTCCTAAGGGCATGGGTTGTGTCCCTTGCAGCAAGACTTGTATCATCTTCATTACCCTAGAAACAAAAAGACAATGTACTCAAAGATATCCACATGAGCCATTTCAGAAGTCACAACATACCAGACAAAAAAGCAATTATAATTATGAGGGGGTGCTGAAAAGCTATCAGCTCAACCAAAATCATCCCTGACAATAAAGAGAAAATTTTATCTCTGGTATGCTGGTTAGATTTGGGATGTTGGGTCAGAGGCCAATCACTTTTCAGCACTCCTTGTATATTTTAATCATTTTACACCAAGCAAGGCAATAATGACACTAAGATGCAAGAGGTTACTTTTTACAAAGGGTTACAATTTTATTTTCATTTTAAACAGAATTCTAAATGA
This sequence comes from Acanthosepion esculentum, assembly GCA_964036315.1. Taxonomy (NCBI): domain Eukaryota; kingdom Metazoa; phylum Mollusca; class Cephalopoda; order Sepiida; family Sepiidae; genus Acanthosepion; species Acanthosepion esculentum. The sequence goes on along the minus strand of OZ038499.1, from coordinate 91,842,004 downwards.
TGCAGTTGATACTGCTTGGAATAAAAATTCCTGGAAAACTTGAATTTTATTTGACAAAATTTGGGTAAAACAAAGTTGTTTTCTGGTAATTTTCACTTCAGAGAAAATAATCATTGATTAGGATAACCTAATTGTAGTTACCTGCACTGTTGCTGTCAAAAGTTGTGCCATAGAGGAACCGACAGTCTTGGAAGTGGAACCAAGTTGGGCGGCTGATGATTCCGCCTGCAAGTAAACAAAAATTTTTTTAAAATTCCCAAGTAGAGAAAGAATTGAATATAATTTTCAGCCTGTATAACGATGTGCAGTTTTATTTTAAATATAAATGAAGGCAGTTAAGTATTTGGAATTAGGATCAGAGCGGGATGAGATTGTTTTCTTATTCAAAATCAAACTGACTGGATTATACACTTATCATTTGAATTAATCTCTGAGGAAAAGAAAAAATTTAATTGATGAAAATAGAAAGATAGTTAAAACAGTCTCATAAAAAAAAGAGAAGTGGGGCATGTGCTCCAGAGTCACATTATAGGTTAGTGGCATTTTTATTATCACAAGTGTTAAAAAAAGGGGATGGGTAAAATTTTTCTGATAATGCTTGTAAAACTGAGAAAGAACAGACATATTTAGAGAGAAATCTAGAAGTTGAAATTTCGAATGTCCAATTTCCATAACAATACATAACTAATGATGCTGATAATGATTTCCATCATCAGTACCATTATGCTAATTGTCCCATAATAATTGTTACACTGACATATATATTTAATACACTAAATGTAACAACTATTATGGGACAGATATAATAGTATCATAGAAAAAATTAAAGTTATTTAAAATAACTGGTGAAATAACAAGCTGAATGAGATAAACATTTGTGGATTTTTTATTTGTAGAAAAGGCATGAATATAAAAACTCTTTAAGATGAAACAAAGAATAAAATTATGAAACATGGCCAAAACTTGTCATCAACCTGCATTAAACAAACTGAGCGTGTTTTGTGGGTCTCAATCTACTAAGCAAACTGATATTAACACACTGAAAAATCATTTGAAAACAAAATAGAAAAGACTAAATATTTTTCAAAAACTTACTGTCTCTCCAGGAAGTGGAACTAATCTTCCTTCTTTAGCTGTTGTTAAGGTTTCCTCGAGTTCTTTATCCAGTTGGTTCAGCTCTTCTAAAGCGCTGTCTATCTCTAAAGCACGACACATATCAGTAGCCTACAAAAAAGGATGTTAAAAAATCATATAAAGGGAGTGCTTTTTCCTTTCTATTAAATTGTTGACACTTTCAAATTAATCAAAAAAAAAAAATATTGTTTGGAGTCATGCCCACATTTGCATATTGTACTATATATACAGGATGCGATGGATAAATTGTCATCTAAATTATGAAAAAATGAAAACAACACTGACATCTCATTTTAACAGATATATTTACCAAAATTACACAAAAATATCTTGAAATACTAAAGAGTATATTTATTTAATAAAATCAACATTGGCTTCAACCACGACCCCCAGACAACTTCGGAATCTCCTGTAACTCTTCTGGACAGTCTCCTTGTTTAAATTACTGAATGCTGCCATAATCCTAGTTTTCAGTTCACCTTTGGCGTTACAAGGAGTTGGTCTCTCATTCAACTGCACCCCACACATAATAATCAAGGGAATTGTGGTCTGGGGAGTTAGGTGGCCAGATATAAGGGGTGATGGAGTCACAGAAATTGTCTGACAACTATGACTGGGTTCTCCTGCTTGTGTGGCATGTTACAGAGTCTTGTTGCCAGACATGGGGTCTTTCAGCAGCCACCCTCTTGATCCAGGGCAGCACTACCTCCTCAAGGTACTTGATGTAGGCCTCCATGTTGGGTATGAGGCCCTGTGTGAAGATGAATGGAGGCATAACGTCGCCATCCCTAGTGATCACTCCAAACACCATGATGCTGACTGGACATACCATTCAACTCTTTCTGAATGCTCCGGCACTTTCCTTACATTGACATACAAACACTCTGAAATGTTCATATTGTAGCTTCCGGTGCAAATGCCAAGCAGTACAGCAGGCCATTTCCAAATTTCTGGCAAAGTGAACTGTGTCATGGTGCTCTTTTTCTCACAGATGCTTCCCATCTGACTCTACTATACTCTGCAGTTGACAAAATAAAACAACACGCATGTGCAAAGTTAAAAATCAAAACTGGCAATAATTCACCCATCGTACCATATATATACACACACACGGTGATTTAAATGTCATACCCAATAGAGAGTTTCCTCTGTCATTTTACTGCATTCAGATTTAATTATTTCTTTAAGTTCCTCAATAATTCTTGCACGTGCCTGATAGACAACTGATTTCAAATGGCACCACAGTAAAAAATATACAAGTGTGTGAGTTCTGGTGTCCCCGGTGGTCACTGAAAATGACCTTGTTGATCTCTCCATTAACCCCTAAGGTGTGCAGCATTTGCCTCACCATATATATATATATATATATATATATAAAAAAAAGAGGTCAACACCCAGCGACAACAGTCTGTTTCAAGCTTAAATGCAATCTTCAGGCCATGATTGCCTTTAACCATGAAACAAACTAAGCTGTCACTGCTGGGTGTTGAAATATATCTATCTATATATATATATATATATATATATAGATAGATGATATATTAGAGATTTAATAGGCTGGTAAATGAAATTTGAGGAATAAAAAGCAAACAAAATGATAACAATATTGACAATAAGATTGAGGATATTTATAATATATTAGCCTTTTGACTAAACTGAAGCATGAAGAGAAAGATTTTAAAGTTGGAATTTTGTTGGCTTTTTATTCCTCAAATTTTATTAACCAGACTATTAAATCTACATATAAGAAACACATTTGGCCCATCTTTCATATTATATATATATAAAAACACACACACACACACACACACATACAAAATGAGCATTTTATCTTCTCCAAATGAGATGAGGAATGTTGTACGTAGCCAATATAATGTGAATTTGGAATGAGCACCAACACAAATACCAATCTAAAAGTTGGCTTACCAGAGTTGGCTATAATAAAGTTAAAGTAACTGGAATGCAAAAGAAAAATGTTGTTGCTGGTAAATGTTAGTAGTACTTAATTACAGCTCAGTAATGTAAACTAGTATTTGATCTATTAAATTGGTAAGTCTGATTTAAGATCCTTGTCTTTTGAATGTACATTTAATAACCATGGAATCAAATTTCACTGTTCAAATATTGCTATTTGTTCAATCTGTAATAAAATGTATTTTACACAGGAGACTTAGCACTTATATTTATTAGCTTTAACTGATCAAGCAAGAATTTTATTGACTCATATAATGGATATAGAATATATCATTTTTTTTACCTAGTTTCTCAGTCATTAATTATAAATAGCCAATGCATTTCTTGTTAAATATACAAGATCTTTAATAGTAACTCATTACGGGAGTGATAGAAAAGTAGCAAACTTTACAAAAGAAAACTTAAAGGGAAAATATTTTAAATTTCACTTGTCTCAATCTTTTGGCCATGTAGACAACAATGCCACATGGCTATCAGTATTAAGATATTAGTGTAATTGTGTCGCCAAAAATGATGGCAATTGTTAGAAAGTTTTAATAGTGATATGCAATTAAACAAAAAAGTCTCAAAACAATGTACTGAGATTCAATAAAGTGAAGATAAAGAATTCACAATAAAAATAAGGGGCCAATGAACCATTTAATTAATCCGTTCCTTTTATATTTTTTAGACATTCAGTGGTATCTGATTCATTGATTACTCCTGGTATTATATAAAATCACTTTTTGCTCAATATCTTTTCATGTTATAAATTTCATGGGTTTAATATAAAAGTGAAATGAAAATATTTCTCAGAAGAAAAAAAGTGCAACAGAATAACAAAAACAGCAACGACAAAGTCTACTTCAAGAGCAAGTTGAAGCAAGATGATTGCTTAATAGATAAAAGGTATCTGAGTGCCTTACATGAAAGGTTTGAACAAATAAGATTGCAATCTAAGAAATTTAGAAGTAAAGGAACTGATTAATTAAACTGTTTATTTTGCTTGTGAAGTAATTTCCTTTAAATGCAGATAAATATTTTATTTGTATAAATCAGTGTTTTTTTAACCGGTAGTATTCCCTGGAAGACTAGGATTGCACAAGAGGTTGCTAGGGATTCCATGAGACAGTGATAAATAAGCTAATGCATTTTTGAGTATTTTTTTGTTTAATTTTATATTTGTAATTTTACTATACATGTATGGTATATTGTTGAAAAATTCTTGGTTATTATAATAAAGGCTTATATTATTTCAAATTATAATAATCATATATAATAATCTATACTATACATTAATAAAATGTCTAAGGGAAGTAATCACTAAATTTACTAACTTAAATATAGTAAATTTATTAACTTAATTTACCTCCCTTCCCACTATGGATGGGACAGGAAATATACAAATAAATACACATCGATAATTATTATATTATTTGATTATCTGTGATCATAAGTTTGAATTTTTAAAAAGTTATGCAAGAAAAGATTAGGAAACTGACCTTTCCAGTACATGACCTGAGCTCAGCCAATGCAGATGACATTGTCTTGACGCAGTTGGTCAGATTGAGAGCAGCTGCTGGATCGATAACTGTAGGTAAAGCAGCATTGGCAGCATCTATCAATTTGATACTGGGCTGAAAAAACAAAGAGAGAATGTGAAAAAGACAGCCTCATTAGTAAAAAAAAAAAAAAAGTTACTGAGTATGCCTTCTATCTGATCTTAACCCACTGACTCGAGCAGAAGCTTCATTACCATTCCCTAAATTTAGCAACAATTTTAATTTTCAGAACAATAAGCAAAACATTTTTTTCATCTTTTTTTCTTTCTAAGTATGATTTTAAATAGCATAAGTAAAAAATCCTTACTAAAGAAAATTGTTTAGAGGGAAACTGAAAAAAAAAAAATATTTAGAAAAATCCACTTTGGGTGATAGATTTCAAAATCCAGTACAAAGCAAAATCCAACACATGATGTAGTCTTTAGTTTTTTTGTTTTTTTTTTCTTCTTTAGCTGCACAAATATAGCATCAAAGCAAAGATCTGTCAGGTCTTTGTTCTTTTTTGAAAGAGAAAAAAAATCTCCCTCTTGGACATTGATTGGCTGGAAGGGGAGATTGTCAATTTGATTCCCTCATTTACAGAAATTAATTTATTTATATATATATATATATATATATATATATATATATATATATATATATATAATTAATAAATAAACATTTTTCTCATTCAACTGATGTGAGCTGAATTTCCCATCAGCCAGAGTTAAGTAATTTGCATCCAAGAAATAAGTTGAATACTGGTTACTGAGTTTTGCAACAAATAAGAACATTTATGGAAGAAAATGTTATGCAAATTTCAATGTTGTGAAAGTTTTTGACTTTAAATATTCAAAATAGATTGATTTGATCTGATTTTGTTTAACAGCATGTCAACCCTGATGGATTCTTTTATGCTAACCATATTCAAAATAAATGCCACTTTCAAAACAGAAAAGAGTCTTAAATGACGGGACTTTAATAAAAAAAAAACCCCAAAAAAACAGTGGCAATTTGAAAATTCCTACCTAAAATTTAAATTGGTTAAATTCTATATCCAGCAAAAAAGTACATGCATGCAATGATTTTGTCAATCACTCCAAAAAGGAGAGCTTTCAGCTCTCATTTTTCGAGCTACATAATTTTAGTTAAACAACTTATATTTAATGTTTATAAACTTAATAAATTTCATGTAAATGGCAGAGTTAAATGAAGACTTAACAATGTTACTGATGCCATCCAAACAAGATAGATATTTGAAAGATGTATATTTTGAATATTGTTATTGTACTATGTATTTTAGAAACTATGTCTTCTATGCAAACACTAATAACAATTAATTTGACTATATATATATATATATATATATATATATATATATGAGAAGTTGCAAATTCCAAGAGAATTTATAAAGGAAACTGGTTTTAGTACCTGAATAAAATTTTGACAGGCATTGATAAGATTTAATTGATAAGCAGGGTTTTCTGGATTTTGACTTGTTCCCTTTACACCTTGTACGACCGAAGGGACCTGTTCAGAAACAGCCTGGAAGAAAGAAAAAATAAGTTATTAGTAAAAAACCTAGAGAAAATATAACATGGTCAATAGAATAATTTTAAAAGATGCACAAATTCATATGCACTGTTTTAGCTCAGTCATTCCCAGACTGGGCAATACTCCACCCAAAACAGTGGAAAGATCCAAATGAACAATGAGTAAGAAAGCGAGGAGGGTTGTCGTTGGACTCAAGACCGATACGACAGAATCAAAACAAGTTCTAAACACTTAAGTAATATGTATGCTGTACAAATAATTAAACATTTGTACATTTAAGTTGTAGTTTTCATTTAAAGGTATTTATGAAGAATCTGCTATTTTTTTCGAGGAAGGCAAAGAGAAAGGATTACCCATTCCTTCTTAAAGATTAAGGAATTTAACATCCAGTTTAAAATATCAAATGAAAAACACATAACTTATTCATGGAAGCCATGTGATTAGAGTCTCTAGCTTTTAAAAAAATAAAGATTTCTTAAATATAACAATTCATAAATTACTCTTCTGATAATTTGGGGTGCACCTGGCTATACTTTCACCAGTTGAGAAACACTGATATGGACCTATCTTCTTTGTAAATGATAGTAGGTCATCCACATGGACATTTTCAAATAGTTTTCTATTTTTGTGGCCTGAAGTAAGAGTTAAAAGTCTGCATGTTTGTTTCTCTCTGCACCAAAGATTATGTAGTAGATGCCATAGTGACTCGTGATCTTTGTAGTTTCCTGCCTGTAAGAGTTAGGTAAGTCGGATCATAGTGTTAGAGTAAGGTTTATTTTAAATTTGCAGTAGATCTAACACCAAGAAATAAATATGTGTGGGTAAGTAGTAATGTAAGTAAGTAGTGAAAGGAATGTAGATTGAGAGTCAATAATTTAAGTCGGGGGTAAAAAAAAAAAAAAAAAAAAAAAAAAGTGAAAATTGTGAAACTGTGGATTATATTCTTTTATAGCAACAACTAAAAGTAAATTACTAAAATCTACCATATTTAACAAATGTCAATTTCAAGACATTAGTACTACATAAGATCAGTTACAAAATGTGTACACACATCATTATAAATTTTTCAAAAATTATAAGAAAATGGTTAACTGGAGACCTATTATTTAAAATAAATAATTTATCAAATTTAAAAAATAAATAATAATTACATAAAAAATAAATATATATAAAAAAAGAAAATAAAAACTCAATTATCACTTATTTATGAGGCCTTAAATTCCATCATTTGATGTCCTCCATAGTTTACATTTACTTACCGTTAGCTTTAAGAATATTTTAGAACATTTTTAAATCTTAAAGTTTTGAAAACTTAACATTTTTACTTCTGTTTATCAGTACATATTGCAAAATAAAATCCTTTCATTTACCTTGATAAAATCCCTCAGGGGATGAAATATGTTTGTAAAGAAGTGTTTTACATTTGTCTTTATTCATACTGTTTTGACAAATATATTTTATTCATATCTGATTTTCCACACACACACACTTATTCTTTACTAAAAGTTGTTTTTTTCAAAAATTTGCAGTGTATTTGTAAATGAAAATGCAAAATATTAAGTACACATTTATGAGTGAGAAGACCAAGATATACCATCCACAGGAAAAGTCCGACTTACCTTACATTTAAACATTAAGTTTTGTTGAGTGGTGGAGTTAGAATTGGTTTTTCCTGCAGTATTGGCAGAGCTGATTAACTGCATGGAGGCAGCAGTAGCCTGCTTAGCAGCCGACTAGAAAAAAAGCATTAAATACATGAGGTAATGTTTACAAGTAATAAAAGGCAAGGTTTAACGGAATAGAACAAATTGATAAAAAAAAATCTAAAGTTAAAACTGATTCTATTATTATAAGATAAAGATAGGAAAAATTAAAACAGAGAAGAAATAATGGAAAATGGAGGAAAAGACGTGACATTACATATCATCTGAGATGCAATTTCAGAGGAAAAAAAAGGAACACTTACCAAAAAATATTTTAAAATATTTTATGTGAAATGATTCATTGGAATTATTAGAGTAAGAATTTTAACCTAACATCAAAATATGCTTATAAATTATTTAAAAAATGTTGTATTAAATATGATATGCATTGAAAGAAGCAAATTATAAATTAACTGTCTCACTATTTATGTCACTTGATAATCAGAGATAAATATAAAATTTCAAACTTGGTTCAAATTGTGGTTATGATTGAACGATAAATGCAAACATCAAATATTATGAAGGAAATCTAAGGGAGATAACTCAATTTTTTTTAAAGGAATTTCAGTTATTTCCCTTAGTTCTTTTAAATAAACTAAACTCACCTCCAATCTGTTGATAAGTTTTTTCTTCAATGCATTGCTGGCAGCAGCGTTGGTGGCAGAGCGTAATTCTTCAGCAGCCACACGGAGTACGCCTTGTTGATTAGAATCGTTGGGATTGGAAGCACAGCCCTACAGAAGAAAAAAAGAAGAAAACGCGATTTAAGAATTAAAGAGGAAAACAGTTTTTAGGTTTGGAAAGTGAATTTTTTTTTTTTTTTTTTTTTTAATCAGTTTCACCCCAAGCAAGGCAGTACAGCCACTAAGACACAAGGGGTTGCAGGGTGTGGCGGAATTCGGGACAGAAACATTAGTAATGAGGAGAAAGAGGAAAGAGCATTCAGGAGGATAGTAGATACCGATTGGCATTACATTCAAATTCTTGTAGATTAAAGTTGACAGGAAAGCATGGAGCCAGAAGGGAGTTCCACAAGCGTGAGGTGCAAGAAAAGAAACTGTTAGTGTAGAAGTTACAGCTACATCTAGCTAGCTCAACTTTAAATTGATGTGATTTCGCTGCCAGTCTAGTATTGCACTCAAATTTATACAGCTTAGGTCGCATAGCAAAGAGCTCATCTGAACAGTTACCATGAAAGTATTTGTAAAAAAAAGCAGAGAGGCAACCTTATGGCAGTGAACAAGTGACTGAAGCCGAGCCGCCAGATCAGGATCAATAATATTGCTGATTCTTCTTTGGATCTCATCAAGGAGCTCCAGGTAAATCACAGGGGCACTGGGCCATATATGGTAGCAATATTCTAAACATGGATGAATGGTAGACTTATAGACATGCAAGATAGATTCAGGAGAGAAGAATTGTCTTGCTTGACACAGAGAAGTGACTTTCTTAACAGCTGACCTAATGATGGTCTTGAAATAGTTTTGTACATCATCGAGAAGGTCGTTAATGAAGATTAAAAACTGTGTAGGAACAAGGATGGAGCCCTGGGGGGGGGGGACACCCGTATTAGTATGAAAGGATGTAGATGAGTGGTTGTTCAGGACAACTTTTATTTCCTAATTTGATAAGAATGACTGGATCAGCTCAAAAATGTGCTCGGAGATACTGTAACTTTTCAGCTTGTGAAGGTCTGAGTGCCAGACCCTGTCAAATGCTTTCGAGATGTCCAAAGCTACAGCCTAGGCTTCACCATTTTCATCTAGAGCATGACAGACTCTTTGCACAATTCTTGTTAGTACATCAACAGCTGACCTGGAGAAACGAAAACTGTATTGCTTGTTGGAGAAAAGGCCCTGTGATGAGAGATGATGAACCAATTCAACATTAATTAAGGCCTCTAAGAGTTTCCCAAAAAGAGGTAGAAGACTAATGGGCCAATAGTTAGATGGGTCAGACAGTTCATCCAAGTTCTTAAAAACTGGAACAACAGATGATGACTTTCAGCAGGCAGGAAGGCAGGAGGCATTTATTATACAGTTTAGAGAGAACAGGAGCCAGTTTGGGAGCACACTCCTTAATGACTATTACAGGGATGCTATTGGGTCCACATGATTTGTGGGGATCAAGGTTAGAGATGATAGCAGAGACCATTGAAGACGTTACATGCATATCACTTAACAGAGAATCAGTTCGAATTGGGAAGTTAAGTATGGATACTCCAGATGAGTCAAGGGTAGAGTGTGAGGAGAATTTATGGGCAAAGCATTCAGCTTTATCAGCAGAGGATGATAACACCTCAAATCGATTGAAGAGTGGGGGGAATAGAGATCTTGCACTTAGACTGGAAGCTTCAATTTCTGCAAGCTGAAATTGTGAAGAATTTTAATCAAAAATTGTTTCTTGTAAAAGAGAAGGTGCCTAAGAATGTCTTGCTTCATAACTTCAAAATTCAGTTATGAAAGGAAGGTTCTTCACAGTGCTGAGAATTTCTGAGCAATGTTTGGATTTTTATGTACAAATTTTTGTTTCGCAAGTTTATAAAAATATAATATACATTATATTACTACAATCGTTTTATTTACGTTGTGAATATGACAATAAAGATCAGGACAACAGTCTGACCAAAGTAAATAGTGTAAATAGTTACAATATCTCATCCCAGAAATATTTACGTCACAAATGTTAATGAAAACCCTTTGAGTTCTAACAGAGATTTGAAAAAGCAAGCATCTTTTCTAATTTCAAAAGATGTTGTTCTAATATTAAAGAAATGTTTAAATGACTGTCAACTATTATTAACAGTAAGAGTTTTACATTGTTACTAGTGGGTACTGAAAAGACCCAATCAAGAAGACCTTTATAAGAAAAAGAATTCTACTATTTGGTCAGATTTTGGATAGTGGATCAAGTCAAAAATTATTCAGCATCCACTCCTATGTATTGATTGTAAGATTTTAGTACATAAATAATCTCCAATATTATTTTTCTTTTATAACTTTGTACTTAGAAACAAAAGTGATTTACATATAATGGAACATGCAAGAAAGTTTGTTGTATACACCTAGAAGAAAAAAAAATCAGGTGAAAAAATTGGTAATAAAAGAATTTTTCCTTGAAATAAAACTTTATTTGGAAAAAAGAAGTTATCTTGCTTCTTAATTAGCTAATAATAGCTAGAATTTTATTCATGACTGTTCTATTAATAATGTCATTTTCAGTCAAGAGACAGTACTTACCTTGGCTGCTTCTACCATTCTGGCTGTAGCATCGGCCAATTGCTTAGCTGCAGCCAGAAGTCTCTTTTGCATGTCCATATCTTTGTAGGTTTTTGCTTGGATTTGAATGGCACATACCAATTGTGATGTGGCCTGAAAAACAAGACAGAAACATTTCAGGAAGATAAAATTGCTAAGCACACAAATTAAGGAGATGTAAACCAACCAATTTCTACATTGACACTCATTTTAACACTTAGCACAAAATAATTTCAGAAATAATTTAAGAGGAACCAATTCAGAGATTGAGAGAGAGAGAGAGAGAGAGAGATTGAGAGAGAGAGAGAGAGAGAGAGAGAGAGAGAGAGATTGAGAGAGAGAGAGAGATTGAGAGAGAGAGAGAGAGATTGAGAGAGAGAGAGAGATTGAGAGAGAGAGAGAGAGAGATTAATAAGGCTTAGAGTAGGTAATTTTTTTTATTTTTCTTATTTTGGCATTAAATCATTGCTAAACATACAAATCATACATTTAAGTCCATAGAGTGCTTATGTTGTTAAATTATCCTGTTATTTAATTCAGATCCATAAATAAAAGTTTTCAGTTTCTAAAATATTCTCTCATAAAAGAAAAAAAGAGTCTCAGGATTGTATTTTAGAAATAGAAATTCTTGCCCTTTACAGCCAAATCCAGAAATGAAACTTCCTTATATCAAAACCTATTAATTCATTAATTAAGGGCCTCATAGTAAAATAATGAATTACAATCTGAAAAGGACAAATAATCAACTAAATTTGAGGATAAAAGGATTTGTGTTAAAATATAATCTTGTGATTTAGGAGAGAGTGATGAAACTTCTGGCTAAAATATTTTCAAATCTATTTTTTAGGTTGAGTTTTTAATATTCAGTATTTTTAATTGACACCATCTTTGTTATTAGATTGGATAAAGAAGCATTAAATATCTTAAAGGTTCAAATGAAAACAGATTCTATATTGTATGTATTTTTTAAATATGTTCAATGCAATCATCACACATCTCAAATCCCACAGAAAGTATAGCTTTAATTGTGATTTGTAGCTTTAATTGGGTGTAAGTTTTAAAAAAACAGAGCTTCATACCAATAAGAAAAGAGAAGTGTGTTGAGAAAATATATTTTTTATAAGCAACTTGGAATTTTGATTAGTACTCACTGCTTAATTTTTGCACGAGAATTAGTACTGAAGTTGTGCTTGGAACTAATAAATAGAAAGGACAGGCATTTCAATGATACGTGCAGAATTGGTAGATTTCTTCAATACTTTTTAGTATTGAAGAAATCTACCAATTCTGCAATAAAATGATATATCTTTGTAGCTTTGTTTAATTTTACATATTTTTTTTTTAGTTGTTTAAACAACACTGGTGTTAATAGTGGAGCTACTTAAAATTTAGCTTAATTTGAGTACAGTTGCTAATATACCAGTTGCTTATAAAAAAAAAAAAAGAAAAAAAAAGAAAAAAAAAAGAAAGTAAATTGTATAGTCAACTTACCTGTCCCAACATTTTGGCTTGCTTCACCATTTCATGAGCATCTCCAACACTGCTGAAGAGACGATCAGTTGCTGTTAAGATAGTATCAACAGCTTGTTCATTTTGGCCACCCTAACAGTGAAAAGACAGAGAAATGGATATGAAACCAAAAACATATTTTTTGCAGTGTAAGAACTTTTTGGGGATAACAATTTTCTGATACAAGTCTTACTAACCCACAGCAGGGAGGAGAAGCGGTGGATTCATACCTTTTACAAGGGTATTTGCATGTAAGTGAATATAACGAACCTGACTGGAATTGGAACACGGCTCTCCGATTTCTTATCCCAACCCTTTATTCATTTCACCACCCACATGCTCAAGATAACAGCACCTGGTATTCTTTAGTGGGCACCCATTTAGGGACTTACCGGATTCAATATTGCTTAATTTCAGTGATCATATGAGAACTGGTGTTTCAATGTGATATAGCCAGAATCCAAACTGAAGATCCATTTCTTTATGATTAACATAATAAACTGATGACCAAAATCAGAAAACTCCTTTAAAATATGTAACCTTCAAGTTAGGAAGATCAATAATGTCCTAATGTCAAAAACAGAATTCATTTATTATTTTCAAGTTTCCAAAAATTTAAAGTTAATAGAGTAATAATAATATTTGGCTGTTTTTATTAAAAAAAGAAAAAAAATGACACTACAGCATAAATATGGTATTTTGGTAATACAGAGTTGATAAGAATTATAGAGAAAAAAAAAATCATTCAATTCAAAATCACAAATCTCACAACATATTACGGTCATTGGGCAAGACGTTGAGTACAGCCATAGTAGCACTTAATGCATCTAAAACAAAACAGCCTGACAATCACTCTTTAGGCTAATTTTAAATTCAGAGTTTTATGCATCTTAGGCTAGTGGACTTCCAAAGCAAGAGCCCAGACTGCCATACTATTTAACCCATAGCTGGGGGGAGATAGATTCATGCCATTTCCAAAGCTATCAGTACAAAAGGAATAAAACAGACTTGATCAAAAATTTTGATTCTGTATGCAGATTACACTCCCTGCTGATAACTGTTACCCTAAATGCATCTCAGCCGCAACCCCTCGTGCAATTATGAAGAAGAGAGAGGAAAAACAAAAAACAAACTTTCAATGAAAAGCCACGACAAGTGTTGTCCAAGAAATAAAACAAATCTTACCTCGCCAACTGAGGAACCGATTTTGACATGCTGGAGAAGATTATTAAGAGCCTTGGTAACAGCTGTGGCAGCTGCCCCCAAATCAGAAAGGAGACGGTCATCTTTGCAGGCATGCTAAAATAAAGTCAAATAGGTATTAAATGTTAAGAGGGTGTATGTGTGTGTGTGTGTGTGTGTGTGTGTGTAAAATGAAATTACAATCACAATGTATCAGTCAATGTTTTTTTTGTACCCAAGAGATTGTACAACTCATTATATTTTTTGTTTTCATAAATTTACAAGAGAACTGAAGAAAATAACAACAAAATAAGAATTATTTTTCCATGCCTCAGAAATCTTTTAAATCAAAGCTCAATATTTTCAATGTCAGGCTTTCTTGCTGAATACCCTTATAGCCTGAAAAATTAATAAACATTCCCTAAAAAGTTCATTAATAATAATAATAATAATAATGTAGTTTCAAACTGTCAAAATGAAGAAAGTATAGAAACAGCAACACTTAATCCCTTATGTATGAACTTACCTTAGAGGCTTCTACAATTCCATCCACCGAAGTAGCCACTTGTTTTGATGCATCAAACAATTGCTCTCGGCAAGCTGGGCTACTAATAGTCGGAGCAACGACCTAAAAAAGAAACAAGGAATCGGTATTATATTTCAGATCCAATATTAGTTCAAACAATTTCTCAGACATTATTACAATTACCTAAACTATGTCAATCTTTATGTAAATGGATGAGAAATCTTTATGAATCTATTATGCTCATATGAACGTTTTAATGATCATTTTCATTTTAACAGAAATTTTCTTTTTCCACCTTTTATTCATTTGTATTATTGATGTTCTCATATCATTGTAAATAAAAAATACTGACATTTGGAGATGATTTGTTTCTTCTATTGAATCAAGAAAGGGATTTTCTCGTATTACATCAGTGTAATATTGCTGTACAACTAAAACATTTTAGTCAGATTCTTGTAGCTTTTCATGCAATATCCGAGTTAGTTAATTTCTATTCCATGTGTTTCGGCCTTTGACTTTATGGCAGGTATTTTTTTTTTTGTTTGTTTAACGGCAGATAAACTCATTAAGGGTCATTTAATGCTGAAATTTAAGTTTTGTTGGGAGCTTTGAAATAATAGAAATATGATATATGTTATTCTGCTTTCACAGTTGGACACATGGTAGATGATACTTGGCTTTCATGCATATACATGTTTGTATGGACATAATTACTAGAGGTGGTGATGTGTGTGTTTTATGTTGTAGTTTTGTTGAAGTTATATTTTGGAATACTGTTTGATTTCTTTAAGGAATTGTTGGATATTATATGGATTAATGTCATGAAAGAATTCTTTCATGTTGGCTGTTTGGTTGGTTGATTTTGTTTAGTGGTATATCAACATCTATGGGTTGTTTAATGCCAAAATCTAAATATTTTGAACACAATTTTATGGCTTCAACCAAATATATTTTGAACGGAATTGTATG
Source organism: Acanthosepion esculentum (assembly GCA_964036315.1). Classification (NCBI taxonomy): domain Eukaryota; kingdom Metazoa; phylum Mollusca; class Cephalopoda; order Sepiida; family Sepiidae; genus Acanthosepion; species Acanthosepion esculentum. Next base: position 91,826,676 of record OZ038499.1, on the reverse strand, counting down.
CCATGTTTTTTCTTCCTTTTCTTATTGTTTGAAAACTCTGTTAATTCTGCTTGTTGAGAATTTTGTCAATTACACTTAACCATGGCCAATTACTCCACCAAAGGCAAACTTGGCAAGGTAAATATTTACTGTAAATTGGGTGGGGCAGGAATATATCATCAAATATCGGATTCACTTTTTTGTGTTGTCCTATTATCTCAGCATGACTTATCTTAGATTTATGAACTAAAAAAAAAAAAAAAATGCAGTGTAAAATTTAAATATAAAACAAGTAACCCGAATCTATGTTAATGTCCAAGTGTTTATTTTAACTCACCTTAGTACAGGCTACTAGATGAGAAGTGGCCAGTGCGCATTGTGTAGCAGAATTGATCACCTTATTCTTGAGGGCTTGGTCTTCACACTTTCCAGACACGTCTTGGGCCCGTAGAACCAGACTGGCTGTAGCATTAGCCACTGCCTTCGCCAGGGCTAAAAGCGTGTCCTGAGGAGAGAACATTTTCATATATCATTTCATAATCCAGTCATTTCTTCAAATATTTTAATAGCCATCAATAAGCATTTATAGGATTTGCATTTTTTTTTTTTTTTTTTTTTAAAAAGAAAAGAGTTTCATTTTGAATTTCCTTTTTTAAACAGATCAATTTTCAGCAGTTTAGCTTATCAAGCATTTACAGGTTATTTAAAACCAGAAAATATTTTTAGAGTGTATGAATTTTTTTATTTTTAGATAATAATGATTTACTGATACAAGTTCTACTAATTAACTTATAGTGGGGAGGAGAGAAAGATCATATTTTAAGTAGCTTATATCACTACCATAGTTTAAAAAGTAAGGTGTTAAAAGGCTTATGTATTTACTACTTCAAATGTTATTTTTACTGGATACCTGTATTTGAGTAGACACTGTTTAATTTAAACAGTATTTATTTCATCTACTAACCTGAAGAAATAAGTCCTCAAGCAAGATGAGAAGAAAATCTGAATAAGTAAATATACATTAAAGGCAAATAAGAACCTTGCTTGATTTTGAAGCTCTCTGTAACAGAGTAAGTTAATGAATGCCTTGTCAGATGGTGGTTTCTCCTGTAAAGAGAGATGCAGGTTCATATCCTGCCAGAGGACACATTTTCTTAATAAGTTTTCTTGAATACACAGACCAGTAGATGAAATAAATTCTGTTTAAAATAAAAACTGAGGGCCTATTCAAACACGGTTATCCACTAAAAATAATGTTTAAAGTAATAAAAACACGTTGCATTAAAAAAACAAAATACATTAATTCTTTAGAAATTGATATGTATTTATATAAATACGATTCTTCACCATGACTGATAATACATCATTGGAGATAAATGCAAGATTCTAATTAGAAATTAGAACAGAATACTTTAAAAACACTTTGCATATTATTATTTTTTCAGAACCTTAATCTACATTAGAATTTAGATTGTCAATACTTGAGGAGGCAAACTTTTCTAGCTGTACACATCTGTATTTACAACATCGCAAATGTTGATTAGAAAGAAGAATTTACTCACCTGGAATGAACGATCAAGCTCTCCTTCTTCACTGACACCTTTCAAGATGTCATTACTGGCTTCTCCAACCTTATGAGCAGCAGTAACAATATTCTGGTTTGGCTAAATACACAAAAACAATTTGAAAACAAAATTAGTCAACTTTACATATCAATTAAGTACTACTAAGTGAAAAGTAAGTGTTTCAACTTGTTAGAGAAAAATACAGGTATAAAACTGGGTCGTAAAAATCTGAAGGCATTCTCAAATTTAACTGCAAAATTAAAATTTGCCAAATGCCACATAACATTACCCAAGGTCATCTTCCATTTATTGTTCACTAAAGGTGTGTTCTCAAATCTAACACACACTGTTAGGAAAATCAATGACAAAATGGAAAAATTTAATGTGAAGCGTTTTGTCTCTTAAGACTTCAGACTAAAGTGATGCTTACACTGATATAACTACACATGCATATGAAGGAGAGGAGACACTGAAATTTTAAACTTTTAAATTAAATTTTTTTTGTTTAATCTACATATCCAAACATATAATAAAAAAAAAATTTTAATTTAAAAGTTTAAAATTTCAGTGCCTCCTCTCCTTCATGTGCATGTGTAATTACATCAATGTAAACATTAGTTTGATAAAGTCCTAAGGGACAAGACATGTCACACAAAATTTTTTTCTATTGTCATTAATTTTCTTAGCATTGTTCTGGTATATAAAAATTTTCTATAATTTTCATCAAAACACACTGTATAAATAAATGCACACAAAGTGCTATGTTCTAATGAACATTATATATATATATATATATATATATATATATATATATATAAATAAATAAAAAGAAAAAGAAAGAACAGATTTATAATCCAGAGTTCTTTTACATTTATTTGTAAAAACAGTGCTCGATACACAGTAGACCATAATATTATAAATATTTTTTTAAATATGTATTCATTGCAACACAGAAATTTGTTTCGATATAAAAAATTTTAAAACCCACAGACAAGCTAATACAGTTATGTCATCGTTGCCTCTTCAGGCTGTGCATCTTTTAGTTCACAAAGTTGTTCAACTAGTTTCAAATAGTATTGTCATTCATTGAGTATGCAAGCATCTATATCTTATTACTATAAATGTTATTTTTAGTTGGTCCACATGTTTGATTTGCTATCACTGTTTTTTATATTTTTTTAAACAATGAAATTAATAAAAAGTGGCTTAGACCAAGAAGTCGCCACTGTTTAAGAAAATAAAAAAAACAGGGACGTGCACACTAAAAATAACATTTACTGTACTAAGATGTTGGCTTAAAAAATTAATTTTATACACACACACACACACATATACATACATATATACACACACATACACGTATATACACACAATATACACATACACACATATATATACACACACACATATACACACACACACACACATATATATATATATACACACACACACATATATATATATACACACACACATATACATATATATATACACACACACATATACATATATACACACACACATATATATATATATACACACACACACATATATATATATATACATGTTAGTGTGTATCCCCCAACACTTACCGCTTTGCTTCCAGGTTGTGCAGCATTGAGAAGGTCTGAGAATGCACCTGCCAAAATTTTGGCAGCTTCCATCAATTTGTTGCCAGTGTTCTCCCCTTGAAGAGCTGCCAACATCTTCACATCATGTGAGAATTCCCCAAGGTTTGAAGAGCTAAAAACAAAGCAGAAACAAACCAAACGATCAGACACCGACCACCGTCATGTCCCAATGAAGACAAAGCGAGAGAGGTGAGGATGGAGGAAAGGTATCTTTGGAAACAAAATAAGTAAAACTTGGCTCGGCTTTGCTGTGTTACTTAGGAGATGTGACCCCAGGTAGAATTACAGGGCGAAATACATAAGAGAACCTTGTATCATTAACAGTTAAAAGAGAAGGAAAAAAGTGTCCGATTGAATCATACTGGAATATTGAGGATATAATATATAAATCATTTTGCATTTGTTGTATTTACCATCCCCACTCAACATCAGTCTTAATAGAGTTCAAAAGTGTCTCAGAGTCCTTGTGGGTGACAAATTCTTTTTCCACCCTCCAACCTTTCTCCCACAGGTTGGATGCGACAAGCTTCTTACTGCTCTATAGCTACTTCCATGGAAAGTGCTCAGACAAACTACATCCCTTGGTTCCACCAGGTCTAACCTTCATGGCTAGAACCTGCCATGACACTTACATTGTAGCAAACCACCCACATTCCCTCCATATTCCTTTGGTGAGAAGTAAGTTCCACTCAAACAGCTTCTTCCCATGAACCTCTGCTTGGTGGAACCGACTCCCAAGAGGATGTTTCTCCAATCATTACAATCTTAACCTGTTCAAGTCTAGAGTTAACCGTTATCTTCCCTTCCTGTATAAAATGCCTATTTCTGTAACCCTCTACCTCGAGTGGCCCTTGGGCCTTGTACAGGGTGAACCATATTGCAAAAAATAAATAAATAAAAATATGCAAACACACACACACACACACACACACACGTTAAAAAAATATTTAGCAAGTCATATGGAACCCAAAGTACATTCACTTCTGGGCTACAAAAAAAAAATAAATTCTCCATATTTAAGGCATAAGCCACAAGCTATACAAGATAAAAATTGAACCTGGCCTGACAATCCTTCAATTTTGAAGGTGAAACTGGAGTTGCCTCAATTTTAGTTTTTACATTTTACAGTCACTATTTTATATTTAGCACTAAATTGCCAGCTTTATCACAGTTGCAATTTTACCAGCTACAATTCATTTCACTGTGTGTGTGTGTGTGTGTGTGTGTGTGCATGAGTGTGTAAAGCTGACTCCATCACTAAAATCAAATATTTGTTTGAAGAAGTTCATTATTGGGGCAAAATATCATTCCTAAATTTTTCCTATTTCGTCATTTGATTACCCACACATTGGAATATATATAGGTTTTAACAACAATCCAAGCATAACTTATATTTATAAGTTTATTTACAAAAGGCATCAAGTCAATGTTTACTGACCAATAGAATGCCACTAAGTAGACAGTAGTAGCTGCTACCAATAATTATTTTCCATTTTTTTTCAACATTGCCTCTCAACCAAAAATGAGGTTGACTTTAACCAATTCGGCAAGCTCGGTACTAGAATGAGTTAATATTATCTTTGTTTTTTGTAAAATATTTTTAGCTATTTTTAGCCCAGGAGTAGGAAAAAAGATTCAGGGGTAAAAGTTGCCAAATGCTTACATGGTGTGAATGGCAGCACCAACTGCAGTCATATCTTGCTCTTCTTGGACATTGGTCAATGTGACAAGTTGAGCAGTGGCAGCATTCATGGCTGACAATTGGGCAGACACTTTCTGCTTGGACAAATCAAACTCATTTTCAGCCCACTTCTTGGAAGCCTAAAGAAAGAAAAAAAAAAAAAAGAAAAAAAAAGGAAATTAATATATATATATATATATATATATATATATATATATATATATAAAAGAATAACCAGGTGTTTTATTTATTACATAAAACATCAGCAACCATTAATATTTATACTGTTATAGGTGTATGAGTGTAGATAAAATAATAAAACTGAATTTTGACAAAATTATGTTCAACATCTGTGACTGTAAAGTTTTGGGTTAAGAGCAATAAAAAGGAAAATTGTTTTGAAATATAAATATTTATTTAAAATAAATACTTCATTATCAGGCTATAAACTCATTGATATATCAACAAATATAAATTGTATCAAGAGTTTTCTATTACACTTAATATTAATGCCATCATTCATAATGACATTTCGTTAGAATTAATTTTGTTGTGTAGTGTGAGTTCTATTTTGGCTTTATTATTGACATGCCTTCAATTTATATCTTTAAAAATAAAAAATCTAGGATTGATAACTAATAATCAAAGCAATTATTTTGTGTATGACTAGAATTTATCAGCTTGTAAAACTTTTTATTATTTTTCTATTATTTAAATATTTTTTGAGTGAGGGCTCTCTCCATTGATTAAGCATTACAATTGCCTTATGGTTTACAACATATAAAAAAAAAGAAAGATAAATTGTTTTGCATAACATTTAAAAAATAATTTATTTTTTAAAACAAGGCAATAAAGCCACAAAGATGCAATGGGTTACTGAATGTTAAAGAATATGAGAAAGAAACACTATTAAGGAGAGAGAACAATAAAAGAACAAGAATTAAGACAATAGATAGCAATCGACATTGCATTTAAATTTTTGGAAGATCAAACTTGTTTGGGAAGCAAGAAGACAGAAAATGACTGCTTTGGTTTTTATACATTTTATGTACAAGAAGATCATGTTTGTTTTTAGAAATTGTTTTTAAAAAAAGTAAAATAAAATAAATGTAACAGAATCTTAACGTTTATATTAGAGGAAGCATCAAATAGTTTCTTTTATGGAAAGCACCATTTTGATATTTTGCTTGACAGAATTAGGATAGTAAAAGCGAAACCAATATTTTGATATGAATTTTAATGTATACCTGTATTAATTGAATTTAAACACTAAGTTAATTTTTACAATCAGAATCAGATTTAAAATTGACTAAACATTTTGCAGAAAGCATAGAATTTTGAAGAAATTTGTGTACAATTTGTACTGTCTTTATGAAGGATGGGGAACTATTTTTCTCTGTAGAAAAACATTTTCTTAGTAAGTAATGAGTTAAAAAAAAAGAAATTCTCTAAAAACTCACAGCATCTGAGCCAAGTTCTGGTAACTGTGCTTTCTTTTGCAGTTCCATTTTAGCCGCATCAATGTTACTCAGACCCTCTTGAATGGTTGTAAGCAGAGCTCTCTGAGCTTTACTCAACACTACCTCATGAACGGTCTGAGTCTGAAAATAAAACAGTAAAATGAAAAACAAACTGGTATCCACAATCACAAAACCTAAATGATGTGGCTTTAAGGAAGAAGAAGTCCAGTAAAAGCTGAATATACTTGATAAAAGTCAAACTTTGCTTTGAATTCAATACTAAGAGTTAATAATGGAAGGAAGAACACTCAAGCTGGCTTACCTGCATTGGTGCGTGCCCTGGATACGTGTGATTTGAAGTTTCCTCAAATGTGGCTTTCTGCAGTGAACCGACAGTGATGGGATCACCCATAACTTTCGGATCACGGATTATGGCAGGAATAGCCACAGTTCCCATATTAACCTGATCCATCTTGGGATCCAAGTGTTTAATAATTACTGCTCTGAAAAGATGATAAGTAAAAGATTAACCATTAATCCAAGCTGGAAAAGAAATTCCAAAGATAACAGAAAGAGGAAGAATAAGACGGGAGGGGGGGTTATGTGATATTGATTTTTTCTTAAACTGAATTTTTGGAATAAGGAAGAATATTTTATTTTAAGCAGGACTCAATGATTATATATATATATATATATATATATATATATATAATATATATATATATACATATAATATATATATATATATATATATATATATATAAAGTAGTGCAGCAACCTTATCCTACTCCGAAGCAATTCTGTGGTGAGAAACAAAAACCACCAGTCTACAAATTTCCAGAGAGACCATTGAAAGTAGAAGACAAAGCCCTGAACTATGTAAAGTCTTTCACCTATCTTGGTAGCAAAGTCAACTACAGTGGAACTTTAGATAATGAAATCATGCATCGGATTGCTAAGGCTACCAGTGCTTTTGGCAAAGTTTGCCATCGCTTGTGGAATGAGCGGGGTATTCGACTGGGTACGAAGATTCAGGTTTACAGAGCTGTTGTCCTTGCCATACTATTGTATGGTTCAGAGTCGTGGACTCCATACAGATACCATATATGCCAGCTGGATGTTTTCCATAAAAGCTATCTGCGTACCATCTGTGGAGTTAACCTTCTAGATAGGACATCTAATGTAGACCTGTTTAACAGGTGTAATATTGGAGGAATCGAGACTTTTCTCATACAGTCTCAGTTACGTTGGACTGGTCATGTCTTGAGGATGTCTGATGACAGGATACCCAAGATCCTAATGTACAGCCAGTTAGATCAAGGCTACAGGAATGTAGGCCGCCCATGGCTAAGATACAAAGACAAGCTGAAGAGCAACTTGTCAGCTGTCAATATACCACATAACACCCTTGAGCACTTAGCCTTGGAGCGGGTAGAATGGAGATCATCGTGTTTTAGTGGATTGAGCAGTTTTCAATCAGCATGTCTGAATCGTCTTAAAGCGAGAGCAAGATCTAAAAGATCAGCCAATCTAACAGTGATCTCATCTCATAATCCTTACTCTTGCTCCATATGCAGCCTCCTTTGTAAATCACTAGCGGGTCTTAAGTGCCACTTTTCGCACAAAAATTTCATAACTGAATCAAATAAGTTGTCAGATCCTCATACGTCGAAACCGACGAGAGAGTCCATTATTTATATATGTTGAGTATCCTTTTATCTGTAGTTCTGAAAAACTCCAAAATCTGAAAGTTTTTCAGGTGCTGATTGATTTGCCACAAATGGAAAAATTTCAGAAAGTCCAGCTACATAGCCTATGTTGGCACTAGTTTTTTTGTTAGCACTTGTCACAGCAACACCTTCATTTGTGGATTACTTACCAGGTGTTTCGTACTCACTAAAGATATTATTCAAAATGTTTAAAAGTCCTGCATTTATATATTTTTGTAAGTAGTAATCATGATTTTTGTATACATACATAAAGTAAAAATCATTTTTATGTGAAATCTTAATTTCACCACTGAAAAATCTGTGAGCATTACATGACTAGTGTCATGACCCGTAACTGTATGTACACAAAATTTATTAAAAACTACATTCAGCATATATGTTATTTATATAAAACTGCCTTCAGGGTATATGTATAAGATGTGTTATGAAATGTTGAGGGATATTGTGTTTATATTTGGGTTCCATTCCCAAACTGCCTCATTTTATAGATGCTATATACAAATTAAATAGCCTGTATTCCAAAATCCCAAAAAATTTGAAAACTGAAGCACTTTCAATCCCAAGAATTTTGGATAAAGGATTCTCAACCTGTATATATAATAATAATAATAATAATTATAGCAGCTCATTATTTTAAATTTTCACACAATATATCTTGACAAAGATTTGAAGCCATTTTAGAAATGCATTAAATATTCTAAATATGAACAAATGTAAGTAATATTTACATATATTGAACTTAAAAATGAATGAAAATAGAATAGATTTGGACAAGAATGTAATACATACTGTGCTGGGGATACTCTGTCTTCGTACATGGAAGATTCCTCATCTCCTTCAATTCCTAAATGGTCTTTAGCTTTTTTCTAAAAGAAAAAGAAATTAACCAAGGTATTATATATAAGCAGTTTCTACATAGTGAATTGGCTGTAGAAAAAATGAACAGAGCAGAGGCCAAAATTGAGGAATAAAGATTGCATCAAGAACACACTGCAGAAGGCCAACATCAGGTAAAATGACTGGGAAAACCTAACTCCAGATCGTTCATCTGGGAAGAAAGCAGTGCACAATGCTAAGAGAGATTTTGAACTAAATCGTGTTAAGCATGAAAAACTTAAGAGAAGTATTCATAAGATTCTTGCTATTAATTTTCCTGAAAATGCTTTTACAGAATTTGATATAACATGTAATGAATGTGGTCGCATCTGCCTAAGATGGGCAGGCTCCAAAAAATCATCAATGATGCCGTACGCTGAAGTCATTCACAACTCACTATGTGGCATTTTGATGTGGGGAGAATGTAAAAATGAATGTGCCTCAATTGGTAGACAAAAACAAGTTTAAAATACTAATGTAACAACTACATCAAAAGACGCCCAAAGTTGCCACATCTGTGCAAGGGAATGTAAGACCCTAGCAGGACTAAAAAGCCACATTGTGCTGCCCATATTTGAAGATGGCTCAAAATGGAGTTGCAGCCATTATAAATATGCAGATATACTGATCTCATCCACCTTAGGCCATTTTTGTTTCACACTAAATAAATGCCTTCTGATACTGTAAAGGTCAGTTAAATTTCATATAAAATTTGACTTAAAATTAATGCAAAAAATATACACTTTATTTTTTACAGAACCTAGCAGAATAGATACAGAATATGTTGTAGCATTTAGCACTAAATAATAATGTGTAAGGTTTTTATCAAGTTAGAAATATAAATGTAAAACTATATAATAGTCACAGCAGGACAGTGACAATATTTCTTTCTTTGACATAAATGAGAATAAGTAAATGAGTTTAGTCTAAAGTAAATAATTTTCTTTATGGAAAAACAGCAGAAATATATGATCAAAATAGGTCCTTTTGGTACATAGAAATGTATAGGGATCAAAATGCACAAAAAAAGTGGGAAGCATTCTAAGATATAAATAAAAATCTTTCAAGAGTAAGCAGAGTGAATCATATAAAACAATGATCTCAAATCTTTTTTGTATTATGATGCCCTTCAGTGTATGAAGATTTCCCCAAGCTACCCTTTCAGAAAATACTGACCGTTTATGAGATATATATCATTAATGTATATTTGGACAGCAACTTTTCTTTTAAACATCTTTCATTAAATATGATGAACAAGGAAAATTTTTTTTTTTTATTTAGTTTTTCCGCCATTTTTCCATTTGGTGAAACCAATGACACCAAAACAAAACCCCCTTGAAAAATGGCTAAGGGAGTGGCTGAAAGCACTTGGGACAATGGACATTATAGACGGTTTTTGTACTACCTCACTCCCACCAAACATAAAAATGCAAGAATGCTGGGAAAACTAAATAAAAAAAATTAATAAAATTTTCCTTGTCCGTCATATTCAATGAAAAATATATATATAATAAAACACAACTGAAAAAATATGAAAAAAATTACGAAAATTTAATGTTATTTTTAGGCTAGCAGAACTTCTACCAAAAAACACAATAGATAACTATAGAGTTATAATAAAGACTAACCAGATGTCAAATTTTTCTTGATTTATTGTGTGTATGTGTGTGTGTATTTTATATATATATATATATATATATATATATATATATATATATGAATGAAATTAAATAATAGAGATTTAGTTCAGAAGACTTTGGTAAAAAGAAAAAAATATTTTTATTATATAGTTTGAATTTAATTTCTAGAATTTTTTCTTTTTTGAAAAAAAAAAAAAAAAAAAAAAAAAAATGGCCCAGTGGATAAAAGCATTGGGTGAAGTAATCCAAAAGTGACTTGACCCAAAGTTGGCTACAGCAGAAGTGAACAAAAACTTGGGAGAGTTGAGTTACTAAAGGGAATTAACTGAAACTAAACTATCCAGAAAAGCCATGGCATGTGGAACTAGAACAATCTACTCCCATGGACAAAATAAAGGATTCGGTTTTCAATTCCAGTGTATATCATATGACGAAGTGTCCAACAGCAGAAATGTCATGAATGTGACAATAAAGATGAAGTCAACAGGCCAAACAATGTAAACAACCATTTTTTTTAAGGAAAACAAGTTAATTAGTTCTAAAAAGGGTGATCTATTGTCAATATAAGAGTGTTTAATTCAGAAGATATTTAAATTGAACATTGAGTTAGGGTTCAGTATTAAATTATATACACACACACACACACATTGTAGTTACTATTAGCTGTTAAAACTTTAGTATATTCCTCCAGCCTGTGGTTGCTAAGCAACATGCACACTTCAGGATTGTTTGATATAAAACACGATTGGTAATGACATGTATAAAGAGATTTACCTTTCTCATAATAATATCAATATATCCAGAGATGAGTTGTGAAATTTGTTCTCCTTCAGTAGTTTGTACAGAGTAATACTCATTTGAATAATCACCAAGATCCTACAGGTGGGAAAGAAAAAGAAAACTTGTCAATATGAAAACAAAAAGTCAAAGTTAATCACAGTCAATCCAATCTCAAACATTTGAAAGAAATTATCATGGTTTTGAATCAAATACTATCTTTAAAACCGGATCACTATAAAATTCCCTACAATACCAATTTTCAAATGGTGCTGAACTCTTAAATAAAGCTGAAAAACAGTAAAACCACTAAAAATACACATACTTGTAACAGAAAATAATTCAAAATTCTTGGAAAGATGGAAAAAATAATGACTATCACATGATTTACAGAATTATATCAACTGTATGTTACAAATTCACCATTTTTTCTTTTTTGGAATTACTGACTTATATTCTCTTTCCAAGAACTTTGACTTATTACAATCTGTATTTTACTTTTGCATTTGTACTTGTGGTAATAAAATAAGCACATTACTGTTATAAGTTGTGTATTTTCAAGTGTTTTCTGCTTTTTATGTAATGAAGCCTTATGTTTTTATGACATTAAAAAGTCTACTAATGGCATCTGTGTTAATAAAATAAGCATATCCCATCTCCCCTCTTGCTTGTAACCATCCATAAAAATAAAATAAATGTTTTTCAGCACTAAAAGTGAATGAGTCGAATAAAGCTTCATAAGCTTCTACTTAAAGTTATTACAGAATTTAAAAATTTATTCAATGTAAATGTTTGACTGAGGAAGAAGTCTCAGAATTTTTTTTTTTTTTTTTTAAATGTGACAATCTTTTGTAAACTCTTGATATAACAAACAAAAGCTGAGAAAGCCAGCACAGTACCCAGGAAGTTATCAGATATTAATTAGATAAGGCAAGAGTATTGTAATCTTTTATATATTTCACAAACTCATTAAAAAAAAAAATTTAAAAAAATGAAGTTGTGAAACATAAATATATATTTGCAGATTCCCAACAGAGAATATCCTTTAATCAGATTAAATAATTCAAAAGAATTTAACAATATATAAAGAAAAATTACTTCAACAACACAGTTACATAAAAAGCAAAATATCTTTACTTACCAACGTGAAACTGTTAGGGGAAGGAGCCCATCTTTTTAGCGCAGTTAGAGGCCAAGTCTTCAAAATCTAAAAAGAAATAAACAAGCATTAGAAGAGATTAAAAGAAATTTAAAAAAAGAAGTAAAATAAAAGGTTGTCATTTATAATTTAGCACAAATCTTTCTAAATATAAGCAGGAAAAAAAGCAATTATATTTAGAGGAGGAAATAAAGCAGATTTGTGAACTGGTTGTTGAGATAAGTGTTTAGGTTTCTCATGAACATGTCTGGCACACTGACATCTTTAAGGGACACAGAGTACAAAGTATTATTTTCTTTTTAATTAAATTTACCTTAGTAATTATAGACAACTGCTTTGAAGAGTTTAACAACATTCAGATAGTGTAAGCAGCCAAGGGCTACACAAATGGTCAATGTTAACGAGGGAGTGTGTGTGGAGGGGGGATACCAATAATTCAATGTAAATGACTGTTGAAATATTGATGAAAGTGAGGAGAGGTGTAACTGACAGTTGATAAGTCAAAATTCAGGTGGTGGGCTCAGTAATCAATGGCCACTAAATTAATGAAAGCGACAGTGTGAGGGAATTGATGAATAAATCAAGGGAAGGAGAGACTGACGGCAAATACATGAATGAGATTAGGATGTGAGGGGTGAGGGGTGATAACTGATGGTCAATGCATCATTGACCGAGAGGTGAGGACCAATGACCACCATGTCAATAAGGGCAAGAAAGGAGAATGGACAGCAAATTAATGAGAGTGAGGAATGGGCAGGGGAGAGGAACAACCAAGATATGAATACAGGCACACCCACTGATTTTATGACACCCTTGTGGCTAACAGAAGTCATGTAATAACAATTCAATTATATTACTCTAACTAGCCAATTAGTCATGTTAGAAACTAGTGTCACCTGTGGCTGTTTAGTGAATTAGTCTGGTGATTGCATGAAGTTCAAATACTTGCTGCTAATTCTGCCTGGATTAAAAGAGGTACTGAACCCTCCCAATTGGCAGAAAAAAAGACAATAGATACACCTTTGATTCGTTAATCATGCATTTCTCGTATCACTACAGCATCATCCATTGTTAGAAACTTTATATTAAAATGTTATAAAATTTAAGTTTTATATGAACTGAATGGTTGAATAAATCTGGCAATCGTGTGAAATAGAAATGCTTGCTTGTAACTTTGTCTGGATTAAAAGGCATGGCAGAATGTTCATTTTTGGAAAATTGAAGATGAACCTGTACTAGTAGAAATTCCAAATATGTTACACTTAATAAAAAAAACAATGGAGAAACAGGATTATTGCTGAAAAGAAATTAGAAGGCAAATATAAAGTAAATAAGGCAAGATTTCAAGTAAATGAGTGTTTACAATATAAATTATAAGACATAAGCATTGTTTACCAGTTTTGTGGTTTATTCAACTTTTTAGGGAATGATTCTCTGATAGGACATTTAATAACTATTGTCACTTGGGTAATGGTTTACTACAATATCAGCCAGATTTCCCAAAATTTGCTAATTTTATCTAGATTAAAAGAGGTACTGAACCATCAGTCACTGGAAAGAAGAGGGTTGATTTTTTTTTTTTCATTTTTTATGACCTATCAACCCTTTGTGGGTTATTTAAAACTGAAACATTTTGTATTTTAAGGATAATTCTTTTTTGTGAGTGAATTTTGTATTGATACTTTTTGAGAATAATGATTTTTTTCCAGATACATGAACTACTATTTAACCCATACTGGGGGGGGGGTCATACTTTTCTCAAAGGTATAAGTTAATGTAATGAACCTAACTAAAATTTAAACTGCTCCTTGATTTCTCATTCCCAGTTACTATCCATTAGATCACCTGCACATCCCAGCTGCTGGAAAACCGGGTGTGTACCACTATCTGTATTTGCAATAGTGATCGGATTCTAGAATTGAAAACCAACCGAATAGATAGGGCAAACAGGAAACGATAAGGAAACGATCATGGCAAAAATGTATATAGTGAGTGCTGCTCACTCTTGATGAAGTAGCACAAACTGAGCATTTCAGTTTATAGCTATAGCATAACATACAACTTTACAAATAAACAAAAATTGCAAAAATGCAGAAGCTGTATATTTCAATTTGTTAATGATGTAATTGGATAGCGCTTATGTATTTTTTTTAATGCATTTAACAGAAAGAAAATTAAGATGCAAGATACCATCATAGATTTCAATATGACAACAATGGTAAAAGAAAGAAACGGTAACAATTGTAGATCATTAAGAATTCCTGTGGAACAGCAACCATGGAGGAAGTGACCAGAGATGGGCAAAGATGAAACTAAACAATAATGTAAGTAATAAAGCTGAAATCAGCTTCATTTTGTATTATGTGTAGATTAGGATAGCAAAAGATGAAAAAGAAGAGAAGGCAAATAAGTGAGAATCATATTATAACAATTGATGATCATTTAGCTTTTGATTTCAAGTAAGAAGACCGTCTTTTTGTACCTCTTTTGTTTTTTCATCCATCCTCACAACACTGTCCTTCGTAATCCCAAGTAACCGGGGAACAAGTTTGTTCTTCCCTTTCATTTTTTCCTGGCAAGAAAAAAAAACATACACATTATGATTTTATATATATATATATATATATATATATATATATATATATATATATATATATATATAAAAACACCATATTATATATATATAATTAATTAATGAATATCAAACACTTAAAATACCATAGGTAATAATTTTTATTTCATGAAAGCTATAAAAATAGCCTTCAATCTTTCAAACCTGCAAACCAGATATGAGACAGACAAAGCGCACACACATACATACACACAATATATATATAAAATCAAAGTGATTTTTTTCATTTAATTTGTTTGCTTATTTAACAGCATATCGACTACCTATGGGTCATTTAATGCTGAAATTTAATTTTCTTGGGAGTTTGAAATAATAAAAATATGATATATATTATTCTGCTTTCACAGTTGAATACATGGTAAATGATACCCAGCTTTTGTGCATATGCAAATTTGTGTGGACCTGTTTACCATAGGTGGTGATATGTGTGTTTTATGCTCTAGTTTTTTTCTAAGTTATATTTTGAAATACAGTTTCATTTCTTTATCAAATTGTACGATATTTTATGGATTAACGTCATGAAAGGGTTCTTTCATGTTGGTTGTTTGGTTGATTGTTTAGTGGCATATCAACCTCTGAGTTACGTAATACCAAAATCTAAATATTTTGAACACAATTTTATAGCTTCAACTAAATACATTTTGAACACAATTGTATGCCTTCAACTAGAGATAAAATGTATTGTAATTCTACTATAAAATGTATTGCTGGTAAGTTTACTATAAATAGGTATTGTTGGTATTTTTTATATGAAAATGTACTGCTGGTATTTTTACTATAAAAATGTATTTTTATACTTTCACAGTGCTTTGTTTTTGTTTGGGTATTCACTATTTGGCCATAACTCAGACCCTAATAGGTTCTGTGAACATGGGAACAACAGCAATTAAGAGGTGGTTCCATACTCCTCAAAACCTCCCATCTCCTGATTAGAGGCCTTACTGCCAGATGTAGTTTATCGTCATACCCAGGACTATAATTCAAGTGAACTGAATATTAATACGAAAAAGGAAAAAACAACTCTGTCAAGTCCATTATTCGATGAAATAAGAGTTTCATATCTTTTATGAAATATGCCTTAATCATATAAATTGACAGAAAATCAGATTTTGCAACATTCTCTTTCGCGCACACACATGCACAAAAAAAAGAAAGAAAAAGAAACTTATATTCTAGCGAACTGAAATAAAAATCTTCAAAAAACATTTTTCTTGATCAAATATTTTAATGTAATTGTATTAATTAACATTAAATTGAGCATTAATTGATCAAGCAAACGACCAAATAAAGTTATATTTAGTAACTTAAGATACAAAAATATTTAATAACTTGTAACATTAAGAAAATATGTAATATTCAATTTACTTTGGGATTAAATAAAATTAAAAACCAATAAGAAAAGAAGAAAAGTTTTGCTTACTTTAACTAAGAAAAAGGTAATTCCATATGTTTTGAGTGATCGGCAAAGTTGAGTGTATTTAACCTTAGCTTGAACATCAGACATATCTGCACAGGCTTTATGTTCCTGAAGAAGCAACAAGTCAAAATTTAAAATCATTTGAACTCCTGTTTCACCAATGAAATAAAATTTTACTTACTTAAAAACATCTGTAAATAAGATAAAATTATTGAGACATTACATGGGAAAAACAATTTCAAAATAATATCGGCAAGGAAGCGAACAATAACATTCCAGATATTAAGTTTTAACTTCACAGCCTCACCAAAATTATTTCCAGCAAAAGAAACATGTGAAAAATAAACTCGTACATGCTAGTAATAGTTTGTCTTCAGCAGAAAGTAATGGCATACGGTACATTTTGTAATGTCTATGAAATATGGATGGAGAAAACAAAAAACAAATAGTTTTTGTGGTAATAAATGACTTAATATTTTACTTGACATATGACGATGAAAAAATATAAAATGAATAGCATTCATAAAGTTATTTAAAGTTGTATTCATATTACATATAGTGTTGTAATTTATATATATTACTTCAAATGTTATTTTTAGTGGATACTCATATTTGAATTAAAACCATCTCGTTTTTTTTAAACAGTGTTTATGTCATCTACAAGTCTGTGCATTCAAGAAAGCCTAATGTAACCTCCGACAGGATTCAAACCTGCATCCCCTTTGGTAGGAGAAATCCCACGTCTGATCTGGCATTCAATGCAAAGCCTAAAAGCAAAGCAAGGTTCCATTTGTTTTTAATGCACATTCAGACATTTCTTCTAAAGCTATATCGACTCAGTTTTGTATCTAGATCAGACGGTGAAGGGGAACACAAGTTCAAATCCTACCAGAGGGGACATTTTCTTTAAGTTTTCTCAAGTATGCAGTTTGGTAAATGAAATAAACTGTTTTAAAAAAAAAAAAAATCTTTCTAAAAAAGTGTTGGTTGAAAAAAAGAATAAACAATGTGCTCAGTCTTTTTTAAAACAATACTTAAATTCTGTAGTATAAAATTTTTGTTCAAATATATATATATACATACACACATACACACACACACACACACACACACACACACTTTAAATTCAACCTTGTGAAGAACCCTCACCAGATTTTCAATAAAGGGGGGGGAAAAAGTGTGATCGCATCAGTTCATACTTCTGAACTTACTTTGCTGTTAGACCAGCAAGTGGTGTGCCCAGATGTATTAATGGGACGTGAAAGGTAGCCATGTGCACCCAAAGTTAACAGAAGAGTAATTTATGAATTATTTTTTATATTAAAAAGAAAAAAAAATCTTTATTTTTTAAAAGCTAGAGACATCAAGTACATGACTTCCATGTCAAGTCACTGTCATTTTAACCTGGATGCTAAATTCCTCAATCTTTAAGGAGTGGATAATTCTTTCATGTTTACCTTCCTCAAGGGATTTAAATCAGTCATTATCAGCGTGTGTGTGTGTGTGTGTGTAAAGATTCTTCACAAATGGTATGCTAAACCAAAAACCGACAACCATTAATTAAAAGTAATTTTCTTCTTAAGCCTACTATAGTGGGCAATGAGTCAAAGCTTTTAAAGATCTTCATAACTAATTTCTCCTTATTAAATGTAAAGTGCACCCCAGAGATTTAGTTATTCTACAAGTGCACCCTGAAGAAAGAAACATTGAGACCAATTTGAATTTCCATGCCTACTTCTGATTAGAATCAATACATCCAGACAGTTAATATTTACATATTAATTTTGTTAAGAAGAGATATATGTGTGTGTGTGGGGGGGTGGGGTGATTAATGTAGATAACATATTAGCTGTCTAACAAATTTTCACTAAAAAACTCAATGTGTCAAATATTGTAAAAGTAGCTTACAGTTTATTTCAGTAGATTTAGAATTTGGAACTGTATTTAAAGGAATTTACCTTTTCCCTGCTATTTGAGTGAAGACAGCCAGTACAGTAAACATGTTTACTTTGTTTAAAATTTAATTTTATATAATAACATTTGCAATACAAATAGGCAGTTCTTTAAGAGCTTTTCAGTAGGAAAAAAAAAACTGGTTAGATTAGGTTACTTGAAATGGCAGGATTAAAAACAATTGACCACTGACCACTTTGACTTAAGCAGAAGAGATAACCATACCTAAAAAGTGGGGTGGGTCTTTAAATTATCCTGGCAGTTGCAAGTATTGCAAATTAAAGCTATTCTTCTTCACATCAAACAATGAAAGTGAGGGAAACATTCCAGAATAATTTAAACTCATTCCAAATTTGAACTTTCTCCAAAAGATTCAACAGATAAAACATACTTGAGGGATTTAACATCAAGGAACAAATAACTGGCTGGCCCCTGAAAGTATAGGGAGGCTAATTCTAGAGACAAAGGAGAAATATAATGAAACATTACCTGTGGTGTATGGGGGTAACAATTGGAAAGGGGTGATGGAGGTGCTCTTGTAAACGCAAGGGCTCTTTAAGTATTTGGTAAAAAAACATTAGTTTCAGGCAACTTTCTTGAACAAGCCTTTTACATCCCAAGCCTTTTACATCCAACATGATTAATTCCTTTGTGTACTGGGAAATTCCATAAGAATCAAGTGCAAAAATATTAAGGAATAGCATTTTGGTTCCTGGAAGTGTAATCTGCATCCCTCACTCAGAGAATATCTTAATGATTTACCTACCACCTCAGTTTAGTGGTGATGGGAGTAGTTGGTAGTTGTAGCTAGTACGAGAGAGACTGGGTGGGGTAGGCATCAAAGCTACAAATGGCAGAGGAAGATTTTTCATTAAAAGAGAAAGAAAAGCAAATAAAACAAGAGAGAATTGGAAATTAGGTAGAAGGGAGCAGTTATGAGATTTACAAGTTTAGTGTGTGCATGGCACGTGCGGCGGGGGGGGGGGGGCAGAATGTTGGCTTTGGTTAAAGAGGAAAAAGGAAAAACTGATATATTGTGGACTGCTAAGGTATAAACTGTGTTGAGTTGCAAGATGGGGAAAAAAAATGAAAAGAAACCTTAATATCACAAAATATACAGACAGGCAAAGACATCCCCTCCCATCTGCCTTAATATTGATTAGTTAAATCTCCTTTATTTGGCACACAGAGAAATCACAAGGAAAATGAATAGGGAAAGAGAACCTGTAAAAGTCTCCCAATATATATATATATATATATATATATATATATATATAAGTAAGTAAGTAAACCTAAAGAGCCAGACTAACCTACCTAGATTTCACCTATGCAGACCGTCACATATATATATATATATATATATATATATATATATATACACACACACACACACACACACACACACACACACACACACAGAGGTAGAGAAAGTGTGTGGGGGGGAGTGTAAATGAAATTTTAAATGCTAAATTGCTTCAAAGATTGATTAAAAAGAAAATCATTATAAAAACCTAATTTATTCACTTGAACAGCAGAAAAGAATTTTTGATAATTTACTTAAATACCTGTATTAGAGAGTATGATATAGAAATCTTTCCTATATCAGAACAATGTTAGGAAAATTAATGACAAAGTGGAAAAAAAAAATTCTTTTTTTGTGTGCTGCATTCCATCATTTTTGATAAAGCCTTAAAGCATAAAATGCTTCACACGATAATGATAACAATATATATTTTTATATATCAAGAACAGTATTGGGGAAATTTTATGACAAAGTGGATTATATATGTGTGTGTGTGTGTGTGTGTGTGTGTGTGTGTGTGTGTGTGTGTGTGTGAGCACGTGCCCATGCACAGCAGAGATATAGACAAAGGTAAATGAAGAAGCCTGTAGCCTGACAGTAATGAGTTGAATTTTAGTCTGAAATTTTCACTGTATAATATTTGAGATATGTGGTTAACATTCATCATCAAATCAAGTGCTT
Source organism: Acanthosepion esculentum (assembly GCA_964036315.1). NCBI lineage: Eukaryota > Metazoa > Mollusca > Cephalopoda > Sepiida > Sepiidae > Acanthosepion > Acanthosepion esculentum. Next base: position 91,806,192 of record OZ038499.1, on the reverse strand, counting down.
AAACAAGGAAGGAGATTATATTGAAACATAAATATTTGTTATATAAAATAGATTTTTTTTTTTACATTATGAAGTTACAAACTTACATATAGGTTTTTAACTGAATTTAATATCAGCAAGAATATGCCCCAGAAAATATGAATGTGCCTGACAAAATACGTGTGTGTGTGTGTGTGTGTGTGTGTGTGTGTGTGTGTGTGTGTGTGTGTATATATAATTATTTATTCAAAAATTATAACAAATATGTTATAAAATCACTACAAATATAGCCATTTTGTTTCAACACTTCTGGTGTCTTATCAAGTGATGGTGTTGAATGTAGAATAAAGAATTATATTTGCTCTACTCTGTATTGAGCACTCTTAAGAATAGTATTTGTTGGTTATTGGAATTTATTCCGTATACACCAATCCTATACTTGTGTATGTATATATACACACACACACACACACACACACACACACACACACACAGTGTAAGTATATTCACCCATTATTTCTGGTGAATGGCACACACATATAGCACTAACTTTAAACTCAGTAATAGGAAAAAGCAAAAAAAAAAAAAGATTAAAACTTATGTGAGGTCTTATAAATAATCTGTTAGTTTTCATCCAGTCTCAGTATTTTTAACATTTTCTTTTTCAAAGGCCAGTAAAGAAACATCTCTTTAATAACAACATGGGCTTTATCTTGCATCATCTCACACCAAAGTTTATACAAACATACTCACATGCAGAGAGAGGTAGAGAGAAACAAAAAAACAAAGAAAGCACAGATGTATATTTCATTCTCAACAAGAGTTTTTTTGTATATAGAAACCGAGGAAGGGCACAAGTGTGTTGCTTAATACAGTGTGTCTCTTTATCCATTTTATATATATATATATATATATATATAAATAAATGTTAAGAGAAAGACAGAGAGTGTGTGGTATTGAAAGAAGACAGTGGGTCATAGGGAAGCTTTTGGTGAAGTGATGTTTATCTTCATCTATGGTATCCTCATCAACATTGCCTGCTTATCACAAGACTAGAAGAAGGGTAAGTTGCAAGGAGGGCTGGGTGAATAGAAAGATTTGGAAAATTAGGTAGAAGAGAAGAAAAAAAAAGATATCTAGAGAGGAAGAAAAAGAGGAGAGGGGTGGGAGGGAAGAAAGTATTAAAAAGCTGCAAGTAAAAAATTCAAAATAAAAGAGGTTTTATATATTTAGAATCTTCCTTCAGGCATAAAGAAAGAAAGGTGAGAAGATCATAAAAAGAAATAGCAACATACAGACATTCAAAATAAAATAAACTATGTCATAAAAAAAGACCAATTTCTTTATGCTAGTGTGGAAGAACATTCTGACTAGGTCTTTTGTTAACTTTCCTTTGCCATTATATGATACCAAGTGAAATGTATCTATTTATGCCAAGAAATTTAACAAGGCTTATCTGTCTCTAATAAGCAGAGGAAAGAAATTTCATTTATCAAAAGAACCTAAGTGCCAAGGAGAAGTAGATATGATTTATTTATTTTATTTTTTTTCTAAATCTGCAGCAAGGATTGAACTAGGGATATTTTGTTAGAAATCTGAAAATTTTCTTTAGACATTTGCACATCCACATAATTTTGCTTTTGGCATCCTTAACAATATCTGACAACAAAGATTTAGAATATTAATACAAGTGCATACATTGCCAAAAACACAGAAAAATGCCAGACATTTAACAAAGAGAGTATTCATTAAATCGGGATCTTATCTGTTGTTTTTGAACTATGGTTTGATCAACCTAATCACTTATCAACAGACATCAATTTTATAAAAAGGCAAAAACAGGAGTTGAAGACAATGCCTTCTGGCAAAACAAAATTGGACACAATGTAATGGTGATTTTCCAAGCGTAGCTTAGATGTGGCACAAGGCCGAAAGTAGGGGGCACCCAGTAAGGATCGAATTCACTACTCAGTCTAGCGAAACAAGCTTGCTAACCATTACACCACCTCGAGGTGCCCTGGACACAATGTAATATATTCATCCGCTAAGATAGTCAATAAAATTCTTCTTTTGTAACCTTTTACATATGTGTTAGGCAAACTGGGACATAAAATTTATCTTCACACACAGGTATAAATTAAATTTTATTTACAATAAAGTTACATGTCCCAGAGAAAAATCCGATATAAGTATTTCTTTTACAGGTAAGATCATTAGATTTCAAAGGTTGTAGAAACGTCATAGGCAAAATGATAACCATCAATTTACAAACTCAAAGTAGAGGGTTACTGCATGGAGTTATATTAGGATAGGAAAGGACAACCTTTAGGACTATAGAGCTGAAGACTTTAGAAGGAAACGGAAATCCAACCCTGAACAGGAAACAAGGGATACACCTCTACTCCTGTTCAAAAGACTGTGGAGAAGTGTGAACCAGACAAACTTTACTTGTAGTACAAAGTTGTCCAAAAACATATTGAAGACTTTATAAAAACTCCAAGAGAAACCCATTTTCCCTTATTTAAACTAAGATTACTTCTAAATATGCTGATTGAAAAACTGAAAATACTGAGCCAAAGAGAAAATAAATTATGATTATAAGAATAAAATACAGGCTTCAATAGAGACTAGGTATATATATATATATATATATATATATATATATATATATATATATATATACACACACACACACACAAGTGTTTAAGTCTTTTTATTATATTCTTACTCTGTCCTGGACATTGAGCTCTACTTGGATTCTATCCTGTTGGAATTTTATATATATATATATATGTGTGTGTGTGTGTGTGTGTGTGTGTGTGTGTGTGTGTGTGTGTGTGTGTGTGTGTGTGTGTGTGTGTGTGTGTGTGTGTTAACCACTAATATTATATATGTGTGTGTGCTGATAGTGTTTTGAAAATAAAAACATCCCCCATAACTCTAGATACATACATAAAAATAAAATTCATACATTCAGTTAAAAATATTAAATCATCCTTGATAACAGCTAAAAGAGCTGAAAACATTCAAAATTACAGTATATTCAGACAATTTTAACATACTTTATGTCCAAAAAAGAAAAAAAGATTATATGAACACAAGAAAAATTAAATAAAAAACTTACTCAAAGTAACTTGTCAGTCATCTGTAATGAAACTTGTGTGTGTGTGTGTGTATATATTTTTATTTATTTGATATAACTAAAAATATATCTGTAAGGAGGACAATATGAAAGAGTACCACTATCAAATCTTACTAAAATAGGGAGGATATAAAGCCTGAGAGCTCAATGTAATAACACCAATTAATAATTAATTAACAAATCAGAGACTTTAGAAAGCCATGGTAATATTTTATTTTGCAAAATCGAGAATACAATTCCACTTCGTCAGACATAGTGGTTTCAAAAAAGGGTCTGACATAGCAAAATTGAATTCTCGATTTTGCAAAATAAAATATTACCATGGCTTTCTAAAGTCTCTGATTTGTTAATTAATTGTGTGTGTGTGTGTGTGTGTGTGTGTGTACTTGGATTTAGTAGAAACAGAATGAGTAATAACTGAGCAGTACTAAAAATAAGAACTAGATGAGATATCCCTAAACATGAGCTGTGAAATGAAACCAGTATACCCTCATAGATTTTGAATTCCCTGTAGGTTACCCAGATTGATGTAAGTTTGATGAATGCCAGAGAACACAGCGGTCAAAATGTTGAGATTCCAACAAAAGATGAGTACAATAGTCTGCATGTAAATAATGATAACTTCTCATCTCATATATATATATATATATATATATATATATATATATATATATATATTTTTTAATTGGACATAGTCCGACAATTTATTTAAAGACATTTATATTATGTTTAACGTTCTTTTTATAGATACAAGTATTTAAGCAAATGCTCTGTTTTATAATAAACAGTATTAAATAACATTTACCGGCCTGAATGTCTGAGAAATTTTCATAGAAAATAAATAAATTTTCGATTCCTGTTGGAGAGTGAAAATTTTCTATGAAAATTTCTCGGACATTCAGGCCGGTAAATGTTAATTAATACTGTTTATTATAAAACAGAGCATTTGCTTAAATACTTGTATCTATAAAAAGAACGTTAAACATAATATAAATGTCTTTAAATATATATATATATATATATATATATATAGGAGTTGGGATCAAATATGCATCAGAATCCAACAATGCTGAGATAAAAAACAAATAGAAAATGTCTATCACTCGAATATGTTTCCCTTTTATTTAAGCTTCATAAGAGAATGCGATATGGAGAAAAAGAAAGAAACTCTAGTATTTTTACTTTTGTGTTTGATTTTCACTTGTTAATCATGTTTCATGTGCATCCAAATTGTTAAACAAACATTGTTATATTTTTGGCATTACAAATTCAAGAGGAGACGGTGCATTCATTAGAATTTCCCAAAAATTAACAGATTCCAAGTTTACGCTTTTACAGTTAGTCTTTGAATCCATTAATTTCTTTCAATTTTGAATGGACGTATCTTTTCTTCTTGGACTCACAACCACAAATCATATTAATGTTTGTTTAACAAGTCGGATGTACATGAAACATGATTAACCAATGACAATTAAAACAATACAAAAGTAAAAACACTAGAATTTATTTCATCTTTTTCTCCACATCTTATTCTGATATTTTATATATATATATATATATATATATATATATATATAAAAAATGCAAATGAGTAAGGTAAGGATAAAGGTAAATGAGTTAAATGTTGTAAGTCTGTGAGGAGCTTAACTTTTGAGCAATGAATGTAAATGTTTTCTTGAAGTTCATAAAGAAAGAAAAAAAAAAGGAATCAATAATAGAGAAGAGACACAATGAATTTTACATGAGGAAACCATTGAAAGTTATTCTCCATATTTTTTTTTCTCCTTCTTCCTCCTTAATTTATTCAATGATAATACTTGGCTTTTTTTCCAAAACAACAAAATGTTCAGAAACATAATTTGTAGAAAGGAATAGAAACTTTCAACAAAATTTAAGTTTATCAAACAATATCCAACTAATGAGAAAATAGATGGGACTTGATAGAGGGGGGGGGTAGTGATTTGATAGTGGCACTCTTTCATTTATTTATTTACCTTATACTACAAAAGTTTTTAAAAAGATGTCAAATAAGCTACCCTGCCAAAATTCTTTTGAACTCATAAAATGCATTAAAAGACTAAATTCGTTATATAAATATATTTATAACGAATATTATCCTGAATTTTTATTAGATGAAATATTGTGAAACATTAATATTTAACAAGTATTTCTTTCATCTTAACTTTAGTCCTTTCTTATTGCAACTACCCAGACTGTTGTTTGATGGCCATTATAAACAGGATGGGTTTGAAATAAAGAATAAATTCTCAGTGAGACAGACTTGAATCCCTTTTAATATGGAAAACTAGCCTCTGTCTGTTAAGTGACTCTTCCACCATAGTAGCAAAATATAATTGTTGCAGAATCTAATCCTATAAATACATTTCTTATCCTCCGTGAATGCTTGGCAATATTATATATTTATTGGTTGAACATACACTAGTAGTATTAGTAGTGTACCTTAAACACTCACTCAAGCTATAGAGAAAGCTTGAAATAAATTTTAGCCCTTGTATTGGACAATTATTTTCAAAGATCTGCATGAAACACAAAACAAATTCATATGGCACACGTGTGTGTGTGTGTGTGTGTGTGTGTGTGTGTGTGTGTGTGTGCAGGTATGTAGAAAAATAGGAAAGAACACGTTATGTAAATAATCCGGTGTTCTTTAGTATTTTTGTTTTTATTTTTAAAAAACAGTGCTCCATACAGAAGTAGAGCTTAAATTATAATTATTTTTTTAAAAAAATATGATTCCTTCGCTACATAAGTGTTCTCATGTTTCAAAAACGAGACCCGAAACCCTCAATATAATTATTAAAATAATTATTATATATATATATATATATATATATATATATATATATACATATATATGAGAGAGAGAGATGACTCATACATTAATGGAGATTTTTATACAATGTATATAAAAAAGATATCTCAGAGCTGAAGATATTGAGCAGAACCTTAAATACGTTACCATAATTCAGGATTTTAAAAGTAGAGGCAGGTGTTAACACTTTTTGATATGCTTCCAACAATGTTTATCCTAACTTGAATGACAGATGCTAAAATTGGGCAAAGTAGCACAATGTATTTAAATCAATTGGCTGTAATTTCTCCTGGGGGTTTTCAATACTATTTCTACAGACAAGCCTGTTGTCACTAAAATCATTACCAAACTGAGTACAAAACAAAATTCATATGAGCTTGCAAGAGGTGAATGCCAACAGTGGTTACAGAAGAAAAGGAAAACAAATTGTCAATCATCATAAAAGTTAAAACCTGTCTAAAAACGTTCATACCATAGGGTAGATAGTACTGATTTTAAGAGACCATACATGCATTAGGTGATATTTTCACACACATTATATATATATATATATATGAGCACATGATAGAATAAGGAACAAATAGAAAACATTTATAAACTTAACATGTTTTGCTCTTATCAGAAATTCATGGGAAGGAGTTATGGAAGAGAATGTTCAGGTACTTTGAGTTCTGTGTCTGTTTTTCATTGGTCAGGTAAATCCCTTGTGTTTTTGTCTTGTGTGTGTGTGTGTGTATATATATATATATATATATATATATATATATATATATATGCGAACAAACACACGCAAACATATATTACAGTTCAAAAGTTTTTCTTATTTAAAGTACAAAACAACTATTTGGGTCAATTTTTAAAAAATTACTTAGGTTTTCCTCAAAATTTTGAACTATTATATACGGGGTGCGATGAGTAAATTGTCGCCAGTTTATATTTTTAATTTTGTGCCTGCATGCTGTTTTTTTTTTTAAATTTTAATTTTAATTTTTTTTGTTGGCTTCACAGTATAGTAGGGTCAGTTGGGCACTGTCTGTGAGAAAAAGAGCACCATGGTGCAATTCACTTTGACAGAAATGTGGAAAGAACATGTTGAGCTTGGCATTTGTGCCAGAAGCTTCAATATAACATTTCAGAGTGTTTGAGTGTTTGGCTGACAATCTGAGGACAGTGCAGAGGATTTGGAAGGAGTTGGATGAGTCTAATGGTGATTACAAAGGTATTTGGAGTTATCATTAGTGATGGTGATGTTATACCTCCATTCATCTTCCCATAGGGCTTCAGACTCAACACAGAGGCCTACATCAAGTGCCTTGGGGAGGTAATGCTGCCCTGGGTCAAGAGCATGGATGCTGGAAGACCCTATGTCTGGCAACAGGAATCTGCACCATGCCGCACAAGCAGGAGAACACATTCATGGTTGTCAGATAATTTCTGCAACCACATCACCCCTTAAATCTGGCCACCTAACTCTCCAGACTGTAACCCTCCACCCGCTTGATGTGTCTAATGAGTCATTAGAAAATTGAACTAGCAAAACTGAAATGTTCAGGGGTATTTCTATTTGATTCTAATTTTGATTAATCTTGTTGCATTATATCAATACTCTTTGTTGACCACAATCAAGATGGAAAGCAAAAAAACGTTACTGGAAGCTTCTATTTTTTTTTGCTTGAATTTCTGGGACGAGGAGTAAATACTTTTCTTTTTATGATAAAAGATTAATGGGTGGATCTAGAACATTTAGTCAAAATGAAAGTTGCAAATAAAGTCAGCCAAGTTATAAAATTGTCTCCCACCCTGTAATTTTTCTAAGTCAATGAAGACAAGAAAAGATAAGTGTATATTAAATACCCTAGGATACATAGACACGTTATATACATTAATAATCCAATCCAAATACAACTAAATTTGAAATTGTTAATTATTCTCTTATTTTCAACATGTTTTTTTTTTATAATTTCTTGAGACAGAATCCAACCAGTTGTCTTAAATTTTTAATAAATATAAATGGACAACTTACTTGAAATACTTTCTTCTCAATTCCTTTCACCTTGACATATTCCTTTGGCAAAAATTCCTTCAGCCTGACCAAAAGAAAAAAAGGAATTAACTGATATACTCATGTTGGGGGTATATACACACACACACACACACAATGAATGCTGGTGGGAATAAAATGCTTGATGTAAAATAACAGAACTAAAATAAAATGTATACTAATAATAAATATATGTGGCAACCGTCATGCACAAATTGAAAACTGACTCAATTGAGTCAATTTTCAATTTGTGCCTGATGATTGTCATGGGCATGAAACTCAGTGAGGAACAAATGTATATTTATTAATGTGTACAATAAACAAGCTTAAATATATAACATAAAAAAATATAAATAACATAAAAAACAGAAGACAGGTACATGAATATATTAATTCTGAAGCTATTTACAAACGTAGTTCAATAAATTATTTTCACTATATAACAGTCACCAATGAATTAAGTGCATTAACAAAAAAGTAGACTATGTTGAAAATAAATCCTCTTTACATCATTAACCTACGGACCTATTGATCTACAGCATATGATTTTTAACTTGGTCTTTATCAGTAGCATGAGACTTGAACATCCACTGTAGAAATGTTCATTTAAATTCATTGAGGATAGATAACCATTCTGTTTCGAGAAAGGATAACTTAACATCACCAACTGAGCAGTGGGACAAAGACAACTCAGTACCCAAAAAACAACTTTTTTATAACTGAATAAAAGTAATTTATTAAAGATTAAAACCTTAATTAGTGAATATTTTTCTTTAAGGCATCCAAAAATGCATTGTGTACAATATGAATGAGTTTCTTTTTTAATTATTTTTAATAAAGTAAATCGTAAAGAAATTTATTTTTTAATAAAGTAAATACACATGTAAAATAATAATTCAATAAAACACCTGTTTTTAATTTTTTTTTTTTAATGAAATCGAAAAATGCAAAACAAAATGAAGCAGTTTTTATTTTTAATTATTTTTAATAAAGTAAATTGTAATGTAGTTTATTTTGAAATAAAGTAAATCAAAATTCTCATTTATTTTTTACATTACAATTTACTTTATTAAAAAAAGATTTTCTTTATAATTTACTTTATTAAAAAAAGATTTTCTTTATAATTTACTTTATTAAAAAAAATTTTCTTTATAATTTACTTTATTAAAAAAAAATTTTCTTTATTAAAAATAATTAAAAACAGAAAACTGGTTCATATTTTAGATAAAGCCTTTTTAAATACCTTATTTGAAAAGAATATTCACTAATTAAAGTTTTAATCCTTAATAAATTATTTTTATTCGGTTATAAAAAAAAGTTATGTTTTTCTGGTGCTGAGTTGTCACGGTGCTGAGTTGACCTGGTGCTCAGTTGGTGTTAAGTTTTCCTGCACCCTTATGTCTAGCTTATTGGTAATAATGAAAAATCCCAAAGACAAACAGAGAAATATTGAAAAAAATACCACAATTAAAAACACACACAGAAGAGTAAAAATGCTTTCGTCTATTGATAAGTTGTTATAATCATGAAGAGAACTCAACTACAAAGTAAAAAAAAAAAAAGCATCTTCAACTGGGAATCCTTCCCATAATTATTTATTCATTCACTCATTTCTTTTTTCTATTTATTAAGGAAATTTTTTTTAAACCATCATAAGCTAAGGTGGTAAATTCAAAAATTCAAATGGAATTATATCTCCAATTTATCAAATGTGATTTAAAACTGACCAAAATTATTTCAGGTATCAACTTCTTAATAAAATTGATCAAATATCTGGCTCAATTCAGGTTTTTAATGCTACTTATGCACAAGTTAACACTGACAAAAGTTTTCAAAATCTATTCATGAGATGTGTGAGATCTTTATTTATTTTATTTTTTGTTCTAAACAATGCTTATGCCTCAAAATAGTGAACCTTACAAAGCAAAACAGTAGCCAAATTTGTCAATCTAAATTTCCATCAGGAAACTTGAATTGTTGCCAGGTTGGCCCCTATGGTCTATGGAGCGATTGAAAAGGAATTGAATTTCAAATTGGGTTCCTGGCTCAACTGTCTTGATAAATAATAATAGTAATATTATTTAGAAAAGCAGAGTCAACTTTGCTTTCCTGAGTGGAATATCTAATTTGTTTGCTAGGAAACAAGGAAACTTTTCACTGGGAAAACTCAGAAACAATTGTGATAAAAAACAAAAAAAAAAAAAACATATCAAATAAAAAAGAAAGAAATTACAAGGAAAACTTAATTTAACAGAAAACTTGAAAGTTTTTTGGCTAAGCTGACAGACAATGCCAGCATTTTGTTCATTAAGAGATTTTAAAGAAAAAAAATTATAATTATAACATGCATGCTAATAACTTTATTACATTTCAGTTAAATGACATTAATTGAAAAAATTGGATGAAGTTCAAGAAGCAGCTTAATCTTCAGCATCCAATGCCAAATTCATTGGCTTCTCAACACTTATCTGTGAAACCTGATAAAATTTTAAATTAGAGAATTAACTAAAATGCTCCAGTGAGAAAAAGAATTTAAAGTTTGCAATGAATCATTTTACAATTATAGAATGTGAAAAAATAAAGTGTATTTGAAGGGAGATGATTAACATTCAAAATGTTATATGGAAAGAAGACAGGTATTTATATAGTGATCTGAACAATTACAAAAAGGTTCGTCTATACCACTCTCGAGTTCATGTGCTGAATATAACAGCTAAGTAACAAATTTTATTTGTATTTATTTATATATATATATATATATATATATATATATATATATATACACACACACACAAAAAAAAGTTGCGATGGATAAATTGTCGCCATTTTATAAATTTTAATTTTGTGCATGCAAGTTGTTTGTTTTTGATTTTGTTGACTGCACAGTATAGTAGGGTCAGTTGGTCATTGTCTGCGAGAAAAAGAGCACCATGACACAACTCACTGCACCAGAAATTTGAAAACAGCATGCTCTACTGCTTGGCATTCATGCCAGAAGCTCTAACACAAACATTTCAGAGTGTTTGGGTGTCAATCTGAGGACAGTGCAGAGGATTCGGAAAGAGTTGGATGAGTCTAATGGTGATTACAAAGGTACGGCAACTCGGAAAACTCATTCCGATTGTTCTGATAAGAAAAGAATTTCCGAATATGTTGGTGAGGGCCTCAGACTCAACATGGAAACTTACATCAAGTGTCTTGAGGAGGTGATACTGCCCTGGGTCAAGAGGGTGGCTGCTGGAAGATCCTATATCTGGCAACAGGATTCTGCACCATGTCACACAAGCAGGAAAACACAGTCATGGCTGTCAGACAATTTCTGTGACCACATCACCCTTTATATCTGGCCACCTAACTCCCCAGACTGTAAACCCCTTGATTATTATGTGTGGGGTGCAGCTGAGTGAGAGACCAACAAAACTTGTAAAACCAAAGATGAACTGGAGGCAAGGATTATGGCAGCATTCACCAACTTAAACAAGGAGACCATGCAGAAAAATTACAGGAGATTCCAAAGTCGCCTGTTATTAAATAAATTTACTTTCATATTTCAAGACGTTTTTCTGTACTTTTCGTAAATATATCTGTTAAAATGAGATGTCAGTGTTATTTTCATTTTTGCATAATTTAGATGACAATTTATCCACCCCACCCTGTATTTACATAGTGATCTGAATGATTACAAAAAGGTTCGTCTATGACACTCTGGAGTTGATGTGTTTTATCATCTAACATGATATTTTGGGAGCATATAACAATAATCTTCGCTTTCGGCAAACATTGCATTTTTTCCACATGCTTTTGTAGCAGGACAAATTGTGGCTGCCTCACCACGTCAATGCACCTACTCACAAAGCCCTGAACATCCAGTGGTTCCTGGCCAAGAAGAAGCTCACTGTATTGGAACAACCTCTCTATTCACCTGATCTTGCACCGTGTAACATTTTCCTTTCCCCCAGGCTCAAGGGACCTGTTTTGAAGGCATAGAGGCCATCAAGAGGGTTGTAACTCTGGAGCTGTAAGGTATCCAAGAAGAATGCTTCCAGCAATGCATAGAAGCATGGCAGAAAAGAATGGAATAGTGTTTTAGAGTTGAGGGGGGTTAATTTGAAGGGTAAAAAACATGTAGCTTGTTGGTTGGAATTGAAATAATAAATTGTTTGTCACACCAGTCCTGCTACTTTGCAAACAGTCCTTGTGTGTGTGTGTGTGTGTGTGTGTGTGTATATATATATATATATATAAGTGCTGACTTCCATGTCCACTTTTATATTTACACACGCTCTATCTCTGATATTGAGCACTTTACCCCATAAATATAGCACACTTTAAGACTATATTTCTGCATATATATATATATATATATATGGGTGGTGAAAAAGTCTAAACATTTTTTTTTCAATGTATTACTCTTCTTCATCTAAATGTTCTGGGTATTATATTGTGAGGTAATGATTTTATTTTTTGGCTGTGTGGAAATGAAAATTCATTAAATCATTTTTGTTCATAACCTAATTTGTTTTTGTTTCATATTAAAGTTTACTACAAATCCATAAACAAAAATAATTAAATCAATTTCTATTCCTACCACAGATAAAAAATAAAATCAGGACTAATCAGATCACTTAGAATATACAACCCAAAATATCTAAATATAAAATATGCTGGAAAAACTGTTTAGACTTCTTCACTACTCACATCACTCCATCAACACTCGGAAACAAGCATACAATATATAACATTTAACTCCAAGCAAGACAATAATGCCATCAAAATGTAAAGGGTTGTGCAAAGAAAACTATTAGCCTAGTTACCTCTACCTATTTCAACAGTAAAACATTGAGATCTAGTTGCCAATCTAGTATTATGCTTAAATTCATGTGGTTGAGGTACTAAGGAGAAGAGCTCATTCCAACAACTGCTATGAAAATATTTGTAAAAAAGACACAGGATAATCAAGTCACAGTGGTGAGAAAGTGACTGAAAGCAAGATGCCAGGTCAGGATCAATAAGATAAACAAATCTTTCTTTGGATTTTTTATGAAAATTTCAAGATATATAGCAGGAGCATCAGACCAGATGTGGAAGCAATATTCAATGCATGGCCAAATGGTTGGTGTGTGTGTGTGTGTGTGTGTGTGTGTGTGTGTATTACACACTCACACACAATTTGAGATTATATTTTAGAAAAGAATTAACTGTCTTAGATGCATTTTCTTTAATCTCATTCCGAGTTATTTTTTATGGCTTAACTATTTACAGGTTATTTAAAGCCAGAAAATATTTTTAGAATTTTTTGTTTTACCAATTATAACCCATAGCTTGGGGGAAGAAGAGGTGGATTCATACCTTTCACAAGGGTATTTGCACATAAGTGAATATAACCAACCTGACTGGAAAGGGACGTTGGCTCTCTGATTTCCAATTCTGAGCCATTATCCATTATGCCACCTGCACATCCAAACTTCCAGGACCTAGCATTCTCAAGTGGTCACCCATTTAGGTACTGACCCGGTTCAATGTTGTTTAACTTTGGTGATTGAACAAGAACAGGTATTTCAATATGATAAGCCTAATCTCATTCTGGAAACTGTGTACTAATGACATTTAAAAGTATGGTATACATACTAATAACTTCAGTGGTAGCAGTAAGTAAGACAAATTTAATTGCCTGTGTTAGCAAAAGAGGAAACTTACTCTAAAAATCCTGGCTTGTGTTTGCTTTCCACATGTTTTCCAAACTGAATTTGACATTGCAATCCAGCAAATTGCATAGCTTCTGCTTGTGTCACTGGATGTGTCCCATCAATAATACCGTCCCGAGACTGAAAAAAAAAGTTTTTTTTAAAAATGGCCCAACATAAATGAAAGCAGAGATACATTTTTATGAAGATAACTTGAACAACATTACCTAGAATAATACATGCATATTTAAGTGTATACACATTGTTGGTTCCAATCATACAGGGAATGATTGCAAAATACTTTCTCCTCCCCAATTGATAGATAAAACCACACAAAGGCATGCTGTGTTTGTTAGGAGAGATGACAAAGACAAAATTTATTAAGAGCTACAAAGGACAGAAAATCGTGGAGAGCTATGATGGCCAACATACCGAAGAAAATATTTTATTAAAGCATTCCAGTTTTTCATCATAGATTAATACTTTGAAGGAAATGGTAGGTGACTACAAAACTGTAGTCGTCATTTAAGTTCATCTGTAACATAATCTAATTGCACTTTCAGCTGGAAAAGTGCTTAACAAACAAAAAAATTTGATCATTATCTATAGAAGCTAAAACCACTAATTATGAGTTATAGGGAACATAATGAGGAAAGAGGGCGTTGATTCCAATCTCCAATGGGAATAACTGCAAAGTACTTCCCCTCTCCAATTTATAGGCAAAAACCACACAAAATGCATGCTGGGATTTTTTCCTAGCCAATAAGATAGACCACTTCTCGGTCTCATCTGACTCAGTCCCAATCTGTCTTGCTTTGAAGTCAGAACACTACATTCATTTATTCGAATCTGCTCTTATGTGTCAAGACCAATTTTAGTTTATGAACTTTTTCTCGTATTACTCTTGCTTCGTCTTGCATATATTGTTTGTTTACTCAATATCATTTTTTGCCCTGTTCTTTTCTGTCCTTGTTATTGTTTATTATAAACTTTGTCAATTCAATTTGCTGGGCAGTTCTGCCATTTACATTTAACCATGGCCATTTATTCTAAACACATTTTTAAAGCAACATTGTTGAAATGAGTTCTAGACTTGGGCAACAAATGAAGAAAGTCCTCTGAAATCAAGACAAATTACTCTATAATCCTAACAATTATCAGTTTCTCTTGGCACCAAGGAGGAATTTACTATATCACCTGTAATAATTGCCACAAGGAACTTTCATTCTTTTTTTTATTTAATTGAGCTAACTCAGACCTTCATGAGTATCATGCCAACAATGACGATCCTGCATCAAAGTTGAAAGGTCATTAAGGTGGCATTCTCTGTCATAACATAGTTTAATTGATTGCTGGGTGCCAGCCTGTCTTGCGCCATAGTTAGGTGTCCAGAGCAGTAGATGACTTGCAAGGTCTTGTTTTGCTCACCAGCAGCATCCTGCAAAGTGCATTCTGTATTCATGTAAGATTGTAGAAATATCAGTGATGAGTCCATAGTTCCGTAATTTTAAGTATAGCTCCCAGCATCCAAGTGTAGGTTTCATCAAGCTTAGACTCATGGGTTTTAGTTGTAGTTCATGCTTATTTGTGAGAGAATCAATTTCACTTTCTCATTGGTTCTTTGATGTTCGCTTGAGCAACAATAAATCTTTTCATCTTTAGTCTTCTTGTTCTTTTCTCTTGTGCTCTTATTATTTGTCAACTGTAAAAAAAAAAAATAAACCCACACTCAACGATCATAGGATCTAAAACAATTTCCCCATCAGTAACGCCATTTTTATATTCTTTTGATGGTCAGAAATTTGCATGTTACCAACAAAACTTTTTATTTTCGAGAATGTAACATTCTTAAATTTTCGCCTCATGAGTGGTCATTTCTTTTTTTTTTTATTTGCTTTTTCCTTCAATTCTTCAAATACATCAGTTACAAAAAAAAAAAATTATGCAGTACTTTGCATGAAAAAACTTGACATACCAAAAGAAGTTATTATTGATATTTCTAAAATGGATAAATATTATAACAATATATTGCTTATATAAGTATAGCCTGAAGATATAACTGCAAGTTACATACTATATGGATCACATAAATAAAAGCATAACCTGAAAATTTTACCAAAATTTGTCGTAGTTAATTTTTAATTTTTATTGTGAAACACTAATTTAGAGAGAAAGATAACAGAAGATTTTAAAAGCTTTCTTTTAAAGAATTGGGATAAGCCAAGATCAATTTTTGACTTAATGTTTTGATGAGCAGATTTGGTGTTAATCTAAAAACAATGTTATATTGCTGATAAGGTTTACATTTATTTTAACAAGATCGAAACGAGTACGCCAAGGTTATCTAACAAGGGAGATAACCAATTAACCAATAGATTATGGCTCTTAGATTGGCTTTGTTTTATTGTCCGTCTTATACACCAGCCGTTCAAACATTATATATTGATAAATTTTCTTATTTAATAAAAATTCATTAATCAGAATTTTGTTTTTAATCGGGAACATTGACACTGTAATAAAATTAATATGAAAAGAACATTTGTAAAGTCGCCTTCCGGAGATTTTCAGATATAAATTACAGATTTTCAGAAAATTTTTACATTTCTTTCAGAAACTTATTTACCCATTTTGCTAAGTTTAATATATTTTTATATTGTTATTTTGATACATAAATACAATCTTTAAATAAATCACCCGTTTTAACTTGTACTGGCAAAAATATATAAAGCAATTAAAAAAAAAAAAATTTTAAAAATCAACTGACCTATGTGTAATAATGTGGAGAGAGGGAGTAAAAAAGGAAAAGGGGTGTAAATATATAGTTGTAAATAGGCGAAGAAAGGAACAAAAGTAATAGTAATAATGTTAAGATAAGTTCTGCAATTGGTTGTTTATTTATACAGTCTGAATTAAAGTAACTCGTCCAAAGTCCATTTTTTATTTAAATGCAAATGAATAAAAAGCAAAATTATCCACTTTACTTTTGGTAAATCTATTTTCAGAGAATTTCTGTGTGTTCAGGTGATCTTTCTGAAACAGCTAAATATTTAAAGTTCCTAAATTTATTTCAGCTTGAAGGTTTATTTCAGGTCAGCATTTTTACATAAACTACTTCAAGAGATACAATGGCATTTACTGTATTTAACAATTAATTTCAAAAAGATAAGAACCCAAGAGAAATAAATAATAATAATAAAAATCATATAACATACTTCTTGGAAATCTAAATAAGTAAATCTAGTTATTGCATTAGAGGAAGGGTGAGATGGGTGCAGTCAACTCTCGCCTTAGCCTGAGACTATATAATAAACAATCAATGAATGTTGGCAAATAGCAGAGGCCTAAACTGTGAATAATTCAAAAGAAGTTGTGAATGCTCCAATACTGAAAAGGCAGGCACATACACACTCCTGGCTTTTGTTCCTGTCCTATAGTAAAAGCCCATGGCAACAGGCTTATTCAGCTTGCCCATTCTGTCTTGGTGAGGAGCCAAATTAAACATTGTACCTGTTCAAATGATATCTCCAAGCCATTTTTTTAAAATCAACTGACCCGTGTGTAATAAGGTAGAGAGAGGGAGTAAAAATGAAAAGGGGGGGATGCAAATGTGTGGTTGTAACTGGGGGGTGGGGAGGAGGAGTAAAAAGTAATAAGAAGGGTGTGAAGAAAAGAAAAAAAAGAAAAACAAAACAAAAACGGAAGTAGTTAATATTTAGGAAAGGTTTCTATTTAAAAAAAAAATATGGGAGATTGGAGTTTTAGGCAGATTTTCATCAGAGATTTTACTAACTTTACAAGCCAGGTAAACTTTGAGGTATTAAAAATCTAAACAGAATTCTAACCTGTACATAAAGCAATTGGAGCTGAACGGGGTCCCTGGCATCAACATTCTGATCAGAGAAGAAGAATTTCCTTCGAAGTAGCAAGATCTCATTCTGTTCAATACCTTGCTCTCGTAATGTCTTGGAATGATCAAGCCAGTTGACTGAAAGAGAAAAATTGTAAAAATATAAAGTTGCTTCAGTCACTACTGTAAAAGCTCTACAAATATTTGAATAATTAAAAAAAATAAAAATAAATAAATTTATATCAAAAGGATTTTAATTTATATTGTACAAGGTACAAGTACAACAAAGAATCGATTGATTTTTTTAAAAAGATTTTTTAGGCTTAACAACTCTTTGTAGGTTAGTTAAAGCTGAAACATTTTGGAGTGTAAGAATAATTCTTTTTCAATATTTTATTAACAATTTTTTGAGAATAACTGATTTTTCCAGATACAAGCCCTACTATTTAACTCCTAACTGGTGGGAAGGAAATGGATTCATAGTTTTCCCACGGATATTTGCATGGAAGCAAATGTAACAAACCTTACTGGAATTTGAAATCAGCTACCCGATTTCTTATCTTGAACCACTATCCATTACTTCCACCCACACATGCTGACAACACAGAAGGTAACCAAAAAAGGCTTTATGTATCAATGTAAAACTATGGGCAGGTAACGGCCTAACTTTTGACTTGTTTTGAAGTTTGCATTTACCCTCCCAATTTATGGGAATTAACCGTTTCCTTATAAGGAAGATTTGATTAATTAGCCACATTTAAAATATTACCTATTTAGTCTTTGTTTTAATCAACTATAAAAGTGAATTCCAGAAGTATTTCTTACAATTTTTTTTTCATTACTGTTACAATTAATTATAAGTCATTTCATTTGGGGATGGAGGAAATCAAAGATATCCCCTTGGATCTTATTTTCTTATTATTATTATTACTACTACTACTACTACTACTACTTTTGTATTTAAACAGATTCTGGAATTTCACACAATGCCTGATATTTTATTTTAGAGGCCAAAGTAAAGTAAAAGTAGTGGTGAAAAGTCATGATAGGCAAGAGTTATTTCCCTTAATTTGCGTTTGATTTGCAGCTTAAAGATTTTGAGAGACATTTTCAGTTAAATATCTGATCTCAATCAATTAATTACAGAGAGAAGCTATGCTTCAAGTATATATATTCACAATAAAAAGTTAATTGCAAATAATTTTAACCATGACAAAAGCAATTATTTTTATTTGGGTGCTCCATGCCAACTGGAAGCTGTTACCTAAAATAATTCCATTAATCTATAGATTTTGCAGTTACAATAAATCTAACAGGTTTTAATCCTCATTTGTTGCTTGAAAATATATACAAAAATGTTGCAATATTTTTCACTCCAAGCAAAGGAACAAAGCCATTAACACACAGAATATTATTGAGTGTGAAAGAATATAAGTGAAACATTATTATGGACAGAGAACAATAAAAGAATAAAAATGAAGACACAAAATAAGAAATGACATTTCATTTAAATTTCTGAAAATCAAACTCAACTGGAAAGCAAGAGGCCACAATAGAGTTCCACAAGAGAGAAATGCAAAAGAAACTTAGCATAGAACTTACAGTTATATACGGGTTGATATTTTCTTTTCTTTTTTTAAGATCACAATTTCAAGTTCAGTTATGAAAAAAATTTTTTTTTTATCAGAGGCAAAACAGATTTTGAATTTTTTCAATAAGTCGAGCATACATGATTGTGTAATGAAGATGTGAGAAAATATTTTTATCTTAAAAAATAAATAGCAAGTCGGGGTGCAGGGGAGCTAATGAGAGCAAAGGTGTTTTACATTCCAATGTGTATTAACTGATGTTAACAAGAATTGCAGAATAATTGATTCATATTCAATGGCTCTTTTGGATTAAATGAGTTCAATATCTTTTATTGAAAGACTACCCAGTAGATTAGAAAAGTCGATAATGACAGCCCGGAGGAGGAAGTTGAGTCAGAGAAAGATGTTAGTATTGGAAACTAATGGAAAGGACTTTTTTCTTCTTTTTTTTTCCATTCATTTTAAAAACATGCCACTCGAGGTAGATGGTTACAGAGTAAGAGAC
Organism: Acanthosepion esculentum; assembly: GCA_964036315.1. Taxonomy (NCBI): domain Eukaryota; kingdom Metazoa; phylum Mollusca; class Cephalopoda; order Sepiida; family Sepiidae; genus Acanthosepion; species Acanthosepion esculentum. The sequence continues at coordinate 91,786,572 of OZ038499.1, read as the reverse complement.
ACTATCCCAAGCAAGGGGGTAATACCACCAGGATGCAATGAGCCACCAAAATTGAAGGAGAAGGAAAAAAAACTTTAGAAAGCATCAAAAATCCAACCCTAAACTGGAAAACAAGGGATAAACTTCTACTCCTGTTCAATAGACTCAGGAGAAGTGTGAACATATCTACTCCTGGCGGCTAATATCTTAAAAGAAAGCCTTTTGCCTTCCTATTTACCCAAATATATATGTGTGTGTGTGTGTGTGTGTGTGTGTGTGTGTACAGAAAGGTAGGGACTTCATTCAAACCTGGTAAGGCTTGAATTAAAAATTACTTGTGCTCTGTCTGAGTGCTAATTTTGATATTTGTCATTGTACAGATGAATGCTGATATATCCATTATCAATGATGAAAGATGAATGGTTAAGAAAATATCAGCATATACAAGAACTTATGGAAGTAAGAAAGACAAAATGTTAATTTATGGACTGAATTTTCAGTCAACCACTTTTGGATAAGAATAAATAATTTATTAATGACAGAAAATTTCTTGTAGACTTTTGATGTCTACCCAATTCAAATTTACAGCAAGTTAAAGGATGAGTAAAAGAATTTAAATAATGAAACCCTTAAAAAAAGTTACTTGAAATTCATCCACATTATATTAATGCCAACTGTAAAAGCAAGAATCAATAATTTCCATGTTTAGTCCCATTGCTAGTTGTTGTAATTTTTGTCATAAGAAAATGTGGGACATTGAAAATATCACTTAGATTATCCAATTCTTCATATAAGTATCATTTGCCAAGGATTAACACCGTATTCAGGAAGATATTTTTTTCCTTTGTTCATAAAGGGAGAATAATATTATGATAGATTTGAAGAGAAAATATCTTCTATTTTTGCAAATAACCATTTCAAGTTTAAAAAAAAAAAAAAAAAGAAGATAAATGCCACCCTTTGTCATTGAAGAAAATTTTTAGAGAGTCATTTATATTGGAAGGTTTATAAACTAAAATAAAAAAGAAAAGAAAAATCTAATATAATAAAGAGAAAAAAGCAAAGTAAAGAAAAAAGAATGAAGAAAGAACAAAAAAGAACGAAAGAAAAAATAAGAAAAAAGAAAAATAAGAAAGAAAAATAGAAAAAGTTACTTACTGTCATCATCAGTGTGCAGTTTCCTTCGCATTTCTTCAAGTTTTTTCTGGTCCTTTGCAATGGATTTGTCCCTCTTTAAGGTCATCGTTTTTTCTTTTTCTTCTTCCGCCAACTCCCGCACCAAAGAATATTCTTCATGATTTGTAATTCCTGAAAGAAAGCAGACAATTTCTACTGTGTAAGTTGTTCATTTTGGTATTTTTAGGCATACAAACATGACTATCAAACAAAATTTCTGCCCTGTAAAAAGAGAGGAGGCGGGAATCATTACTTTCACCCACCAATAATAGACAGAGAATATCTTAAAGTAAATGAATATTTCAAATCTAAAATATTTTTGCAAATTTCAATTTATTGCCAAAGTGAAATTTACATAGTCCTTCTGAATCAATTTGAAAATGAAACGTTTCATTAAAAAGTACAAATTCAAAGTTTCATCTATTTTATTTTTGGTTCCTTTAATAATCCCTTTTTTTCAAAGCACCTCGAAAACTGTTGGGTATTAATTCTGTTATATTTTTAAAAAATAATCATCTTTTTAAAAGACTGAATACTTTCATTCCTGTTAAAAGTATTTAGTGATATTCATGTCATTTAGGTAAAAATGACAAGAAATTCAAGCTGGAAAACTACAAATACAAGAAAGCGTACATTATAAAAAGTAGAATAAACTAGAACCCAGGTTTTATTTTATATAACAGTTAAGAACACTAAACGCGATTTCCTAATTATTTACACTATTTACATTTAGATTATTATCCTCATTTTTGTCTGAATGTATGTAAATAGTGTAAATAATGATAACTCCTCATCTCAGAAATTCAGACAGTAATTTTCTAATTAACAGGTCATCACTTGAGAGAATCCAGTTGAATATCCTTGTTTAACAATATGTTTGCTATAAGATTAATCCTGATAAAAAGCAGTATTATTTGTAATCTGTAATGTTTTTTAGGGGCTGGGTGTACATATAATAATATTAATAGTGATAAATTTAGAGACAATAAACACAAAAAAGTAAGAGAAAAAATCAGAATGCAAGTCAAATTATAAGGTATAAAACCAGTTTAACAAGCATCACTTGTAATATGGCTAAGTAATATATTTACCAAAGCAGTTACAGAGTCACTTTCCCTTTTCTTTTGCAGCTTACTGGCTTTGTTGTGTGTGTGTGTGTGTATATATATATATATATATATATATATATACACATGTATATATATATATATATACACATGTATGTATGTATGTATGTAAAGGTACTTAAGGAGGAACTGCCAATTAGTATAGTCCTAACACTTGACACTCAATGGAGTGGTCACTTGTTTATGACATTATCACTTTCATGTACCAAACATGGTGGCATTAAGCCAGTCATATTTATTTCATTTAAACAGATTTTTTATCATAAATATTAGTCTTATTGAATATGTCTGTAAAGAATTAAACAGGCTATCTCTTTACATCATAAAAACATCAGTATATAATAAAATGAGAACAATTGCTTCTCTAGTAAACTTCAAATTTAATGCATATTTCAATGTAATCTTTTTGCATGCACAAAAGCAACCATACTCCAAATAATGTCAACTATCTTATTTAAAGTTTTTAAAAAATAGCACTGAATGAGTGAAATTTCTTTTTGAAGGGTGCAAAAAATGTTATAGCATGAAAATTATAATTATTATCAAAATGATTTATAATTTCTTGTCAGCAGTAATTTAGGTAACAATTATATGCACACACAGACTATATATATATATATATATATATATATATATATATATATATATATAAGATAAATGCAAATGTCAGTGTGTCACTTTTTCAACTTTATTTCTAGAGGCAGTAGCCCAACATGTCATACCATTTTGGAATCAGTCCAACTACATGAGAAAATTAAAAATATTTCAGGTCAGATCTGGACCAGCAATCCTGGAATTTTGGTTTCCCAAGTTTTCATTACTGTATTTGTTTTTGGATTCTGCGATCTTGGCTGATAAAAACAATTAAAGATACACAACTCATGTTCAAATGAAAAAAATACAGTATTTCAAAATAAAATTGTCTGTGTTTTCTACTTTACTCCTAGAGGCCATAGCCCAACATATCATATCATTTTGGGATCGCGCCGACTCTGTGAGCAAATTAAAAACATTCCAGGCCAGATCTGGACCTGCAACCCTGAAACTTTGGATTCCCAAGTTTTCATTACTGTGATTGTTTTAGGCGTTTTTTTTAATTTTTACACAATTTTTTGCAACAAATTCTGTTTGTATGATGGAATTGAGAATAATCAAAATTAATTACAAAATACAGTGAAAGTCCCCCATGAAATAAAAATAATTGTTTGTATGGAAACTAAGGACATATGTACATCAAATTGTCTTTAAATTAAGTGGCATCAGAAGAATTATCGTTGAACTTTTTAAAAAGTAAGGTTAAATATTAATGCAATACTTAAAGGCAGAGATCAATTTTGAGTACTTCTGTAATTTATTGTTGCCTATCGCATCTACTGTTCCCTACTTATTGTGATGAAGGCTCAATCAAGAGCCCTGTGTGTGTGTGTGTGTGTGTGTGTGTGTGTGTGTGTATTACTTTAACATTATTTTAAGTGGATACCCATATTTGAGTAGTTTATTTATTAAATAGTATAAATATTTATTTTCATCTACTGGCCTGAATATTCGAGAAATCTTATTAAAGAAAAATATGTGCTCTCTGGAAGGATTTGAATATGTGTTTCCCTGGGCAGGAGAAACTGTTGTTATATCCAACATGTTTTGTGTGTGTGTATGGAAAAAACACCAGTGTGCTAGTGAAAAGCAAAATTTTAACAAAGTTGAAGATGGTAAGCAAACCAAATGTAGTGTATTATATATATATATATATATATATATATATATATATATATATATATATAAGCAACCAAACTGATGAATACTGTATGATTTCTTTTCTTCACCCCGCCCACTTTAGACTCAGTTTTCTGGCATTGAAATGTTATTAATATTCTTAAATTCATATTTATAACATTTTTAACTGAATAAAACTTATAGAGCAATGTTCAAGATTATAAACATTTCAAACATTTTTAGGAATAAAAAAAAAAATTTAAAAAAAATCTTTCAATGGAATAGGAAACATTCCTAATCCCAGAACATTTCCAAAATAAGGAAATTTTTATCTAATGATAATGAAATATCCTCTTGAAAATGAATTAATATAGACTTTTTTCATGTGATTTTTTTCCCTCCCTTTAAATCTTTGATTATTTTGCTTTCCTGATTTGGAGCAACACAAATGGGTGTGTGAGCAGGGTTAGGAAAAGGAAAGTTTTATGAAATAGGTCAGTCAAGCCACTGAAAAGTTGAAGCATTCCATCATCCACATAATTACCAACCGTTTCTGAATCATGGACTTCCTGTGGACTCAACATGTGAAACACCACCACCAAGACGAGCAACGCTTACTTTTGTCCATGTCTTTAACACTGCAACCATTATCACCACCACCATTTATTACTACTATCACCACCACCACTAGTATTATTACCAGTACTTACTACTATTACTATCATCATTACTTGCACATCTGCTACCACCACCACCAAACTACTACCACCACCACTCCTACTAATATCATTGCAGTCACTACCATTATTGGCAATTTATTTATCAACTGATATTTCTTCCTTGGGGGCATTGGTGATAGAAGATATTTTTTTTTCCTTCTTGCCAGTTTGGGTGCCCAGATCGTTTACTGCATATGCAGGACATCTATAGTGACACAAAAGCTGTCAGAGTTGATCCTTATGGTTTTTTTGTCTTATTACTCATACACATTAATAAAAAGAAGGAGGCGGAAAGAGAGAGAGAAAAGGTCAACCATCTCCCACCAACCAATACAGAACCAACCAGTACCACAATGAAATAATATTTCATCCCTGACTAAAAAATATGTTTAAGAAATTTTCATTTTTTTGTCTTGCTTTTTTAATATACAATATTTTCCAAGTTGCTGTAGCATCAGATGCTCAAATATTAATAGGCCAAAAAAAAAAAGAAGAAAAAAAAAAAACAAACTACAATGCATACTTATAAAACTGTTAATACCGATCAAAGAAATTAGTTTAATACTAAAAATGTGAGGTGACTACTTGCAGATGTTTAATCTAAAGTGAGTAAAACAAGAGAAGAATTCTAATAAAGAATTAGATATCTCCAGTTAATAAATGTTTCACTTTTTACAAAATAAATTTGCTAGATTGCATATATTTTCATTTATCCTTGTTTGAATTTACTTAGACAAAGTATCAAAATCCTTGTCCATAGTTTGTTTGGATTCATTTTCTTATTCTTTATTTTATAACATTTCACAGCCATATATTTGCCAACCTTTTGGTGTCATATGTTCTTGAACGTTTTCAATTTAAATCAAAACAAGACTTTTACAATGTTCCACGACACAATTGACGTGCAAGGAATATCAGAGAGTACAAAACTTAAACCACACACGATAAAATTAGCTTCAACCAATCACATGAAATGGTTGTTGCACTTGTGATTTAAGAAAAAATATTCATACAATGATAGCAAAGTGAACAATTAAAAAGCTTATTATTTGGAAGCTGTTAGACAATAATAAAAGAAATCCAGTTTAAATTAGCAAGAAGAGGAGAATGACATTGAGTGTCAGTAGAGCAAAGTTGATAACATTTTTTCCTTTTAACTTTCCCTCATTGCATTCTATGACTCAAAGTTAGTACCAGAGTTGTGAAATGGTCAGCTATTCCAGCAGGCTCAGAATATCATTTTTCATAAATGAGAGGGTCAGGGTTCAAAGAGCCTGTACACAAAATTCAGACAGTAGACATCATATCATTTTGTTATTTTTATACAGATGCAGAAAACATTTGTTTTAATAACTGATGGATGGATTAATTCAAATGTGAAGTTTGCTCACTGTTCTTGTTCAATATGAAAATACATAATTTATGGTGGTTTAATTCTGACTCAAAAGTTGTCATAAGGAACAATGCACACATTGCATAGAACTAAATAAATGAACAGTTAGTATTAAAATGCAGTTAATCATAATAAAAAAAAAAATTTTAAACCAGAAAAAACTCTGTGAAAGGTAATATTTACTTGCTTTATTCTGAATATTTGACAGTTTCAATATACTAATTAGATATAAGATTGAACTACTATGTTACTAATGAAAAAAAAACTAGGCTAGTAAAAACATTTTTTACTTTACTCAATTTGTCTCCTATATAGATAACAAAGCTTGTAGTATTAAAAGGCAAACTATTCTTATAGAAGATTGAAGGGCATATAAAATCCGAGTCTCTACTCCAGTAATCGGTTAGGTAAAATGATTTTGAATTTGAACTTTGTCAAGACTGCTATTTAACTATGTAAAAAGACTCCTGAACAACTCCCATTTATTTATAACTGTAATACCTTCTAAAAAGAAATACTGCAAAATTTTGCACTATAGATTATCTTCAAGTGTTTGATAAAAATAAACAAAGTTGATACTTTTGTTAAAAAATGAAACCCTAAATAAAAACCTTCAATATTATCCATTTTTGTTTTGTTTAAAGTTTTTATTTAGCCAAAATGTTTAAAAATCATTTTTCCTTTCCCTGCCAAATTTAAAAAAAAAAAAAAAAAAATCAACTCCATGATTAATATGAAACTTTACTCTTTTGCAGTTCTTTAAACAGAAAGTCTTATTTTCCTCCATTTCTCATATTATTATTATTATAATAATAATAATAATATTCAAGGGTTAGATTTCTGTCCAGTGAACAATAAGTCTACTTGTTTGAGGTACTTAGAGTTGAACACTAACGACCTCCACCATAACTCCTCATTAGTCTAACTTCAAGTGGAACTTCCTATCGTTCAGAACAAGGATCCTTTAACCTTTACAGAGTGAAAGGCAACAATCCTGACATGCCCTATAAAACCTAACTTGTCAGACTTGCATTAGTTAACAAAATTTGTTTATTGCTGAATATGCAAGCAGTATTAAATTGGAGCTTTAAACATCAGAGAGAAAGAGAAAAAAAAACTCCTGCTGCTGCTGGTAACATTTCAAGCACAATGAGAGAGAGCATAAGACAGGGGGTCGCCAAGTTTCATTGCTCTTAGCCATGCTAGTGAGGCTCATTAATAGAAACTTATAAAAAAGTTCATGTGTTTAAAAGATTTTATTTGTTCAGTTCTACCAATTCTTAAAATCACTTTAACACTTTGCATCATTTATAAATATTACTTCCCCTTTTATGGTATATGGAATCCCATCAAAATATATTGTTTTATATATTAGTTGTATATATTTGAAATTGCCTGAAGCTCAATTTCAGTCAAGATTTTTAGGTGTTACCATAGAAGGACTAGACAACTAAGAAATTCAAATTAAAAAACTTGCATTGGCAGGACTAACATCTTGCATTGGCAGAAACAGCCACCTACAGAATGCTAAAGATTAAAAGAACAAAAGCATATAATCTTAGAGAACACCTTTCCCAGTGTACAGTAGATATACCTCCCATATAATGGCTTGGTTTGGCTGTTTTACCAGCATATCAACCTTTGTGGACCATTTAATGCTGAAAATCAGATTTTTTATTCGATAATATTTTAGGAAGCTCATATAATGGCAAGACATTAGTGGCAGCAATAATGTCTTCATCTAGCTAATGTCTTACCATTATGCCGGAAGTCATTTTGTCACACAATGGACTATAAAAGCACTTCAAGTTTCAAATTAAGTTGAAATATTAATAAAAGGATAATAAAAATTCAAATTTCCAGCAATCTAATCAGGTTTAGAATTCTCTTTGGTTTCTGCCATTCGGAACAATGGGGGTAAACAATATTACAAAACGTCATAATTGAATTTGCATCCATTTAAAAAAAATGTCAAGTGGTATACGCAAGTCATTTGTAGTTAATCTGTCTTGTGATATTCGTTGGTGTTGGCTGCAATACAAAGTTGAGAGAAAGGCAGGGTTGGGATTCTCACACCATTCGTTATCCAATGAAACAAGGTATTTACTCTTTAATCAACTACAGTCATTGAACGTTAATGAGCTGACATTAATGAATAATTAAGACGAAGAAACGCAGAAAAAAAATTGTCACAAAAACTGAATGTATATGAAGTATCAAAAGTAACTGAATATAATTTTTTTTTTCTTTGTCTCTCCCTAGCCTGGCCCAATTGGAATTTAGAGTGAAGACATTTAAGGAATTCAGGCAATTTGTCTATTTGTTAATAATGGCAATGCTTTAAACAATGCAATGACAAGGGGTTATGGCCAAAAGTGTGTATGGGGTGGAGAAAGGACAGTTGGGTATTATGACAGTGAATGGGCCAAATTCCAGAGAGTGTTATTTGAATTCAGAAATAAGATTCTAAATATTTGATGAGAAGAAATGAAGTTTGTTTACAATCACAGAGAGAGAGAGAGAGAGAAACGATTATATATATATATATATATATATATATATATATATAGAGAGAGAGAGAGAGAGAGAGAGAGAGAGAGAGCGCAAATGAAAAGAGCCAAAGCTCATGTGTCACTCCCATGACACCGATACACAGAATTCCGAAAATGACACAAGAATTACTTTAACAATTATAAAATGAAATCATACCTACAACACCCAATGGAGTAACATTTTGGTTTTTGTTGTTCACTTCAAACAAATGCTATTTTTCTTTTCAATACTTAATAGAAAGAAAATTTTAACTTTTAATTTTTATTGCACATTTTGCAATTCAAAGAAATGTTTGAAAATAGTATTTTAAAGAAAAGAAATTTGTAGTTTGGTTTAAATGTCATAGTAGCAATTACAACAAATATCCCCCAATTTCTTTTTTTTAAATCATTTCACCCCAAGCAATACAATAAAGCCACTAAGATGCAAGGGTTTACCGAGTGATAGAGAATATGAGAATAATAAAAGAACAGGAAGATAACGATTGACATTGATCTTCAAAAATGTAAATGCAAAGTTGACTGGGAAGCAAGAAAGCAGAAGAGAGTTCCACAAGTGAGAAGTGTGAGAAAAGAAACTGTTAGCATAGAAATTATAGTTACATTTAGCCATTTCAATTGTATAATGAGACCGTGCCACTAGTACACTTAAATTCATAAAGTCTAGGTCCCATAAAGGAAAGTTCATCAGAACAGTTTCCATGAAAATATTTATAGAAAAGGCAGAGGGAAGCTACATTACGGCGGTGGGAAAGTGACTGAAGTCAAGAGGTCAGGATCAATAAAATACTAAACAAAATAAAAAAACAATGAAGATATCACAAAATAACCAGACAAAATATATTTTGGACAGGCAAAGAGCATTAGCTATAAAATGATAATGATCAAGTTAATTTTAAATTGTAATCCAGTTATTTAGGAGACATTAACATTACAGACATTATAAGATGCAATATATTGTCTTAAACCGAGTCCAGAAGTGAGTTAAGCCTGTAAAAGATAATTTTAAAAAAATGCAACAACAGATTATTATCTAATGAATTCAGAAGAAATGATCAGAGCTTCGTGGTTGAACAAAAATACTCCACATTTGAACAGTTTAACCACCATTGCCTTGATGGTGAAAGTAAAATTAATTATGGCAGATAAAAATTGCATAGACTCCCTCTGCTGTATTTCTTCAGATTTCTTCACAAACATTAAGAGTGAATTACAAACTTTTAGCACTGACCCTACCTACCACAGAAGCTATTGAAATTTTAAATTAAATTCTTTTTTTTTTTTTTTTGAAAACTCAGACTTTAAAAACTTTATAGGTAAAAAAAAAACAAAAAAAAAACCAACAACTGAATGCATCTATATAAATATGGCTGATCATATTACTGTCTCGATAATTTTTGTTCTGTACATATTTTAAATATTAATTATTTAAAAGCTTGGAAACAGTTATTCCATGTATTGATGGCTTTAATGACTACACATGCACCTAAACATTTAATAATTCTATTATATCATTGTTCTTTCAGTGATGGTAAAATCTGTTTTGACATAAAAGCAAGATGAATTTTAATTTTAAAATTAATTTGCTGGAAGCTAATTATAATTTATGTGATTGCTGAGGTCCACAAAATGTCATTGTATATTTAAAAAAAAAAAAAGGTGGGGAGGTCACTTTTAACCAAAATAATATAAAAATAAAAAGACTAGCATAATACATGACTGATTGCTTTATATCTAAATTTGAATAAATTCAAGGTTTTATGATACTTTCATATTTATTTTTTATAAAGTGAGTTGACATTGAGTTTATGGAATTTACACAAGATCCACACTTGCTGTAAATAAGAGAATCAACTGAAGACAAATAAAGTTAAAGATAACATATCACAAGAATAAACAGATTCTCTATAAATATTAGGCTACTTGAATATCAGAATCTACCATCTTGATCAAGTGATATTAAAAGGCAAGAAAAGGTTCAATGTTTGAATCAAAGTACATTTACAGATTTAATTTTATGTATTTATATCGTCAAGAATGGAAAAGCCAGCAGGTGAAGTAGGCAAATATTTATCAACTCCAAGCTGAGCATAGCTTTGAAATAGAAAAAAAAAGCTGCACACAAATGGATTTTGCTAAGTCTGAAACTGCAAGCCTGAAAGTGAAACAAAGTTGATTAAAAGATACACGGAATAAAGAGTGACTAAACTCTTTAATAATATTTACGTAGCTAGTTTTAAAAATAAGTGTTTTTTTAAAAATGAAAGAAAATGAAAATTTTTCAAAGTAGATCATATAAGTTGGAGCCCAACCCTTGAAGAAATAGTGTGTATGTGTGTGTACAAATACTAGTGATACTTTAATTAATAATCCTTTCACTTTTGTAATAAAAAAAAAACCCAAAGAGTACAAGATATTGTTCTCATTAACATGGAAGAGAGTGGAAACTGAAAACTCTTTCTGAAGCTACCCATTAAGTTTATTTGAAATAAAGGGCATGTCTGGACAGTCACAACTACCTCATGGCCATTTACATTAAATGATTATTGGATAAATTTGGAGCAGGGAGTATGGTATCCAATGAGTTAAGGAATGTCTAGAAACAACAAGTAACTGCTTAACTGAAATACACCCACCTCACAAATAAAAGTGTACTACACACACACACACACACACACACACACACACACACACACACACACACACACACACACACACACACACAAAAGACAAGACAAGTAATAAAGAGGCTATCATGGATTGGCAATGAATAAGAAGTGGATTTCCAAGTGGTTAAAATAGCAAACAATTCCAAGATGGATTCATTAGTGCCATAATTGGATGAAATACATAAAAATGGATACCTGCAACCATCGGATAATAATAATATATATATATATATATATATATATATATATATATAATGTGGCAGAGAATTATTTCTACAAATGGTAGACATGTTTGAGGTTTGGTTGGGTCAGATATCTGCCAGATGATGAAAGGTGGATTTTGAATTATTGGCAAGATTGCTCTGGTAATGCTTAATCAAAATGGTAAATAGACAATGGAACAATTTTTGGTAATCTTCTAAGCAGAGTGCCTAATGAAGTCTATGAAACAAGCAGAAAGGCCAAAAAGAAGCAAAGAAAAAAGAAAGCAAAAGTATATATAAAAAAAAAAAAATTCCTGCAGACTTTTTCTATAAATGGTGGGCATTGATAACGAAGGAAAATGATGCTGGCAAGTAGTCAAAAATGATTTTGGGAGGGGGGGGGGAGAAAAGCAATTACCATCAGAGTAATAAAGAATTTGATTCCAATATAAGTTTGTGATATTATAGAGGTGAGGGGTAGGACAAAAGTGAAAGAGCAGAGAAAGAAACATTTTTGACAAAAGTAATCCTCCTTTGGTACTTCATTTTTTGTAACTGACCAGCAAGAAAACCTTGGGACTCATAACTTATGAAATACAGAAGAAAAAAAAAAACAAAAAAAAAAACATTTTGACATTACTGAAGGAAAAAAAACAGTCAAAAGAAAATAGTTCTAAAATGAATGTTTAAAGCCACAGACTTTCAAGTTTTTCTACTTGTTGACAGAACACAAGAATCTAAGCAGTACTGTTTAAAAGATATATAAAAAAAAAAAAGAAAAAAAAAGGTGCTTGTACCTTATGCAAGAACCTTAATGTCAGATTTTTAAAGAAAAGTTGAACAAAATCATACCACCAGAAAATTATTCCCCAATTCAAATCTGGCAGTTATGCATGTGTATATATCAAAGAATTATTTCTAAGACATGTAGGGTTTTTTTTTTTTGCATATTTTAAGAAAAACAATTATAAAATTTGGATTCAGATTTAAACTATATGAATGTATTTCAACAAAAAGATATTCTAAAATGTATTAATCTTAAGTGGGACTAAAACTCAGAATTGAAGGTCAATTGGATAACATGAGTCATTTAGTATACTCAAAATTTTCCACCTGCTCACAGCATTGCAGATTCACACAATAACCATATTCTTATGTGATACACTTGACTTTATTGCTGATTCATGACAGTACCTCACTTTGCGATTTTAAATGCAAAACAGAGATTGACAACCAAAACTTGTTAAAACAAATTTTTTTGTAAAAAATTATGACATCTGGTATTTAAATTTTTCTGACCTACTGTTGATGTATTTAGTTTATCTGAAAAGATAATGTTTAAAGCTAAACATTAAACTGCTAGAGTAGAGGTAAAGTTAGTGGGCTCCAATGAGAAATGCAAAAACATTGCCTACATATTCTAGGTTCAAAAGCAGTCGGTACTAAGAGACAATGACCTTTCTTTTATTGTTTATCCTTGTTCCATAATTTGCCATGTCTCTATCATATGTAAGCATTAGAGTGAATAAATACTTTGATATGTTTGTTTCATAAGTATTACATTCAATGACGGGGGTTATATAAACAGCTCTAATATACAACCTCCGGAATTCAAAGAAGAAAGTCAAGTGTTTATAAAAATGAAAACTAAATTGAAGAGATATTTCTTCCTTGTGCCACTGAGGACCAATATCTTTGAAGCTAAATATCATGGGCTGTAAGTTTATTCAGTAAAAAAGACCTTACATATAGATTTATATTTCGGTCCACAAAGGCAATAAGAGTATAATCTATCTGAATTCTGAAGACTTAATGGATTTATTTTTAATCTGACATTTTATTTTCATTATTTTTACTTCAAACATTATTTTTCAGTGGCTACCCATGTTTGTATAAACACTCCGTTTTTTTAAATAATGTATATTATGTCTGTTGGCCAGCACACTGAAGAAAATTTAATAAAGAAAATGTGCTATCTGGCAGGGTTTGAACCTACGTCCCTCTTTGAAGGAGAAACCACCACCTGGCATGCTTTAGACAGCTTGGCCACAGAGAGAGTCACAGCTCAGTTAAGTTCTATTTCCCTTTTTTAAGGAATTCACATCCCCTCAATAGACAAACAAAGTATTGTGCATATACCTCCCTTTGCCCAGATTAAATGATTTCAAACCCAGTCTTTGCAAATACCAAGTTATTGTATGAGCATGCACTTATCATTTGATAACAGAAAACTTTTTGCTATACAAGAAAGAGGAGAACGTGTGTGTGTGTGTGTGTGTGTATGTAGATAAACATTAAAGCAAACACATTTTCATAACCTTTCAGTTTGACTTTCTAAGAGGCCAAGCATCCATACATAAGGGCATGTACAACATTTATGCAAACATTCCTCTTTGCAATCTTTCTTGTATAAATCATGCACAAGTGGTCCCAGCCTAATACATATATATGGCTCCACGAATAATTTATCCAAACAAAAATTTATTCACATGGACATGCATTAAAATGTGACATTTGAAGGTATATTTATAATCATATACAACCACAACTGTTTATTTCCATGGGTGAATAACTTGTATACATACACATCATAATCCTTGATGGTAAAATAAAGAAAGTATATATATATATATATATATATATATATATGAGGGGTGTGCTGAAAAGTTATCTGCCAGATCCTTTTCCATAATCTGACAAAATTATTTGTTTCCCCACCCCTCCCAAACACTTCTTTGGTTGGGCCAAGGACTTTTCTTAAAAAAAAAAAAAAAAAAAAAAAAAAAAAAAAAAAAAAATTGCAATAAATGTGACCATTAAATCATATATAAAATGCCATATGAAAATACCATAATTTAAGATACATTTTTTTAAAAGCAGGCAGGCAAGTAGCTGGGTAGGAACATGCATGTATGCAACACACATTTTATGTGTGCTCCACTCCCAAAATGTCCCTCTGAGTATTAAAGCACATAAACTTTATATAAACAAACTATTTACACATGCCTCTGCCTCCATGATAAACTTATTTGCCATAAAAATAACCCAAAATGCATCATACATCTGCAGGTATTCAACTCTCAGCATATGTGCAAACATAGATGCCATCATGTTTCCTTGATACATTCCAATTTTGAAATTGCAGAACAGGAAACTTTCTATCCCCCAAATTTCCCAAGTCTCGATAAATATTTCTGTAAATTCAACATGCTCACCACAATTTCTCTTAACACCACCCAGATTTTATTTCATTCCTAAAGTTACCAATTCAAAAGACTGTTTATCTGCAAATGGAAAGGAGTTGGGTAGGAAGTCCTGAACCAAAAACCCAAATGCTTTGGGATCTTTATGCTTTCCCCCCTCTTTCACTAGATCTCCATTCACCCAGTACTTACTTGTACAGAATAACACCTCCCCAATAATTCCTTTCAAATGATTCTAATGAAAGGAAAAATAATCCATTACTTAAAAATAATTAAAATAACTTTTCATTTGTATTTAGGTTATAATATAATATACTACTCATGAGTGAGAGAGAGTGTGGATGGATATATATATATATATATACACACACACACAATATGCAGTAGTCAGGAACAATCACTGGCTAAACAGATATTTTTTAAAAAGTGCTCAACACACCATTCAAAATGGAACATGTAGAGAAGGTTAATACCATAAAAAGAATAAAATGTTTACCTTATTCACTACCCAGGTTTCAAACACAAGGTATAATCAGGTGATGCGGCAAATAGTGTTAAGATAAACATTTTATTCTTTTTATGGATGTGTGTGTGTGTAAAAAAATTTCAGATAGTGTATTTCTGTAAAAGAACAATATGAATAAAGACAAAAGGAAAACTTATCTTAACCAACAAGTTTCATCCTCTGAGGGACATTTGCCTTGATAAAGTCCCTCAGAGGACAAAAAGCATGTGCTAAGATGTTTTCCTTTTGTCTTTATTCACACGCACACACACTATATATATATATATATATATATATATATTATATATATATATATATAGTGTATTTGGGCAACAATCCCTGTTTTATACAGGTTTCATTGAAGACAACTGACAAGGCACCTAAGCTTTTTACTATATTTTTCTTGCATTCATACAAGCAGTTTGTATTTTGGACAGTGTGCAGCTAAATGTAATAATCACTTGTATGAATGCAAGATTTCCTGGTCACATTTTCCCCTCAACATGCATTCCTACATAGAAAGGATGGTAATAATACTTGTCTAGGACTACTTTGGTTTCAAAGATTTTTTTTTTTTTGTGGTGTTTCCACCGAGATTCGATACTGTCGGTATGTGTATATTGCCATCAAAACTACTTATCTGCTGAGAGTTATTGACTCACTGTAAAAATAATGATGGGATTTACATCAGTCTTTAATGCAACATGCATTGGTACATTCAGAACCTAGAATATATATATATATATATATATATATATATATATATATATATATATATATATATATAGCATATCTTGATTCAAAAATGTTTCATTGAATAATATAGACATATTGTGTCTACTTATTTTTATTCTGATCCTTTCCAGTTGTCTAATCAGTTTCTTGATGTTGAGATAAAATCCCTCAAAGGATTTACCCCTGAAGATGAGCTTAGACAAGGTCGAAAGTACTTGTGTTTAAAAAAAATAAAACTACAGCACCTTCCTTGATGAATTTCATCTTAATATCAAGAAACTGATTAGACAACTGGAAAGGATCAGTATAAAAATAAGTAGAGATATTTTTTTTTTTTTTTAAATTGGTATCACCCCATGCAAGGTTGTAAACCCACTAAGACACAATGGGTTACAGGGTGCGGGAGAATTTGGGACAGAAAACTTAATAATGAGCAGAAAGAGAAAAGAGCAATCAGGAGGACAATAGTGACTGACACTGCATTTCAATTTTTGTAGATTAAATATATGTATATATTATTCAACATGCGCACACACACATACATATATATATATATATATATATATATATATATATATATATATATATATATATAGACATCTTTTGTTAAATATGATGGAAAAGAAGTAATTTGTTAGTTTTTTTTATTTTTTATTTTATTTTTTGTGAACTGAGCATCAAGAGTCCAGTGTTTCTTTTCCTGCTTGTCTGCTATATTTACCAAAAAAATGGACATGTGTGCATGCTCTCACACACATAGACACATTCATGATATGGTCTAACAATACACAATCTACCTTGATTTAATAATTTACCCAACAGTACACATAGATACATACCCACTTTCAGATGATATATTCGAGTTGAACAAGTTGGCTTTTGTCCTGCAAGACTTTAATCCTAATCTATGATACTCATTAGTAAAATTAACTTAGAAACTGAATACAAGTCAAGAGATCAATCTAAAACTTTGTCTAAGTCATATTATAGATAGGATAAGGGGAAGCAAAAAATGCAAAAGTCTTGGTATATAAGATTTTACAGATTTTAATTTCTGGTGTCCTGTTGAGCAAATTTTAATAACTGCCAACCACCATCTATAGCAAGGTAGGTTAAACGGTTCAAAAGACTGAATATATGATTAAAAAGTAAAATCTTTCTAAAAACTGAAAATTAAATTGTTCTTTATACTATAACTTTCAACATACCATATCTTAAAATAATAATTTGTATTTTTTCATATCTTGTCCTCAATTATATTGATCAGGTTATAATACGACCAAGATTGTAAATGTCTATACTGCAGCAGTGTTGAAATGGTTAAAATATTGATATCAAATTAATTCCTGGAATTTTTTCTGTATGTAAATCATTAAGTTAAAAAGGAAAGAAAATCATGTAAAATGCATATTTAAAAAAAAAAATAAATAAATAAACTGATAAAAATCAAATAATTCTTTTCATTTTACTAAAAGATATTTGATGTTACACATTTTTGTGATTAAAATCTAAATTCTGTATGAGAAAGAGACAAAAACAAATGCAACTGAAATTTTTTCTCCCAGACCTTGAAAAATTGCATCACAAACAATGTTTAGATTGATTGAAAAACTAAAAACAACATTTTGATGTTAACTCTGGTTCCTACTTGAGATGCATTTTATCTGATTATGAAATCTGATAAATGAAAAAAAAAAATTATTAAAGTTTTGAGAATTAAGAAGTTAGATATAAGTGATAGTAGCAGGAAGGACACTGAACACCTTCTACCACTAATGCCATCATAGGAGAGGAGTTTGTGCCCTTGTGTGAGAACTTTGTAAGCTCCAGCATTAAGATACAAGGATGAGAAAGTTCATCATTTGACATACAGGATTCCCAGAGTAGAATTTAAGTAGACAGCATCACCCACCATTTTTTTTTAAATCTTTAAGAAATCAAAATCTCATTAGTTGTATAATTTGAAACATTTTATTGAGCATGTTTTGTTCAAAGGTCAAAAGCTTGGGAATCTGTTTTGAATGAGAAACTGAGAAAAAAACTTTCTTGTTAAATAAATATTTATAAATTTCATTTAAAAATTATATATATATATATTACTTATAAGAAAATGTTTTCAAAGTTTAATTTGAGTACTAAATTAGAATATGGAGATCTTTGGAAAAGACAGTACAAAGCCATCATTATATATATATATATATATATATATATATATATATATATATATATATATAAAATGGTAATTTTGATTTATAGATCAAGAAAAATAATTTTTGTGTCTTTGAGTATAAATAAATAAAAACTTCAACTGATATAAGAATTTTGAGAGCCAAACTAAAGGGTTGTACTTCTACAACAGATACAAGAAAAATGGAGCAAGTTCAATTTTAAAGTAATGTTTAAGCAGTCAACATTAATGAGAAACATTTCGAAAAGATAAAAAAAGAAAGATTTTAAGTATGAAAAATAAAAGGACATTTTTATGACATCTCAAAAAGTGACACTGAAAATTCATAATAAAAATAAAATTTGCATGACACAAAATGCTATGACATCAAACACCAACATCTTCATTTATAATCATTTGCATTTGAACAGTTTTGTTAGTCAAATCAATGGGATTCAAATTATGATTGGTTGTGGAAAGAGTAAATCACATTAAAAGTTTATATTTGCTGTAAATACTTTTACAATTCAGAACATCTAATGTGCATGTACAAGATGCAAAGAGATTTTGCAGGATTTGGACAAGTCACAATTTATTATTCCCATGTCAATAATTAAAAAAAAAAAAAAATTGTTTAATGTATTAAGAGAAAGAAATATTTGCACATTTTTTTAATGCGTTAATATGTACAGATGCTGGGAAAAATGTATGCTTGAATCTTTAAATAAAAACCAACATTGCCAAATATAGTGACAAAACTGTAGCCTGCTGTGACTGAAGTAAAATTTAAGACAAATTGAAATTAATCTTTCTTTACAGAGCAAATCTGAAGAGACTTAAGGCAGGCAATTGATAAATACTCTTCAAATTCTATTGAAATATAATTTTAATTTGCTTCACCTGCAATATTGGTAGATTAAAATAATCAATTATGACTCTTTGAAATAAAGTTAGATAGGACATTTTATTTGAGAAAAAAGTATTAAATCCTATGAGCAATGTGTATGCATGCTTTTACAAGTAGGAAAATTGATTTATAGACATGTACCTATATGACAAATGTAAGGAGACAGATACTAATTCTTTATCAATTTACCATAAAAGAAAATTTGCAATTAACAAAAATAGCCAAGTAACTACAAAAAATATTTCTCACAATATAAAACAAAAATCAATTTTATGTGCATAGAGGAAAAATACTGGAGTGATATTGGTGAGATTGCAATTTAGAGTGACAATACATTTAAAAAGCATACTATTTCTTTTTTATTTTAAATTCATATGTGAACAAAACTATTTTTTTGGCATTTTGTTTTTATAGTATGCTGACTGCTCTGCCAATCACAATACTATCAAATTTCTATTCACCTCCATATATTAAGAAAAAAATTATAATTTCAAAATTTTAAATAAAATAACTTTATTACAAGGTGTGCTTTATTTAGTAAACTTTAGTAGAGCAATACTCAGAAGTCTAGAAACTACCTTCACCAAACTAAAATAATAGAGATATTTTGGTCATTAAAAGGTTTTTAGACAAAGAAATATGTTTGGATTGAAATCACGCCTGCAAGATTTTTCTGTAGCTGTTGGGATAAGAATAAAACAAGTGGGGAGATAAGGAAGTGAAAGGTACAACAATAGAATAACGCAGATGAGAACTTTTTTAAAAAAAATTAAAAAAAAACTCATCTACATGTTTAAATATCAATAATGTATAAAGAGCAAATCAAAAAGTGTGTGTGTGTATATATGAAAAACGTAAAATATGTTCATGTTAAATATTTTTAGAGTCCGAGGCTAAAGCTAGGAGTTGATATCTTAAGAAAAAAAACCCAAAAAACAAAGGAACATGTGGGCCATTGGTTGGGTAGATGATTAATGAATTGTTTAAAAGCTATTATTATTGGCCAATTACACTACATAATCCAATTTGGGCAGGACCAGCAATTAGTCACTTTTACATCAAATCATTCCTCAAATAACATTGCTATGAGAATATGGAGGTGGGGGTGGTGAAAAAAAAATCCCATTTCAAATCAAAGCTTTGGTGAATGCACAAAATTATGGGAGAGTGATTGTAGAGATACTTTAGGTGTTAAAAGAACTAATCAATTGTTTTATTTTTTTTTTTTCACTGTCTAATACTGACCAGATGCAGGTGGGGGGAAAATATTGATTTGTGTAGAAATTTAAAATATGATCAAAATTCAAAAAGCTCTACTAAGTTATTTTGCAGAAAGTTATTTGCTGAATGACACCCAAAACTTCAAAATAAGTGTGTATTTATTCATAATGCCTTCCTATTTCAGATTCTAATTAAGTTCTATGGAACAAAATTGAGTCTATTATGAACAAACTTTTGAAAAATAAACAAAAGAAAAGAAAATTCTTTAAATAAAAATGCATCAGATATTAACAACCAGTTCCATGAGGATTTAAGTTTTTTTGTTTTTTTTTATTTTTTGCTCTGTATTGAGAAGAATTTAACAGTGAACACACTAGCCTGACTTTTTGCAAACCTGCAGATTAGATTAGGTAAGAAAAAGATCAGCTACTAAAAATACCTTGTTAAGAAAATACTCAAATCAATTTTTAAAATGTTAAAAATATTCATGGTAAACTGAAATATTTCTTTGGAATGTTTTTCTAGCATGTAAAATTAATGCATATTTCTTTCTTTTCTTTTTTTTTAAATGACCGTCTATTCACTTTTTGGAGAAAATGTGAGGTATAGATTCTAGAATGCCAAATGTACTGTAAGTAAAGTGTTAAAAATTCTAAACTTGTAAGAACTGATAGAAGTAAAAACTAATTCAAAAATCAAAAAGTATAAAAAATTATTCTTAAAAATAACAGAAAATATGTTTAGCAAAAAAAAGGCACACAAAGAATGATGAATTACCATTTTTAAGAGAATCTGGAATATTAGCACATCTTAAGTACTGCAAGATTTACAAAAAAAAAGTTTTTTTTTGTTTTTTTTTTCCCGAATTTGTAAAACTGAAGAATAAACGACAAAGAAAAAATTTTCGATGCTAAAACAAAATTTGAAATTATTAAACTAAACACCAATAGGTGAAAAAGAAAAGAAAAAAAAAGATTTTTTTTAACAAATTTAAAAAGTAATTAAAAATTTTAAAAAGAAAATAAACTTACCAGTATTATTGGAGTAAGCAAGCCCAGATAGTAAGTATAAACATCAGACCCCATCCTTACATTAAAAAAAAGTACCAAAAAAAAACAACAAAACACTACTAACAACAAAACAACTGGGTGGGGTTAAAAAAAAAAAATAGCAAGACGACTAGTGGACAACGTCGATGCAGTTGTATAAAAAAATTCTTAATACTACTTGCTGCTTGTTATTAAAGCCATAGTAGCCGAATAATGTGGATCACCGGCAACACAATAGCTACTACGACTACTACTAGAACAATTACGTTCTTCTTGGCATACACAGAAAGATTCTGTGGTCTGCTTTGGGCTGGGTCAGATGGTAGACGACGAGCTTCTAAAGACCAAAGTGAACAAAAAGCTTTAATAACAAGAAAAAGAGTCACCAAGTGAAATGTATAACAGAGGAGGTGGGAGACGTCAGAAGTTGGTGGCCGCTCTCATAGTGACTGTAGTAGTTGTTGTGGTACGATAAGTCAATGGTAGTGTGTGTCGGGGTGGGGGTGGGGAGACACAGAAATATTGAGGAAGCAGTCCCAACTTCAACCAGGACATTTTACTATGCCTTTATGAATCGAGTGATGACTGATATTTAAATTTTTTTTTTTTAATTTTTATATCTTGATTGGCTCCCCCACCCACCAGTTTTCTGTTTTAACTGTTCATTCCACCTCTTTCTTTTACTCCCTTCACTCCCAGCTGAACATTTTTTTCTCTTTAAATCTACCCCCAACGTTATCCGTGCTTTTTTTTTTTTTTTTTTTTTTTTACCTTATCTTAGTTTTTTCCTTTAGTTTTTCCTTCTTCGGCACATTCTTTTTCATTCTCTTTCATAAAACGGGGTGCTGAAAAGTTTTAGGTACAACCCACTTCCCAAAATCTGACCCAATGACTAAACTGTAAAAAAAACATCAGATTTTATATATATTGCTGGTTAGTGATTTGTAGTGAAGCCGAAAACTTTTCAGCACTTCTTGCACTTGCGCCGCGACACACACACACACTATAAAAGTCACATTCCTTTTTCTCTTCCAGCTGGACTGAAACTGACCCTTTTTAGTTCTAAAACACCACCACGCCCATCAAGCTTCTTCACTGATTACAAGATTAACAGACCTTGTGAGAGAGAGTGTGTGTGTGTGTGTGTGTCCTCAACACTTAACCATAACTATGTTCATCCTTTTCTACCAATTAATAATCACATTTTATTTAAAATTATAATCCTTTATTTTTTGTTATATTGTTCCAACAAAAAAATAAAGAAAAAAAAATATTTTGTTTGTTGTAACCCCCCCCCCCCCCCGCGGTGCATACACAGTAGCAGGTACCTTGATTAAAGTGCTCTGTTTCTTTCATCGGAATATCATGTGTGGTTTCTGTTTTGTTGTAGTAAATATCCTCCCCCCAACAGAATTGTAAGAGAAAACCTGAAGTTGAGAATTTATGAGTAAAATAAGGAATGGGAGGTGGAGAATTCAAGTAGCGAGTGGGGAGGATGCATTCTGGTTTCTCTCTCCCAAGAAGCACACACATGGAGCGAATCTAAAGTCATGCAACACAAGAAAAGATTGGTTAAGTTTAGCATATGTTTCAAATGACCATAGCCAACTTCAAAGAAATTTGCAACTGTCTGAATATGTTGAAACATCAATTTTGTCTTCTCTTTTTAATGATGGTAATTCCTGAAAGAGCAAATTTTCAAACATTCCATACAGCTACAATCATAACCTCTGTAAATTTAGTGACACATTCTTAACATTTCTAGTCAATTTCATCCTAATATTTGAATTTGTTGAAGTGACCTTTCTGATAATAAGGAATTCTAACCAAATAAGAATCCCTGCTTTTAGCAATGAGTATGCTGCCTAACCTAACATGTTCTATACACATACTGATGCAATCTGTCTCAAAATATACATAGCACCAAAACTAATTGCTTTAACATATGTTCAAAATGACTGTAACCAATTCCAAAAAGATACCGTGTTTTTTTTTCCCCTTTTTAATCATTTTGCCCCAAGCAAGGTGATAATGCCACTAGTATGCAGGGTTTTACAAGGAGTGAAAGAGAATGAGAAGACTTTAGTGAAGAAAAGGAAAAGAAAAAGATTCAAGAATACAGAATATGGCAATTGATGTTGCATTTAAATTTTTGAAGATTGTAGGAGGCATGAAAGCAAAAAATCAGAAGGGAGTTCCACAGGCAAGAAAAGAAACTATTAAAATAGAACTGTCGGTTGCATCTAGCTAGTTCAACAGTGAAATGATGAGACCCAGTAGCCAATCCAGTAGTACACTTAGATTCATGCAGGTGAGGCACTAAAGAGAAAAGCTCATGAGAACAACTGCATGAAGATATTTGTAGAAAAGACAGAGGGAAGCCATATCACATTGATGATTGTATATAAATATGCTAAATTGTGCTTTCAATAATTTTCTTTCTACATTCCCACTTGAATATTTCTTTATATTTTGCATGGTTTCATAATTTTCATGATGGATATGTTGTCAGCTGTATCCAAGAATTTAATTTTATTCTTTGCTGACTGCTTCCTTTATGATGATGGTGTTGATTACATTTATCACCATTGCGCAGGTTCGAACTGGAAGCTTCCTGTCACCCATTCCCTATTGCCGTTGGCCTTCGCACGAGTCGATTTAAGGTGAAAGAAAATAAGAGTAGAAGAAAGTGCCGATGACATGAATTTGTTTAAGGTGGACCTCAACTTTCCAAGAAGTGACCCACAATTTCTTGACCTTCCTCTTTGACACATATGGAATGAGACATAGAGAATCCAGATTGCCACTGACTGCTATATTTCAGTGACACCTTCTGTAGCATGTTTGTCAATCAGTAGCCATCTTCATCCACTGGTTCAACTGTTGAGATCTGTTGTAATCATTATCCACTTGTTCTACTGTTGGGGTCTTTGGAGTTGATCATACTTAGTCTGGGTCCCCATCTTCGACCTTGTTGCCAAGGGTGGCCCTACTAGGAGTTTAGAACATTGTTCTCGGAGCCACTCTACCACACAAGCCCCTCCACCATGACAAGGAGTGACCATCAGAAGTATGCAAGATGGGTATATGCAGCATCAGATATACACTGTATTTACTAATGAACAAGTTTTAAAAGACTGAAACACAATAGATAAAAACAACGAATTTTGATTCTATTACTTAGCTGGATTGGTCAATGTGTCTTGTTAGTATGTCAGTTAAAAAAAAAGAAAAAAGTAGTAACTACTTGGAAGGGAACAGGAAGTTTGAAAAATATGAGGTAAATACAATTCATACAGATGTGGTATCAATAGACTTGAGAATTTAAATTTTATGCTCACCATAAAAAATAAATAAATTAAAAATGTTAACATTGTGCTTTAATAAACAGCTAAGTGTAGTTATGTCTCTGGTATAATTTTGTCACATTCTGCCAAGAAATTATTTCTTGTCAACAACTTTGAACTTGACTCATCTTCATGTATAAACAATCTAAATCAAAAGGTCAGAGTTTAATCACTTGAAGACACTTCTGAAAAAGTGGCATGGTAAGTATTTTTTCAGATTCTAATGAGATCTGAATCTCTTTGTAAAAATTTTTATTACTAGCATAGTTGAGTTTTTATACAAGTAGTTTCTACAACGTTCAAAATGAGATGATGTAGTCGTTCAAATTGGCATTCCCCACTTACTTGGTCTGGGACTGGATGCAGGAAGAAATAGCTACAAAAGGGTGATAGAGTTGGGGGTTAATATATTTCCTGCCCACAGAGCATCATTTGAAGAATTTAGTGAGAATTTTAGTATGATAGTATAGTCCTTAAATAACAAAAAAAAACTATGAAATCATGAGACAAGAATAAAATGAACTGTTATTGAATCTAGTCAAAATGGAATACATACAATATTGGAGCAATAGAAAGAGAAGCGCAGGCAGCAACAAAATAAAGAGAATTTAAAGTAAATTTGAATAAAGGAATGACAAATATATTTCTGCCATATTGTCAGCTATTTGGATTGTATAGAATTAAACTTTTTGCTATTGTAACAGTGTAATAAATGTCATTTTCACAAAGTGCAGATTTGGAATTTTCTGATGTTCACTATAAACAGGTGACTAGAAAAAGAAAAATGTTCCTGTTCAATGACATTGATATAGTTAGCAAATTGATTTTATCATTTTCTTGTCTTATGAACAAGACAAAGTGGATAAAGGTATTTTTTCCTGCATTTTTACAAAGAAAGCACAATAAAAATGAAAAGTAAAGCATAACATTAGCCCTTTGTTGATGAATGCAAATTTCTTTTGTCCCATCTTTTGTTGCAGAAAAAGTTTGATCATTATGTTTTTCAAAGTGCAACAGCATTTCTTATTTTAATTCTAACTCACTATATATATTATTAATCATTCCACCCCAAGCAAGGCAATACAGCCACTAAGATACACGGTGTTACTGGGTGTAAAAGAATAAGAAAAAGAAAATATTAAGAAGCAAGAACAATAAAAGAAGAGGAATCAAGGAGACAGTCGATCATGACTGACATTACATTTAAATTTTTGAAAATCAAAATTGTCTGGAAAGCAAGAAGCCAAAAGAGAGTTCCATAGATGAGAAGTGCAAGCAAAACTGTTAGCAAAGAACTTATAGTTTCAATTGTAAAATGATGAAATCTTGATAAGATTTTAAAGTTTTTGGTCATCTAGTGACATAAAAATACTGATATTATCTGTGTTTAAATTTTAGATGGTAACGTCTGTCACGATAAGGTTCAGTGCAGTGAAGGAGTCTGTATGCAAGCAGGTGTCAGGTCACAGAGATGTGCGCATGATTCTTTTGTTCAATTAAAGCCATTTGTGCTGGGCTAGGAAATCTTGCAGATTTACTGTGTATGTTAGACATGACACATTATTATGCTTCAGTGTTGTCAAATGAACATTCTTACATCTATAGACCAGGTTCTGGACGGCTATCTTGTACAGAGGCTTGACAAGACCCAGTGCATTGTTAGAGTAACAATGACAGATTGTACAACACATTCAGCACGAATCTGTGGCCTCAGAAACTACTACTGATACATATGCCACCAACCAGGCTTACACTGTCATTTCATGGATTTAATTAAGTATCTCGAATTAAAAATTCTATTTTCAATATAGCTTAAAGTCTTTAATAATGCCAGTAAGAACTTTACAATACATAAAAAATGGTACCAAATTTATCTTGGTAGCTAAATTAGTTATGACAACTCAAAGTTTGTTAATTTTCTGTTTTTGGTGCTATTAGACCAGAAACCAATTTCAACAGCATATAACTGAAGATGCATGCTTCAGACTAGTTAGAAATAAGTATAAATGTATTGCCATCTTGGTAGTCTTGAAGTAAAAGAAATATAATACGATTAAAATCAATAATTATCAGAGCAGACCAAGTTAGACAATGGGAATTATTGCATTTTCAAAAAATGAAATAGTTAAGACATGACACAGAAAGACATTTTTTACTATTCATATAAGTTTTACTTTTGCTTCAACAGTTAATTTATCCCTTGCAACTTTCATGTTATGTTTCATAGTGAAGCAAATATGGTGCTATTTTATTTTCAGTATTTTAATCAAATGTCTGTCTTTATTTTAACACTTATTGTTTTAATGTTCATCATTTTCTGTTCAAGATTTACTGTTATAGCTATTTACAGTTACACTATTATGGTCAAACAAAACTTGAAGTGGAGTTCCTTTGAAATGATATATAACTCTTTTGAAACACTTTTATGTTATTTCTCAATCTGATTTTTATACATGAAAAAATGAATTGCCATTCAACTAGATCCATCTTGTTTTTATGATGACAAAACTTATTGCCTATTTCATGCATAAATACACTAGAAAAAATAGTTAGAGTGGTACTTTAGTTCATGCAAAGATTGTATCATTAAAACTTGTTAGTCATGAATTTACATTTTTACTTCAGTTTTTAAATATTTCTGTATTTGGTGGAAATGCTCAATATCTGTGATAGAGCTAATATATCTTTGATTGCAAAAGTGTAAAACCTGGGTTACAGACTATTCTCCAAGCAACTGTGTGTGGGGGGGGATGACCATTTCAATGTGGTGTAATGCTTAGCAATCTTGTCTTGCTAGATCAATTTTGACTGAGTAGTGAGTTCAATCTTCACTTGGTGCTGCATAATTTCGGCCTTGTGCCACATCTAAGCTACACTTAGTAAATCATTATATAAATAGAGGGGAAGGTGAAAAGCTCTTGGCCCAACCTATTTTCCTAATTCTGACCCAGCATGAGATTTCCTTTTTTGAAGGTTTTCTTAGCCAGGGCATGAACTTTTCAGCAAACTTCTAATAATCCAGGATTATTATAAAAATGTATAAGTACATATTTGTAGAAATGCTTTTATGTGCAAAGCTGAAGTATAAATTTCAAATTATTTCAGCTTATCTTAAGAAATAAAATTGCACTGAGAGAACAGAGAGAGAGAGAGGGGGGAGAGGAGAGTTCAAATATGAGCAGCTGAGGTTTTCAAGAAGAGAGACTTTAAATTAAGGCTAACATAATTCTTTGATCAGTCAGGCATTTAAAAAGAAACATGAATAATGAATTCATCACACATCACCTAATAATGACTAGAGATCAAAATGTAAAACAAAAAATAACATGCATAAAATAATCTAAATATTATATTTCATAAATGCAAAACAATACGAGTCATTTGTTCGCATTTTTATGTGAAAATATTGTAAAAATAAATCTAGTAGAGTCCAAGATAATAAGCAGGTGATCAGTTTAATAGTTAATAATGAACTCTACCATTTCAGATCAACTAAAACTCCTCAAGAATAACATCAGAAGCAAAATCTCATCTCACAAACACCACAAATATTTTTATCTTAAGAAGTAACAGGCTTAGGGAACCAGTTTGTGTGTGTTGGAGGGGTGGGGGTTGCAATCATTTTCAAAAGCTGACTAAGGAGATAAGAGGAAAAACACCTTAACATTTTGTAATTTTTAATTTAATGTTAGAAGATCTGGAGTAAATTGAAAATTAGCTCAATTAAACAGTTTATGCTAAGTATTCTCATCAGAGTTCAAATCAGAAACACTATACAAAAGACAGTATTATTGCTGGTAATGAAATCATACAATCTGTTCAGAATAGTTTAATAAGTGGTATTGTATACAATCCTGTTCATTGCAAGATTGTGTTTTTGTACAATGACCAATTTGAGTCAGTAAATCACCTGCTATATGGAATCTTTTCATCACAGCAGAAAAGCTGAAGTTGCCAAAAAGGAATTTATTGCCAATAATTCTATTTTAAATACACAAGAGAAGCGAAAACCACCAAACAAACTCATTGCGTGGCTGAACTTGTAATAATAGAAAGATTAAAATAATGCAAAAGCTGTATCACACAATGGGTCCTCATTTGATTGGCTCAGAGCTCATGTGTTTAAATGGGTTGTAAATGATTTTGTCTGGACCTTGAGTACCAGAGGTTTTTATGAGAATCAATAATAAAATCATGATGTTGGGGGGGGGGGATTCAAAGCAACCACACACTGTCTACAAGTAGGGAAAAAGAAAGTAAAATAAATAAAAACTTTTGGGATCAATTTTGGGTAGAGAATTCCACTTGTGGTCATATAGTCAGGCCACATTTTAGATAAAAGGGCAGGGTCACAGTTGAAGTAGACAGAGATAGATAGTGATGGAAAGATGGGCAAAGGATCAGTAGGAGAGAGTTGGCAGACAGAGATAGAAAAATGGGCAGTTTTCATTGGCTAAAGCAAAAATCTGGTTCATTAGTGTGTCCTGAGAGAAGACAAGTAGCAGCAATAATGTACCAAGTGTCACCTACCTACTCTCGGAATATACAAGGTGAATGCATAAATAAAGAACAGTATATTGTAAATAATTTCTTTCTTTTCTTTTCTTTCTCTTCTCGTTCTTCTCGCCATAACAATATTTCACCTTCTGTTTCTTTGTTGACCTTTCCCAATTTTTGTTCACATCATCACAAATAAGTAATGAAACTTTGTGAGGTGAAGTGGACCAGTCTGATGAAAAACTAACCAAAGAATGCAGGCATATGTTTACAGCTGATCAACCAGCTTGTTTATGGCACTAAGGTACCAGCTGCTATCTATAGGTTAGTCAGGATCCAAATAGCATTAATACTGCATGTCAATTGCAAGACCCCAGAAAGTGATCACATTTTCATACAACTGTTAATGAATAGACACCAAGGTGGGGGTGGGGGGTATAAACATGCATAAGCTTTAAAAAGAAGGGGGGGGCTTTAATTTCATACATCTCCAGCCAAACAATAATTTAATATATAAAGAAAAATAAAACTATGATCAGTCACCCTAAGCATGACAATAAACAAAAAATGAAAGACTGGTGTAGAGAGAGTGGAATCAACCAAGACAATGTTCAAAGTTCCTTGCAGATTACACCATTACATCTTATATCAATTATTTAATGTTCCTAGAATAATTAGTTTGAGGTAAATTTAAAATTCAAATGGAGTCTTAGCTTTTGGCAAATATTAATAATAATATAGATAATCTAAAGAAAAATATCAAAAATAAAACTTTTTCAGGAAATGTTATAAAAGACAATTGGTAATCCTTTACTTAAGCAGTGTAAAGTAAACTGCTATTCCTTGAATAGCATAAAATCAATAAGACTAAATTATATTCTCAATCTCTCTCTCTCTCTTTCTAGAACCCTTTCTTCATTTTATTCATTCAATATTTGTCTTGCATGCATCTTTGTTTATTTGTTTTTTTCCTCTCCAAAATTTGAAATGGAAACTTTAACATTATATTCTTCATTGGGCTTCTGGTTCAAATTCAACATTATACTACTAAAATCTCCACCTGAACTCTGAAATTTTATTTAGTAATTATTTTTTTCTCCTCAATATGAATATTGCTTATCGTCCAGTTCACATTCCTCCCTGGTCTTTTGAACAGGAGGTTTATCTCTTGTCCCCTATTTAGGATTGGGTTTCTTCTCCCTTCTAACGTTTTTCAATCTCTTTCGCTACCAGTAGGCTGTTGCATCTTAGTGGCATTATCATCTTGCTTGGGGTGAACTGATTAAGAAAAAATAAATAGATATGTTTATTACAATTAAACATTATTATAACAGGTAATGGTGGACTATGCAGCAAATAAATGCTGAATACATGAAACTATTGTTGCACCACAGGATCCACAAAATGCTTCTGATGAATAACAGGATGTTGAAATCTCCTGTATTTTGTCATGTGATTAATATCCCTTGATTCCAGCATAAGCAACCCAGCCATCTGAAACAATATGGCTTCCAGGTTGAATATACCGCACAATTGTTTTTGTTTCTGCTTATCAATCCAGCCCCTCAACTAAGAAACACTTTACCCAACCACATTTAATACCACCGAATACTCAATGACCATAGCGCCATTGGCTGTGGTGATATTTATGATGAAAAAAACATTTAAAGATATATGCTGCTTATGTGAAGGATTAACCAAAATTTAAGCAGGTCATAATTTTTGACACTTTATCTGGACTTTGCATTTCTGTATTTTGATTATGAAGATACTTTTGTTTAACACAAAGATTGTCATGTGATTTTCAGAGAAAAGTGAAAAATGATATATAAAAAAAAAGCAAAATAATTCAGAGATAAATCTCTGAAATGTCGGCATTTAATTTTTTTTTTTTTTTTTGATGAATGATTTCATCAAGGAATTTTGTCTATAAAAAACAAACAAAAAAGAAAAAGATACAAACAAGCTAAGACTGTAAAGATTAAAGGAAAATAATCAATAATCTAAAAAATAGAATTCTCTGTAGCTGCATTTACGAATCAGGAAATTTAGATCCCTTTGAGCCAATTGCAGAAAGAATCAATACAAGAAAAATTGTTTAAAGAAAAACAAAAGAACAAAATAAATATCTCTAAGCTGGGCTTCTTTTTTTTTTTTTCAAGCTTTGCAAATAAAATTCTCTTAATGCTGTTAAAAGACAAATACTACTTCTTTTTTTTTAAATTTGAAAGGGAGAAACAAAAAGAAGACTTGTTGAGAAATATTAAATGTTATAATCCTGTTTAGCTGATTAAATTACAATTGAATTTCAATCCTGAACTGTGCACAGATATTTAGGCGATTTGTGTGTGTTAATCTCTATGTAAGTATATAAAAGCATGCATCATCACATGTACCCAAGAGAAAATAAAAGATCATACATTTGTAATGACATATCAGGTGACACAATACACCAGTAAAAAATTTTTTGTTAGAATGTTGTATGGAAATCTTCAAAGCTATAAAAGCATTAGCACCAAAGTGTATGAAAAAAAAAAAGAGAAAAAAAAAAAGAAGAGAAAAATCAGATGATGAAGAGACTGTCACTTGATCTATTGTCAACTCTGTCAATAAGAGAACATCGATATATTTATGCCAATATCCATTGAAGATAAAACACCATGTTAACTAAAATTCCCAACTTTAAGATAAAGTCACATATTTCTATAACCAATTCCAACAACAGTAAATTTAATTTTTTTGAGGGGGGGGGGGAGAACGAGAACGAGAGAGAGAGAGAACGAGAGAGAGAGAGAGAACGAGAGAGAGAGAGAGAACGAGAGAGAGAGAGAGAACGAGAGAGAGAGAGAGAACGAGAGAGAGAGAGAGAACGAGAGAGAGAGAGAGAACGAGAGAGAGAGAGAGAACGAGGGAGAGAGAGAACGAGAGAGAGAGAGAGAACGAGGGAGAGAGAGAGAACGAGAGAGAGAGAGAGAACGAGAGAGAGAGAGAGAACGAGAGAGAGAGAGAGAACGAGGGAGAGAGAGAACGAGAGGGAGAGAGAGAACGAGGGAGAGAGAGAACGAGAGAGAGAGAGAACGAGAGAGAGAGAGAACGAGAGAGAGAGAAAACGAGAGAGAGAGAGAACGAGAGAGAGAGAGAACGAGAGAGAGAGAGAACGAGAGAGAGAGAGAGAGAACGAGAGAGAGAGAGAGAACGAGAGAGAGAGAGAGAACGAGAGAGAGAGAGAGAACGAGAGAGAGAGAGAGAACGAGAGAGAACGAGAGAGAGAGAGAGAACGAGAGAGAGAATGAGAGAACGAGAGAGCCTAAAGCAAATTAATTTTTGGAGTTTTGCAATGTTGAAACTCTTGGAAGTCCCTAGCAATATATTCATAAAGTTATAGATATTTACACACGTTCCAATTTTGTTGTTGTTGTTGGCAGTGGGGAAATATGGTAGTTTTAATATGAAATTTGAACAGAAAATATTTTAAAGAGGAATCATTGAAATTTAAAAAATAAATAAAAAAATGAATAAAAATTGAATAAATTGCTTTCTGATAAGAACATGGTATGAATTGGGAGTAAAGGGGGCATGAAACTATATAATATAAATTAAGGCATTTAGAGAATGAAGTATGTTACAATTTTCCAGCAGGGTTGGTCACTTTAAACAGTTCAGAAGTATAAAACATTCAGTTTCAGTTCTGATCATATTACATTACTAGTCATTAATATTTTAATAAGATACACTTGGGGGGGGGGCAACACTTAAAATACCTGAGTAAGCTTAGCAGTCATTGCTTATTTTAATTACATAACCAGGAAACATTCAATTCTAATTTGCAATCAATCCTATTTTCTCAAATAAAATTCTATTAGTGTAGTCTTCCTTTTAGTAAAGTCTAAATGTCTTTTTTCTTACCTCCCTTAGTCTTGTACATTCTAAGACAGGTAACTTCCTATATGCCTTCAGATGTTATTTGGCAATTTTGGTAAGTAAAATTTTCAAATAAAAAAACCAAAAAACAAAAAACGAATGATAAAATGAAGAATATACGTTTATTTGGTTCATATTTTCAAATTAGTGCTGTAATAAGCTTCACAAATTATACGTGATATATGATACAGTCTGGTAAAAATGAATCCTTGATAACTGATTTTCACAGGAAGATTGCAACTGTAAATGAATGACTACTTTTTCTCATATTGCAAATGCATCCTTTACCAACAATTATGATTTTTTAAATCTATATATAAAATTCTGTGAGTTCTGTTAGTCCTTCTGTACATCTTTCACACTATCCATAAATTGACCAACCGAAACCAAATTTTGGAGAGTAGTGCAAACAGATAAGGGGGTACAAAGTACAGTTGGCTTACTAGGTGTGCATAAAAACTATAAAGTAGGGTTTTTGTCAAATATTTTTCCAAAGTAATCAGCTTATTCAAATTTCATTGAGTGGTTTGCAAAATTGAACAAAATGTAGAGTTTGTAAATCTCAACAAAAAATGTTAGCAATAACTTCAACAATACTAAACACTGGGAGGGTTTCAACAAGCCTTTTGCATATTGCAAAACCATTCTAGTTATAGGAATATCCAAAATACATTGTGTGGCAGAAATACCTCTTACATAATGGTAAAACATTAGTGGCAATGGTGTCTTCATTTATCTAATGTCTTACCATTATAGGGGAGGTATTTCTGCCACACCCTGTAGAAAACAGATCTCTTCAAGGAAAACAACTTTGACGAATTAAGAGAATGCCAAATTTACTAACTGCCTCTGGTAGAACTTACAAAAATTATCTACGGCGGAGAAAGATTTTCTCTGGCATAATACTGAATTGTGATGGATCTTTTTTCCTCTTCTCAGGTTAGAATTTTGCTTTCCGAACAATGATGTGCATTTGAAATTGTTTTAGAAAGTGCTTTCACAGTATGAAATTCAATGAAATCACATTAATATACCTGAATCAGGGATTTTTTCATTCTCTTTAATAGACATTACACATCAATAGTTGCAATGATTCAGTTTATTGGCACCATGGTGATCATTCTAGCCACAACTATAATTGGATTGAATTAAAATCATATTGATTCTAAATACAAAATAAATATTAGCTAGAAATACCCACAAAAATTATGTTTTGTTATTTGCATTTTCTGATAAATCATAGTTATCAATTTAATGATTGAATAAGCTCCTTAGAAGTTCTACAACTAAAATACCCATGGAAATTCCCCTGCTGCATTGTTAATATATTTGAGCTGAACAACTTTAACCAAAGATTGCAATAAAAATCATAAGTATGAATCCTGACATGAGTGGCATAACCCGTTAGGATCATAGGTGCACCACATGTACTGCAACTGTCGCAGCAGTGGTGTGTCTTAGGCATTGTGCCTTTTTGGGGCGTCTTAGGCAACCTCCAGGAGAGTGACTCATTGTGCCTTTTTGGGGGCGTCTTAGGCAACCTCCAGGAGAGTGACTCATTGTGCCTTTTTGGGGGCGTCTTAGGCAGCCTCCAGGAGAGTGACTCATTGTGCCTTTTTGGGGGCGTCTTAGGCAGCCTCCAGGAGAGTGACTCATTGTGCCTTTTTGGGGGCGTCTTAGGCAACCTCCAGGAGAGTGACTCATTGTGCCTTTTTGGGGGCGTCTTAGGCAACCTCCAGGAGAGTGACTCATTGTGCCTTTTTGGGGGCGTCTTAGGCAACCTCCAGGAGAGTGACTCATTGTGCCTTTTTGGGGGCGTCTTAGGCAACCTCCAGGAGAGTGACTCATTGTGCCTTTTTGGGGGCGTCTTAGGCAACCTCCAGGAGAGTAACTCATTGTGCCTTTTTGGGGGCGTCTTAGGCAACCTCCAGGAGAGTGACTCATTGTGCCTTTTTGGGGGCGTCTTAGGCAACCTCCAGGAGAGTGACTCATTGTGCCTTTTTGGGGGCGTCTTAGGCAACCTCCAGGAGAGTGACTCATTGTGCCTTTTTGGGGGCGTCTTAGGCAACCTCCAGGAGAGTGACTCATTGTGCCTTTTTGGGGGCGTCTTAGGCAACCTCCAGGAGAGTGACTCATTGTGCCTTTTTGGGGGCGTCTTAGGCAACCTCCAGGAGAGTGACTCATTGTGCCTTTTTGGGGGCGTCTTAGGCAACCTCCAGGAGAGTGACTCATTGTGCCTTTTTGGGGGCGTCTTAGGCAACCTCCAGGAGAGTGACTCATTGTGCCTTTTTGGGGGCGTCTTAGGCAACCTCCAGGAGAGTGACTCATTGTGCCTTTTTGGGGGCGTCTTAGGCAACCTCCAGGAGAGTGACTCATTGTGCCTTTTTGGGGGCGTCTTAGGCAACCTCCAGGAGAGTGACTCATTGTGCCTTTTTGGGGGCGTCTTAGGCAACCTCCAGGAGAGTGACTCATTGTGCCTTTTTGGGGGCGTCTTAGGCAACCTCCAGGAGAGTGACTCATTGTGCCTTTTTGGGGGCGTCTTAGGCAACCTCCAGGAGAGTGACTCATTGTGCCTTTTTGGGGGCGTCTTAGGCAGCCTCCAGGAGAGTGACTCATTGTGCCTTTTTGGGGGCGTCTTAGGCAGCCTCCAGGAGAGTGACTCATTGTGCCTTTTTGGGGGCGTCTTAGGCAGCCTCCAGGAGAGTGACTCATTGTGCCTTTTTGGGGGCGTCTTAGGCAGCCTCCAGGAGAGTGACTCATTGTGCCTTTTTGGGGGCGTCTTAGGCAGCCTCCAGGAGAGTGACTCATTGTGCCTTTTTGGGGGCGTCTTAGGCAACCTCCAGGAGAGTGACTCATTGTGCCTTTTTGGGGGCGTCTTAGGCAACCTCCAGGAGAGTGACTCATTGTGCCTTTTTGGGGGCGTCTTAGGCAGCCTCCAGGAGAGTGACTCATTGTGCCTTTTTGGGGGCGTCTTAGGCAGCCTCCAGGAGAGTGACTCATTGTGCCTTTTTGGGGGCGTCTTAGGCAGCCTCCAGGAGAGTGACTCATTGTGCCTTTTTGGGGGCGTCTTAGGCAGCCTCCAGGAGAGTGACTCATTGTGCCTTTTTGGGGGCGTCTTAGGCAACCTCCAGGAGAGTGACTCATTGTGCCTTTTTGGGGGCGTCTTAGGCAACCTCCAGGAGAGTGACTCATTGTGCCTTTTTGGGGGCGTCTTAGGCAACCTCCAGGAGAGTGACTCATTGTGCCTTTTTGGGGGCGTCTTAGGCAACCTCCAGGAGAGTGACTCATTGTGCCTTTTTGGGGGCGTCTTAGGCAACCTCCAGGAGAGTGACTCATTGTGCCTTTTTGGGGGCGTCTTAGGCAACCTCCAGGAGAGTGACTCATTGTGCCTTTTTGGGGGCGTCTTAGGCAACCTCCAGGAGAGTGACTCATTGTGCCTTTTTGGGGGCGTCTTAGGCAACCTCCAGGAGAGTGACTCATTGTGCCTTTTTGGGGGCGTCTTAGGCAACCTCCAGGAGAGTGACTCATTGTGCCTTTTTGGGGGCGTCTTAGGCAACCTCCAGGAGAGTGACTCATTGTGCCTTTTTGGGGGCGTCTTAGGCAACCTCCAGGAGAGTGACTCATTGTGCCTTTTTGGGGGCGTCTTAGGCAACCTCCAGGAGAGTGACTCATTGTGCCTTTAAGAACTTATGTATAGTACTAGATCAGCAGCAACGTCTCATCATTTTACAGTTAAAAACCTCTTTCTTCATGATCAAATCGGAATAGTCTATTATTTATATTTGGTTGATTCTGTTTAGCAGGATATCAACTTTTATGGGTTATTTTAATCTAAATATTTTGAACACAATTTCATGGCTTCATTTAAATATATTTTGAATGCAATTGTATGCCTTCAACTACAGATAAAATCTGTTGGTAATTTTTTTTATATAATAATATATCACTAGTATTTTTACTATAAAAATGCATTTTTATACTTTCATAGTGTTTTGATTCAAGTGTTCACTATTTGCCCATAGCTGGGACCCTAACAGGTGCTACCACCCTGGGTCAGGATAGACCTGGGAACAACAGCAGAGGTAGTTCTACACTCTTCAAAACCTACAATCTCCCAATCAGAGACCTTGCTGCTAGATGTAGTTTATTGCCACACTCAAGACTACTATAATTTATGAAGTATTGGCAGGTTGTAATATTTGTGCTAATGGGGAAACAAACAAAATTATATGATTTTACAGTTTTTATATGAAGACAAGTCACAGTTTTAATCTGAACAACTGAAACTGCATAAAATTACCAACTATAAGTTGAACTACTTATAAAAACTGGAACTTTTTCAACATGATGATTGTTCCATTTTTTTTTTTTTTTTTTTTTAATTTGGGAAAGAGGAATTTGTTTCTCGATCAGTAACTTTTTTTTTCTCTTTTTTGAGTAGGATGGATTGGTAGAAGTGGCCCTGAAAGAATGACTTTTCAAAAGCATCTACATTCTAGATTAATAACCTTTTAACTATTTTTTACTTCAATTAGCAGAAATATGCCAAAATTTGCAGTGTATTTTGCATGAGAATGACATACCCTATAAATTCTTTGGATGCAAATTACTGACTGCCTTTAAATGTCAAAATAAAGTAACCTTTACTTTTTGCCTTACCTGAGAGTTGTGGTCAGTTTACTTTTAACAAAATGTCTACACCCATTGGACATTTACAGCAAATGGACAAATAATAGCAAGCAGAGGAGGCAGTAAATTTTTTAAGATTTGGGATTTTAAACTTACTAAAAGTAGTAGTAACATTTCAGATCAAAGAATAACTTTCTTTTTGCCAAAGTTTAATATTCACATTCATAAAGCAAAGTATACTAATGTAGAGGGGTTTATTTTCCAGGAAAACGAGAAAAATGGAATGTTCAGCTTGAAACAGAAATTGCAATTTTGAAATGGAAATCTTTTTCTAACAGATTTGCCAACTGCCATTTTTATGTTACATATTGCCTCACAAAAAACAGTTTATTTAATTGGAATTTTTGTTACAGTTATTTGAAACAAAAGCAAAGGATAGAGATTTAGTAGCTTAAAACAGAACAAAAACACAAATGTTAGATGCAGTGATCAAACTAAAAAGTTTTTTTTTTTTTATATATTAATTTTTTTTTCATCATATAGTAAATCTAAAATTTCCTGTTTTTTGTAGGGCACCCTGTATATTTGCTTGTCTTAATTCACTCCTCCAACAGACATCAAAGGCTAAAGTTGGTAATGTTTTAATATATCTCCCCCCTACCTACTGTCTCCCTACAGTTTACAGTATTTAGGAATTAAGTTTTTACGAAGTTGGCTTGATTTAATAAAGAAAAATATCGTAGTAGTGAGGGATAAAGATTTTGCTTTTTTGTTTTGTCCTTTCTTTTTCCTACAACACAGGGTGACAAAGGTGGGGGCAGTTTATCATTTCAGAAAGACAAATTTTTATCAATTAGACTGTTTACAAAAATGTTATTTAATAAGTTTAATAAAGTGACCAAACTATAATGTAGCTCATTGTCTCTAGATGACTTTGTGGTGCTATTTCTCTGCAGGTTTTGTCCCTTTCTCTTAATTCAAATTTAGGATTGTAGCATTCTTTGCAGGGGTTGTCCCAGAATCTCATCAAGTGAGATTAAGGGCAAAAGTATAAAACCCTATCAGGCTGGAGCAACTTATTCAATGGGTGGATATTTCAGCTAGTAAAATGTTTTGTTTTCCTTTTAATTTTCTTGTTTTAATAACATTTATATATTGTTACACTTTCTCACTAAGTATTATAATGAAGAAAAAGCAGAAATCTATATTGAAAAAACGGAATGTCCTAAAATCTGAAATAAAAAATTGGTCCCTCTACTAATGTATTGTATAAACATGTACAACACACACACACACACACACACACACACACACACACACACACACACACACACAGAGGATTCCCCCATCGCTTTCAGTGAAGGTACATCAACTCAATTCTCAGAACCAAACATTCATATTCATACCTATGATTTGATTATAGTGGTGATGTTTTGTGCAGAACCAATAACACTTTTTGGAAGAGTCCAATACAGAGAATTGGTGCATGCAGTGTGCAATAAGGTCCCCCAAACGACCCTCCTTAAGTTTTAAATTTAGAGTTGCCCTTCGTCTAAACCAGTTGCTACCCATTGTTATAGGTCCCAGTATGTCCTGCTATTTACCCATATCTGGGGGAAGAAGAGATGGATTCAGATCTCTCCCAAGGGTATTTGCATGTAAGTGAATGAAACAAACTCAACTCGAATTTGAAATTGGCTCTCGTATTCCTCAATCCGAGCCACTATCTCTTATTTCGCCATGCAACATATATCTGCTCAGTTTCAATATGAAATGTAAACAAAGCAATTTTTAAAGAATTAATAGATTTATTTTTAATCCAACATTTTCCATTTTTATTATTTCAAAACTGTTATTATAGTGGATATTAGCATTTAAAATAGGCGGCCCATTTTTATTTTAGAAAGCGTGTATTAGGCCTATTGGTCTGCACATTGAAGTAATAAAAATGTTGCATTAAAAATAAATCCATTAATTCTTTAGAAATTACATTGTTTCTGGTTTGGATATCTGGTTTCATCTAAGTCATAACTCCCAACTACCAAGACAAAGCAAAATAAGCAATTTCACTATTTGTTGGAGCAGAAATAATATTTTAACAAATAATCCTATTAGCAGAGTTAATGACTTGAGGAAATTTGTGTTCTGTTGTACATTTCTTATTCAGCATGTGTTTATCAATTTTGATTTCTTCAAAAGTATTTTTAGTGGATCTAATTTGTTGATCTATGAACTGTTTTCATCAGTATCATGATTAGTGTAATTCAGATTATTTTTTTTAATCATTTCACTCCAAGTAAGGTAATAATGCCACTAAGATGCAAGGGGTTGCCAAGTGTGAGAGAATAGGAGAAAAAAAAGTAAAGGAAAAACATTATAAAAGAGAAAGAGAACAATAAAGGAATAGGAATTAAGAAGGTGGAAGATAATAATTGATATTGCATTTTTAGAAAGCAAGAAGCTGGAAGTAAGTTTCATAAGTGAGAAACTGTTAGCATAGAACTTATGGTTACATCTTGCCATTTCAGCTATAAAATGATGAGACCTTGCCGCCAATCTAGTAGTATGCTTAAATCCCTAAAATCTAGGTACCATATACAAAGTTCATTGGAGCAATTACCATGAAAATATTAGCACAGAGAAGCTTGTTACAGGTCAGGACCAATAACATTGCAGATTCTTCTTTGGATTTTATCAAGAAGCTCTGAATACGTAGAATCACCAAACCAGATGTAGCAGCAATATCCAATGAAAGGACAAATTATATTAAGAAATATAATTTTTGCATTTACCCAAATGCTGAAGTAACACTTGTAAATTCCTAAAATCTTCACAATTTTTAGAGAAGGCAAATTATAATATTTACAGTGCTTTTTACATTTAGTCTTTCTGGAATATAAAAAGGGTTTTAAAATTTATACTGAAATAATGACATTAAATAATCTTTTGCATTTGCTGAAACTGGAACACACTCACAAGTATATTTTATAGTATAAAGGAGAAATCATGCAGTTGATTTAAGGTTCAATGTTTGTTTCTTTTTAATATTTGGAAAAAAAAAGTAAAATTGTCAGTTAAGCATCTGATTTTTCATTATTTTAAATTGTAATAGCCGTTAGTATTTACTGTTATCATCAAAATAGTAATTACCGTTACTATACTGGTCCCCATTTTGAATATTCCCAACATTCTAATTATTGTGGTCATTCAGTTTGAGATTCGTTTTTAACCCCTAACATTTAAATGAATACAGCAAATAATCAACTGGCCAATTCCTAAGATGCTGGGCAGGCAGCCGAAAGATTTCGACCCTGACAAAGTTCTTCCATTTGCAATTAATTTCCTGCTTCGCTTTCATTTCCTGAAGTAATTGAACAATTTCATTGGCTGATACAAACCTACAAAGCATGAGAAATTTTCTCCATCCTTCTGCCTTTCCTTCTTCCTTCCTTGTTTTTCAGTTCTTTGATTGGATACATTGGAGAGAGAAAGAGAGTTGGGATAGAGGAGATTGACTCCAATCTAGACAAAATGAAT
The DNA here is from genome assembly GCA_964036315.1 of Acanthosepion esculentum. Taxonomy (NCBI): domain Eukaryota; kingdom Metazoa; phylum Mollusca; class Cephalopoda; order Sepiida; family Sepiidae; genus Acanthosepion; species Acanthosepion esculentum. The sequence continues at coordinate 91,745,323 of OZ038499.1, read as the reverse complement.
CCATCACTATACGCTACTGAGCAAACTTTCCTTTTCATGCTATATGTTATCTTAATCTCAGAATAACACAGTAATTTCTAGTATTATATAACCATAAATCCTTTGCTTTTCATAAGGCAGATACAAAGTTTCAGGTTAATAATCTAGTTTGAAATACAACAGTAACTGCCCAGACAAATACATTTCACTTCCTGGCCTTCTATTATCAATTTGGAGGAAAATTAGATAGGAACTCTGCAGCAAATTAAATTTAAACATGAATTTATTGGCAGTCAAACAAGTTTAATTTTATCAGAATTAAATTTGGTTCCTTTTGGCCTCAATATATAATGTCATGACACAAAAGGCGATCATCAAATAATCTTATTTAGGTATAGGAGAATTCCAACATTCATTCCATTTGATAGATCATATATACCAGGGATGGATGAATTTGATGAAGGTTAAAGTAACATAGGATAAACTTATCTGAGAGCCCAAAAACAAACATTACTCTGTAACCCTTGCTGACCTGAAGTCTCTTCAATCCTTTTGCCCCCATCCATCTCTAACTCTTCCTTCCTTCAGTAATGAAGGACAATGTCATACTCAAATCTAAGAGAATTTGGACTTAAATTCTTAAATCTATTTACTAACCATAAACATTAAATTTATGTTTTAATCTAGTCGGGGCAAATTTCATAATTATAAAACATGAATGATATTTTTCTTATGTTCTTGTATGAACTGGAATAAGAAAAGGAGGTCAACAAACATATCTTTGAGTTTCAAATAAACAAGCTGGGATGATTATTCTTTTGTCAGGAAAAATTCACTCTGGACATCCTTATTTCAACCACCCCTTTTATTAAATTTCCTCCAGTCCCTTTATTTAGGCTGTGACCAGTCGAGGACATAGTGTTTCATTATTGAGAATTATAAAGAGAAAAAAAAACAACATTATGGCCACTCCTTCTATTCCAATCTTCTTTCTTTTATATGGCGTGTCCCTTCAGGACGTAGGCAATCATGGCCCTCCACCTGTCTTTTGTAGCTCTTAATAAGTTTTTGTTATTTCTCCCAGACCCTGTTCTGACATCCACTTGCTCAAGCCCATTAAGTATGTCTCCATCCAGTGAGTATAAATTTTCCAAGCCCTCCTTCCTCATTACGTCTCCCAGAATTTTCAACTGCCTCTTCCTGATGCTAAGCATAAGTTTCCTCTGTTTCCATTCTCTCCAAAACCTCATTGTTGCTCACATGTTCGGACTATGGTATCCTTAGCATTCTTCTGTAGAACCACATTTCTGTTGCTTCGAGTCTCTTCTTCATCTTTGAGTAGATTGTCCAGCATTCTCTGCCATAGAGGAGGATAGATATCATGTAATAGTTCAGTACTATTTTCTTTATCTCTAATGAAACTTTTCCTGTTTCGTAATATTCTGCTTAGCTTTTTTAATGTGTCTTTGGCCATCCCAATACATCTTCGGATCTCAGTGTCACACTTTCTGTCCTCTATTAAAACAATACCCAGATATTTAAATTTCTGTACCTGCTCGATTTTAGTGTACCCGACCTGTAAGTTGCATCTTTTTGTTGATGAACATGCATTCTGTCTTCTAATTTATGCTTAGTCTCTTCTTATCCTGCCTCCACTACCTTCTGTAGGAGATTTTTCAGTTTTCCTTTCCAGGTCTTCTATTAGCACTGTGTCATCTCCATATCTTATGTTATTAAGATTGTGGCCACCAATGATGAAGTCTGGTAGGGGTTCCAGTTCTCTTAGAATTGCCTCGCTGAATAGGTTGAATAAGTCCAGCGAGAAGACACATCCTTGCCTTACACTCCTTTCTATTTTTGCATATCTGGTTGAACCCATTTTTTATCCGTATGCAGGCAGTTTGCTGCCAGTAGAGATTCTTGAATATTTTAATATCTTTCCCAAATATGTCAAAGGTTACTGAGCAGTTCTAACAGATCTTTGTGGTGTACCTTGTCGAACGCCTTTGCGTAGTCTATAGAACACAGGTGCACCTTCTTCTGCATTCGTATTGCTCCTTCCGATAACATTCCGAGTATAAATATCACATTCCCTGTTCTGGTGTCTTTAACAAACCCGCATTGTTCTTGTCCTATATCTGGCCTGATTCTGCTATATGCTCCATTCATCAGAGTTTGGATGATGTGTTTTGTTATGTGGCTCAATGGGCTGGTTTTTTGGTGGAGTTCACATTCGTTTGCGCCTGGTTTCTTAGTGCTATGAAAATAGATCTGCTTAGCTCTTCTGGTATATCACCACCATTGTAGATTTAATTTATTATTTCTGTAATCTTGTCTATGCCGAAATCACCTACGGCTGCCAGCATCTCTATTACAATTATGCCTGGCCCTGCTGCTTTATTTCTGAGACAAATTATTCCAAACACCTTGTCTAATTGAAACTGAAGTATATTTCCATGAGTTGTACATTAAATGGCAAGAGCAGATGTGGCTTTGCTTTGGCTATCTTTGATATACACAAATCTATATAAGGAGAAGGTTAAGAAAGATACAATATGATAGATAATGTTTGCATAGTGTAGAGGAAATTAACCAATTTTAGTGTGTAAACAATAAAAATTGTTAAATGTTTAGATTTTTCTTCTCTCAGTAAAACAAAGAAATCAGGAAAGAAAAAAGAAAGAAAAAAAAAGATAAATTAATAAACTATATCACCATTAGATACTAAGTGATAATAAATCTTTGAAGTTTTTATAAACATTATAATGATACTTAGAACAATTTTGGCAAGAAAGTCAAAATATTATTCCAGAGTATTATTCTAGCAGTTTTCAACCATTTATTAACATAAATAAATTTGTTTACTTAAGATTTGGCAAATAACTGAGAAATTTGTAACTTATGAGTGAACAAATTAAAAAAAAAAAAAATATGAGGGTAAGTCAAAAGTTATCTGCACTTTCACTGTAACATATCTTTAGACAATAGTGCAGATAATTTTTTACTCATTAAAAAAAAAAAAAATTGAAATAACATCAACATTTTATTTAAAGAAATATTGAATTTTAATTAAAATAATTGAGTTTTAACAATGCTTAATTTTCATTTATTACATTAATTTGCTTGAAAGAAGTAATTTAATAATGAAAAATTTCTCTGCTGTTTTTGATTCTTTTACAAATGTATTTCTTTGTCAAAATTATTTTACAGAATACCAAATGAAAACCAAACCTTCCAAGTAAGAGTTTTTTTTTTTAAAAACTATTTGAACTCTTCTTTATGTTGCTTTTTTTACACTTTGGCTGATCCATTCTATGGCCTTTTTCAGATTATAATGTGTATAGAAAGAGTGCCCCCCCCCCCAAAAAAAAACTTACAAATTAAAAAACAGTAGCAAAAAGAAATGTTGGCAAATATACTGATTGGACCAACGCTGTCATACCAACACAGGATATCCAATATTGTGTGTGTGTGTGTGTGTGTGTGTGTGTGTGTGTGTGTGTATATATATATATATATATATATATATATATATATATATATTCTCTAAAATTTTTTGCTCACTGAAGAAATCTCCACTAGCTTGACTTACACATTTTTCTTCATTGTCTTTCATCTTTCTAACCTTTAAACAAAGTTTCCTGTATATTACATGGACCTTACTTCAGTAGCCAGAGTAGTTTTACATTAATATTAGCTCAAGCCCAAGGGAGCCATCCACCCAGACAGAAAGTCTCCCTCAGAAGGGGGCTGAGGTGTTCCCAAAAGTGGAAGTGCAGAGGGGGCTTGAGCAATATTTGAACAGCTTCTCACATTAAACCCTGACCTTGTGTTGCGTTCTGTTGTGATGTGGAACGCACAGATAAACACCTACTACAGAAGTGGTAGGGTGATATTATCTTCCTTCAGATATGTGTCGGCCATATCATAATTTTTCTACCTTATCCTTGAATCTGACTCCCCCACACCTCACATTCTTTTACACATTTTCATGGGATATTAGAAAGGCAATTTTTATGATTCGCTCCTGTTGTGAGAGATCAACTATACTCTTAAGGGGCTGTGAAGTTATTGTACCCCTGTAATATTGGAATCTTTAGAAATCCTTGGAATTCATTCAGCCGCTCCCCTTACACATGATTGGCTTATTGTAAGTGCATGGTCACTGTTTCCAAAGCACTGCCTTCTATTTATAGTTCCAGTTGATGGATATTTGTTCAATTGCCACTAGTTTTTCTATTTTATACTACTGGAAGTTGCATGTGCATATATATTACACACATACACAAGCTCTTTTTATATGGACTGGACACCTAAATAAGGCTACAGAATGAATCAGCTGAAACAATGTTGGTAGCAACAAAAGCAACAATAATTGTCTGAACAACTCTTGAAATGAAAGATTCATTTCAAAATTATAGACAATATAAAGCCAGACAGTTTGCTGTGGTTATATTTCCTTTAAATGCTGAGTATTTTCTCATAGCCAGGACAGATAAGAAAAATAAATTTCTGTAAAAATAATCTGCAAGCAGTTAGTCTAGTATTAAAATTAGTACAGATGTAGAAAAAACCAATTTGAAAATCCCTAAAACAAGTGTTCATTGTATTAGAGAAACAACTAGGGCTTCATAAGTGAAAAGTTATTTAATTTATACATTTGGTAAATTTGCTTAATTTATAAATGTCAAAATAAACTTTCACAAGATATAAAATCTTGTAATAAAAATATGAAATAAAAAAAAAATAAATAAAAAAAATCAAGAAAGTTTTATATGTATTTCTCTACTAATACTTTGAAATTTCACAATTCTTTACACTACAGCAAAACCTCTTAAGTTTGAAGACACACAGAAAGTGAAATGAAGAAACCAAATGTTAAAAGGAGGAAATGACTTATACAAGAAAATTTCAATATTTGTTAATTTGAGCTTTTCCCTTGAGGACCAGATTACACAGGCTTTGATATCAAATTTATATATTATATAGTATTTCACTTATCTTTAGAATCGTAAACCTGTTTCACCAATCAGTAAAACATTTTTGTTCAAAATTTGTATTAAACCAAAATTCAAATATTTTCTTCCAAGATTAAATTTAAAAAACTTCATGACTTCTTTTCATAGATGAAAGCAATTTGAAATTCCAAGACACTATTTTTTTTTTTTTTTTTTTTACAATGTTAACCCTATATAAGGAACAAGAGCCACCACTCAAGGCAGAGGGTTACAGAGTTAGAGTTAAAATTCATGGGATATGTGGAGAGTTACAATTTATGGGATATGTGGAGAAGATAACCATTAACCTTAGACTTGAATAAATCAAGATTGTAGTGATTGGGGAAGCATCCTCTTGGGAGATGCTTCTATGGCAGATTGTGGGAAGAAACTACTTGAGTGTAACTTATGTCTCACCAATGGAATATGAAGGGAATGAGGGTGGTTTGCTACAATGTGTGTGGCATGGCAGGTCCTAGTGGTGAAGGTTAGAACTGGTGAAACTAAGGAGTTTGTCTCATCTTTGATTTTTATGACAAGGATTTTTCATCAGACAAAACATACAAAATTACAAATTAATGCTTTGTGACAAGTTAGAGATGATATTTTCTCAACATAAGTTAGAAACCAGATGGTCTATTTCTTAGTTTATAGCTACCAAGTTTTCCTTTGGCAAAAAAATGAAAATCTGATAAATGTGAACATGAATAGTTTTTGTCATGAATTCAGGTCAGATGATTGCTTTAGTGGTTAACTGATTGGAGTAAATATAATTTTGATGAGAGTTTATTTGTAAAAATGCCAAATGATACATTAGAAGGTTGAACACTGAAATGGTTTACTGAGACAAGAAAATTGAAAATGGTAAAAAGCAGGAAACTGACTCAAGATTGCATCGACAATGCCTTATTTGATATTTATGCATAAAAATTTGGTTTGCAGAGATTATTTTGTCAGGTATAATCAGTCCAGCTTCTGCACCCTATTCTTAAAACAGGTAATTCTTGATATAATCTTTTTGTTTAAATAAAGATTATTACTTTCTCTGAATCTAACAACTTCCAATCATGTGATTTGCTCTCCTTGAAAAGATCTCCAAGGAAAAAAGCTAGAGCGGAGATTTACATTTTGTCACTGTGCAAATATCAATTTAGTTTACATTTAACCCCTTGAACTATAGTCTGTTAATTTTCTAACATACACTGAAGTATATCTTCTTCTATATGCCATGTTCCTTCAGGATCTTGGCAATCATGGATTTTTACAATTCCCTTGTTCCTTGTAGCTCTTAGTAAATTTTGTCTCCTAAACTCTGTTCTGCCATCGATTTACACGTGTTAGATAGTTATGCGCTCCTTCAATAAGCCCTGTGTGTTAAATTTTCTAAGCCCTTTTTCCTCATTATATACCCTATAAATTTTAATTCTCTTTTTGATGTGAAGTATAAGTGTCCTTTTCTTTCCATTTTTTCTAAAACTTCATTGTTTCCCACAGGTTTAGTCCATAGTATTCTCAATATCCTTCTGTAGAACCACATTTATGTTGCTTCAAGTCTTTGCTTCATCTATGAGGAGATTGTCCAGCATTCACTGCCATATAGGAAGACTGATATTACATAACATTTAAGTAATCTTTTCTTTGTTTCTAACAAGATTTTTCTGTTTCTTAATACTTTGCTTAGCTTTTGGAAGGCATCTTTCACATTTCAGTGTTGCATTTCTGTCCTCTGTTAAAACACTTCCCAGATATTTAAATATTTGTATTTGCTTGATTTTGGTATCTTCAATTTTGAAATTTGAATGTTGGGCTGTTCCTTTTGCTGACAATTATACATTGTCTTTTTGTAATTGATGTTTAGTCCTTTCTTCTCTCTTTCCTTTATTACATTCTGTAGGATTTTTTGTAGTTTGCCTTCTGTATCTGCTATCACCGATGTGTCATCTGCATATCGTATGTTGTTATTGTGGCTGCCAATAAAGAATCCTGGTAAAACTTTTAATTCTCTCAAAATTGCTTGAATAGGTTGAATAAGTTCACTGAGAAGATATGTCCTTGCCTTACACCCCTTTCTCTTTTTGCATATTTACTGAATTCATTTTCTATCCATATGCAGGTAGTTTGCTCCCAGTAGAGTCTGGATTCTAACATCCTTAAGGCTTTAGTATAGATCTCATTAAATTGGCATTCACAGAATCCACAATATTTTATACTAAAAAGTGACAAGAGTTCTATTGTAATGTTTCACTGATCCCCAAGGCTGATATCCTGATTTTATACATGATTGTATTATGATTGGAATAAGATATATCTTCATTATCTGGTATACTTGCTCAATTGTCTATTTGCTCAAATTATGTTTCAGTTAAAAACAACAACAAAAAAGTTAAAGGACAATTACAATAAAATACCCTCAAGGTATTTGATTGTAGCTCTAAGTAACGTTTGTCTCCTTACTATTCCGCCCAGTCCATATTCTGCCATGTATTTACATAAGCAGGTTAGGTTGGTTATTCACCATTTCTCTCTACCCCAATTTTCTTCATTATGTCCCGTGAGTGTCAAATTCAAGCCCTCTTTCCTCTTTTTTGTGTCCCAGAAATTTCAACTCTTTTTGATCCTAATGAAATTTTTTGTTCTAATTTTCTTTAAAACTTCCTTGTTGTTCACATACTCTATCAATGGTATTCTCATCATCCTTCTGTAGAGCCTCATCTCTGCTGCCTGAAGTTTTCCCTTCATCTGTGAGGAAATTGTACAAAGCTCTTAACTAATGAATCATTTTTGTTTTTAAATAGTTATTCAAGTTAGGAATTATTTTTTAAAATTATTTTAACTATGCTGATAATCTGATGTTACTTTATAAAGACAGTGTTTATAAAAAAAAAAGTCCAGATTAGAGTAAAGTGAACATCTTACAAATAGTATGTGACCTAATCTCTTGAGGTGGATATGTTATACAATAATCAATTAGGATCAAGGAAAATAAATCTATTTTACATAGTCAAGTGAGGCAGGGTGAGGGAAGTGATTGTAAGATGTTAACTAAAGAAATCGAAGGTTAAATTTAGTTCTGATCTGTTTCTTATTTATTGATTTTAAAAAAGTTCTTTGGAGAGAGTTCTTTGGTGAGAGAGAGATACAAACAAGCAACATCTGGATTATTTTAATGAAATATGAATTTTTGTGTTCATTTTATATAATTTTAATTTTTTTATTATTTTACTTTTAGCTGAACTTAATGGACTGGTTCATACTTTCATTGATCATTTCGTTAACCAATCTTAGAATTTTCTTTTTTTACTGTACTTTTCTTCAACAAACATTTTGTATTAATCATGCAGAATGGTCCAAAGTCTTTACAATTAGCTTTTCATTTGCCATTAGATTTTTGACCAATTTCCAAAGAAAATAATTTGAATAAAAGACATATGAATGAATGAATGCCACGAGCCATGATTTACAATGGATATTGCAGCCATCATGGCTACTGGCAGTGTTATATATATATATATATATATATATATATATATATATATATATAAGAGAGAGAGAGAGAGCACATAATATTACTCAGTCTTTCTCATCCCCACAGCATTAGTTACTTTTAGCAGAGTTTAACTTCTCAGTTTGTAGCAAGAAGCAGGTACATGTAACTGGAAAGTAAGGATTTCTTTTCAAGGTAAATCCTCTCTATCAAAGGCATCAATAGAAAAATTGGACATAGTTATCTCAAAATATCACATCTTGAAAAACATGGGATGCACTCTGTATTTCTACTGCCAGCCTTAAAAGTAAAAAAGAAAACATTTGTGCTTGAAAGTAACAGACAAACAGATACTATGTAGGTAAAATATGTTTTCAAAATTTAGTAATCAAACTCAGTATGTCCCGATCTCCATACAATTCAGTAAACACTTTTATGCAAGAAGTGCATAACTATCTTGTCTTGTTCATGAAATATACAAACTGCTTCCTTTCTGTACAACAAAACCCACACAGGCTGCAAAGATATTTATAGAAGCTGCAACAGCATTTTCACTCATGTTCATATTAATAAGATTTAAGTAAATAAATTTATTAAATAAGTGTGGAGTTATTAAGCACATAAAAAGATTGATTGCAACTAGTATGAGGTAAGAGAGATCTGTTATACATTAAGATCAATAGTTTCCAACTTTTATGAACTTTGATACAAACTCGAAAAATTTAAACTTTTAAATTGTGCAGCTCTTTTTGCAACTGAATAGGGCAGCTAAAAAACAAAAACAAAAAACCCAGAAAAACAACACCGGTTGAATAATGAGCCTGGCTGAGATAATCATCCCCAAATTCAAACCCACTCCCACAAAATTAATCAACAATAATGGCTTTTACACAAAGACATTCAGATAACGCATACTGCTCACCATAAAGACTTGTCAGCCCTTTTTAGTTTCTAATTGAAGTCAAATAGGTTTATGCAAACAAAGCGGCTTAAAGAGCCCATATCTTTGATAATCTTCTTTTTTTTCTTTTTTTTTACTTTGCTTAAAACCATGACAAAAAAGAAAATTGCAAAATTGAAATAGTACAATTATTTTTTAATTACAGGTACATAATGAAACAAAGTTTTCTTTGAATTGTGGTTGATCACAAGATGACTTTGGTTACTGATTCTCTAAAAAAACAAAATAATGAATATACTAAAGTCACATTTCTGTACCTCTTTTAGACATAGCTTTTGTTCATTCACAAATATTCTACAGTTATCAGTTAGAATTAGAGGGTCGGAGAGTAAAAATATTTCTAGCAAGGCATGATTGAAAGGCAAATAGCAATATGTAGAGTTGCCTCTTCAAAGAGGCTTGGAATCATCCGACTAGTCCAGTATCACTTCTGGTGTCATGTAGGTGAACTGGAACAATTGAAATGCTTCATGTGTGTAATTCCTTTTACATTCTAAGTGCACCAGTTCTGATACAAGGGTTAGCAGGTCAAGATGACCAAAAATACCATTTTTAAGATCACAAGAGAACGTCACAGGAAATAGGTAGGAGAGAAGCAAAAGGACATACTCCTCATTATTAACAACTGACGACTTAAGTGATAATGACATTTAAAGAAAAACTGGGAAGACGAAAGGGGGTGATTCAGTGTGACAAAAGTGAGAGGAAGAACAAAGCTGCTTGAAAAAAAAACTAAAAAAAAACAAAAGGAGGCAGGGTACAATTTTATGGTGCATTAACTGCAATATAGTGGTTATAAAGCAATAGTTTTTTTTACGCTTGCATAGTATTTGATTACATATATTTTTTTCTCCACAACACACTTAAGCAATTTTTACCACACTGCGTACAATTTCTAGAAATATCCTATTTATAAATTATCCACTTATTTGCAAGTTCTGATCATCAGACCAGATTTAAGATTTTAATGTAAAATGTAAAAAATAATATTATTAAAAGTTTTTTATGGCTTATCAACCTTTTGCAGATTATTTAAAGCCAGAAAATATGTTTCGATTGTAAGATTTGGGTTTTTTTTTTAAGATAATGATGATTTGCTGTTACAAGTCCTACTAATTAACCCCTATCTGACTAAAGAGGTGCGTTTGAGGAAAGGATACAGAGAAGGACAGGGAACAAGCTCAGGGTGTTAGATGTTGATTGACATTACACTTGAATACTTGAAGATTAAAGTCATCAGGGAAGCAAGTAAGGGGAAGGGAGTTCCACAGACAGGAAGTGTGAGAGAAGAAACAGTTTAACAGTGAAAGGGTGGGACCGAGATGCCAGCCTGGTAGCTTGCTTAAATTCATGTAGTCCAGGAACCAGCGAAAGTAGCTTGTCTGAACATTTGCCGTGAGAATACTTGTAGAAGAGACAGGGAGGCCATGGCACATCTGTGGGATAGCGATTGTAGACTAGGTGCCAGATCAGGACCTATCATCTTGCATATTCGTCTCTGGATTTTGTCAAGGACCTTGAGACGTACAGCGTGAGCACCAGATCATATATGACAGCAATATTCCATGCAAGTACGGATAGTTGATTTATAGATTTGAAGGATGGACTCGGACAAAAAAAATTTTCTGGCACGACACAGAGAACCCACTTTCCTTGCAGTAGATGAAGCTATTGATTCAAGGAGTTGGGCATCAGCCATTCTGATGGGAAGCAGGGAGGGTTCTCTGTGGTGGGTAAAGGAGAGCAGTTTCATTTTGGGGGCATTAAAGTTTACAAGCCATTTCCTGCTCCAGTCAACCACAGATTGGAGGTCCTTTTCAAGATCAATGGCCAGGTTAGTTTTGTCAATGATACCAGGTTTACTATTGAAGCAGGAGTAAATAGTGGTGTCATCCATGTAGATGCCAACTTGGGAATTGATGACATCAGGAAGGTCATTGAAGATCATGAACAGTGTAGGGCTCAAGATAGAGCCTTGGGGAACACCAGCATTCATGATAAAGGAGCCAGAGGAGAACCCATTTAGGATGACCTTCAGTTCACGGTTTGACAGGAATGATTGTATTAAGTCAAATAATTGTCCTGTAATACCGTATCCCTGAAGCTCACGAAACCCTATCAGCATGCCAAACCCTATCAAACAATTTAGGGATGTCTAGAGCCACAGATCGAGCTTCTCCATTATTGTCGAGTGCTTGGTATACAAATTCAGTTATGACGGAGTACCTCAGTGGTAGATTGGGCAAAGCAGAAACCATATTGCTTGTTAGAGAGCAGATTATGTGAAGTAAGGTGCTTAACCACTTCAGTGTTGATTAAAGCCTCAAAGACTTTACCGAAGAGTGGTAGGAGGCTGATAGGACGGTAGTTAGATGGGTCAGAAGGGTCACCAGAGTTCTTAAAGACAGGCACAACAGTTGAGGACTTCCAATAGGCTGGAAAGCAAGAGTCGGTAAGACAGTAGTTGTAAATTTTAGAGAAGACAGGAGCCAATTCAGGAGCACATTTCTTCAGGACAATGGCCAGTATCCCATCCCCACCACTAGCCTTATGGGAGTTTAATTTAGAGATGATGTTCAATACCATCGTTGGGGCATCTCACTCAGTAGAACCTCAGTTCTAGGGGGAAAGTCCGGTGCAGGTACACCAGATGAGTCTAGCATTGAATTGGATGAGAACATACGAGCAAAGCATTGAACCTTATCAGCTGAGGAGGTCAGGACCTCAAATTGGTTGAATAAAGTGGGTATTGTGGATTTGGTGTTGTTCAGCACACTTTTGCAGAGCTGCCAATAATCTTTTGAACCAAACTTGCAAGATGTAATACGTTGATTCCTTCTTTCAGAAAAGAGTAACTTTGCTTCTTTGAGGACATGCTTGCACTCGTTATGAGCAGTGACAAAGAGACGTCTGTTGTAATCAGACATGTCTCTATGGTATAGACAGAAGTAGTGATTCCTGTGGGCAATAGCTGCTAAAGAAGCAGCTGTTAACCAAGCAGTTATACTTCTCAAATTATATTTATGGTAAGTTTTATAACATCAAGTAGTTGACAGAGTTATAGATACTACATGTCTGGGGGTAATTTCTTTTTCTCCAGACCTTGGAAGTCTGGTGTAGATAACCCAGCTAACATTATGTGAAATGCAAGAATGTGTGTGTATTCTAAAAAAAAAAACAAAAAACACTGAATAAATATAGATGACAAAATCATATCAAGAATGGATAGTCAATGCTTATAAAACCAAATTTTAATGCCTGTCACCTCATTAAATGTTAAAAAAAAAAAAAAAGAAAAAAAAAACTAAAAAAAAACAAACTTGCTGTCATCAAGTCTGCAACTACTACTCTGTCTTTAGGTTTATTATTCTTCTTTTGAAAATTAAAGTTTAAATTCATCTGGGAACGGATTTTTTCTAAAGAGGAATCCTCCCTTATCAAAAGCTCTTTAATTCAGTGAAATTAAATAAGGCAATACATAAAATGCGCATAAATCCTTGTTAAAGCCAGCCCAGACATTTGAGAGCAGTGCAAAAAGCAACACATTCATTCTAATATCATAATAGTCATATGGACAATCTGAAGTGACATTTCTGTATTATGAAATTATTTGCAATAAATGGCATCAAATTATACATGGACTAAAGTTATTTATTTGCTAAGTAACAGACAAATGGCAAAACACTTATTTTATATAGCACAGTAAAAATAGAATATAATTGTGTATCAGTATGTGGATATATAAAAGAGAAGTCTACAAAAGAAGATTAGTTTGACAAAAATTTTAAGATTTTCAGAAAATGAATTGCTTTAAAGAACTCCATTTTTCTTATGATGGATGGATCTTGCATTTTTTGCAAACAATTTACTTGTTTTTGTAAATAAAGATTGATTAAAGACAAATTTAAAAAACAGCAATATTCAATAAATATTATCTTCTGACAGAAAGGCTTTAGAGCAAACATGTTCCAATGTTTGTTATAAATGTTATAAGATAAAATAGCTGGTTTAATGCCTTTTGTAATATATTAATACAAATATGATAAATTTCAACTTTATGAGAATTAAAATGCGTATGAGGAGTTGGTGAAAAATTCTGGCCCAAACAAGAAGCCATTGGGAATTATTTTGATCAGATTTTGAAAAGTGTGTCAACCTGATAAATTTTCAGCATCACCTGATGTTAAAAACTTCTGTTAGTCACAAATTGTTTATAGACATTAGTAGACAATATCTGCATTTCGTCTTATATGCCAAAAAGAGAATATAACAGAGGCAAGTATTTTGTAAAGAATAAAATATTAATATACAGGATACGATTCGTAAATTGTCACCATTTTAAATTTTACACATGCACATTGTTTCTTTTCAATTTGTTCAACTGCACAGTATAGGAGGCTCAGTTGGGCACTGTCTGTTAGAAAAAGAGCACCATGACGCAACTCACTGCACCAGAAATTTGGAAACAGCATGCTGTATTGCTTAGCATTCATGCCAGAAGCTCCAATATGAACATTTCAGAGTGTTTGGGTGTCAATCTGGGGACAGTAGAGAGGATTCAGAAAGAGTTGGATGAGTTTAATGGTGATTACGAAGGTGATCAATAGTGATGGCGAAGTTATGCCTCCATTCATCTTCCCACAGGGCCTCAGACTAAACACAGAGGCTTACATCAAGTGCCTCGAGGAGGTAGTGCTGCCCTGGGTCAAGAGGGTGGCTGCTGGAAGACCCTAAGTCTGGTAACAGAACTCTGTACCATGCCACACAAGCAAGAAAACCCAATCATGGGTGTCAGACAATTTCTGCGACCACATCACCCTTTTACATCTGGTTACCTACCCTTTACATCTGGCCAACTAACTCCACCAGACTGCAATCCCCTTGATGCAGTTGAGCAAGAGACTAACAAAACGCCTTGTAACACCAAGGATGAATTGAAGGCAAAGATTATTGCAGCATTGACCAGCTTAAACAAGGAGATCATCCAGAAGAGTTGCAGAAGATTCTAAAGTTGTCTGGAGGTTGTAGTTGAAGCTAATGACGATTTTATTTAATTTCTGATTTGAAACAAATATTATTTACTTTAAGTTTAAAATATTGCAGAAATGCATTTTGTTAACACAGTAGTAGCTGTTTGTTTATGTTAACAGGTTGTTGACAGATTTTTATCTAATGTTGTTCTAATGTTTTATCATGGTTAACCCCCAACCCTCCCTACAGGGAGGGTTGGCGGTTAACCATGATAAAATAATTCAAGAATCTAACATGTGTACCTTTTAAGTACACAGTAATATTAAAAATTTAAGAAAGTATTCTCTATAATCTAATGTTTTTTTGAATTTGGAATTTTTAAATTCACTATAGTTATTGCTTTTATTTTCTGATAATGCTGTATATGGGTGACCATATCTACAAAAATTGGAATGTTTATACACATACAAAAACAATTCAAAATTCTTTTTAAAAATAACCAGGGTTTACGATATATGATTAGTAAATATAGTTTTACTTAATAACAATATTGCTTAACCATTACACCATTGAAACTGAATTTTAAAAGATTTATAAATTTTATAAATTATTTTAGTTAAAACTGTAAAAATAATGAAACAAATCTTTAATTTTTTTTCTTCAGACAATATTGTCCTTAATATATATTATTCATAAAAGCAATTAAAAGCTTTTCCAATTAAATAATGTCTTACTTTTTTATTTTATGCTTCAGAGCAGATTTTCAGTAAGCCAGGGTCTGATTTTACAAAAAAAAAAAATTTGATCATTTAAATTCTCCAGAGTCCTTTTAAACTAATTTAGTCACTAAAAAGTTACACCTTTGAATTATTCAAATTTTCATAAAATTAAGTGTGATGAAATATACATAAAAAAAAATTACTAAGATTTTCTAAAAGGTAACATTTCTAAAATAATTTCATCCATTTGTGAATAAGTCCTGAAAGTTTCATTAAAATCAGACAATTACTTGATTTTTGCAAGATTTTTAAAACTAATGTGTCTTTCATTACAAAAATATGCTAAAATTTGCTATGCTAATTTATAGTTCATTCACTGATGCAAGAAAGACAAGATTTTTAATCAAAATTTGAAATGCTCTAAAACTGATTAAAAAATGTGATGAAATATTCAAAATATACTTTGATCTTTCCTCTTAATAATAACAAAGATTTTGACAATAAAACTTTGTTTTCATTAAGTTTGGCATATTTTTTCATCATGGTATGCTAATTTTTTTTTTTTAGCAATTTCCTAGAAGTACCTAATCATATATAAATTCATGGAAATGAAAAATGGCTACGTGTTATTGGATAAGGGATGTACATTTCTTTTGATTTTTTTGTTTTTTTTTATTCAATGATTAAAGAAGCTTAAAACAACATTAAGCTTTAAAGCAAATGAAGCATGGTTATGGAAAATAAAATTGGCATTTGAAAAGAGGTAAGCATCATTGGATTTGATATGCTTGTACTTCCTCGACAAGTGTCAAAGGAAAACATATTTGTTTATTCAAACTTAAGAGATGTCTAAGATGATAGACATTGGTAATTTAGATTCCCAGCACTCGGATGAGTATGGAGTGTTTACACTCATGATGAATAGATTTTTTTTTCTAATTATTTACTCAGTACACCCCCACCACACACACACACACACAACTGTGATGCAGAAACTTAAAGGAAGAAACATATCATTCTGTGGCTACTTTTGCTGCCTATGTGTATACATTAAAGAAATAGAGGAATGCTGTTTATCTTTAAAGAAAAGCACCCCCCTGCCGTCTGTATGTAAGTGGACACTGATGTCAACATCGAGTGGCAATAATAGTCTGTTTAATACTTGAATACTGAAGATTGCATTCAAGCATGAAACCGACTGCCACTGTTTGGTGTTGACATCAGTGTCCACTTTTATATTTACATATGATCTATCCTTGATATTAAGCACTTTTATTAATAATTATAGAATACCTCAAAAATACACACACACACACCCACACACACAAAGTTCTCAAAGTGACCACTTGGTGGTAGTTTATGCACCTTTCAATTGTAAAGTTGGATGATGTATGATACATTAGTGTGTGTGTGTGTGTGTGTGTGTGTGAGAAATCTATCATTTTTATTTTGATTAATATATCTATATTAAGTATATATTTATTTATGCATATAAACACGTTTATAGTATTTACATTATGATTATAACTACTGATAGTTACTATCGTGGTTTTATAACTCAAAAATAATCCCTTCCCATCTACAGACAATCAGCTTTAATGGACCACCCCTTCCCCTTACTAGTCCATCCATAAGAGGTAGGTAGGTAGGTATGTACACACACACACACACACACACACACACACACACACACACACTTGTGCAATATGCAAATCATTAAGTTAGTAATTGGACTAGACTAGTAACTAAACTAAAACATTTTAAATTTCTAAAATCATAACCTGCACGACTGTAGTCATTAAAGATCCTTTTCAAATGAATTTCAATTTTAAATTTAGTCATTAAGTTTAATTAGCTATCTATTGTAAAATGCAATGATGACCATCAAAACATCTACTTATGACATTTGATAAAATTATTAACTTATATTAGCATTTATCTTTCAAAACAATTTACTTTGGCTGTGAGGAAAGCATTGAACTTGATTTTAACAAAATCTTTCCAATCTCTATTGTGAGTGGGAATTTATTTTCAAAGTTTTAAAATTGAAGTAATAAGAGGAACTTTTTATAAAATAGAGCATCACTTGAAGGCCTCTCTCTCCACCCCACTCCATTTGCACATAAGAAACTAAAAGATTTAAGCATAAATAGAAATTCTTCAAAACATACATAACCTATGAATATTTCAGTTTTGGATTAAAAGCTCACAAGTGATTTTGAATCTTAGAAGGGAAGAGATTTTAATAGGATTCAAGTTTCTATTATTTCAACATTTGTTCACTTATTAAAGTCAAAAATAAAAATAAAAAATATAGATTCTTGTTGGGCAATTATTCTCTCAAAGTATTATTCTTAGTTACACCCTCAAGGGTGGAACCTCTATGCAGTTATTAAATTTACTCTCATCAAAAGGAATGAATATATGTGTGTGTCTGATTAAATAAATTACTGACATTATGTCGGCTAATTTTTAACAAAATCCATTCCTACTCACAAATAACCTTGTGTGTATTGATGTTAAAGGATGAGAGAAACGTGCTATAGCTGTTTAAATTTCTTTTATTTTCATTTTCAAAGTACTTTTGATGTTCTTCCAAGATCATCTTCAGGGGTGCCAGTAGTACAAAACTATATGTTGTTCATTAGTACAAGCATTTATACAAAGTTGTGCATTGTTATCCATTACCGTAATTTTTTCATTATGCTTTTAAATGCAAAACTGTTGACAATGTGCTGAACATTCATTAGAACATGAAAAATTATCCATTATGATAGCACATTTTTCTCATTTATCAATACACAGAAGGTTATTTATGAGTATGAACAGATTTTGTTAAAAATTAGCAGGCATAATGCCTGTAATTTATTCAATCAGACATGCCTAAAAGAGAATTTGCTGCCTAAATACACAAATACACACACACACATATATATATATATATATATATATATATATATATATAAAGCAAGGATTATTTGTACGATTTCAAAGCAAGTAGCAGTAACTGAATTTCTACTGCCAATAGTAAACATCTAAAACTGAGAGTATGAAAATAATCAAAGTTGTAAGCATAAATTAAAAATGCAATGATGAAAGAGTGGTAAATTTAAAAAAATCAAACAATAAAAACTGAAAAAAATCAAACAAAAAAAACAATAAAAACTGGAAAAAAAAAAACCCAATAAAAACTGGACCCCCCCCCCCAATAAAAACTGGGGAAAAAAAAAAACAATAAAAACTAAGAAAAAAAAGAAAAAAAATAGTTAAATAAATTGCAAAGTCAATAATACCAATATTTCAAATTGTTTTTAATAGTCCCCATGAGAAACTCCAACATGGACATAGAATGGTTTTTAAATGATTTCATATTATTTCCTTTCATATTGACAATTCTTCCAGAGCAGACAAAATCAATGAGAGAATGTAAGTTCAATAGCAAAAAGAATTTTCTTTTGGAAATTCCTGAATTCAGAGATAAGATAAAGAAAAGAATGACATTCTTCAGAGCCAATGCATGTTGATTACTACAACCATTCCTACCATTAGGTATCAGGTTTTAGAATGATATAAATGAACAACGTATCAATGGCTAATTCTGTCATCAGAGTTAGCTGAGTAAAAGATATTTTTATCATGTGGCGGGGGTGGGGGAGAGAAAGAAATCAAATTTCTTCTTCTTTTTTTTATTATTGATTTATTAAAAGAAATATTTTAAATCACCAACATCATAGCTACAGGAAAAAAAAAAAAAAAAAAGTATAAGAAGTGTATATAATAATCCATTACTTGTTCTTTTCAAAAGCAATGAGCAATTTTTACTCTGTCATTTTTTCCTGCCCTTAAAAATTTGCAAATTTTCAAAATTTGTACTGTATATGCTGGTGTATAAGGCGACTGGGCGTATAAGACGTCCCTCAAATTTTCAAGTTAAAATGTATGTTTTGGACTATATTCTCTTTACAAGATGACCTCCACAAATCGTATTTTGTATTGAATTTATTAACTAAATTCAGTAAGCATATACTTTCTTTTCATTCAAATTGTAATGTAAAAACAGTGGGGAGATATTATCAATTAACTTCCACAATCTACAATACTGCATGTGTGGGTACTGTGTTTTCGGTAAGCTATTACGGTAGCCTAAATTACCTTTTTCTGTGAACCATCCACTCATTCCACTGTTCTCGAATGTGATCTTTCAATGGCTTGTTGAGGCACACATCCAGTTGTGTTTTTGTTCAACATCATTGAAAAAAGGAGTCAAGGCAGGGGTTAGCCAACCATCAAAAATCTCCCATGCTAACAACTTATCAAAAACCACAGGATTTAAGGTTCACATTTTATATCTGAAGTATAAGGCAGCTCCATACTTTTTTTGGAGGGGGGGGGGGAATCACATTGGCATATCTGGTAGTGGTTTTTCATCAATCAAAATGCATAATTTAATAATGGACTGTATGCAAAAAAATGTGAAACTTTGCTAAGATGAACTTCTGAAAGTTTTCACAGCTCAAGTAAAATGGTTTGAACAATTTAAAAAATTCACAGAATAAAAAATTCTTCAGCTGATAAGCTATGTCACATGACAATGTCAGCCTTGATATGCATCAGTTTAGATTTAGACCATACCCCAAGTAAAAAGATAGTGATTTTAATCAAGAAAAAATGCATTTTGAACTAATGAGACCAAACATAAAAATAAACTAATGGTCATATGCTTTATCAAGGTGGGTATGTGTGAAAATTATTCATATGCATACATTTCAATAATAAGGTAATTAAAAACTAAAGCCATTTTTAAACCATTCTTCAAATTATATACTGTAATGTCAACTACTTTTTCTTCCACATCCTCTGATCATGACAACTTAGCAAAATTTAGATTCCATTGTTTCAAACAGAATCATTAAAAAGGCTTACTTCTATGGGTGGAGCAAAAAACACTAATATTCTTTCTTTAATGGCCTAAAAGTTATTCTTTGGGTGTGAGAATTATATATGTAAAAAGAGGGATTGCTGGCCAAACACTCAATTATATATATATATATATATATATATATACACACACACACACACACACATTGTATATACTCGAGTATAGTGAAAGTTTTTATGATTTTTTGTTTTTGTTTTTGCCCAGCATCATAAACTTTCCCTGTGCCTTTTCCATAAATATTTTCATGCTAAGTGTTCTGATGACCTTTCCTCTATGATACCTACACTATGAATTTAAGTGCAGTGCTAGATTGGTGGCAACATCACATCATTTTACAGTTGAAATGGCTAGATTGGTGGCTGTATGTTCTATGCTAAGAGTTTCTTCTATCATACTTCATGCTTGTAGAAATCTCTTCTGGCAACAACTTTGATCTTCAAAAATTTAAATGCAATGTCAATTGTTATCTTTTGTCTTCTTAATTTTTTTTCTATTATTGTTCTCTCTCCTTAATGTTTTTTTTCTCACTCAGTAACTCCTTAGTGTCATTATTTCCTTACTTGGGGTGAAGGCAATTTCCAAATTGGCCAGCATAGCCAGACAATAGTGAAATAATTTAATCAATTGTTGATAAAGGATAATTTTGATATTGTAAAACTTTGCAGTTTTGGTACAAGTTGATATTATCATAAATAGGTAGGTTTCATATGAAACTAACAATATTTATATTGAGTTTATGGATTTAATAACAATGTAAAGTCTTTACTTCTTTGCAGGACAAAATAGTAGTCCAACTATTTTGGGAGCAATTCATTAAATGTACCTCAAGGTACATATTTGATCTTTGAATTTCTTCAAATGACTGAGCTGAAAAGAAGAAAAAAAAGAAAAAAGAAAAAAAAGAAAAAAGAAAACAGCCCTGTTCTGTCACATGACTAAATGCACAACATACAGGTCAAGTGCTGAAATATGCTAAAATAAATTTTAAGTAAAAAAAAAAAAAAAAAAAAATTTTTTGTTAAAATGCAAAATTTGATAGACATCAGTCCAACCTTATCAAAAGGTTCAGTTTATAAGGGTATGGTAGAATTGACAACAAATAAAATACTGTGTTTGGATGCAGTCAGGGCTGAACTAAAAAAAGTGTTTGTTTAATTTCTCACCACCCCTATTGCCAGAATTTGTTGCTTCAAAAATTAAGTAAATGTTTTGACCTATTTAATTAATAAGTTCTACCCAGGATATCCAGAACGACATAAACAAATCCTTTTGTAAGATATCACCATGGCAGCAATCCTAATATCTGTTGGGATAAGCATGCAACAAATCAAAAAATACTAAGTTTGATAATTCAGATAATATGGTCAAACTCAAGATTATACAATACGTCACAGGTAAGCCAGAGTTGCACATTGCTTTATGGTCAAAGTTCAAGATAAGCTAAAAAGTAACAATCCCCACTGATCCCATTGTGAAAGTCCTTTGCTTAGTTCTACAGTCCAAGGCAATTCCCTAAGATGTTCAACATGCCTTTGCTGGGTTTAAAACACAAACAATGAAAAAAAAAAAAAAAAAATGTATAAACGTAAAGACTATTCTTCAGTGGTTTCTGTCTTTAATTGAATTGTTCCTCTCATTGACTTTTAAGATAAGAATTCTTAACTCATTCATTCTTTTGAAGTTTTGTTTCCATCAAGCAATTTCTTGGTCATCTCCAGGCACATCATTCAGGGAAGTTGGAGAAACGGATTTGTTATGCTTGATATAGACAGATAGCCCAGAAGAAGCAGTTTTTTCTTAAAACCCCTTTTGTGTTCTGATAAAGCCGACATTCTTCTTAATTTTTACAAGAATCAAAGTTAAGAGAATGGAAGAGTCAAAACTTTAACATAAAAGCAAGTCACTGAACCGAAGCAAAAAAGCCTAAAGATGAAAAGTCCCTCAACCAGAAGTAAAGTTGAAACTATACAGCTGAGAATCTTTTCGGTGATAAAGCAACAATGATTGGTGGGTACTGTAAGCCAGAAGACAATTTAAGGTTTTCTCGTTTGGAAAGTAGAACTTGAAAACAGCAGAATACTGAATTCTTCAAATAAGTAAGATAAAACAAAAACTAAAAGGGGATTTGAAAACTCTCAGGTAGATATATCAAGATATAGCAATAAAAGAAAAAGATAACCTTTTATTTTACTAGTTTGGTGTGAGTTAACTTCTTGTTGGGCACACTCTTTACAGTCAAAACAAAAAAAAAAAGTAAAGGAAGAGACAATAGAAAAAATTAAAAAGAAGGAAGAAAAAATGAAAAACGAACCAGGAAGGAAACACGAAAAAAGAAAGAGGAAGAAAAAGAAAAAAGTAAAACTTACCAAGTCTGGTGCAAATGGTAACCATGAGCATCCCAATAGGGCAGCTGTCATCAACTTGGAGAGTTTTAATGGTATCATCCAGTGTTCTAACCTTTAGGATACGATGCTTCTTTTTGTACTCCACAAGATCCTGAAAGAAAGGAATAAATGATAGAGCATAAATTCCAATGCTAATGATTCTTTTTCCTTTGGGAAGGAGAGTTATGAACAGAACAGAAAACATTTATACTGAATGAAGAGCTAACAAACCTACAAAACTGTCAGAATGCACAATATCAACATATTCATGACATAAGAATTCCTTTATTTAATAAAGTGTTTTTGTTTTTATGTGTGTGTGTTGTGTGTGTAGTGATAATTATTGAACAACTAAAAAAGTATCTGAAATTTTTCCTGGAAATGGTTGAATTATAGAATGTAACATCATATAATAATTGTGCTTGTCCCTCCCTTTGTTAGTTCATCTAGCCATTATACCCAGTCAATACCTCACAAATAATGGACTATTCCGTTTTGATCACATGGAAAGACAAAAGACAGAGACGCACTTGGTTTCTGTGAAAGAAACAAAGATAGAAGTGTTTAATGCATCCTAATACCTCATAAATAATAGACTATTCCATTTTGATTGTGTGGAAAGACAAAACATATCTCAGACGCTACTTGGTTTCAGTGAAAAAAGAAAAGAAAGTGTTTAACATCTGCTAATAACTCATAAATAATGGACTAGACTGTTTTGATTACATGAGAAAACAAAAAAGACATATCAAACACGCTGAGAAAATGAAAGAAAGAAGATAGAAATGTTTAAATTCTGTTTTAGGGAAATGGAAAAAGTTGTCAATTTTAAATCTTTTCATTTGTACCCCCTTACTTCTTAAAATAATGATCAGCATTCATATTTATGATTGTTATTACAATATTTTGTTAACGTTGTTAAACGCAAATATTTAACGATGTGATAAGGAAATTTCTATGAATATTTTACTGTCATAGAACTTGCCGTGAGCTTATTCAAACATTAACTGAACAATTAAGATTCATCAGAAATTTAAAATATGAAAATTTTACTGTTTTCCTAGTTTAAAACGAGTATTGAATTGAGATGAAATTCATTTATTCTCAAGAAGTTAGTACCTCAAATAATAGCTGCTTTCTAAACAGGATATTAAATGATTCAGCTATTATACAATAATAATAAAACTAAATATATCAAAGTTGTATTTTCTGATTACAGCCTCACTTGCATTTTTTTAAATCATTTATTAATATCAATTAAATTAGAGTACATAGTAATTTGAATAAACATTTCTATTTAGTTTTTATGTTTATGAATAGTCCATGAATACTGATAACTATATGGTCCTCGTAAAATGTCTATGTGCCCATGTCCCCCACCCCCGTCTTCTCTCTTTAAATACTAAAACATTTAAATTTTAATAGTTTGCACCAATTGCTATTGTTGAAACTAATGTCAGTTTACCACTTATCTGAACAAACTTTAAACTTCATGAATGTACTTTTTACACCTTAAAGTTACTCATACATTCATTCTAGTGTCAGAAAGTAGTAATAATTGGTCTACAAGCTAACTGGTCTATTAGTAAATATTTAAGTTATACTAAGAAGAAATGGAAACCATAAACAATGATTTTCAAAAGTCAAGACAGAAAGCTGAAGATATGCCTCTACTCTAAAAAGTGTGTATATATGTGTGTAATATTTACTTTATTCTGAATATCATTTATCAGTGGCTGTGTTTTCAGTTAGTCATAAACAGTTGACTTATAATGTAAAGCATTTTAAACAGAGGAAATTCTTCCAGTTCAACATTAAAAAATGTATGACTGTGATTTAGTGACAGTGAAATCTCAGCTTGAAAACTGTTTTTGTTCAATACAAAAGGGTTATAAGTCATTCTGTACAAATAAAGCAGTAAGTCATTAGGAAAAATTAACACACAAAATATCAGTCAAATATAGAATTAACATCAAGAGAGACATAAGCTTAATCCTAGGATCAGATATTAGCTATGAGAGGCCAGCAACACACACAAAAACAGCAATAACTTGCTTTTTATGTTATAATGAACAAATAAAAATTCATAATTTGAATATTGAAATTAAAAAGTTCATTCATCACATAATAGTTAATGATTATTAAAGCAATATTCATAACAATCAATAAAAACATTTTAAATTTTCTCAGCCTATTTGACATATCAAAGAAAAGAGATTGCGCAATAAATCTAAAGCCATTTTCTTCTATCATCATCAAAAGCCTGAGAATACACAACACTTTTCTTTCTTTTTTGAAATTCTGTATAAATTCACCTGAAGACGCATGGCATGGTACTGCTGCTGGTGGCGCTGAGCAAGAGACATCGATGATGAGGACGATGATGACCGAGAATGTCTGCGGCCTTTCTGGAAGCATTTCAAGAAATAGTTGCCACCGAAGGACATGGGAAACTAGGACTTTTTTTTTTTTTTTAAAGATAAATGTTTAAAAAAGACTGATAAAACTGAAGTCACTGGCACACGTGTGACATGAGGAACTGTTCCATTTTCTTTGAATCTTCACATGCAGTTGACTGGCTGGATAACCAGTGAAATGTTTATTAATGTGAACTATAACAGGTACTGATAACCCAAAGTGGGTCAATTTAGTTGTTGATTGACCTCTGCTTAAAAATCATCAATGAAGCAGATTATGTTTGTATCAATGATACATGAAAGCACATGGCTGGAAAGGCAGCTGCCGGATTAGCAGTAGCTTACAGATCAGGACATTAATCCATTAGAAAATCAAAAATGAAATACTAACAATTATTATTCAGGAAAGACATTACAATATCAATTTCTTGCTTATAAAAAAAAAAGATAGGGGGTTGGATGCTAATTAAGCAAAAAGAGAATTAGGTAATGTCTTGTTTGGGTTTCAAAGTAACTTTTGGCCTTTCAAAGAATAGAAGTCTATTATCACTCCAACCCACTCTCTCTCCATCATTCAAACTAATCAAGTCACATATTGGGTTGTACTTTGCCAAAGTAAAACAATGCTCACAATATATATATATATATATATAAAAAGAGGGACAATAATTTTAAAAAAAAACTCTTTATTGTATTAAAATTTTCTTTTATTGGAATGGCTAATTTACATCTAGTTTTTATTCACATTGACCAAATATACAAAACAATACTTAATAAATTTGCAGAAAATTTTTATGAAAGATATAGAACCGGAATAATCTTTGGCAAAAATAGCTTTTCTGTCAAATTTTATTTTTCTGTCACAAATGCCTTTTTAAAAAATATATATATAAAACTTCAAAATAAGTAGGTAATTTTTTTCCGAATAGTCACAGAAAGATAAACAAAATAAAATTAAGAAAAATTTACATTGTTTATTGTTGATACTTATCAGAGAGTAAACACTGTGTTCAATGGTGGTGGGAATTAGCTAGGTTTTTAAACTTTCTTTTATCATTTACCTGTAATATCTTCTTGCAGATTTTTATAAATTAAAAAAATTATTTGTCAAATAAAAAATGAATTTAAGAGGTTTAACAGAAAAAGTTGCAGTCCACGTGCAGTGTTAAGTTTTCAAGGATGGCTAGGCAATCTCTGTTACAGACGTTTACTCAGACACATTTGTATTTGTTTGACACTAATGTGGTCAACCTGTGGTTTATACTGCAATTATGCTGAGTTGAACGTAGTTACAGTTTCTGGGGGAAGTGCATAATCTGGCATGATGGGCAGTTTGAACCATACCAGTACACTCAAAACCTCAGTCACGATAACTTGTGACTTCATGTTAGCAGAGCAACCAAAAGATTTCCAGACTCTACTGGCTATCCAATTTTACTCACAAGGCTTGGATCAACTTGTAGGGTATGGTTTTCCAGGCACTTTCCAAAAGGTGCCACTTCCAGGGATTGCTTTTGCCTCTCCAGATGGATAACATGTAGAAGTCATCTATCTGACGAATTGGTCATGGTAAGATTCAAATCCAGGTCTCATGGTCAGAAGATGACCACAGACATTTTATATATATATATATATATATATATATATATTTATATATATATATATATACACACACAAACACACAGAGGATGCGATGGATAAATTGTCTTCTAAATTATACAAAAATGAAAATAACATCGATATCTCATTTTAACAGATACATTTACGAAAATTACACGAAAATGTCTTGAAATACAAGAGAGTAAATTTATTCAATAAAATTGCTATTGGCTTCAACCATGGCCTCCAGACAACTTTGGAATCTCCTGAAACTCTTCTGGATGCTCTCTTTGTTTAAGCTGGTGAATGCTACCTTAATCCTTGCATTCAGTTTATCTTTGATGTTCCAAAGATTTTTCTTGGTCTCTTGCTAAACTGCACCCCACACTTAATAATCAAAGGGGTTGCAATCTGGGGGAGTTAGGAAGCCAGATGTAAGGGGTGATGTGGTCGCAGAAATTGTCTGACAGGTATGACAAAGTTCTCCTGCTTGTGTGGCATGGAGCAGAGTCCTGTTGTCAGATATAGAATCTTCCAGCAGCCACCCTATTGACTCAGGACAGCACTACCTCCTCAAGGCACTTGATGGAGACCATCATGTTGAGTCTAAGGTCCTCACCAACAAATTCGGGACTTCTTATCAGAACGATCAGAGTGAATTTTCCGAGCTGTCATATCTTCATAATCTCCACTAGAATCATCCCAATCTTTCTGAATTCTCTGCTCTGTCCTCCGGTTGACACACAAACACTCAGAAATATTTGTATTGCAGCTTCTGGCATGAATGCCAAGCCATACAGCATGCTGTTTTCAAATTTATGGCCGAGTGAATTGTGCCATGGTGTTCTTTTTCTCACAGACGGTGTCAAACTAAGCGTACTACACTGGGCAGTCGAAAAAAATAAACAATGCATATGTGCAAAGTTAAAAAATATAAAATGGCGACAATTTACCCATCGTACCCTGTATGTGTGGCCAGAATGATTCCTACAGGGTCTATCTATGAAACTCTGCTAAGTGACAACCTTTTTAATTGTGTGTGTGTGTGTGTGTGTGTTTACTTTCTGACCATGAGACCTGGGTTTGAATCTTACCATGGCCAATTTGTCAGAAAGGTGACTTCCAGATATTAAGGCAATCCCAGCATATAGCACATATATATCCTGAAACAGATCGTTGCCTCTCAGCATTCACCTCAGTATCAACTTTTATATTTACACACACAATCTCTAATATTGAGCATTTCTATCCATAAATATAGCATAGATTAAAAACATATTTTATAATACATTAACATACATTTTTTAATACATATATACGCACCCAAACCTGCGTGTGTGTATGAAAAGTGCATACATTTACAAATATAAAATTGAATATTTGAAGGTTCAGTACAGCAAATGTCATAACTGACACAACAAAACTTGCAGATTGACAAGTTTATAAAATATCATGACACAGCAAGTAACAGTGTGGCTATATTTACAAACAACTAAACACCAAAAGAATGAAGGCAGAGAGAAAATGGACAAAAGTTTTAATAGAAAAAAATTCATTTTATCTAACATTTACTAGAGATAAAAATAAAATGTGTATTTGAGAAATGAAACGGTTCTTTGAAGTGAAATCTTAATATTCAATACTTTTAAAAAATGTTAATCTTTGTTGGATTTTTTCCTTAAATTTTAGCTGAATTCATTCTTGATTTCACAAACAATGTAACCAAACTAATGTGTTGACAACAGATTCAATGCTACACTGAAATTCTGGCTTAAAAAGGCTAGAGAATTAGCTTTCTGAAATGCTGTTACAGTGAGAATGGAAAAGTCTTCAAAAATTTATTCAATATTACATTCCGCATTGAATTTTGTAAAAGTAGTTCAGAGACAGCAAAGTTAATTGTGATTATTTAATCAGTCCGATTGTTCACATTAAAATAAAAACTTTTACAATATTTGCCTTAGCTTTTCTTCTTCACATATGTTTGCTTGTTTTTTTAAATTTTTTAACATATGTCCCTTCAGGACACAGGTGGTCATGGCTCCCCATAGATTTGGTTATTGCTATGAATCTTGAGAAAGATATTGGAGTGGTTTTGCATTGCCTTCTCCACAGATTCCTTTTCCTCTCTTGTCTTCTCTACAGACTCCTTTTTTTTCCTATTGGTGAAATGCCATGACTTTTTAGGAAAGATGGTGGAGTGGTTTCCTGTTGCCTTCTTCACAAATTCCTTTTCTTTATCTTCTGGAAATTGCCATGACTTCTTGAAAAAGATAGTGGAGTGGTTGTTTTTTCAGTTTTGACTTCAGAGTGGTCCTTGTCCTAGACTGATTGTGAAACAAAGCTAGAGAGCCTTGTCTACCCTATGATTTAATCTGTAGCAGAGCTACTTGATATAAAATGTGCAAACTAACTAGATGAAGGTGAAATTTTGAAAGGAACAAAGCTATCAGCTAATGGAAATTTAAATTTAATTTCCTCACATCCCTAATGAAGTTTAAAAAAAAAAAAACTAACAAACTGATTTTTATACTGAAGTTGTATGTATAATAGATTTACAATGAATATTTAAGGAGTTTTATTTTTAATTAGACATTTTAAGTTATAAGTTATAAGTTTTCCAACAGGATTAAAAAGATCAAATAAAAAAGGCCCTAAAAAGTATTTTCCATTGCATCATCAATTTAAGATATAAATAAGTTTTTATTCTCTATTCAGATGTTTATTCTCTTTTATCATTGCTTATAAACAAATGTTAAAAAATAAAATGTAAGCAACAAATGTTAATATTGATGATAATTTAACCTAGGCAATGCTTGATATCCTTGCTAACACAGAAATAGATATAGTGAATGTGGATGAGACTATGTACAAGAATTAGATGCTGTCTAATCATATGCATAAAGGGAAACTGACCAGAAAAATGTGAAGGATTTACTTGATCAATGAAAATTGCAAGGCATAAAAAAAAGAAAGAGAAAAAAAACTCTAATAGGGTTATTATTTCTTGATGTAGAGATATTATTCACTTCAAAGCAAAAAGAGAAAGGAAATATTAATAATGAAGAATGCAACTGCCATTTTTTTTTATTACTGTAAGCAATCTGCCATCCCAAAGAATTCAGGCAAACACCTCATAATCTTCCACTTTTTCAACAATACATTTTTCTTTTTAATCAAATGATCCATCATCTACCAAGATTCAAAGAACACACACACACACATTCCTATATATTACACGTTTAGCCATTCTAGTAGCTAGTACAGGGTTTCTCTTCTTCCTAAGCTATGAAGCTGCTAAATTTCCAGATTAGCAAAGTGTATGGGGGACAGGGGTCTCATAACTTGCTAATATTTCATTCTTTTTAAAATGCATATTTTTTTTCTTACATCTTCTTGTAAAATAATTGGCGAGAGAGAGAGAGCTAGAGCTATTGAGTATTTTGAAAGATTTCCAGATGGTTTGCCAGTCAGCACTTCATGAGAATATAAGGAATGCATTGGTTGCTAAGCAGAAAGAGTAACAACTTTTATTTCACAAACCTATACACACAATAAAAGAGCAATAGAAGCATAAACTTTGGGTCTGGTTTCTCTAATCTTTAAGTTCTTAAGAGCACCAATGAGAGATGAGGTATTTTTAAAAAATTAACTGCATAGTATTAAAATTAAAAGTACTGAAAAATTAAGAAAGGTCTCATTTTTGAGCTGAAGTTAACTAAAACACTCCATTGCTATGAATAGAATATTATTTCTATTTCATATTAATTATCCTTTACAAAAATAGCAGTTGTTAATATACAGAATTTCCAAATTTTGTTATCACGGATGTGTCCACGCTTTAGACTGCCGAGTCATCATCAAGGGTGCACAATTAGTGTATTTTGATTAAAACAGTATAGTCGTAAACACACAAAATCATATATATATATATAGTGGCCAAAAAGCACTTGGGATAATGAAAATTATGTAAAATTTTTCTAATCCTTTACTCCTGCCAAACAGAAAAATCTAAGGATGCTGGAAAAACTAAATAAAAAATTAATTAAATCTTTCTTATCTGCCATATTTAACAAAAAGAAAGGTTGGTGCCCAAATATATATATGTGTGTGTGTGTACGCGCGCACACAATAATGGCCCCTGTCTAGAGGATCCAATATCTTCAATCATTGTAGAATACCAACGATGAGATATTCATGTCAAAGTGCTGGCCAAGGGAAGCCAATAACAGCCGTAATTTTCCTCCAAACACCATTAATAAGTTCATCCGTAGTTCAAGATTGGAAGGAAGCATTTGTAGGGCCTGCATGTAAATTATCTTGCCTTGTGCTATCTTGTTGTTGTAGATGTTTAAATGTCTGTGTTATTCTTTGAATTTTATTTTATTTGTTAATTTTTTGCTTTTGTTTGTTGCTCTCGATTGTGATGTTTGCATCTATCCTTAAATTTTGTCATGCGTATTTTGTTCTGTCCCATGTTCTCCTTCAATGTCTATTGAACAGGAACAGAGGATCATCCCTTGTTTCATGATCAGAATATGGTTTACCAATTCTCTGTCTTTCTTCTACCAGAACTGCAATGATTTAACTGTCTTTACTTTTTTGGTGATCAGACTAGCAGTGGCAGTCAGTGATTTTCCATTGTGAGTGTACCAGGTTGGCAATTTGCTGGCTGGTGCTTCCAACTGGTCGTTAGGAGCCCAAACTCTTTGGTAGTGCATAGAGAGCCACTCCGATCAATAGTCACATAATATTGGGGTATCTGTAGTGCTATGTTGCGCAGGGGTAGGTGACCCTGCATGTATTTCCAGTGGGTAACCTTGAGGCCACTGCTCTGTTTTCAGCCATGCACTGGCTGGTCCGTATTGCCATTGACGACAGATAGTAACAATTATGGTGGTCTTTTTCCTCTCTCCTTAAAACATACCTCATGAAAATCACAACAAAAAAGAAATAAAACAAAACCAGCTAACAAAAAAGACACCTACCCTCACCCCCTCAATTTTTCTTTCTCCAATATTCATGGTCTCCATACCAACTTCTGCAGTGTAACATTTTTTCTCCTGGAACAGTTGCCAGATCTTTCTTTGCCCTTTGTGAAACCAACTTGAATTCTTCCATTGCTACCAATAGATTCTTGGTTCCAGGATATCTTCCCCTTTGCCGAAAAGATTCCAGCATTCACAGGCGTGACCTTGGTGTTTACATCCAGGATAATCTTCCGATGACCAGAGAACTGTCTCTTGAGGCCACTGACTACTCTTTCATGTGCTTCCATCTTTCGCTACTAAATTGTCTGCTATCTCTTTTTCCTTTATTGCTCCCTCTCTTCCCAAGACTGCAGTATATTAGACACAATAGCTGAAAGTATAGAAAAAGTACTTACTCTCCATCCATCTGCAAACATCTTTGTCCTCAGTGACTTTAATGCTCACCACAACATGTGGCTGAAATGTTCCAAAAGGTACTGATGTTGCTGGTATACAGATACTGAATTTTTCTGTTGCCCAATCCCTCACTCAGATCATCGTCTCCCTTTTTCATTTCCTGAGCCAAACTGAGTAACAGGCTTCTCTACTGAATCTATTTCTTACCTCCTCTCCTCGATGTTACCGAGTTTCACAATACTGCTCTCTTGGTAACTCGAACCACTGTGCTAATATCTCCTTCTAAGCGTACATTAAACCGGAACTCCCTATCTATAAGACCTCTTTTCATTACCAGCATGTTGATTGGGACTCATTCTGGGAATTTTCTCATGATACCCCTTAGACTGACATTTTCAACCTCCCAAGTGAAAATTGCACCACTGAATTTTCTTCCTGGGCCAAAGACAGCATGGACACGTTCATCCCTTCTTGGAAATACCAGATAAAAACCACAATTCTCTCCATGGTTCACACCAGCATGCTCAGCCGCCATAGCCCACAGGAATCACTATTTCCAGTTATACGAGCGTGACAGCTATCATCATAACAAATGCCTATTTGCTACTGCTTGTAACAAATTTAAGAGAGTCCTTCAAGGAGCTAAGCTCCTGTTTGCTGAGAGAATGAGGTAACACATAGCCTCTGAAAACTTTGGCTCACATGATTACGGGCGTTTCAGCAATAGGGTATTAAACAAGTGCAAGGTCTCTATTCCCCAGACTTTTCAACTGATTCGAGGTGTTATCATCCTTTGCTGATGAAGCTGAATGCTTTGCTCATAAAATCTCCTCAAACTCTACTCTTGATTCATCTGAAGTATTCCTGTCTAACTTCCCACTTAGAACTGATTCTCTGCTGAGTGATATGCATATAACCCCTTCCATGATCTCTACTATATCTCTAACCTTGATCCCCACAAAGCATGTGAACCTGATGGTATCCCTGTAATAGTCATTAAGGAGTGTGCTCATGAACTGGCTCCTATTCTCTCTAAACTGTATAATAAATGCTATGCTGCCTCCTACCCCTTTTTGGGAAACACCTAGTGGCCCTAATCAATACTGAATTGGTTCAACATTTCTCATCACAGGGCTTTTTTTCAGACAAGCAATATGGCTTTCGTTTCCCCAGATCAACTGCTGATGTACTAACGATAATTGTGCAAAGTGTCTATCGTGCTCTCCATAAAAATGGTGAAGCCCAGGCTGTAGCTTTGGACATCTCAAAAGCTTTTGACAGAGTCTGGCATTCAGGTCTTCTCCACAAGCTAAAAAGTTATGGTATCTCTGGGTACAATTTTGAGCTGATCCCATCATTCCTATCAAATCATGAAATGAAAGATGTCCTGAACAGCCACTCATCTACATCCTTTCATACTAATGCAGGTGTCCCTCAGGGCTCTATCCTTAGTCCTACACTGTTTTTAATCTTCATTAACAACCTTCCCAATGATATCAGCTCTCAACTTGGCATCTATGCTAACAACACTACCATTTACTCCTGCCTTGATACTAAGGCTGATCAGTCTGACAAAGTCAAAATGGTAGCCAATGTACAAAACGACTTGAAGACCATCATTAATTGGGACAAGAGTTGGCTTGTCAATTTTAACACCTCCAAAACCAAACTTCTCTATTAATCATTTGAGAGACCCTTCTCTGCCTTCCATTCTGCTATCCTCCAGGAACGTTCTCAGCTGACATGAAATGGAAAGACTATATTTAATTCATTGCTAGGTCATCTGCTAAGAAAGTTGGTTCACTGTGTTGTGCGAGACAATTTTTCTTCCCAGAATCTATCTTGCATAGACATAAGTCTACTATTCATCCCTGCTTAGAACATTGCTGCCATATATGGTCCGGTGCCCCTGCTATTTACCTAGAGCTCCTTGATAAGATCCAAAGAAGAATCAGCAATATTATTGGTCCTGATCTGGTGGCTCAGCTTTAGTTACTTGCCCACTGCCATAATGTTGCCTCTCTGTGCCTTTTTTTTTTTTTTTTTTTTTTACAAATACTTTCATGGTAACTGTTCAGATGAGCTCTTTGCTATGGTACCTAGACTATAAATTTGAGTGCAATACTAGACTGGCGGCAAGGTCACATCAATTTACAGCTGAGCTAGCTAGATATAGTTCTAATTTCTACACTAACAGTTTCTTTTTTTGCACATCTCGCTTGTGGAACTCCCTTCCAACTCCATGCTTTCCAGCTAACTTTAATCTGCAAGAATTTAATTGTAATGCTAATTGCTATCTACTGTCCTCTTGAATGCTCTTTTCTCTTTCTACACATTACTAATGTTTCTGTTCCCAATTCCTCCACACCCTATAACCCCTTGCGCGTTAGTGGTTGTACTGCCTTGCTTTAGGTAACACTGGTGGGAGGAATAAGAAAAACTGCAGAGAGAAGTGAATTCATGCCTTTTTGAAGGGTATCAGTGTGACGTAAACAAGAAGTTTTGGCCAAAATGAAAACGCTAATTATCACCCCATTCTTCTCTGCACCGTGACCAAATATGTACAATTATATATCCAATATTTAATATGTACAATTACATATCCAATATTTAATATGTACAATTACATATCCAATATTTAATATGTACAATTACATATCCAATATTTAATATGTACAATTACATATCCAATATTTAATATGTACAATTACATATCCAATATTTAATATGTACAATTACATATCCAATATTTAATATGTACAATTACATATCCAATATTTAATATGTACAATTACATATCCAATATTTAATATGTACAATTACATATCCAATATTTAATATGTACAATTACATATCCAATATTTAATATGTACAATTACATATCCAATATTTAATATGTACAATTACATATCCAATATTTAATATGTACAATTACATATCCAATATTTAATATGTACAATTACATATCCAATATTTAATATGTACAATTACATATCCAATATTTAATATGTACAATTACATATCCAATATTTAATATGTACAATTACATATCCAATATTTAATATGTACAATTACATATCCAATATTTAATATGTACAATTACATATCCAATATTTAATATGTACAATTACATATCCAATATTTAATATGTACAATTACATATCCAATATTTAATATGTACAATTACATATCCAATATTTAATATGTACAATTACATATCCAATATTTAATATGTACAATTACATATCCAATATTTAATATGTACAATTACATATCCAATATTTAATATGTACAATTACATATCCAATATTTAATATGTACAATTACATATCCAATATTTAATATGTACAATTACATATCCAATATTTAATATGTACAATTACATATCCAATATTTAATATGTACAATTACATATCCAATATTTAATATGTACAATTATATATCCAATATTTAATATGTACAATTATATATCCAATATTTAATATGTACAATTATATATCCAATATTTAATATGTACAATTATATATCCAATATTTAATTACCCCAGAAAATTACAAAAATTTTGCTAAGATGAAGAGCAATTAACCTGTCTTCTTAAAATAGTTTTAAGCATTAGACCAAGAGATCTAAAGTCACCAAAAGTGGAATATTCCATTGGTGCATTTTAGACAATAAGAGAAAAATAAAATAGGTATCATAGAAAACGAGTCTTCTATATATCTAAGAGTTGCTCATACTATTAGTTGAGCTCTTTTTGTTGTTGCATTTCAGCCAATTTAGGTCTAAGGAGCAGTATTCACTGATACTGTAAAACAAAAAATATTTTAATAATCTCTCTCTTTGCATACACACTGTACAGTTAAGGAAGATTGGAGAATGGATCAGCTGACATATTGTGGTCATTGTCATTGGCACCGGCTCACATCTGAGTATCAGGATTGTCATCTTACCTCCTCATTCCCTTTCTCTCCTCTGGTTGCAGTGTAGGAGATGGCTGTGAAGGCCCTGCTTACTCCTGAAGAGTCATGAGCGAGAGTCACAGGAGTGGGAGTGGTCGACATGGCTGGTTGAGTGGGTCCTTCCGACAGCACATCGCAGATCCTCTTCATGTTGGTTGGACTTGAAAGTCTTGGTCCCTTTTGGATGGCTCTACACCAGGAAGGCTAATTTGCAGCAATGGTTCCTCAGGTTTCAGTCAATGTTGGTCTGTGTTAGGGATGTTTTCAACTGATCCTTGAACCATCCTTTTGGGACCTTGTGTAGTCTCTTGCCATTGTAGTTCTCAAAACAGGATGATACGTAGGAGTAGAGTGGGACATATTCTAGACAAGTGACCCACCCAGCGGAGGCAAGATAGTGGTAACAACAGAAACAAGACAAAAAAAAAAAAATTAGATCAATAGTCTGAATGACACTTGGAATGATAGTGACTAAGCTCAAAAATACAGAATATATCTTTTGTAATCATTTGTAGATGACTTTATGGAATCCTGATGAATCTTCAGTAATTAATTGATTTGATAGATTTTATATCATCTCACATTGGCACTTATTGATCTTTGTAAGAAAAGATAATTTTGAATAGAAATTTGGTAATCTAAACATCTGCAGGCCAAGGGATCTATCAGGTAAACTAACTGAAATCAAAATTAATTTGATTGTAACTTATTTCCCAAGCTGGAACACTTTCAAGATTTTAGTTTTGGGGAAATCAAATTCCAGGAAGCCCTGAGCTTCTCCAGTGTTGCCAGTATTGAGGGTATGGCATAAATGCTTTTACATTTACTCCCTTTATTAATTGCTATTTGGCAAGGTTGGCCTTCCACTTCTTAAACTGTCATTTTTATTCAAGCTAATCTCTTATCATTCTTTGTAGATAATTACAGACAGGAAGAAAAGACAATTAGAATTAATGAAATAGAACTTCTTGCAGGCATTACTATATAGATGGATAGATGGAATAACTTGAAACAGAAAGGATTCTGAAGTGCAAGAGAATGCAACATGGTTTCCATTGGATGAAGGACCTAGGAGGAAACAGTCCTGAAAATTTACTTTTCTTACAGAATACATCGCATCTGTATCTTATGCAGGTTGCTGCTTCTTCAATCCCCAGCATTATTCAAAAAATAATGTTCTAGACTTTATATACATATCCATGCATATTGATGTTTTTGTATATCTACGTATACCCTTTGTATTAGAAGCCACTGTTTGATTTGGCATGCTTTAGATTACTCAGCCACAGAAAGCATCAGAGTTTGGCAAGGTTCTATTTACCCTTTTAAGAAGGGTGTTTACATTCCTTAAAAGGGTAAATTGAACCATGCTCTGATGCTCTTTGTGGCTGAGTGGTCTAAAGCACACCAAATCAAATGGTAATTTCTAATACAAGAGAGGGTGCAGGTTTGAACCCCTGCCAGAGATAACATTTTCTTTGTTTTCTTCAGTGAGCAGACTGATAGATGAAATAAACACTGTTTTAAAAAAAGAGGGACATCTATATAAAAAAAAAAAAAATTTTAAGTAATAAAAATATTGGATTAAAAATAGATCCATTAATTCTTTAGAAATTGTTTTATGATTTGGTTACGAAACTGTGCCAATATGGGCTCTCAAGAAAATCTGAATGAGGGCGGGTGCATTCCTTAAAAAGGGTAAATAGAAAATTGCTGAGCTATAACGCTCTCTGTAGCTGAGTAGTATAAAGCATAATGGATCAAACAGTGGTTTCTCCTACAAAGAGGGATGCCAGTTTGAACCTTGCCAGAAATCTAATTTTCTTTAAGTTTTCTCAAGTACATAGGCCAATAGACACAGTTTAAAATTAAAAAAAAAACTAAAAAATAGAGTGTCTACTTCAAACACAAATATCCACTAAAAATAACATTTGAAGTAATGTGTGAGTGAGAGAGAGAGAGATTGTTCAAAGACCAACAAAAGCTCTTTATGAATTTTTAATTTATTTCTCCATTATTTCTGGTCATTTTCCTGCTTTTAAGTATATATTTGGATATAAAATGTCCGATATCTATGTATGTTTGGCATTTATGTCATTATCAAAGAGGTTTTGAATTTTGTGCTTTGTTGGTTGATCATTTCCAAATATGCCATCTTCATGTGACAGTGTTATCATGACATACATACATACATACATACATATATATATACACACACACACACACACACACAAATAGCATGGCACTCTCTAAACATTTTTGGCAGTTAAAAAATGGTAGTAATACACTCATAATAATGTGGGCTATAATAGCTAAAACCAAATCTTACAATAGGAAAGGTGATAGATATAAAGTATGCCTCATAGAAAAATTAGCTATCTTAAAGCACTTAAATAACACTAACTTATTAAATAAGAAATGAGTTGATGGTTACATGTAGCCATAAAAATAAATACCTGTTGAAATATGTTAATCTAAATTAATTTCTACTGTAGATTATTAAACTTTCCTTTTTTAATTTTATCAAGCATATATTTCTTTCTTTTTTTTTTATATAGTTTTAGGTACATTTATTTTAATACAAAATTTTAAAAATCCCTGTATAATATATGAACTGCATCAACCAGATATTTTTATTAAAACTTAAATTATGTAACAGTCTCTGATAGACAGAAATATATATATTGCTTAATAAATAAATGGAGCCCTACTCAAATACGAATATCCACTAAAAATGTTTATTATAATAATAATAAATATACATTATATATATATATATATACACACACACACACACATATACATACATACATACATACATACATACATACATACTTTATTTTAAGATATTGCATCAAAACATGTGAATAACGCTACATAAATAAAATATAAGTAATATTAGTAAAAGAAGATATGTGCTGATACCACCAGGTTTTGAAAGTGGTACTACTAAGGATTCTTTCAAAACCCGGTGGTATCAGCACTTATCTTCTTTTGCTAATATTACTCATAGAAATAATACTTCACTTTCAAAATATTTTTGGAAGTTGAAAGATGAAATTAAAAATTCTGAAGTTAAATGGAATATTTTAAAACTGGCAAGGACATGTAGATCCTTATATGAACCTTGTTTTCTGTGTTTACAGGAGAAAAACAGAGATTATTTGGTTTTTGAAGAGAGATAATTTATTAAATCAAAGATTTGAATTAACAGTTAATTGTAAACGTATCATACCTTTGACTCTACAACCTTGCTAGGCTGAAATTTGACAATTGCTGCTGCTTATATTTTAGAATAACCTTGTTGCACCATATAAAGCTTATCTTTTGTCAGTAAGATCAATTTCCACATAGTATAATTTGTAAATTATTCTTCTAGTACTGCTGGTAATATTTAGTCTATAGAGGTATATGCATTTGGCTGACATTTTGACATTTTCCAATGATTAGTTTTATTAACACCCTATATAAGACCTTTTAGTTAACAGTCACATTGTATTTTGTATGATGTATATTTTTAATTAATTTTATATGATCTATCTGGCTAAAGTTTTGTTTGATCTATTTACTTATATATTTTGTTTGATCTATATATTTTTAATAATTTTATTAGATCTTTTTTCTTTTCTTTTCATTTATTTCTTAAAGAGCCATATTATTTACCAATTATAAAATTGTGAAATTTTAACTCACAAAGTATGTGGTTTGTCAAGTGCCTTGTTAAATTATGTTCCCTTATACAAATGTCATGTGTCTTATGTTAACATTGTAGCTAGCTTGCATTTGCATTGAATATAACACCTAATTTGTTTATGATTTTAAATCGGTGGGTCATGACCTCTTACTTAGTGTGATTGGTGGATCTGATTATAAACAAAATAAATTCTGTTGCTATCTCCTCTCTCTTCTTTCCTACATTTTTTTACCTTATTCTTCCTTTTCTCTGGAAAAGAAATTGTATCAGGTGTCTTTTTTCATTACTCTTTCTTCTTTTTGTGTATGAAAAGAGGTTATATGTGGTTTTAAATCTTAATAAATTGTCTACTAACCAGTCATTTACTAATGCCTGATGAGATGTGTTAATACACATTGAAACATGATTGCATTTATGTAGTGTTATTCATGTTTTGATGTAATATCCTAAAATAAAGAATATTGCTCTACTATTGTATTGAGCCCTCTTTTAAATTAATGTTACAAATGTCGGAATTTATATTCAATTCATTCTTATTTGATATGAATACACACACACACACAAAACAGTAGAGCAAAATATAATTATTTTCTTTTTAAAAATATGATTTCATCGCAACACAGAAAATTTCCATGTTTCAAAACTGAAACTAAATTTATAAATTTAATTATTAAAATTAAACTTAAAATTCATAGTCTCGTTCCATTGTCAAAGTGATGATAGGGATAAACTTTCAAAGAAATCTACTTAATTTATAAGTGCAGACAATTTTGATATTATTACTTGTTTAAAGTTAAGAAAATTCTATTTTAATTTAGGGATGGCTGGGTTTTAATTTCCCTAGACAACTTATGTATCCAATATATGCTACTTGGAAAAATTTTTAGTCATTTTCATTCACCCGCTTAATTTATATTTTTATACACAAAGACTTTCTAAAAGGGTCATTTAAGTATGTGCAAGACATATTATTAATACTTAAATTTTATTAATGTGCGTGTGTGTGCATACATGTGTCTGTATGTATAGGCAGAACTGACATTGTTAATACTATGGTAATAAAGTTAATCTGTAATAATTTTATTTAAATGGTGCTTATTGATTCATAAATAGATTGTTGGTTGGCTTAAGTTATCAAACCGGTCAATCAAACAAATGTCACGGGAATATTCCTCATTGAAGTTTTAACTTTTGCAATACCATTTTTGTGTTGGTTCTCTCCAACAGCATACAGATTCCAATTTATGATCTCCACAATTTATGAATCAATTATTTTGGTGCGGAATCATGAGAGTGATTAAAACAAAATTGATTTCATTATTTTCACGCTTTTAGAAATAGTCTCAATGCCAAAAGAACAAAGAGACCCAATATTATCAGAAGTGAGGCATCTCAAATTCCACACATACACACTATTTATATTGTTCGAACTGTTGTCCTCATCTTTATTGCCATATTTACAACTTTTCTGTGATTGTATGACCTGGCCTTCTTCAGGTGATATTTCTTGGATTTTCAAACTTAACCCTTTATTTATACCAAATAAAGTATTCAGAGACATTGTGAATATGGCAATAAAGATGAGGAAAACAGTCTGAATACTGTAGATAGTTACAATGCCTCATCTCATTCATATATATATATATATATATATATATATATATATATATATATATATATATATATATATATATATATATATATTTATTTATTTATTTATTTTAGCTGTGCCTTGTTGCATGTCACACATTTCTTTTGTAAGAAAATGATGATTGATTTTAAATCATTGTTATAATTTGTGTAGAAAAATGATGCATTTCAATATTACTCAATGATTTTTCCCCATGCGGCCGCCATCTTCTAGCCTTTTCCTTCTATATTTTGGATAGGAGACATTCCCTTGTTCAAATTTAAATTTAATTTAAATAAGGGGGGGGGGGATTCAGTGTAGAGTAGGTGCAGAAACTGCTTGATCTGACCCCTTTGATATGGATTTGATGCAATAATTGATTGAATTGATGAGCAGATTTCAACATTTATATGACAGTTGAATTCTCACAACAAATATGTATTGTAAGGCACTACCCACTGATTGGTGATTTCTTGCTCAATTTGATGTCCATATTGTTTCATTTTGATCTTGCTGATGTAACCTCCATCTTCTGGCTTTCTCCTATATTTTGGATAGCAGTCATTCCCTTGTTCAAATTTAAATTTAATTTAAATCAAAGAGAAAAAATTTTCAGGGATGGTAGGGTTATGCCCCAAAGTCACCCTCTTTGATAAAAATAAAATATACTTATCCAAGTAACCGGGGTAATTTAGTTTCAGAATATATATTATTATAGGAGGCTATCTCCAAAACTCCAGGAGGAATTTGATAACAGACAGACAAAGGCTACAAAAGTCTGTTTCATACTTATATGCAATTGTCAGACTTGACGATGCAATATTCCCTGAAACACCTTTAAGCCTCATGGCGTACAAATTAATGCATGAGGCACAATGTAAGATTTTTATCAAAGAAAACTTTTCTTTATATACTAAATATTGAGTCTGTCCACATGGAGTAAAATGATCTAATATGTCTATTCTTGAATAATCAATTTCGAAAAGATTTCATACCATTTCTTGTTGGTGTATGGATCAATTATAACAAATTTAGTGTAAGCAATAAGGAAATTTAACACGGAACAGGTTGCATGATAAGTAGTTTTGTCCAATACAGTAAATTGCTATAAAACCAAAACATTAACCTAAAAGCTTGAGTCATATTCTTAAACTGCCTCATCAGATAGATGGTCATCCGTGGCATCAGATTCATTCAGAAATATCTCAACTCTCAGCTGTATACAATGGTTTTCTCAGATCAGTGGTTAAAAATTGTTTTGAATGAATGAAACCCATAGTTCTTTGTGAGGATTTTCCTTGTTTGTATACCTTGTGAACTGATGCTACAAAATCACAAAGAACTGTACCAAATAACAGAAATCACATTACTTGAGGACTTTCAACAACAGCAACATCTAAAATTGATAGCACATTTAACTCAAAGAGAAAATAATTACATCATCAAAATGTTGACATTCCGCACTATTTCAAGCAAAGGAAGAAACTCCATGTCAGTACTGGAAAGAGCAATAACACTAAGTGGACTGGAGAAACTTAATTTCTTGAAAAATTGTTTTAACAGAAAGATTTTATAAATTTCAAATGAAAGTAGCACTGGCTGCTTGGTTAATGAAAGCCAAATGTTTCCTCATAAGGAAACAGCTAATATTATCATTTAGATAAACCAGAGGTTGGATAAGTCTGAAGATCAATGGAGATTCAGAAGCACCAATGCATTTTTTTAAAGTGCTGCATGCTGGAAACAAAGCATTCCGCACGCAGTTAAACAGCTGCTGGAGACAAAAAGGAAAGAAAAAAAGTCTTACTT
This sequence comes from Acanthosepion esculentum, assembly GCA_964036315.1. Taxonomy (NCBI): domain Eukaryota; kingdom Metazoa; phylum Mollusca; class Cephalopoda; order Sepiida; family Sepiidae; genus Acanthosepion; species Acanthosepion esculentum. Next base: position 91,702,394 of record OZ038499.1, on the reverse strand, counting down.
ACCCCATTTCTCAACAGGAAATATTCTAGAGGTTTGCTAGGTTCTAACCATGTGCCTTTTTTTGGATCGTCATCAGCAAGGAAGAGGCCATATTCTGCAGCTATAAGACAAAACAAATGAAACATTTCCATATAAGTACATATCCGCTCAATATAGATATACAGTAGATTTAAAACTTTGGGCTTGTAGAAAAGTAATAATATCTATTTCCACAACAAATGGATAATAAAATAAAAAAAATACAAATATTACACTTCATTAACAATAGATCACATATTAAATTACAAGTAGAATTGCATAGGTTAAAAAGAAAAATGTCTTATGGCATTTTCCTTTGATTATTTTTTATGGTTTATTAACTCTTTGCAGGTTATTTAAAGCCAGAAATTATTTTTAGATTGTAAGAATTTTTGTGGAGACATAATGATTCAGTGACACAAGTCTTACTAATTAACCCATAACTCAGGAGGGAGAAGAGGTGGATTCGTACCTTTGCCAAGGGTATTTGTGAGTAAGTGAATAAAACAAACCTAACTGAAATTGGAACTTGGCACTGTGGTTAACAATTCCAAACCATTATCCATTACACCACCCATACATCCATGCTTACAGCACCTGGTATTCCCAAGTGGTCACCCATCTAGGTACTGATCAGGCCCAACGTTGCCTAACTTCAGTGATTGTACAGAAGCTGTTGTTTCAATATGTGGCCATAAGCCAACATTTGACATCATTAACTATACAAATAATCCTATTTTCTTTGAAGTTGTGTTGCATTCAGAAGGAAGGGAAAAAACTGAATTTTGTTTTAACAGTAACATTATAAAAGGGAAAAATCACTGAATTGATATCTGTGACAGGATAGGCAGGGACACAACCTTGTCACTCGATATACACTGCACCTCACAGATGCTTGGACTCCATTGTGCATCACTCAAGATAAAGATACTGTTTTTTTTTGGGGGGGGGGTAGTCAGAAAAAAAAGAGATGAAGTTTCCTCAGGTTTTCCTCTAAGAAGGAATAAATGAGAAAAAAACTAATTAGTTTTGATAAATAAATCCATTGAAAGAATTCATTGTCTGAATCCAGGTTTAACTAACAGCTAACCAGATAAATTGTGTATCGACTAAAAATACACCACTACTTCAGTGAGCTGTGAAAAATTATGACAGATGGCTAGCCTTATACAAAACTAGCCAGAGAAAAGCCTATAATTCAAATATTTACATAAATTACTAACAAGCAAAACACTCCTAATCATAGGAGGTCAACTAGCAAATTAGTCCAGCTGATCTAAATCAGCTGAGGGAACATTTTGTCATGCCGCAAAAAAACATTATGAATAAAAGTTGGTTTTTACTGGTCAAGTAATGAACTGGAAGCCACAAGAAGGAATCTAACGTGAGCAATGTGGATGACAGGACAAAGGGATAGAATGCGGTTATATTCACAGCATGTTTACAGACAAAACTAGAGTTCTGATAGAAGGTGGTTGAGAGACAAGCACCAGTCAGGCTGATGTGTGATCAGCAGAGTGCAGAGAGTTCAATGGCCGTCTTATAGAGCATCAGGGAAAAACAGAAACAGAAACAGGAGCAGGAGCAGAATGGTTTTCAACAAGCAAGCAAAGAGAGATTGAATTTTAAGACACACACACAAAGGGAGTATCAGTAGAGAAAAAAGTGGGAATTAGTGCCGAATTCGAGTAATGAAAAATCTCTGCACTTGCCAAAGCAAAAAGAGGTAAACCTCCGCAGGATGCAACAGGGCAAAAAAGGGCAAAACAATTTAACAGCTGGCCCAAGAAGTTTACAGTAATTGCTACAAAAGCCACCAGAAGAAATGTGTGGAGAATGTACATCAGCACAGACACAAAAGGGGGCCGATACAGGCCTCTCTGCAACTGGTCAAGATCTGTGTCTTTCTAAGATGCCTCATGCCAATAGAAGCAGGGGTAAAACCAGCAGACAGCAGGACATAGTGTCTTATGAAGTTGGTCTCGTGGGCATTTTCCTAAAATTTCTGTGGCAGTGTTATTTTTGTTACCTCCTGTTTCTTTCCCCTCTCTACCTATTACTCCCATAGTGGTTGAGAGAGCAATTAGTTAGACGTTTCCCCCATCTCAACATACTCTTGCCATACAACTAAAATCATTAATAGTGATGTAATTCTTTAGACCAATGACCATAGTCCCATGGATTAAAAGTCCCTTGTCAAGTTGTGGGAAGGGATAGATATAATCCTAAGAAGTTTATAACCAACAATGATAAGTAAAATGTCACTATACAAATAAATGAATCAATCAGTCAATCTGATAATAGTAAAAGCTTTATACTTTCAAACTGTAAGATTATAGCCCAGTACTAAAGTTTAAATATTACAGGTGTGTAAATTTGATATTTGTTTTAGTATTGTATACAAGTCCAAATAAGAAATATAGTTTCATATTCAAAGAAAAGCAAGTATATTTATGCCTGTCAAATGTTAACATCTTCTAGATTGCTTTCTATTTTTAACTAGATCTTAAGAAAGTCACTTGATACTTGTTATTTTTCAAATGTTCTTAACTTGGAGAATATCAATACAGTAAATTGATAAATGATGTCCAAGTTCTATAGAAATTGAAAAAAGGTCAATAGCAAATTTAATAGCGATAAATGATAATAATTAAGTCACTGCAGACAAATAACTTGAAAGATTCTGTATTATTGTAACATTGAAAAGTGTGAAAAGAGAAACAGATTTATAGAGGCATATTAACAACAACAAAAATACTTGTGAATTTAATGCCAGTTTATAACAAGCAAGCAAAAAAGAATGTATAGAAATGTGTTTTCCATCTGCTGCTATACAAGTCTCTTTCTTTATATATAGTCTCTAAAAACATCTTTGATATTAAAATTTAATATGGAGAGTATAATAATTTCATACTCCTTTCAAGTAACAAACAGAAGACAAAAAAACACAATTGTCCAAAATAATTAACTGACAAATATGAATATTTTATTTTATCTTTTAGAATCCTGAAACAATTTAAGAAATGAAATTGCCTTCAGATTGGTAAAGGTTAAACTTTTTAAAAAGTTGAAGGAAAAAAATTTTTTAAATTTCAATATTGCCATCAAAATTATAAAAACAATGTTTTCAAAAAGTTTTTTAAAAAAAATTCTTTATTCTAAATTCAGATTGGATTTCCGGACTTAATCTTTATTTTCACATTTTGCATTAGACACCCTTTTTCTGCTGTTTTGCAATTTTGTGTGGGTTTCATAAAAACCAAGTTATGAGTCACACTTAATACAGATGAAAGAAAACTCTTAGCTCTCTCTCTCTCTCTTTCCAAGTCAATTACCGCCAAGGATGCCGATTTAGAAAAAGGGCCCTCCTTTACTGAATATTGCAATTTTCTACAAGCTGCACATATTCTTAAATAATTACAGCACCAAAAAACCCGATTTGGTAATAAGTGATACTGAAGGGAAATGATGAGGCTGACATGCTTTGATAGGAAAGGGATGTAAGTAGCCAAGTGCACAGGTTGACCTAAATAGCTTTCTTATTAAGAATGAAAAATTAAAATGATAATTAAAATAATAAATGTTGTATTAAGTAAAGCATTTAATCAAATACTGGCAGTGGTATTTCCTAATATGTTAACTTTGTAATTAACAATGGGATTAATTAATCTTCCTTCTGGAGAACCTAATAATAGACAGCAGGAAACATTGCTTGTTTTTTTTAAAATTATGTTAGCAACAACAAAGTTTGAAGAAAATGTAAACAAAAAGTAAACTTATGCTTAACATCAGAAAGAGAGGGTTGAAATTTCTAGGACACATAATGAGGGAAGAGAGCTTGGAAAATTTGATACTCACTTTTTTTCTTTAAATCGATTCATCCCAAAGGCAATAATGCCACTAAGACATAAGGGGCTACTGGGAGTGAAAGAGAATGAGAAGACTTTAGAAGGAACCAGAAATCCAATCCTAAATAGAAAACAAGGGATAAACCTCCTCTCTTGTTCAAAAGACATATTGAAGGCAAGACGGACAGAGGAAAACAATATATAGCCCACCTAGCAAACATGAGGAAATGGATTGCAGAACAAAATTTAGGAGAGACTAGAAAGACCCATGAAAATATGACAACTTTCTTATTTGAATTTTCTAATGAATCTTGATTAGATATCTACACTAATTTGCAATACCTAAGGGTTAAAATGAATTTTTATAAATGAAGTTTTCATTTTAGCTTTATTTGAAAGCTAAGGAATTAAATTTACTATTTTGAGTAAGCAAAATACTCTCGTGTATTTCAAACAGAAATTATATTGATTGGAATCCTTTTTTCTCTTTTTTTTTTTTTTTTAACTAAAATAGCTGATTAGTGCCTGTTTTTTAGTAGTCTTTAATTGCAAAGTAATACTCTGTATTAAAAAAATCTTCCAAAAATAAAATAAGTTTAAAATAACAGAAATGCCTTTTTAAAACAAACAGCAGTTGTTTTTAACTGACATCACCATATTTTAGGTAAATGATGAAATTTGTGACAAAATTATTTTATAATTCTTGGTGTAAAATGATTTGTAGTAAGCTTTTTAATTTTTGATTAATAAATATAGTTCTCACTTAATATCACCTAACAAGATTAAACTAATGTAAAATTTTAAAAAATTATTATAATAAATTATTATAATTAAAATTATTAAAAAAAAAAAAAAAATAACAATTCTTGTAAAAATTCATTATTCATCGGGGGAAAAAAATTTTCTTAAGACAATGTGTCCTTAATAAATTTTATTTCTAAAAGCAATTAAAAGCTTTTCTAATTAAATAATATCAGTTTTATGGCATTTTTTTATTTTACAATCCAGAACAGATTTTCAGGAAATGAGTAGCAGCATGAAAATAAAAAAAATAAAAAAAATTAAGGATTTACATTTTATTAAATTTGGGGCCTTTTTTCATCATGCGATGCTGTTATTTCAATGAAAAAGTTGAGGTACCTAATCTTAATTTTTAAGTTAATGATTGAATGAGCTCATGGCGAGTTCTTTGACAATAAAATATCCATAGAAATTACTCTATTTTATCATTAAATATTTTTGCTTAACATCTTCAATAAAATATTGCAATAGCAATCATAAATATGAATGCTGGTCGTTATTTTAAGAAGTGGGTACAAATGAAAAGATTTGCAATTGACAACTTTTTCCATTTCACTGAAACAGCCATTGAATGCTTCTATCTAACTTTTTCATTTTCTCACTGAAACCAAGTAGTTTTTTCCGCTTTTTCCACACAATCAAACCAAAGTAGTCCATTATTTATTAGGTATTGGCAGGATGTAACGGGTGTGTTAAGTAACAAAAGGAGGAACAAACACAATTATTATAGGATAATAAAAAAAAAAAAAAAAACAATTTATTAAAAGCTAGAAACAGGAGATTGTGGAGAGCCATGATCAGCAACATCCTGAAGAAACACGGCACATAGAAGAATCCAGCATAAGGCAAAAGTCAATGAATAACTGAGTACTAAGTAATATTTAGATCAAGCAATACAAAATAAGGCTAAGAATATTGTGGTTGAACTTTCTTTTCTTTTTTTATTAATATGAAAAAGAACCACTAAACTCTTGAGACAACCGAGACTCAGAAGTAATGAAGTTAATGTAATTAATACCTTGTTACAAAATTGCTATTGGAGCGAGGAAGCACTTAGAATTCTTTTATAGGATTAGCCCCACACTCATAGAGAGGTGGAAACAAGTATAAATATAAAACAGTGCAATTGTACTCTCCAATCAAGCTTTCATTAACTCTCCTTTTGTATCCTGGCTTGAGTCATGAATAGTGGCAAAACATGGTCGACCTTTAGTCACAACAGACAATGACTCAGTCCCTAGTCCAAAATTACAGTCAAGAGTGATAAAAATTCTGAACTCCCATCAATGGTTATTAGGTCTTATTAACATTAAGTTCTTAAACCGTGGCAAATCAGTGCTTTGAATCGTATCAAGAAAATTGTTTCAAAACAATTATTAAAAAAAAAAAAAACAAAAAAAACATTTATTCGAATTATAAATTGTTAGAATGAAAATTAATTGAAAGGACAATTATACTAAATGATAATTATTTGAAATACCTATGTTTGAAATGCGTATGTGGTCTTGCTTTGAGAGAGTCAATGCCGATTTACCTGGAACTAATAATACTGTTGAAGGATGGCATAGGGATTTTTAAAAGAGAACAGGACATGCAAGAAATTCATATTGCAAAAGTAAAAGCAGATTGCCAAAATATCAAGAGCACCAAGAAATACCACAATGTAAATGGAAAACTTAAAAAAAAAAAATTAGTGGCATCCTTTAACAAGTACTCTTCAGTAGTTAATTATTTGCAGGCAGTATCATATAACTTAAGGTTATAAGGATTTTTTTCTTACAAAATTTGTTTTATTAAAGATATTTGTATTTTGAATAATTATCATTTGTGTATTTCCTATTTTAATTTATACATTTTTATTGAAATAAAGAATTTTGCATTTTGACTAATTATCATTTAGTATAACTGTTCTTTCAATTAATTTTCATTCAAACAATTTACAATTTGAATAAATTGTTTTTGAACAATGTTTATATAATCCTTTGAATTCAGTTAAAGTGAAAGATTTTAGTTTGTATTTTAATAGCAGTGGTTTCAAAATAAATGTCCTTTTTTGCAGTAAGAGAGTTTGGTTAAAAAACATTTTTTTTTTTTTTGCGTCAGTGATCACTGTAATATTTATGATTAGTACTTTAGTGCCTTTTTTTTTTTTTTCAGATTAAAACAAATTGATTTGAAAATTCTTGCAAAAAATAATTGTCAGATTTTAATGAAACTTTCAAGACTTACTCACAAATGAATGAAATTATTTTTGAAACTTAGAGAAATTAAATTTTCATCCCAAAATTGTTTTTGTTAGTTAAGAGCAGGACTTTTTTGTTTTTTGTTTTATTTACACTTTTTGAAACTATTAAACATTTCCTGGAAATCTGCTCTGAATGGTAAAATAAAAAATGCAATAAAACTATGACATTATTTAATTAGAAAAGCTTTTAATTGTTTTTATGAATAAGATTTATTAAGGACACTATTAAGATTTACTAAGGACTCTTAAAAAAATTTTCTTTTGATGAATAAAGAATTTTTACAACAATTGTTTTCATTTATTTTTAATTATAATCTTTTACAATTCTGTGTTACTTTCATCTGGTTAGGTGATATTGTTATTAAGTGAAAACTATTTTTACTAATCAAAAATTGAAAAGCTTAATATAAATTATTTTGCACAAGATTTTTTTTTAAATAATTAAAAAAAAATTTTTATATATGTAACATGCCCATTTTTGAAAGTATGGTCAACCATACATGACATTATCAGATAATTTAAAGTCAACATTCCTAAAATTAGAGTACAGAGAACATTTCCCAACATTTTTAAGATTACCGAGTACTTAAAAATTATATATATATATATATATATATATATATATATATATATATATATATATATATATATATAAAAAGAAAAAAAGAGGTACTCACATCATTTTCTTAAACTGTTTTACAGAGAAATTCTCCTTAGAACAACAATCATTATGTCAAGGCTTGTCAACACCTTGTTAATTAAAACATGGTGATGTTGGGTTTAAAAAAAAACAAAAAAAAAAAACAGCTACAGTTTTGTTTTAAAAACACATTTCTGCTTATTTAAAGTAAATAATTTTTTTTTTTTTTTCTCAGATCATATTAATTATATTTCAAATCAGCTAATATTCCTGAAATAAAGTTTCAGGCAAGTACATTTAATTTTTGGAAGATGTTTTTAATACATAATAATAATAATTGCAATGAAAAACAACTAAAAAAGGGGCGCTAATCAGATATTTTAGAAAAACATTCAAAAAATGGATTCCAATTAATACAATTTGTTTGAAATACAGCAGAGTATTTTGCTTGCTGGAAATAGTAAATTTAATCATTTAGCTTTCAATTAAAGCTAAAATAAAAGTTTCAAGAAAGCGTCTTCATTTATAAAAATTCATTTTAAACCAAGGTATTGAAAATTAGTGGAGGTACCTATAATTGTTACTTCTTATTTGAAGTAATCAGTTTATTATACTTTTTACAGTGAATAGCCAGTTTTTGTAAATATATTAGTATGTCACATTATCAAGCTTGCACAGTTTGAAATAGTTGAAGCAACATTCAACATTTTGTAGTTTTACATTATCTCCCCTTTTTGCCAGAGAGAAATGAAAAAATATCTGAATATTAAACTGTCTCTGGAAAAAATTACATATATTGGACTGAATAAACAATGATAAAACTGTTTTATGTCTTATTCAACAGTATGAATCTTAACTGCATACCCAGAATAAAAAGCTTGTTTTGTGTCTTTCTTTTCAGTTCCCAAGATACTAAAAATGTAAGAATGATTTTAAAGAGAAGTGGACAGTTTATTTTCATAACAAGGCTTTCGTTTTGAGAAATAGAAAGAGGAACCCATGTCAACAAAAAAAAAGAAGAAGCAATCACAATGTGAACATGAAAACACTCCCATCAGGAACCAAAGGAGCAAATACAACTGGATCAAGTCAGATAAGAAAAATATAGCTAAAATTTCCCCACATAAGTAATCAATTTTTTTATTTTATTTTTTTTTTTTACAATGATAAAATAGGACAGTTTACAAGTGAAATAACACAGGAGACATTGGAATGGAATGGATGAAATGTAACATTCATCTTCCTAGTGACTTCAATTGTATGTGCCTGATGAACATTTTTTATATAGCAAAAACCAGGTCTTTCAACAGTAATGGGAAGTAATTAAAAAATTCTCAAAATTCTATGTGACTAAAATACTTGAAATAATAAAATTAAAATTTAAGATACAATAACAGCTATTTTAATAACTGGCAATATACAACAAGTAACTTCAAGCACCACCAACAGTAAAGCAGATATTGTTTGATGAAGGTGGGAGAAAAGAGAGAAAAAAAAAAAAAAAAAAAAAAAAAAACCTTCCTTTTTCATCTACCAAGCTAAATAAAAAATAAAAATTCCTTTTTATTTTTCATTATAGCTGCAAACATCCTATATTTATATATATATATGTATATATATATATATATATATGTATATATATATATATGTATATATATATATATGTATATATATATATATGTATATATATATATATATATATATGTATATATATATATATGTATATATATATATATATATATATGTATATATATATATATGTATATATATATATATATATATGTATATATATATATATGTATATATATATATATATATGTATGTATATATATATATATGTATGTATATATATATATATGTATGTATATATATATATATATATATATATATATATATGTGTATATATATATATATGTATATATATATGTATATATATATGTATATATATATATATATATATGTGTGTGTATATATATATATATGTGTGTGTATATATATATATGTGTGTGTATATATATATATGTGTGTGTATATACACACACACACACACACACACACACAGGGTGCAATGGGTAAATTGTCACCATTTTATATTTTTAATTTTATGCATGTGTGTTGTTTTTGATTTTGTTGACTGCACAGTATAATAGGGTCAGCTGGGCATCATCTGTGAGAAAAAGAGCACCGTGATGCAATTCACTCTGCCAGAAATTTGGGAACGGCTTGCTGTACAGCTTGGTATTCATGCTGGAAGCTCCAATACAAACATTTCAGAGTGTTTGGGTGTCAAACCACGGTCAGTGTAAGGCATTCCGAAAGAGTTGGAGGATACATCCAGTCAACATCATGGCATTTGGAGTGATCACTAGTGATGGTGACATCTTCCCACAGAGCCTCAGACGCCATACTGAGGCCTACAACAAGTGCCTTGAGGAGGTGATACTGGCCTTGGTCAAGAGAGTAGCTGCTGGAAGACCCTATGTCTGGCAACAGGACTCTGCACCATGCCACACAAGCAGGAGAACCAATTCATGGTTGTCAGACAATTTCTGCAAACACATCAGCATTTACAACTGGCCATCTATTCTGAGACTACAAACCCCTTGATTATTATGTGTGGGGCACAGATGAGCAAGAGACAAACAAAACTCTTTGTAACACCCAAGATGAACTGAAGACAAGGATTATGGCAGCATTCACCAACTTAAACAAGGAGACCATCTAAAAGAGTTTCAGGAGATTCTAAAATTGTTTGGAGGTTGCAGTTGAAGCCAATGGCAATTTTATTGAATAAATTTACTCTTTAGTATTTCAAGATATTCTTGTGTAATTTTGATATATATATCTGTTTAAAAAAAAAAAAAGGTTGTCAGTGTTATTTGCATTTCGGGTAATTTAGATTACAATTTATCCATCGCACCCTGTGTGTGTGTGTGTGTGCTTATTCTTCCTCCCTTTCCCGAAGTCATCAGCATTTGAACTTTAGTATTATTGGCTGAAATTATCTACCCACTGCCAAAATCATTGGTCCCACTGACGGAAAACTAAATGAGCCTATGGTTCAAGTTACTTATATTAAGGTCACAAATTTGTGTCCTCCACCTTTTTATTTTCTTTGTGCTTCTCAGACAAACTAGCAACAAAGTGATTGTGCCAGAAACATGCACAGAAACTGCTTAAAATTCATATTCGGTTAAAATAGCTCTAAACGGAATCTTATTTCACAAATCACAATGTATTAAGTTTATATATATTATAAATATACATATATGCATAGGCATTTATTATTAAAACCTAGATGCTGAGCAACACTTTCAAGACTAAAACTCCAAATTCTTGTAATTAATCAACCCAGTTGGGAAAACACATTTTTTGACAATTTATTATGCACATCCTTATTTTATCTACATAAGTAATGTGAAAGTTCTCAGAATGATGTATCTGTAGAAAAGACAAAATGATTAAAATAGACAATAGGAAAAACAACAAATTCGTCTTTGATGAAGCATTTTGTCAATCTGACTTTATCAAGACAAGTGATGATGATATTTTGTTTTGTACATGGTAACTAATACAAATAGCGAAAGTTAGTTATTAGAAATTCAAAAGTTTTATAAAACACTTGTGAATATTCATCAGGTTAAATTATGTCACTTAGCATCCTCTCTCTCTCTCTATATATATATATATATATATATATATATATATATATATATATATAAAAGAGAGATATAGAGATATGATTGTGTGTGTTTATCAGTGAGTTAATCTTAAGGAAAATGAAAACAAAAAGGAAACATACTCAAAATCAGAAAAAATATTTCTTGAATGTATAAAGAAAGAGCGCTTGGAGAATTTGACACTCACAGGGCATATCAAAAGCAAAAGAGACAGAGGGAAGCAGCAGGACATCTACATGATAAGCTTGTGTGAATGGATGGCAGAATGGGAGTGGAAGGGATGGTAAGATGACAAATTTTACTAAGAGCTAAAAAGAATAGGAAATTGTGGAGAGCCATGATCACTCACATTGTGAAGGGACACAGCACAATAAAGAATCTCCCACTGTTGTAGGTTATAAAAAAAAATAAAAATAAAAAAGGTTTTGGAGATCATCCATGAGGTTTGTTGGGTTATTATTTAATGAGGTTGGATACACTTTTAACAAATTAAGCAATAGAAAAAAATGGTTAGTGGGGGCTTAAAAATAAACTTGTTAAAAATGTTAACTGCAAATTCTTGGCCTCTTATTAACTGCAATCAAAATTATTTTTCGTTCAAATGAGGCAGGACTTTCAACTTTTATTTTATGACTGCTGACAAATAGCAATAGGGTGGGTGAAACAATATAGTTCTCATGAAACATTTTTGTTACAAGTCTACGTGAAAAAATAACATTTTTCGAGTTAATAAAGAAGACAGTTTTTGTACTCCTCCCACAAAAAAATACAGTATAATTCTTATGAAACTTAAGTGTATTTATATATATATTTGCATATAGTTTTAATTTCATATCTTCTTAGCACATCAATTGCAATATGAAAGGAATGTTAGAATAAGATTGTCAAGTTCCTGTTAATACTTTATTCATTTACAGGCAATAAGAAAAAAATATATTGAGAAAAAAATATGGGATGTTGAAACTGAGAGCTCCAGTCGTGGTGTTAGTTACATGAGAAAGGTTAGAATTGTCAAAGTTCTGTAAAGGTTAAATCTGAACATTTATAATCTGGGGCTGAATGTTGAGTGGAAGTTAGAACTTGGTTTTCATTGGTTTTCAAATATCATAAAAAAAATACTTTGGCTTGGCATTTGAGAGATTTTTTGAAGTAAGAGGATCCATTCTAAATTTTCTCATTACAAAAATTATATGAGTAACAAAGAACTTATAATTATTACAGTAGCTCTTTGTAATTAGATGTATAGAAAATATGCCACGTGTACTTTCTTTAATTTTTTATTGTACTAGGATTATCTCTCTTGCACCGGTGGCAGTGTTTTATGACAATGGCAGACTGAATATGCTTAAGAAACACTGGGGTGAAAGTTACAGTGAAAAAGCAAAGTACAAAAGTAAAAACTGGAAAAAATACATTTATGGCTCACTTGGCAAAATAATAACAAACAAATCAATGTATCGTATTTTTGATGGCGTGGGAAAACTAGTTTTTTTGGAAGAATGCAGGACTGCTTATCTAACATCTAACCTCCTATATAGCAGGGAATGCACAATTGTCACAACTGAAAGACTTGAAGTAACTAAGCAATGAATGTTGAGAATACCATAGAGCATGAGACAAGTGAGGATGTTGAGAATATCATAGACATAGGATAAGACAAATGAGGAAGTTTTTTTAAGTAACTACAAAGAAACTTAATAAAGAATCAGAATGAAACAACTGAAATTCTTGTATACATAAGGAGGAAAAAATGGTTTGGAGAATTTAACATTCACAGGGTACATTGAAGTCAAGAAAAGTAGAGAAAATCATTGAATAACCAACTTGATAAATTTGTACAATTGGATGAAGAAACTGAGAGAGATGAAAGTGCCACACTCAAATCCTGAAGGGGTATGGCATAGACAAAAAGACAATAATCACTAGTTTTTCTACTGTTTTGCCAAGTATCTATCTAAACAATATAAGAACTAACCTACCAAAATGGTCTGAATTTGACATTTGTGAAACATGAAATCATTTGATTGCACTTGTGTTCAAACTGATATTGTTTACCTTCAAAATCAGATGAAATGAAATTATTCCAAATCCAAATCCAAGCCTTCTCATTCCTGTTGGAGGAACCTCTCCCTAATTAACCATGTCTTCTGGGTTTGAAGTGATACTCACAATCCTTGGCCAATTGCAAGGTGGTGAGGCAGTTTAACCCATAGTTGGAAATTTTGTATTCAGAGATGTCCTCCTCCTAGACCAGTTGCCACCCAAGAAACACAGTCTATGCTGCTATTTACCCATAGTTTGGAGGGGGAGGTGAAGAGATGGCTTCCTACTTTTTCACGGATATTTGCATATAAGTGAATGTAACAAACCCGATTGGAATTTGAACTTGGCTCCAATTACTCAATCTGAGCCACTATCCATTACTCCACAGTGCCTCAATTAAATTATTATTTGGCCAAAATTAACACAACTTAAATCTTAAATTGCATATAATTAAAAACTTGTTTCAATTTACTTCCATAAAATGAAGTCTCTATTTGGCCACTATTTGTATACATTTTAATTTCTTAAGGAACCAACTGTGGATCTGGTAAAAGTGGTTTATCCATTTTGATATGAAATGCTTGTGGACACACAGACACACACAGAAACTTTTCAAATGTGAGAAACAAGTAAAATTTTCACACTTGAAGTTTTCCAGGATTATGTTAAGCCAGTAATCAAAATATTGGCATGGTTTAATTATCACTTTTTAAAGCAATAAACATTTTCGAGGAGTGAAGGTAGTTAAAATAATGGAAATATCAAAGGAAAAACCATCCTCTTTAACATTCCATTTTTGTTTTTGTTTTTTCTTTGAGGGCACGAAGGTTTAAAATAAAATAAAATAAAAAAATGGCTGGCCACTCGTATCTGAGGATGCCTATCTAGTAGGGCAGCTACGCAATCCCTGTTGTAGACGCCTGTTCAACACCCACAGAGCCCAACTGTGGTTTATACTACAACTATGCTGAGCGGACCTTAGTTACAGTTTCTGGGAGAGTGCACATTATCTAGCATTACCAACAGACTGAACAAGGGGTTCCATCTACCCAATTTCACTCATATGGCCTGGGTCAACCCATGGTATGGTTTTAAAGCATTTGCTACATCCCCCCCAACCTTCCTGACAAATCAGCCCTGCCGAGATACAAACCCGGGTCTCATGGCCAGAAATTGAACATTCTAACCACTCGGCCATGTGCTCACAAAGGTTAAATATTGCCAAAATATATATATTTCCTTTTGTGTTCATTTCAAGATATTTTTTCAAATTATTTTTGCTCACAGCTTATTTTTTATTAAATAGAAACTAATTTTGAATTAAATCTACATTAGGTGTTTTGGGAGAGAATTCCTGTGATAATAGCCTAATACTTAAATCCATAATTTTTATCCACTTAAAAAAACAGGATGGCTTACATTTATTTCTGAAGATAAGATGTAATAGCTATTAGTTTGCAATTGGCAAGATAAAGGTTTAGAAACATATTTTTCAGGAGTGCAAGAGGATTCAAATATAATTTACAGTTAAGCTAAGCCCTGTATAAAAAAAAAGAAAGAAAAGAAGTCTTCCAGTGATAAACAGCACAACAGATCATCAGAATCTCTGTGCAAAGTATTTGCCTGTCTTGATATTCCAAGAGCGAAATGTTGCATGGTTGTATAGAAAATTTGCAAGTTTGCTGTGTGAAACACTTGAGAGGCATGTGTGTATGGGTTGGAGAAGGAGGGTCATGAAATTTACTCAGAAAGAACGAGGCATTTAAGGGGGGAAAAAAAATGAACTAAAGTGAAAAATAAGATGTTGATAAAAAGTAGAAATCCCTACCAAGTTGACATCATTTTAATGACATTAAGGCATATAAATATACATGCATACACAAAACTGTACATTTAGCAGGGAAAGGAGAACAGTGACAGAGTGTGAAAAGAGATTCTTAGTAGTGTTATAAATCACATGACTTTAGCATGATCATTTATATTGTGATCAAATTCATTCCGTCAGTGACAGTATTTCACAACAAAATAAGAACAATAACATAAGAATTCATAAGACTAAATATAGAAAAGGATAAGAAGGGAAAAACAGAAAAAAACCATTCAAATCATTACATAGGAAATGATCAATTGATTTGTTTGTTTAACGGCATATCAAGGCCTTATGGATCATTTAATGCCAAAATTTAATTTTCTTTGGAGCTTTAAAATATGTTATTATGCTTTCAAAATTGAATACATGGTCGATGATATTCAGCTTTTGTGCATATATGTGTTTGTGTGGACATAATCATTCTAGGTGGTGATATGTGTGTTTTATGTTACAGTTTTGTTGAAGTTATATTTTGGAATACAGTTTGATTTCTTTAAGAAATTGTCAGATATTATATGGATTAATGTTATGAAATAGTTCTTTCATGTTGGTTGTCTGGCTGGTTTTGTTTAGCAGCATATCAACCTCTATGAGTTATTTAATGCTGGAATCAAAATAACCTGAACACAAATTTATGGCTTCAGCTAAATATATTGTGAATGCAATTGTATACTTTCAACTACAGATAAAATGTATTGCTGGTTATTTTGCTTTAAAAATGTATTGTTGGTCATTTTTTTATATAAAAATGTACTGCTGGTATTTTTACTATAAAAAAAACTTTTGTACTTTCATAGTGTTTTGTTTGGGAGTGGGGAGTCATTATTTGCCATAGGTGCTACCCCCCTGGGTCAGAGAGGACCTAGGAACAACAACAACAATTAAGAGGTGGTTCTATGTTCCTCAACACCTCCAATCTCCCATTCAGAAAGAAGCGTTGCTGCTGGATGTAGTCATGCCCGGGGCTTATAGAAAATGAAGATAAGATCAAGCAATTGGAAGTATTAGTGTGAGACAATGTATCAAATAAAAATAGTCAAGAAACAGTACATGCAAGCATATAAGTTAACAGTGAAATTATTTATATTACCTCTACAGGGCTGTAGTATTATCTCTGTTATTTAAACAGTGTGTGTGTGTTTGATAGAAATATAGTTTTAAGGTATGCTTTATTTATTTCTTTTTAAGCAGTAACAACTAAACTGCATAGCACAAGTAACTCTAAGAGAAAATAATGGCACAATCTAAATGTTAACATTCTACACCACTCCAAATAAAAGGGTAGGAAGGAAACCCCCATCAATATTGGAAAGAGGAATAACAGTTACTGGACCTGAAAAATTGGTTTTCCTAAAAAAAATAGTTTCAAGAGAAAGATTTCAACTGGCAGCAACATTGGCTGCACAGTCAAAGAATGCCAAATGTTTCCTTGCAGGAAGATGGCCAATATCACCATTACCATATTAATGGGCAAAAGTGTTCAATATTAAGACTAGAGCATGTGTAAATATAGGAGTGGACATTGAAGTCCATACCAAGTAGTGACCTCAGTATCCACACACACACACACCTTTTCTTTAATTGGTCTTGAAACCCCCTACTCGCCTCCCAAAAAAGTACAAAAACAATTCTGAAATTGAAATGTTTTGTACAGAGTAAAAACAATATATATATATATATATATATATATATATATATATATATAAACCTAACTACTCTTCTGGGAAGATCTAGCTTTAGATTGTTCATCTTTAGGAAAAGCAGTGCACACTGGTAAGAGAGATTTTGAAAAAAAAATTGTACTGAGCATAAAAAACTCAAGATAGTTTGCACAGAATTTGATATAACACATAATGAATGTTGTCTAAGTGGGCTCAGCCTCAAAAATCAAAGATGCCACATTCTGCAAGAAATTGTTCACTACAGATTATGCAGCATTTCTGCTTGCTGGGAGTGTAAAAAAGAATGTGCCTCAGTTGGTGGACTGTCACATGAAACTTCACCAAAATATTAATGTTAACTTCTATCTGCTGTGTACTTTCAGGACATGGCCGATCACAGCTCTCCACAATTTCCTGTCTCTGTAGCTCTTAATAAAGTTTGTCTCACTTCTCACTAATGGAATACAAAGTGTTTGTTCACCTCAGTGTATTTAGTGTCAATTAGCAGTCAATATACCATACTATTATTCTAATCAGCAAAGTTTAAGTATCATGGGTTCATTACCACTTATACAACTATTACTCTGGTCTTATTAAGCTATATAATGTGGCACCGGGATTTTATATAGTGTGTGTGCGCCTACTAAGTAGTGTGCCCCTTCAGGACGTGGGTAATCATGGCTCCCCACAACTTCCTTTGTCATTTTTATTAAAGGCTTGTCTTTTTGCTATCTCTCTTAATCCTTGTTCTGGCAACAATTTACACAGGCTCATTAGTTTAGGTTATGTGCTGCTTTCCTCTGTCCCACTTGCCTTCAATATGTCCTGTGAGTATCAAATTTTCCAAGCCTTCTTTCCTCATGCTACAAATGAGTGTCCTTTATATTTCTATTCTCTCTAAAAAATTTGTTGCTTACATGTCCAGTCCATGGTATGCTCAGAACTACTGGAAAAGATGCCCAATGCTGCCACATCTGTCCAAGAGAATGTAAGACCCTAGCAGATGGAATTATTCAAAATAGGATTACAGCCGTGTGTGTGTGTGTATATTTTTAGACACAAGTTGTTATTAGGTGTTTATATGCAAGTCTTTAAATATATTTTTGCCAATTAATATATACAGTAATTAGTGAAGGATCACTTTATTACTTAATAATTTTATGTTCAGTAGAATCTTATATCAATGATATTTCATCCATGCTGTCGAAAATGGCACATATACTTTGTTTAGCTCTTAATGTTAGGTTTTCACAAATGAGCAATAAAACATATTCTTTCCAATTATTATAGTTTACTCATTTTCACATCCATTCACAGACATCCTTCCTTTTTTTTCTTTTGCTTTGGGTCTTCACAACAATTAAGCTTTTCTTTGAATTATTAATTTGAACAGCTCATTGTTGCCATAAAGTTAATGCCAGGTGGTCACGTGTGTGTGTGTATATATATATATATATATATATATACATACATACATACATATATATATATACACATACACAAAGAGGGGAAAAAGCTCAATAAAGCAGAGCACAAAAACCAAAGATTTTTCATGTTTATTTCCAACAATAACTGTAAATACATCACACATACACGCACCTGCATTTTTACACACACACACACACACACTTTCTAATAACCTTCAAAGTAAAACTTGTTGGCATTTAGTGCCAAATTTTTTCCAACCCACATAAAAAAGAAAGAAAAAAGTCAGTGTGTGAAGGGTCTTTATCCAACTCGTTTTCTCTTCAATGTCCAACCAGTTAACACAACAAAAGGATGGGGAAGAGGAAAAGGAAGATAGCGATTGGCAAAGGGAGTATCTAATGCATCATAATTTTAACATGACTAACCAGAAAATTATATTGTCATTCCATACTAATTTCTGCTACAACAACAACTACTACTATTACTACCACCACCCTCATCAGATATTTTGTTCTAACCTGACTGACCTAACTTTTCCAACCAAAATTCACCCCTCCTCCCGACATCATCTCAGTTCACACCCATCCAGGCACTTTTGTCACAAGCAAATCATGGTGCCTGGTGGTGGTGGTGGTGGTGTCATATTAAGATTTAATGAAAGCTTTTCTAACTCTTCAATGCTGCCACACAATTGCTTCATAATATGTGAGGGAAGGGATGAAATTCTGCTAGGCAACAAGTAGGGTTTTTTTAATGCCAAAATAATAATACAAAGAATTGCAATTCTTTGTAATACAAAGAAAACTATGAGATTGTTTTGCAATTCTATTTATATAAAAAAAAAAAAAAAAAAAAAAAAATCATAGTTTGATTATGACAAATTTGTAAAACTGTCATTGTTGTTAGCATCATAACATTCCAGCCAGTGTGCCTTCTGGCATCCTTTGAGAATCTTTTGATCCAGGTAACATTCATTCATAAGTGAAGGTTACTTGAAGAAGGTTGGATGAGGACATTAATTCAAATTCAAATAATAACTCATCATTCCAGACAAAGTATAAAACCTTTAACTTTAAAGCCATTATTGACAAATGTTTTAATCACCAAAGAATAAACCTATCACTATCTTAGGACTTGAACTTTATACAGATAATAGTAATATATTAATTCTAACAATGATACCTGACATTGAACAAGCAAAGTCCCTTTTCTTTGTTATGTTATGTAGCCTTTTTTTTGAGAGGGATTGGTGTATGCTGTAAATTTGCTTTAATGAAATTGTCATTAATACTGTTTGATAGGTTTAAATATTTCAATTACCGTTTATATCATATATGGCATATTATAAGTAATGTTAAGTTTCCAAAATATACCTTTAAAGAATGCCAACATTGCTCACTTCCTTTTACTCCCAAGCTGTTGATGCCAATGCTAAGTTGATACCCACTTTCAGTACATATAATAACTCTTTGATAAACTAATTAACTTATACACGAGTTAAAGATCAAATACAGATCAAATATAGATTGGAACCTGACAAGATGATAAGAGAAAGAATAAATAGGCACGTTTACCAATCTAGCAGCTTTTACTTTTATTAAAGCTTTGTCACCAATTGACAGAAAACAGACAGAACTTTGATATTTTCAATTTTGATTGGATTGATTCTCGTTGGTCAGTCATGTATCATGTGCATTAAAACCATAGATAATATGAATGTCAGTTTTCTCTCAATCTCTGACAAAGATTTAATAAAAGTACAACATGTTAGATTGATAAGCATGTTTTTTATTTGTTCTTTATCTTATCATATATAATATACCTTGTTTTATAGAAAGCAAGAAAATCCAGTCATGGCCGTCAGACAATTTCTGCAACCACATCACCCCTTACCTCTGGCTACCTAACTCTGCAGACTGCAATCCCCTTTATTATTATGTGTAGGACGCAGGTGAATGAGAGACCAACAAAACTCCTTGTAATACCAAAGATGAACTGAAGGCAAGGATTATGGCAGCATTCACCAACTTAAACTAGGAGACCATCCAGAAGTGTTGCAGGAGATTCTGAAGTTGTCTGGAGGCTGTGGTTGAAGACAATGTCGATTTTATTGAATAAATTTACTCTTTAGTATTGCAAGATATTTTTGTTTAATTTTGGTAAATATATCTTTTAAAATGAGATGTCAGTGTTATTTTCATTTTTGCATAATTTAGACAACAATTTATCCATCACACTCACTCGTGTGTGTGTGTGTGTGTGTGTGTGTGTGTGTGTGTGTGTGTGATGTCAAATTTCAAAATCATGTGCTCAGAGCAGTTCAAGAGACAGGTGCAAGGATGTCTGTAACACTATACTAAACTATTTCTCTGTTGTTTAAAAAGAATATATTTCAAAGTAAAATGACTTATTTCCAAACAAGAATATTTAATATCCTGATGTTTTATTATGATTAGATTTGGGCATGTATATTCTTAATGTATATCATTACTGCATGTATGATATGTAGAAATTATCAACAGAAAATTGCCTATGTATATTGACGTACCAAAAGCCATGGGATAACAGTATGTCAAAGTAATGGGAGATGGCACTACTATACCTTGTTTTATAGAAATGCCCAGACCAATATCAATTGTGCTCTGACAGGTAGCAACTTAGTGTCAACACCAGCTAAGCTGCACATGGTAAATCAACATGAATTATCAAACAAGTCATGATAGTACTAGATGAATAAGACATTTCATTTTTGAAATTGTAAGGACATTTAACATTGCTTGAGCTATGATGTTATGTGTGTACCAAAGGTACCTAATGGAAGGCATTACTGCTCACTGCAAACAGCGCTGTGGCCAACAATGGGTCCCTAGTAATCATAAACAGAAGTATCTGGCTAAAATTGTCTGCAGTAACAGACAGGCAACACTGGCTCAAACCATATTCACATTCAATATAAGTAATACCAGACATCTATCCAGCAAGTCAGTTTACATTTCTTCCATGGAATGTGGCAACAGGATATCATTGTTTATGATGAGCTATTCTAGTTAATGCACTGTGTCAATGGGTCAAAGTTGCCCAGAATTGGTTTGAGGAACATCTTTGAAACTTACGACAAATGGTGTGACCATTCACCAGGCATGAGCCCAATTAAGCATTTAGGGGTATGTAGTGAAGAGCTCTATTCATTCACAAGGTCCTGCACTTACAAATATTAGGGAGTTGTGGACAGTTTATCAGGACAGCAGAGTTCAACATGTCTCCAGAGGTTTTCTGATAATTTGTGAAATCAATTCCATGGTGAATTACTTGCACTTTTCTTTTTCGTTGATTTGTGCTTTGCAGGTCATTTAGAACCAGAAATTTTTATATTGTGAGAATGTTTTGGAGATAATGATTTACTGATAGCTGGGAGGGAGAAATAGCAGAGTCAAGGGTATTTGTGCATAAATGAATATAACAAACCCAACTGGAATCCAAACTTGGCATTCTGACCTCCATTTCTGATCCATTGTCCATTACACCACCCAATCGTCCAAGCTTACAGAACCTGCTATTTCCAAGTGGTTACCCATCTAGGTACTGACCAGGCTTGATGTTGCTTAACTTTGGTGATCATAAGAGAACCAGTGTTTCAATAAAACAGGGCCCTAAACCTATTGCACTTTGCTGGGTTAATCATAGATGTGCATAATACAAGGCATCTATTCCCTAACATTAGGAATGTAAATGTATGAAAAAATCTTTTTCCAGGAAAGAAAAATTTTAATGTTGTACAGAAACAAAAAAAAACAACAAAAAAAACAAGCAACAAAAAAAAAAAGCTACAATTTTTCAATGCTCTCTCTCTATCTCTCTCACCATATATATATATATATATATATATGACAGTAAATATTAATAAAAAATACAAGTGTTGCCAAGTGATTTTTTTTTAATATCCCAATATGTTGGTACTGTTACTGAGTATTTTTTTTTTTTTTGGCCAGCAAAGAAAGAAAATTTTTCTTCAAAAGTAAAACTGATAATTGGTAATGTCCTACATGGGTTTTCTGTTTCTTATACAATATTGCAATATTGTGCAAAAATGCTGTCTACAAAAAATCACATTATGAAATAATAAATTGCATAGCCTTTTTCAGGCCAGAGACATTTCGCAATAAAAACTGGGTACCATCTCCAGTACACTTCCAATTTTTTTTACTATATATATATATATATATAAAATAAATAAAAAATACAGAGCAGTGAATTGTCAGCAATAATTCATTCAGTTATGGATCATAGAATTTTTGCTGATTCACATTTTAAAACTTAGAACTGGATAGCTTATCACATTTACAGCAAAAAATTTTAAATAGCAAGTTAGCAGTTGACTCATGGCATTCTTAGGTAAAGAATGCCATGTATTGGAAAAAAAACATTGTTACTACATATTGACTTTTCATTGCATCTTTCTATATAATTTGTGCATGAATTGTGAATTTCAAATGTTTTTATAGTCAAAATAGAGGAAATTGAGATGAATTTTCATCAGTTAATGCTCTATTATTTCTGGAAAGGGAAATACTCTAAAAACAGCAAAAATGTGCCATTTATGGAGATGGTGCCATAACTGAGAGTACTGTTCATAAATGGAAATTTTAATCTGGAAGACTAAGAATGTTTCAGCAGGCCTGCAGTCAGTCATGATGATCCAATTGAAATGCTGATAAAAAATAATCAAGATCAGATAGAACAGAAAATTGCAGCAATACTCCACATATCTCATGAATGTTGTAAGTAATTTGAAAAGACAAATCACTATGGTTGGATGTCTCATGATTTTATAAAAAGAAAATTTAAAATGAGCTACATGTTCAATTCTCTTCTCAAATAACAGAAACAATCCATTTTTTAAAAGAATGAGCACAGGCAAAGAAAAATGGGTTGCTTATAACAATGTGGAATGAAAATTCCTGGGGTAAATGAAACAAGCCATCATTAACCATTCCAAAAGCCAGATGGGATGAGAAAGGCATTGTATATTATATGCTCCTTTGGCAAAATCAGACATTTGTGGTGTAATGGATATCGGCTCAGAATGAGAAATCCGAGTTCAAATTCCAGTTGAGCTCATCATATTCACTTACGCACAAATGCCCTTGGGAAAGGTATGAATACATCTCCACCCGGCTATGGGTTGAATAGCAGGACAGACTGGGTTCTTTAGCCTTTGTTGGCAACCAGTCTACTACAGAAAGATGTGGGGAAAAATCTCCTGCCTAGCCAGTAATATATACAAAAAACACATGATTGCCGAAGAGTGTATCACGTATGGAACTTAACTGGTTGACTGTTCTAAATTGGACTAATGTTTAGTCCCCACATCTTTTTGCAGACCTGGAAGAAATTGGTAGACATACTATACCCTCTATACTCACCTGACCTTGCACCTTTGGATTAACACTCATTTTGATACCTACAAAATTCTCTTAAGAAAAGGAATTTCATTTCTCCAGAAGACTATTAAAAAAAAACATTTTGACCAATTTGTCAACCTGAGAGGTGCCAAGTTTAGGGAGGATGGAATTATGAAGCCGCCTCAAAGATGATAAAAGGCAGTGGAACAAAAAGGCACATATTTGTATATAGATTTATTCAACTGTGTGTGTGTGTGTGTGTGTGTGTGTGTGTGTGTGTGTGTGTGTGTGTGTGTGTGCATATAAATTTATTTTAAAAAATGTTCTGAAATTTAGTTCCAATCCAATAGTCAAATCTAAAATATGAATGTAGTTTGTCAATAAGCAATATTACTGTAACAATTTATTGATTTTTACATATATAGTAGTTGAGTGTCTTTCTCTCATGAATTAACCTTTATAATAATAGATTGTGTTTTGCAGTTCGAAATAAAAACTAGTGAACATTATGGATATAATGAAATACACTCAACATTGAAAGATAAATTCATAGTGCTTATTATAATTACAGGTTTATTACATAGAGAGAAATTAAAAGATTTCTCCAAAGTTCTTTTTTTAATGTCTGTAAACTGTAATCAATGTACCAAGTCGCCTGAATTCACAAAGTGTAGGCAGCCATTGAACAGGAAGGATTAATTTATTCATAAATAATTAAGCGGAGATATATACATGTATATATATATATATATATGTATTAATGACATTTCTATGAAAATTTCTGACATTCAGGCCAGTAAATGTCGTTAATACTGTTTATTATAAACTGAGCATTTACTTAAATATTTGTATCTATAAAAAAGAACATATAATATATGTCTTAAAATAATTGTTGGACTTTGTCCATTTGATAATATATATATTATACTGATGCATTCAAAAGAAAATTATTTTCAAATGCTTTATTGGTTGATTGTCAACTGTTGAGTTCACTTGAATGTTGCAATGTATGAACCAAGTGGCATAATTATCACATTCCCTGAATTATAAAATACTCTAAAATATAAAGAGTATAAATCATTTCTGATGAGATCAAATATCATCTAAGGGGACATAACTCTCCAATACATAATGTCATACAGCCAAAAGATCAACATAGAGTGACATTTTGCAGTTTACTAATTCTACTTAGTGTATAAAGAGATTACATGAGAAATTGAAAGTACTTCATATTGAAATACACAGATATTGATTGATATAAATTATGTAGAAAAATTAACACTGCTTATTCAAATCCCAGTATATATTTCAAGATTGTAGTTTCAGAGCACAAGTCCAAAGGCATCAGTGTTGATATGCAACCCTTTTGGAATACACAGATATTGATGCAAATTTCACAGAGAAATTAACATTGCTTATTTAAATCCAAATATGTATTTCAAGATTGTAATTTCAGAGCACAATCCCACAGGCATCACAAATGATAAACAACACACAGATTTAAAAAGAAAAAAAAAAGAAAAAACTTATGGTGCTTTTAATATTTTTAAAAGCATTAGTGATGTAACTGATCAGGTAAAGAGTTCTTTTAGTCACAATAGTATAAACCTAGTAAGTTCAGATAAAAGCTTACAAAAAAATTTACAGCCCTTGCAAATGTTTCATAATGAATGCTTATTGTAATTAATTATGTATATATAAAATCCATAAAAGTTTCAATATTAAACACATTGACTAAGTCACACAATTTCTGAACTGAATGCAAGTAATTGTCCCTTGTCGTCTGGTCATGTGTCCTACATGCTAAAGTGACATTTATGAAGCATCCAGCAACGATTGTATGCACAACCATCAAGTTGCAAGAATCTCTGCAAGATGAATAAATTCTATGATAGAGTTAGATTTGCATTTAACATTTACTAAAATGTTAAATGATATATAATTTTGACTTGTGTACAAAGTCTGTGTGAGAGTATAAATACTAGATTAGGCACAGATGAGGGAAATTAAAAAACACAAAATGAAAAGAGGTTACCTATTAACTTAAATATTAAACTCAAAACTAAGTAAACATTAAAAAAATTTTTTTTTTTTAAATTACAGTTAGTAGCAAATGTATTCATATATTATTTATACTTTTGTGTTGACATTTAAAAAAAATTCAAACTTTATTAAAACTGAAAATTGTTAAATATCAGAATAAAACCAACTGTAAAAAATATTTTTTTTCGGCATATGTTAAAGCTTACTGTAACAAACAAAAGGGGGGACCTTTTTGAGATCCTGTACAAAATGTATACAACACTAAATTCATATACATAATGATTATAGGTCTGTTTTGTGACTAGTGTAGTTAATAAATTTACAGTTAGCACTGGACTTAAAGTTGATTTCTAAAGTCAGCTCTCCTTGCTGCATTTGCTCACATTTATTTCAATGCTTAACTAAGCTAAATATCTTTAACAAGGATTAAGAGGTCCTTGTCTTCAAGAAGAAGAAAAAAGAATACTTTTAATACACTGCATATATAATGCATATAGAAGCAGTCTAAAAGTTATAAAAATATTTAGACAAAGATACTAGTCCTATGAAGGATAACTAGTTTGCAATTTTCAATACTTCTTTTTTGTTAATTAGCAAAAAAGAAGTTAAAAAAAAATGAAAAGGTTGAGTTACTTTTCAGCTAAAAAAATATTTATTAAACTTCAGGTCTTAATATAAGATTGGATATTTTGTGTTTGTTAAATGAAAAAAGTGGAGCAAAAATTGATTGTAATGACAGGATTATATGATGCTTAAATTTGCCTTTTAAGACTAATCACATAAGTTTTATGACTTTCAATTTTGTACAATAAACTCATTCACCTTCCTAATAAGATTAACTTATTAACTAATTTGAAAAGAAGCTTCATTTAATGTCTAATATAAAATTATAAATCTTGTTAGAATATAAAAAAAAACATTTTTTCTTGTCTGGGTTTCTTCTTGGCCACGTGCTCTGTGAACTATCTTGTTTTATTCAATCGACAACCCTATTTGTTTCGCCGAAGGAAAGTGATGCCGGTCTCATCTCTTCTTTTTGTCTGAATTTAACATTCTGTAAATATTTGTACTTGACAAAAAACAATAATATATTTAATAACCATATCAAGTAAATGTTTAAAATTTAAACAATAAATAAACAAAAGGTTAATTTTAAAACAAGTTATTCATTTAGGTTTTAAAAGAATCTCAGTTCTGAAAGATAAGGTTAAGTCAGATGGCATATCATTGTAGATGAGTGAGACAGAGTTGATGTCTATGGGTTGAAGAGGAGGTCCAAGTCAATTAGGTCCATAAAAGATAGATGGTAATTGGGTGCATTCACTGCACGAACAAACACATTGTGAAAGTGCCAACCTCTCCCCTAACTTCTCATTCACACCATACAATAGCAAAATTTTGGCAACTCATATGATAGGGCTCTCCTCTCCAATCCAACTTACCCAGGAACCCAGTTCCAAAAGCAAATGAAAAGAAGCCAAAAAGAAACAGTAATTTTTGATTCCTAATTAACTTGCTAATTATTATTATTATTTTTTTATTCTTCTTTTATTGGCTTCAATGCTGGAATGATACCACATTGTAAAGAAAAAATACCATTTTCTTTTCAGAATTTGCATACTATATATTACACACTAAATTTAAATAAAAATAAGCTATTCAAATATTTCAAAGTGGTGTTAAAATATTAATTAATTTGGTCGTTTAAAAGGAGTTTTATAGTTCCATAATAAAGAAACCAGAGAAGCCATAACAATGTCTTAAAGATGATATAAAATTCTTAAAGGCAAATTAATTCAGACATATAGCCTGATGAAAAATATGCATATAGACATATATGCAGGCTTCCCTAACCAAAAAGGAAAAATTCAGGGTTTATTAATCTGAAAACAAAAGAATGAGTAAAAAAATTAATTATTATAACTTTTATCTTTTAAGCTTCTCACTATGTTCCTCCAAGAAGAGGCATCAGAAAGCACTGATTGTTGGGCAGGGCTTAAACATATGATAATGTTGACGAGTTCCGTTTATTATAAGACATGACTAAACAGTGAATGGAAAATTAAGTGTTTGGGTTCAAATCCTTTAAAAAATAGCTGCTAAATCGTTTTCATTTCCAGATACTCTTGTTTCTGGTGCAAGATATTAAAAATGAAATCCATGAAATGGATGGTGGTAATGGTATTACTTTATATAGAGATTACTGTAAACTCTTTTTTTTTTAAATGATTACTTTACCCAAATTTATACATCATGAAGACATTAAACAGGAATGACATCCATTTATAAAACTACATATGGTAAAAGTGGTGAGAGAAAGATTTA
This sequence comes from Acanthosepion esculentum, assembly GCA_964036315.1. NCBI lineage: Eukaryota > Metazoa > Mollusca > Cephalopoda > Sepiida > Sepiidae > Acanthosepion > Acanthosepion esculentum. The sequence goes on along the minus strand of OZ038499.1, from coordinate 91,674,390 downwards.
AGTGTGTTATTTTAGTTTTTGAGACTTTTTCCTACCCTATACAGAATGTATAGAGGAGAAAAACAAAAAATGCAAGGCATTCTTGGCATGTATATATTCAAACCAATATCCTTTTATTTTTTTTATCTATATATTTATTGAACCCAAACTGTGTAATTGATTATTCAAATAAGAAACTGAACCATCGAGTTTTATTTGTAAAAAAGTAAAAAAAAGTAGTATCAGTGGCAGACCTATGTTTATGGGGACCTGAAGTTTGAACAGATGGGGGAGTGCTTCACAACCAGCAGCAACAGATTCAAGGTTCCAACTGCCAAAGTGTAGACATTGAACAGATTGTAGTGAGTTCAATAAACCCATTCAGCTGGAGATTTGGGTGCTGCAAGTCCCCAAGAATATTTTGAAGTTTGACCAATTAAAGGAAAATTTTGAGGCCATATAAAGTTTTGTACACTGCATATCTTTCAAACAAGAACAAAATGTTAACGTGGCTCTCAGAACCCATATAGTTATCAATATACATGAAAATATGTCCACTGATTTTCCAATTAACATCTAATGGATACAAAGGTTGGCTAATTTATTTATGTTAGAGATGAGGACAAAAAGGTGGAGGGAAGGAAGATGAAAATAATCAAGAAAAAGAAAAATCTATATGCAAATGGCTGACTGATGATTGTCAGCAAAAGAAAGAATAAGTTAATGAAATTCTCAAGGGAGAAAAATGATAGATACAGAAAAAAATAAAAACGACATAATTCCATCTGAATATTAACATTTACAGAAAAAAATCCACAATGTACAATCTATATTGATTGGAAAGCTGAGCAAATTGCATAAGAAAACAATTTTAATGAATGTAAGTTGTAGCAGGTACAAGTGCACTTATATAACATGATGGGTAATGGTAAATAAGTTGGAGAAGAGGAACCAATGGTATCTCATAACCAGTTGCTTCAGGTAGATGGAGCTCATCAGTCTGGGAAGGAAAAGTTTGATTTTAAACTTCTGCTGCCTTGTGGCTATATGCAAATGCTGTAAAAGCTATAGGAGTAAATTCAGACAAAAATCTTCAGTGGGGACCTGAAGGTAGTAGGCTGTCAACATTAACAACCTTCTGGTAACTCCTGCAACCAAATGTAATGTCCTATACTCCTTTGAATCTTGTTGGCATGGCTGAGAGTGAAGAATGGCAATGTGAGGTCTGGGCCGTACATAACTGTCATATGCCATCACCCAGGCCTGTTCCTTGGAGAGATCATTCCAGTCTCACCAACAAAGGACTGAATTTTAACCAAATAGGGTGCTACCATTATCTCCCTAAGGCAGGTTGATTTTACACTTTCTTTAGAAAATCAACATATCCCACTATGTGAAAGCTGGGGTTTGATATAAGTACTAAAACCAAAAATTAGATTCATAGCGATTACCAATTTTTGAGCATTTAGTTTTAAAGAACATCTGAGAAAATGTACAGAAATACCTAATTTTTATAGGTTTTTGCTTACAAACTGACCCCAAAATTTTACTATTTCAAGAATAAATTCAAATAAAGGCATTTTTATATGAGATACATTGAATGGAAAATATATTCAAACTAGAACTCTAATTATGAATCACCACAAGCAAAATATTTTTATTTTATTTTTTTGTTACTGTATTTGATAAGTAAAAAAGTGTGTAAAAATTATAAAAGATTACAAAAAAGTCTAATTGATGAATAAGATCTTACACTATTTTTTAGGTCATAATTAATCAAAATAAAGACCATAAGTGTATATAACACTATAATACTGCTGGGCACAAATTATAAGACAATTTTTTTCAATTTGCTTTGTTTATTGAAAATAGCACTAAAACTTTCCAAATTCAAGCACAGTACTAGATTAGCAGACAGATACCATAATTTTGCTGTTGAAATTGCTAGTATATGTAAGTTCTATGCTAATAGTTTCTTCTTCCACTTCTCACTTGTGGAACTCTTTTCCAGATTTCCTGTCAACTAGAATCTTCAAAATTTTAAAAGCAATGTCAGTTGTCATCTTCTTGAAGACAGACTCTTTTTTTTGTCCAATTTCTTTCACTCTCAGTAACCCCTGGCATGCTAGTGGCTTTTACTACTTGGAGTAAAATGATAAAAAACAGTCTTTCAAAAGGTGCCCCCCGAAAGTGTATATTAATTTCAGTTAAATGTACATTTTACAGATATATAAACTAATAAAAATTAATCTAGTATGTATGTTCTAAATTAAATATTTAGATAATTTTTCTTTTTTTATCTGTCTATATTTCTGAGATGAGGTATTATGTACATTATTCAGACTATTGTTCTCATCCTTGTCACCATATTTATTACAACGTTTCGGCCTTTGTATGCTCCGGCCTTCTTCAGGTGGTTGGAATGTCGAACTGAACCCTTTATTTCGCTCATTGGGGTAGACTTTTCTAGTTCCACGTGCCATGTTTCTAATGGATATCAGTTATCAGTTATCTCCTGTTAATTTTTCCCTCTGAAAGTTCTCCACTGCCTTAACTGGGTATTGAACTCACACTCTTTGGGTTCTGTCACTGGATCTAACCAACGCCTTTATCCACTGTGCTATGTGTCCTTTAGGCGTTGGTTAGATCCAGTGACAGGACCCAAAGAGTGTGAGTTCAATACCCAGGCAGTGGAGAACTTTCAGAGGGAAAAATTAACAGGAGATAACTGATAACTGACATCCATTAAAAACATGGCACATGGAACTAGAACAGTCTACCCCAGTGAGCGAAATAAAGGGTTCAGTTCGACATTCCAACCACCTGAAGAAGAGTGTACAACGGCCGAAACATTGTAATAAATATGGCGACAAAGATGAGAACAATAACCCGAATAATGTTTTCTTTTTGTATATATTATAATGGTTACAGTCACTGATGTACAAATAGTACATAAGAGAATGCAACAAACTCAACTGGAATTGAAACTGTTCTCCAATTACTCAATCAGAATTGCTAGCCTTTACTCTGCCATGCCTCCAAGTCTATTTATTAGCTATTTAAAAAGACCTTTAGACCATATAGAAGAATATGTCCATATTGTCATCATATATAGCGGATATTTTTTTATGATCAATAAATTTGTGTAATTTCAAGAGGATGACTAACGGCTAAATTATATTTTACTTGAAATAACACTAATGGTTATTATACTAACAAGACTAAAATAAAGATTTGAAATTTTAGTTTTGATTTTAATTAACTTATATAGTACAGTCAATGCAGGAGATTCTCAGCTGTGTGTTTTGGTAACTTAATATTTTCATGAAACAGAAATAGTTTGACAGATCTTGACAAACAAGCAGGTAGCAAAGAAAATGTGTTTAAGACATTGAATTGCTTGCTTTTTCTATTGCCTCTGATATAAAGTTTTATAAAACCAAAGCTGCACAGCTTATCAGCTAACTGTACGCCCCCACAGACACACATTTTAAATTTACATGTGATACAAAGAGTTTGGCATATAAAATGACATAATGGTAATATTCCCTGTTCTGGAACAAGTCTTCATCAGTGTAATATAGCATAATTGATAGACCACTACCAAGAACTGAAGATGATCATATATTAACAATAGCTTGAAATGATGAGATGATATCCCAAGAGGAAGTGAAGGGTAGGGAAGTAGAATATTTTCAATAAGTTAGTGGGGGACATAATTCTTGTGAACCTTAAAGGATGATGACCTTTGTTTCTGGCATGGTTCCATTGGAACAGGGCCAAAGCAGCAGACAGAAAATGGCACATTTTACTATTACTAGACAACAGGCAAATGATATGTCGTCTAAAAGAGGCACACAGGAAGCCAGATACTTAAATTGGGGGGGAAAAAAGTATAAATTTAAAAATTTCTAAGTGTTGGCCTTTAATACACACATTAAAGAATCTTGCATTAGTGTTTTCTACTAAATAATGGGTGTGTGTATATGGGCACATGGACAAGTGGTAAGAACATTCACTTTCCAACGATTAGACTCGGGTTTGAATCTCACCATGGTTGATCAAGAAGGTGACTTCTTGATGTTATTGGCTCGGTGAGGTAATCCCACCATGCAACATCTTTGGAAAGTGTCTGAAAACCATACCATGGTTGACCTACCTCTTGTAAGCAAAATTGGGTAAATGGAATTGTTTGTTGATGGTTGTACTAGCATGCGTCACAAGTCATTGTTAGTGAGGGTTTGAGCACACTGGCCTTTTGTTCAAACCATCAATCACACGAGATTATGCATGCTCTCCTAGAAACTGTAATTAAGGTCCACTCAGCATAGCTGGAGTATAAACCACAAGTGGGCTTTGAGAGTGTTTAACAAACACAAATGTGCCTGAGCAGACGTCTGCAACAGGGATTGGCTGGCCATTCAAGACAACAATCTCGAATACTAGCATCCCGTCATTATTTAATAACAATAGATATACAGAAAAGAAAAATCTGTTTACATTACCATACCAATTAGTTTACTAATTTGATTATATTTTAGTTAAAATAAAATACCATAATAGTTATATATGCATACACATTTCAAGCACTAAATGTATGAACTATTATATCTCTTTCCCCCAGAAATTGTTTGGTTGTTGTCAGTTTGTGAGGTATGAGTTCATAACTTATATATATTTATACAAGGCAGCATGTCTCTCACTGCTCTATCGCAACTTCCATGGAAAGTGCTCAGATGAACTATATTCCTTGGTACTACCAGGTCTAACCTTCAAGGCTAGGACCTGCCATGCTGCTTACATAGTAGCAAACCACACACATTTCCTCCATATTCCATTATTGAGAAGTTCCACTCAAACAACTTCTTCCTGCTAACCACTGCTCTGTGGAACAAAATCTCAAGAGGATGTTTCCCTAATCACTCCAATCTTAACTTGTTCAAGTCGAGAATTAACAGTTATCTTCCTCTCGTAGCCATATAAACTACCCCTTAATATAACCCTCTACCTTGAGTGCCTCCAGGCCTTGTACAAGGTGAACTTTACTGTAAAAAAAGTCATTCTGTCACAAAACAATAAAGCCGTTTATTTTTTTAAAACCTTAGTAGATCAATGCCAAAAGATTTAACCTGACGCTTCAATAAGGATAAAAAGGTGTCCCCTTAAAAGACATTTTTGGACATTAGTAAAAATGATCTATATAATAATGGTGCTTGTTCCTCCCTTTGTCAATTTGCACGACAGTTATGTCCTGCCAATACCTCATAAATAATGCACTATTCTGTTTCAATCACATGGAAAGAGGGGAAATGACATTACTTTGTTTCAATAAGAAAATGAGAGTGAAATGGAAACATCAATTTCAAATCTTTTCATTTGTACCCCCTTACTTCTTAAAATAATGACCAGCATTCATATTTATGATTGTTATTGCAATATTTTGTTCAAGTTGTTAAGCTTAAATATTGAACAATGCAATAGGGGAATTTCTATGAATATTTTATTGTCATAGAACTTGCCATGAACTTAATCATTAACTTCAGAATTAAGATTCATCAGAAAATTTAAATAGGAAAACAGTCAAATTTTCACAGGCTAAAACTGGAAATAATAACAAATATAGTATTTTTTTTTAAATGTATAAATAGTGTAAATTAGCAAAAGTTGTTTTTTTTTCTTTTCTTTTAGAAATCTTTAATAAATATTAAACACATATAAAACATTTTTAAAGTGTTTGGTTGGGTGAGGTTGTAAGTTGGCACAGGTATCTGGATGAAAGATACTTCAAGAAATGTGTTTCAGATTCTGTGTACTGACAAGGGCAGATGGGGAACAGTACTTTTCTTTCTTTTTTTTTTTAAAGTGAGAATAGTGTCTGAAGTGTGTTTGCAAAAAGCTTAAAATAGACCGGCAAACATTTTGCAAATATATTAGAGAATTAAAGGATTTCATTTTCAGAACATTGAGAACAATTTCTGCTTTTCAACTGACAATTTGGACAGTTTTCAAACCTAAATACTGATGCCAAATTATACAGGACTTTTTCCAATAAACAGTTGCTGTGTGAAGACTCGACTAATTCTTTCTCAAAAAGGGGTTCAGAGAAACCAAAAGCAAAGAACGTTCCCACATTCTAAAAGCACCCTTTACAGAAGAAAAGGTCATGTAGCTACACAAAAAACTCTCTATTTGTAAACTGTATAAATTTGAAATATCTACTTGTACATACCAGTTTTTATTTAATGTTGAAGGAGAGCTTTCTTTTTTTTCTTTTTTTTAATATAAACCCTTCTTTCATAGCTGGCAGCAAAATAATTTTAAAAAATGATCTGCACATAAAGGAGCTGATATTTAATATGGGTAGACAGTTTTTGTTTTTTTGGTGGATGGGGACTTGTAAAGTGGAAAAGGATCTGTCAAAGAAAATATACAAAGACAATTATTTAGTCATGTCTTAATTGGAAAACTTACTAAATATGATTTTCAATGATTTTTAGATAATGGTTATGTAGTGCCGAAACTATTGAAGTAATCTTATAAACGAGACATGAAAAAAAAATGTATATTACTCTGGGTTTTTACAGGGGAAGAAAAGTCACACAATCAGTAAATTAGGCTGTATATCCTAGATCATTATCTTCTGCCTTCTTAATTCCTCTTCTTTTATTGTTCTCTCTCCTCAATGTTTTTTTTTTCTCATTCTTTCATACTCAGTAACCACCTTGTGTCTTGGTGGCTTTTTTGCCATGCTTGAGGTAAAAATGTTAAAAAAAAAAAAAGAAAGAAAAACCCTACAGAAGCACACATTTCATTATCCACATTTGATTAGTTATAAGTATATTTAAGGATACTCTGCATTCCAGGTTTAAAATTCAAAAATATTTTCTGGCTTTAAATAATCTGCAAAGGGCTGATAAACCATAGAAAATGAATGGATCAATCTAAATTTTAAAATATTGTTAACATTAAATTAAAAATAAAGCATTCCTAAAATGCCAAGATGAAGCAAATACAAAATTTTTTTGCTAGAACTCATAGCATTGACATTACTGATAATGAAGAGAGATTTTCGAAAGTACTCTAACAAAGACATTAAGAACATTAGGTAGATAACATAAGACGCTGATGTTCTGCACTAGCTTAAACAAAAGGCAATGAAAGAAGGCCCCATTATTATTGGAAAGAACCATAAAAGATACTCAACTTGAGAAAACTAAATTTTTCCAGAATAATTGTTTTAATAGAAAGATTTTAGAAATTTCAACCAATTGTAGCTCTGGCTGCTTGGTCAATGAAAGCTGAATATTTCCTTATAAGGAAATGGCTAATATTACCATGAGGAAATGGAACCCTCTTAATTCCTGCAGAAGGAGCTGGGTGAAGCAACAATGGGTGATAAATTGTACACACTTAATGTACCAGATACTGTAAAAATAAACTAGTCCATTGGGTACATTAATGAAATATTTCTGTGCCTGTTGGCCTTTTTGGGAGTTAAGAGTTTTGCTTTATCTCTTGAATAATACCAGATAATGGCTGAAGAATGAATTGGTTGAAAAATTATAGCAAATATAGAAAGAAGAGATTTGTGCATCCAAACAATACTGGATGTATTAATGAGTCCTCTCAAACTTATTGACAATTTGTTTATATCATTCTATTATAAATTGGTGAGTTAACATTAAATCTCAATCAAACTTTGCAGCTTAAAATGTAAAATGAAGCATTTTGGATAACTGTTAGATTTTTAAGAAATTGTACTGATTTATCATTAAAAATGCTCCTAAGTACAGAATTAATCATGTTGCCTAGATAACGTGTTTGCATTTTACATATAATAGATGCATCTTTAGACTGTTACACTAATCAAGAAAATCCAGTCATAGTGTGAATGCTAGTCTAATAAAGATGGGGGGGGGAGGCATAGCTGTGTAGCAATGAGTTAAATTTAAGACAACTCAATATGGAATATTTACTTCCAATCAACAGCTATCAGTAATAGGAGCCAACTTCAAAGACTGAGAGAAAGTGAAGGAAGGAAGATTAATTGTTTTCGTGGACAAAGATGACGGCAAAGAAAACTGTTGTCTATAAAGTGACCATTCCATGCAAAGGAAGACAGAAGGAATGATACGAACCATGCAGAAGCAGAGACGATGGCTCCTGAAGTGCGCACTTCCCTCCTTACTTGCCTTTGCTCGCCTATAGTAATAAAGTACTACCTAAGAATAAAATCTGTCTGAAGGGTAATTTTTTTAAACCAGAAGTGTTTGACTACAAGAAACTACACCCTGCCAATGAACCTGGTGTCTGGTGTAAGCTTCAAAACAACAATTGGAATGTGTGTGATTTTCTCAAAATTGCACATATAGTTAAAAAAAATCAAATGCACTGGCTAAAGCAATATGATAAAAATTTGTGTATGGTTGCTAACTTTCATATCAGACCTGTTTATTTTGAATGAATAGTGGTTTAGAGAAAGACATCGTTTAATATGCATTCAGAAAAAAAAAATATAAAAAATATTTTAAATGTTATAATCAGTGATGAAAAAAAGATAATGATATGTACAAATTTGTAAAATTTATCTCATTTATATTTTATTTTTACACACAAATTATCATAAAAATATATTTCTAAGAAAATGAAGAGTAAAATTTAGTTGGTCAATTCTTCTTCTGTAATTTTCTTCTAGAATCTTTTCACAAAATTAACAAAGAAAATTTCAAACTTGCTTCAAATTTCTAATCCTTTCACAATTTACAGTAAACATTAATAGACAAAAATTAAAAATTTAGGTAAGATTTTTATTAATTATTATTTAATTTATAGTTATTTCAATTGAGTGGTGGCTATTAAAACTGATAAGTTTTTTTTTTTAACATATAGTTTAATTTTTATTCCAGTTAAAATAATCTTCAATCTAATTAATGTTAACACATTCATGTCCAAAAGAATCAATTTAAAACAAGAAATGACAAAACAACAAGACAAAAGATGATAATCACGATGACAATTATAACTGACAATCAAAAAAGAAATAAAATGCTTAATTAAGAAAAAAAATAAATAAAAAAGCTTCTTGTATATTTCTTCTCTTGTTGATTTTCTACATTTTACTTCTAGCAATCAGTATGAAAAAGGTCTTCAAATCTTTATAGCAATGCTTAATTAACGTTTTAATATTTCTGATATAAAAAAAACAAACAAAAAACCTGAATGTTTTATTGATCTGAAGCAAAATTAATTTTTATTAGAAAACAGATTTATTTCTGATGCTTCATATTAGGAATAAACTTTATAGAAAGCAGAAAAGCATTTTATCTTTTGAAGACTATAGAAAAGGAATACTTAAACATTTGCCAACAAATTTTCATAAAGTCTGAAACTAATTACAAAAATGAAATCAATTAACAACACTAATTGAAATCATTCCTATTAAACGAAACAGCAGAACTGTTCAGCCTACTCAGGAGATCGGGTTACCATCATTTTTGTCAACTGGAGTATTTTAGAAAGAAAAAAAAAACTTCCTTTAATTTAAAAGAAATTCCTTTAATTGGAAAATAAGCATGGTTTATCATTTATTTTTTGAATAAAAAATAATTTAAAATGTAAAAAGTTAAAATAACATCAAACAATTATTAAACAGTTTTTTTAGATGCCTATATCTTCACTAGGTTGCAACACAGGTTTTTATATTAGTACTGAATTTTAATTTTAAATTCATTTTTCTTCTGTAATTGAGTGATTGCATTATGAAATGGGGATTTTCATACAAATGTGACTCTAATAAAAATAGAATTAAGGAATAAAACATTACACAGATAAAATGGTAGTAAATATCTTATTGAAATATTAGAGAAAATTTTTAAAAGTTAGCTTAGGTGAAAATAGAACAAAAGAAGATAGAAAAAAAATCATTTAATGTGCAAATTATTTTATATAAATTTTAATTTGTTAAAATCTGAAAGGTGACCAATTAGTTAGCCGAGAAAACTTCTAACTAAAAATTGTATTGAGAAGTCACCTTGATATTCAGTTAAGATAAAAGGGTCAAACAGAAATAGTTTATAATTTATTTAAGAGGCATTATATTTTTACATCATTTAACATATTTCTACATTCTGACCTTTTTACAATACAGTATAGTTTAAGAAAACAACTAAAATATTAATATAGTTGGTATCTATGAAAGGGTTTATTAATCGTCTGGATTTAAAAAAAAAAAATTTCAAAAATGTTAGAAAGTACACTTGGGGGTAGGAAAAAACATTTTCATTCAAAACATGTTATATTATTAATAAAATAATATTTAAAATTTTAAAATAAATCTTAATGTAAAAGACATTTAATTTATTCAAATATTATTTAATCATTATAAAATATTTGACATTTTATGAAGGTATATTAAACCATTATATTATTAAAAAAATTAACTATTTTGAATTTTTTTTTTATTTCACCTTGAGCAAGGCAAAGCCACTAAGATGAAAGAATTACTGAGTGTTAGAGAATATGAGGAAAAAAAAAGAAAACACTATTAAGGAGAGAGAACAATAAAAGAACAAGAATTAAGACAGAAAATAATAATTCAAAGTTGACTGGGAAGAAAGAAGCTAAAAGAGACGTCTGCAAGCAAGAAATGTGATAGAAGAAACTGCTAGCATAGAATTTATGGTTACATCTAGTCATTTCAAGTGTAAAATGATGAGACATACTGCCAATCAATAACTACTCAAATTCATAAAGTTTAGGTACCACAGAGGAAAGTTCGCCAGAAAAATTACCATGAAAATATTTATAAAAAAGGCAGAGGGAAGCTACATTATAGCCGTGAGAAAGTGAATGAAGTCAAGATGCCAGGTCAGGACCAATAACATTGCAGATTCTTTGGATTTTATCAAGAATCTCCAAATATATATAGGAGGATCACCAGACCAGACATGCCACAATATTCAAAGCAAGGACAAATGGTAGACTTATGAATATGTAAGATAATTTTTCTCGCCAGAATCTGTCTCGCATGACATAGTAAACCAACTTAAAAACTAAAATATTATTTTAGGAGCTTTTCTTGACTCATAAGCCGATGTTATCTTCTATCACATTTTTTTCTCTCGTCCCCAGTTGCCAAAAAAAAACCTTTTTCTTTGATTAGGCATATGTTAGTTACATATTGTTTACTCTTGAAAATTTAAGGAAAAATTATTTATCTTTTCAGAAACTGTGAGAGATGTCAATATCAGAAACTAATAATAATGCTATGGTAGAGATTAGATGTGAGAGGCCATTTGTAGCATTCTTGCCTGTTCATATTGCTATAAATCAAAATAATAAATATATTTACAAATGAAGAATTACTGAATAAGCTCATCTACTTGTCACCAAAAAGAGAATTTTGATTAGGTGATAAAAAAAATCCTCAAAGTCAATAATCATTGTTTAAAACAAAAGGTTTTTAATTTTCTCTTCCTTTCCAACTTCTGAATATTCTCACTGCAAAACAGCATTGCAATACCCAATGCTTACAGCCAACAGTTTCCTCTATCTACATTACTATCTATATCATTTAATTAGAACCTGTTCTTTCCAGCAATCTCAAGCTATCACTTCTTTTCTAACCCATTATTTTTTCTGTTCATTTATTGCAGTCTATTACTTTTTATCCCAATCTGTCCACTTTTCATATAATATAAATCTTCATGCCAAAATCCTCCAATATTTCAGGCCATTTTTGTATTTCTCTTTACACTCTTTCTACCCAATTTCACCCTTGCCATCTACAAACTATTTCAACCACCCAATATAAAACATTACTAAGCCTTATTTTCACCCAGGCTCTTCAATGTTTTTTTTTTTGTTTTTTTTTACAGCCACCAACTCCTCACTATCCCAAGCTGATCCCACCCTCCTCAACAAACTAGGGGGAACTAGAATTAGCATTTGGGAGTGTTCTTGTGGAGAAAATTGCCCAGCAATTACCTGGGTGACAAGACTGGATGCAAATAACACCAATTCCCGGCAGCAATTGGAGCCTGGGAAAATAGTCAAATATTCACCCTCCTCCTCTTCTCCGTCCTGTTATTATGGCTAAATTGCAGGAAACAACAAATTATGACCTTCCCTAATGGCTGGGATTATTTTATAACTGGACAGCTTTGTCAAACAGTCTTACACACACAAACTTCCCCACATCAGCAATTCTAATATTATCCAAAATGCCAACATATTTTTTAAATGGGTTTCTAAAGATACAATGTCTAGCTGAATAAGATTTATCTATAACTATTTTTTTTTTTAATAAGCTTTGCAAAAATTTCTACCAACCAAGATGAACCTCCAACGTGACAGCTTTCACGTTAATGTTCTACCTATTTGAAGAGTTGAAGACCACCAATGAACAGATATCACCTTGAGGTGGCACCATGCCTTGACAGAATATTGGGTCTCAAATTCACACCCGACCTCAAGTGGAACTCTTATATACAATCTATCAGTAGAGATTCAGGTAAAATAATCGTCTTCCTCTACCGCTCCAGTAAGTACCTCATGCTATCCTCTACCTTTATAAGAGCCAGGTCAGGCTGAAAATGGAGTCCTGTTGCCATATTTGGGCGGGAGCTGCCCAGTCCTCACTTTCCAGTTCAAAAGATAGAGTTCAAAAGTGTTTCCGTGTCCTTGTTGGAGAAGAATTATTTTCCACCCCCCTACATGCTGGATATGGCAAGCATCTCCCTGCTCTATTGCTACTTCCATGGAAAGTGCTCAGATGAGCTAAGTTCCTTGGCTCTGCTAGGTTTAACCTTCATGGCTAGGATCCACCTTGGCACTTACATAGTAGCAAACCACCAACATTCTCTCCGTATTCCATTGATGAGAAGTTAAGTTCCACTTGAACAACTTCTTCCTGCAAACCACTGCTCTGTGAAACTGACTCCCAAGGGGACGTTTCCTCAATCACTATAATCTTAACCTGTTCAAGTCTAGAGTTAATTTTTATTTTTCCTTCCTTCCCATATAAACTATCACTTAATGTAACCCTTTACCTTGAGTTTGCCCTGGGTATTGTAGAGGGTGAAGCTTACTGTAAAAAAAGAACAACAGGTAGAAGATATTCACTCTTTGATTACAACTGAGGCTCAATCTCTTAAGTGGGTTGGAAACTTCAGACATGTATGTATGTATGATAGATACATTTGGACTTTACTAGTCAAGTAACTTTCTTATAACAAAAAATAAATAAACCAACATTGTTTATGATGAGAGTTTTACCATTAAGGAATTAGAAAGAAAACTACAGTACCTCCTAGTCAGGGTGGTAGAAAAAAGAAAGAAAAAAAAAACTCAACTACAAGACAAAAAGTAAGGCCATCAGCAAGAGAAAGAGCCCACAATGTGAATTACAAATTGGAGATCTCAACATCAAGCAGAAGTTTAAATATTTGGGTAGTGTTTTAACGAGGATGGAAAATGTGACCCTGAGATCCAAACATGCATTAGACTAGTAGATGAAGCATTCCAAAAGCTAAGCCTGGTGCTGAGAAATGCAAAAATTTCATTAAAAACAAAAGAAAAGAGTAATGAATTTGTGATATCTATTCTTTTATATGGCAGTGAATGCTGGACAATCTCCCCCATGGATGAGGAAAAACTAAATCTGCAAATGTATACAAGGTAGACACTGACCCTTAAAATCCCCCTGCATTCAACACAGTGATGGTCAATCTTGGAATATGCAAAGGATCTACTTCGTTAACAATTCAATATAACTTCAGAATGAATATACATGATATGTTACCAAAACCCTAACATGGTGTATCCTGTGTGTTGGTGTGTCTCACCTGCTACCAATGACACATGTGTTAATAACCCTCTCAGCAGCAACCCCTTTTCAACATTTGGGCAACCATAGAAAAACTGGAGAGCATGTGAGTTGTAAATTCCAAGGATCTAGTTATCTTTTAATTCAGGCTGAAATTGAGATAGGATGCTAAAATTAGCACTGTGTTAATAGACGCACATGACACAGACAATTCACCTAAGTCATTCTTTAATTCACCAACATACAAAGTTCAACTTTTTACACATCCTTCTTACAGAGACACTCTTAAGAGCATTCTGAGCATTTGCACTATTTCAGGAATGTTCTTTGAAATTTCCTCTACATGAAAATGCCTGATAGAAACGTTTATTCTATCTCATTTTGTTTCACTCTTTTGTTTGTCTATTTTCTCAACCAATTCAACACTTTTAGTTTTTCTTCATCAACACCCAACACCTCAGATTCAAACAAGGATCCCTAATCTAATAACAATAATTGTATGCATTATATTTGTTTTGTTTTTTTTGCATACATTAATCAATATTTGCAGATTATAGGTCCAATGAGTAGTTCTCTTTTGTCATGATTAATACAGTGTAAAATATCATTTTTGTAACTAATAGCAACATGAAGCTCAACAGGTGATTGTGAATGCTGTAGAGAGAGACATGTTCCCTCTTGCAAAGAATTACACAAATTCTTCATTCTTTTTACAGAAATTTGAGTTCTATAGAATTTTTTTAAGCTATGGATGGGTATTTTTTTTAAAGTCATTTCACCCTAAGCAAGACAATAAATCCACTAAGACACCTGGGATTACTGAATATGAAAGAATATGAGAAAAAGAAAAACATTATAAAGGAGAAAGAACAATGAAAGAACAGCAATTAAGACAAGATAATGATTGACATTCATTTAAATTAAATTAAAAGATCAATGTTGGAAGAGAGTTCCACAAGTGAGAGAGAAGAAACTGTTAGCATAGAAATTAGTTACATCTTGCCATTTCAGTTCTAAAATGATGAGACCTAATTGACAGTCTAGTACTGGATTTAAATTCATAAAGTAAAATATTTTTTTAGTGATTTTCACTGTGTGGAGAGGGGATTTCTAAAACACATTCTAAATCACTGAACTAACAAAACTGAAATTTTAAAAAAAAACTTACGCCTTTTGTCGTTCCCAATGGCTTCACTGATTTTTTCTCGGATGATATGGCAAGCATCAAAGACAATTGTGGATGGGTCAAATTGCATTGTCTTGACCACATTGCTGCCAACGACACTGATTTTCAGCGAAAGGGTAGCCATATTGAGTAGTTTGTTTTATGGACGGCAGAAGATGATTATGATGAAGACGATGATGAAGATGATTTCAGGGATGCTGTTGGCTGTATATTGCTTGGTGCTTATGTTTCTTGCGTCCTGAGGGAGGAAAAAGCCTGCAAAGAAGAAAAGAAGACATTGTCAGGAACAGAGCCAGACTTGAGAGAAAATAAGAGGAAGACACAGAGAATGAGAAAAAGAGGAAAGCAGCACCTGACCTCCATCCTGGAAACAAGACAGACAAAAAAAGGAGAGGGAGAAAAACAAAAAACAAAAAACAAATTATTTTGGGGGGGAGGGAAGACTACAATCTCCTCTGAAATAGGGTAGAGTATTCAAAGCTACTGCTTTTTGAAACAAGGAATTCTATTAGAAAAAAGATTTCTGAATTATCACCATCTGGAGGCTAAAATATACAAAATGACTTGTTTACTATTTAAAATAACTGCTGGTAAGATTATTTACAATAAATTAAAAAGGTACTGTTAACAGTTTCAATAAAATAATTAAGATTAAGCTAGAAGTAATTTCTTAAGAAATTGTTCTGAATTAAAGGATTCCCTTCCCCACCAAAAAAACAACTTACATAATCATCAGGTGGTAGTCAAGGTGTGGGCTCGCTTTCTAATATGCTAAAGTCAAATCATAAATAGTGATTATCATTCTCTAGCACGAAAGAAGAAAGGGTACCTGGGAAGAAGAAAGTGTACCTGGGAAGAATAACCCACCCTCACCCAACTGGAGTTTGGTATAAAAAGGTCACACTTAAAATATCAACCAGCCAAAATCATTTTGGGATCAATGTCAACTTCCACACAGTGGACCACATCTCGCTTTCATACAGATTTTCCTGCATGTATTCTAAACAACATGACTCCTGCATTTCATGTTCAAACAAATTATACATAAATGTCTATCAAATTTAACAAGTATAAACATTAATTAAAAAAGTGACAGCTGAGTTTATAGAGGATGACAATGCCTTACAGGAAATACAAAAAGGTAAGAGTTAATGCTTATAACCATCTAAGATTATGGGTGACTGGAAGAAACTGTGTGTGTGTGTGTGTGTGTGTGTATTATCCAGTTGAGCTCTAAAAGCATGTTTTATGAAGATAAAGGATATTTTGCAGCAAAATGTCTTACATTTTGAATTTTTGTTTCAAATTTAAGTTCTATACTGTTTACATTATTTTTTAGATATGAAATTTGGTGACACTCTAAAGTAGCCATAAATTAATCAATCATCACCAAATTTTGGGGAGAAATGCAAACAGGTAAGTGGGTACAAAGTACAGTTGGTTTTACTAGGGTGCATGGCTTAGTACAATAAATTTTAATTCATTTTTTTTTGGAGGGGGGGGGTAAAAATTTTATTACTTAACATGCAAAATACTCTATTTTAAAAACAATTTAATGATTAAAATAGCACATTCTTATTTAATGAAAATGCAATATTGTTTTTTTTCTCATATCTTTTCTTCAACATGTGAACAACAAAGTTTTAGAGAAAATGGAAACAAAAAGGAAACTTATGTTTAACATCAGAAAGAGAGGGGTGAAATTTCTAGGGAACATAATGAGGAAAGGAGGTTTGGAAAATCTGATACTCACAGTATGGATTGAAGACAAGAGGGACAGAGGAAAACAAAGCATAACTTAGTGAGCTCAAGTAAATTGATGGCAGAACAAGGTTTAAGAGAGATAACAAAAAGACAAAGTTATTAAGATCAAAAAGGACAGGAAATTGTGGAGAGCCATGATCCCTTATGTTCTGAAGGGACATAGCACATAGAAGAATTTATTTACCAATGACTCATAATTAGGTGATAGGAAACAATGAGAACTTTAGACCTTTAATTCTTCATATCAAATTGACTGGATATAAGCCAACAAATATTGGGCACATCATTTAGTAATATAGTTTGTCTTGTAAATCATTGCAAGTGAGTTCTGTACTCACTGGACACTTAGTATTTGTAGCCTTGTGCCATAACTAGCCTATGAGTAGTAAATCAGACATTTTTCATAATACATTTTTAAAAAAAATGAATTTTGTTTTCTTTATCTACAATGGATTTAACAATAAGTTTATTTTCAGAATAAAATCTTCATAAATCCTGCTCAATATAAGAATAATACATCTGTAACTCTCAATTCTAATTATACTAAACAATTTCAGAGTAATAGCTTACTTTTCATAATTTCCTTGTAGGGATACAGAAGGCACTTATCTCCCTTTGGTGAAGATAAGACACATGGGTCATATAACAGCTGCTTAATGACTCCATACAGTGACAATAGCAGCAGTCAATTTCAGTTTTGTTTACTGCATCCACATAGAGAGGATGCTTTTATGGATATAATAATGGGGTGGGGGGTACAAAAGGGAGAATAAATCTTTCTTCCATAGCCCTCTCCCATTATAACCTAATACTCAGATCTTTAAAGCAGTATACCTTTCTATATAATAATAAATTTATGTTATAAAGAAGACCTGATTATCTATCCACCGCACACTGTCTGGGTGTGACCCTCTATGCATGTATGCAATATTAGATGTCAGTTGTCCTGGTGCCATTTAATGAACACATACACACAATTTGACTAAATTTTAAATAAAACTTTTGGAATAATACTAAGTGTGAATAACCACTACCTTTGAATGCACAATAAAATCAAAGTTGGAGGGGGGATTAAACCCTATAAAAATCAGATTATAGTAAGATATTACTGAATTTTTTTGAAATTATTTGACAATAAATAGAATTATTTAAACAGTTTTTTTTTTTAATTTTGTAGAAATATTTTTAGGCTTACCACAGAATTAAAATATGCAAGCACACACAAATATATATACAGATAATTTGAATTGAAATGGAATTAATGTGTTGTGAAGGCTAATTTTTCTATCTGACAACAATTGTAATAGTAATTACAAAAGTAATTGTGAGTTCAATCTAGGCAGTACTTAAAAAAAAAAAAAGGAAGAAAAACAAGATGAGATATCCCTAGACATGGACAATTGAATGAGAACAATCTACCTTGTAGATTAAATAAAGTGTTTAGCTTAAAATTGCTTGACGGTTAAACAGATTGACAAGTATCTGATGAAGGCTGAATTGTTGTGATAACACATAGATGAAGACAATAGTCAGAATGTGATAAATATTTTACTTAAAAAAATATCGTTATTGACTGTGTCATTTTTATCAAGCCAGAAATAGTGATTGGCATTTTTAAAACACCAGATGCTTTACTTAATGTGTGAATATGTTCATAAAAAATTAATTATCTAAAGTATAAAGGCAGTAATTTTTATAAATCCTAATTCTTCACATGTTTAAAAATCTTATTTTTTTAACAGACATAAAAAGCAAAAAAGAAAGAAAAAAAAGGATGACAAATAAGAAATACAAAAATATTTCTGAGTAATTGAAATGTGATGCTGATATTAAGGAAAGAATCGGAGAAAGTAGAAATGCAATGAATGATTAGTAACCTAACACAAAAGACAACCACACATATGGTCAGTAAAGTGACACCAACACATGAATATTTCTTTTAAACTTTATTTGGTAACAATGCAGTGCTGTCTTGACAAAATGACTATAAATGCATACAAAATGATCAATGTGTATGCATGTCACTGGAATTAATTTTACATGAGGTTTGAGTTTCAAAAGCAACACCAAGATAAAGAACAATTTAAAATTTAATGAATTTTTAAGGTGTGCTCTGAAAATAACGCCTTTGATTTATTTTAATGGAAGCTAAAACAGATACAAGTAGAACAACAACACTGTTGAATAGAGCAAGTTTTCACCAACAAAACACTTTTTCCACAGAGCAAAAATGCATAGCCAATGGTAGTGATAAAGTATGTATTTCCATGACAACTACAACAGATACAAGGAGCACAATAACACAGATAGAGCAATTTTCCAGCTATAAAACACTATTTTCCCACATAGTCATCACAACTGGTTATGCATTTTCTCTCCAAATAGTGTCTCTCTGCATGGGAACCGCAACAGTTCCATGGAGCACAATAACACTAATGGATTAGAGCAAGCTTTCAATTACAAAACACTATTTTTTCACACAACAAAAATGCCTTACTGTGGTGGCAGCTATGATGAAGAAAACAAAATTTTTGTTATGACCAAGAGCCTATAGAATGCTGCACTGAATATGGCTTGTCATATAAATCATTGTTGTCACAACTGAAACATTACTCAGTGCTTGAATGTCCTCACATCCATTTTGGTCTCAGTGAACATTTAGTAAGCATTGATGAATGTCAATAGGTATAATTTTGACACTTTCATACTGGATGCTGTTTTGGCATACTGTTACTCAGCTGCTGTTGGTAACAAGGCAAAAATATAGTGTGTTATTGGCAGGAAGGCTCAACCTTTACAGCTATAATCCCAACAATCATCTCCAATTTTGTGGGTCAACATAATAAAACAAGAGGCATTACTGGGGGGGGGGCTGTTGAATAACTCATTTTAATATTAGAAAGTTTTTTTCTTTTTTACTTAGAGTGTGCATTAATAAGCAAAACAATCCTACCAATTATTCTAAATGCCAAAATAAGCAGAAGAGGAACAAAAATAAGGTTCATATGGTCTGCACCTTTTATAATTCATCTAAATTATAGCAACCATTTTTGCTGGTATTGTTTAAGCATTAACTAACCAGATTATTGACTCAATGTATACCATTGTGGCATGCAAGTTATGTGAATATGGCCAAACTGATTGAGGATAGGACAGGATGGAGAGAAAATCAGATTAAATTTAACAAGGAGAAAAGCAAAAACAATCTGGAATATGAAGACAGTGTTATTGCGGGTGGGGAGCACTGGAAAACAAATTCTTGTGACAAAAATGGCACCAGTTTTGCTTTGGAGTAAAATTGCGCCAGAAGTTAATTTTCAATATTGAACAACGAGAGAAAAAAAAAGAGAGAGAATTTGTTGCTTTTGAAGTTCAATTAATTTAAATGTCAACAGATTTTAATTGGTCTTGGGGAAACAGCCATCATTTTAAGAAATAACAACCTTAAAATAATAGCCCTTGACAAAGTCAATGACAGATTATATCTTTTTAAAAGCCATCACTGAAATTAATTCAATATCAGTCAGATCAACTGATAAAAAAATATAATTTTTTTTCTCTCTAACTTTTCAATATTAAAAGTAAGATTATTTTCAATTTCTTTATTACTATCATTCACATATAATAAGAATAATAATCACATTGTTAGAATAACCTCTGAATTTTTGTTTGTTCAAATTTCAATTCCTCAGAAGAATTTTCTTCACACCATTATCTTATAAAGAGACAAATATGACCTGACTTTTACCAAAGAGAATAACTTCTTGATTATTTTTCAATAAGGGACTAAAAGAATCGATGAAATAATTATAACGGTAAATGGTTTCATATCTTAAGTTAGAAATGCTTCAAGAGTAAAAACAAAAATGAAATTAAAGCCGAATGACCATGACATTTCTGGGTATTACAGGAAACGGAAAAAAAGAGGGGATGGTTAGTATCCGTCAAGTACTGTATTCCATTTGAACTAGCAGGTTAATTAAGATACTGAGAGTAGACTAACCTAAATTTAAAATCAGAATAGCTACATATTAATTACTTGTTTATATATATATATATATATATATATATATATATATATATGTATATATATATGTGGGGGGGGACAAAATATACAGATAGATAAATGCATAGAAAGTGTGCTAATTTCTGAGTCTTCCACATTAAATTTGTGTCCAAATCTACTGCTCATATCTAATGTGAGGTATTTAAAAACATTAGGAAGCTGAACAAAGTCAGTTAAGCTGTGTGTGTGTGTGTGTGTGTGTGTATAATCTCGGATACCAGAAAAATAAAATTTAAACTTTAGCATCCCTATACCTTCAGAGTTCCTCTTTGTGCATAATCATAACCAATGTTTTCGTTTTTATTCATGATTTTTCCCATCTTGTCATTCAATTATTCACCATTAGTTTATAGTTTATGTAGTGTGTGTGTATATATAAGCGAATATACATAATATCCAACATCAATACCACGACTTGGAGTTTCATGCAGTTTATATATATATATATATATATATATATATAATTATATATATATAAATAAATAAAGAATATAAACGTTGTGTGTCGATTGAGTTTCTCCAACTTCTACTCCAAATAATGAAATTACTGTTTCTAAAAACTGCAGTTGCTGATGATGCACATAATTTACAAAACTTTTATAATGGCTGTGTCCAATCTTTCGATTCTTATGTGTCACCCTCAGGCGTGTGTAATTAGTGTATTATGTAAAAAACATAGTAGTTGTAAGTAGCACATTTGTAGGAACTTTTGGGTAAAATAGCAGGACAATCTGGATTTTTAGCCTTGGTTGGTAACCATTCAAGGAGAAAAACAACCCTGAATTTTGGTAAATTCATAGCACACTGTGCACCAGATCTTTGTAATCAGTTCTTCTGAAAAGTGTGACTAGTTCTGCATACAGCTTCACCATTATAATCATATCTATGTAGTTTGTCAGGTCAAAGAAATTAACTGTGAGGCCATCATACATCATAATCAATGGGAGAGCCATATATATTTTTAGGGCATGTAAACACTGTGTAATGGTTAGCAAGATTGCTCATAATTGATCTAGAATGACAAAGAGTGAGTTTGATACTTATTTGGTCATTCATACTTGCAGCCTTGTGCCACACTTCTGCTTTGATTAGTAAATCACTACACATTTTAGGAGTGCTATTTTGACATAAAAACAGTGCACCATGCCTAATACACTATCCCCAATATCAAGTACATTAACACATAAATACAGCATACTATATATATATATATATATATATATATATATATATATATATATATATATATATATATATATATATACACACACACACATGTATGTGGTCAAACTTATAAAATGTCTGGAATGAAAAGAAAGGAATCTAATAGTCTACCAACTTTGCAAATTCCTCATTTGCATCAAGTGTGTTGGCTGGGAAATTATATTGTAAAACAGGGAAAAAAAGTAAAATATTTGAAGCAAACAAATATTGCTTCACAGTTGGACAACTTCAAATGAAATAATCTAACAAGTGAAATGCAATTTTATGTTGCCTATGAAAGAATTATTTCATTGTTTGTCTGTGGTATAGGTTGCCGAGAATATGAACAACAAGGTAAACGAGCAGCCAAATAGAGAGAAAAAAATATACTAAAATGTAATTTGTAATCTGGAAAAGGAAAAATAAACTGTCAAGAAAAAGGGATAATATACAATAACTGATAGGATATTGAACATCACTCATATAAATGGCAATGGGCTGTGTTTAATATTACAGGGAATGAACAAAATTGGTAACAATAGAACTCAGGAATAACAACTCAGATCTCTGTTGTTATTGCATAGAATTTTTTGTGTAACCACTTTTTATATGGAAGCATTTCAAATATTCATTTTCACAGTTTTGTTAGGAAAGAACAAACACTTTAAGTATTGGAATACAGCCAGTTTTCAGTACCAATTGAGTGATTATCTTTGGCTGATTAGTTTATTAAATTCTAAATGACTAGGTACACACAAGCATAAACAAATTAAAATTAACCAAAAAGCAATGTCTTGTATTCAGGAAATAAGGCAATATTAGCGCTGTTCATTCAAGATAAATAGTATTCCTAACACAACCTTGGTGTTGTAAATGATTTCATGTATCATAATGTGACTGCACAGGTGATAAAATGACTTGTATCAGGATGACATCTACCGAAGATCTTCAATTTTACAAATATATAAAAATTAAAAAAGTGTTTATATACACCACAAGTAGGTAAGTAGGCACATAACATCTTAATATGATTATGTCAATTTTTTAGGCTCTGTAATATGAATAAGTAAATAAATAAAAAATAAAAAGCAGACTTGTTCTGAATTAAGACCAACAATAATCTCACTTTACAAGAGAAAGATTTATGACTGCAGAACATGATCAATAGCTAAGTTTTTGATGAAAAACATCCAACTGTGGCTTAGTCTTTTTCATTTGGGATTTTAACAGAAAAATAAATTATAAATACGAGTACCTACTGAGATATGTTCAGTTGGTTAGGAAATCTAGTCTCACAAATTATTACTACTGAATTGTTGAAGTTTTCATAGGACATACTAACATGTTTAAGTTTACAAGCATTAAGTTCAATATATTACAGAAATAGACATCAATTAAGTCATTTGTAAAATATAAAATACTTTCTGAATTTTGAGTCATTTTATTGATGGAGGCAGGTAGGTAGATAGAGAGATGATTACCTAGAATGCTGTTTTTGCATAATATCTCGACTACATGTCTCACCTCTTTATACAGCTTCAGGTTTTGTATTCAGAGCTGTCCTTCTCTTAGACAGATTGCCAATGAGCAGCAACAAAGTTAAACACCCATTTTTCCAATGACCAATCTAGCATATAATATGCATGCACACCAATCAAATTTTGTTAAGCAGGTAATTCATGAATAGCATGTCCGTTTCTGTTTGTTCACATGTTTGTGAATAAAGACCATCTAAAAACAATGTCTAATGTGTTCCATTTAATCTTGCTCACAAGATTTATTATTTAACGAAAATGTTAGAATCATGCAGTATAACTGAAATGAGCTACATTATCTTGGAGAAGGACAACGGGAGTGGTTAGTGGGCGGGGGATGCAATGCAAATGAAGAAATGGCTAACAATTAGTGGATATTAGAGATCTTCCGCAAAGAATGGGCAACATGCCGGCTGCTAAGAAATGAGGTAAGTGAGGTCACATCATGAGGGTGGAGCTGAAGGAGTAAGTACTTTGGAAAATATCAATACTGTATCAATTAGAAGGAAGTTAATAATTTGTATATTATCCAAGTGGGGACCAGCAATTAAGTCAATTACTGCTAGAAAAAGCAACCACCACCCACCCGAACATCTTAAATCACTTCTCTGTCATCATGAACATGAGGAGGACATATTTTATAGACAGTGCCTGGTCAAATATAATAAATTTGTTCATTTATGGATTTACTTTGAAAGTTTAAACAAAATGCAAAATTAAATAACATAGCAGAAAATGGGTTGAATTTACTAATAAATTAACAAATTGCAACTTTTTTCCTTTTTTTAAAAAACCCCAAAAAAAACAAACAACAAAATTGTTTTCAGCCAGAAATCTTTAATCTTTAATCTGGCACTTTGTGGTCTGGTAACTCCCGTGGTCTGGCACTTTGTTTTTTTTTTTTCATTGACATTAGTTTGTTGAATGATGATGATAGCAGCATTGCACATCATTTTCAACTTTCAGGCTCTTGGTCATTTTTTATATACAGCTACATATTTTTTAGCTTTTGTATTGCATGAAACAAAAAAAAAAAACCTTGTTTGGAAGCATTAATGATTGTTTTATTACCTGTTTTAAGCTTTGTTCTACCTTTAATAACACAGCAATATACATGTAGAAGGAGCTGGCAAGACTGTTTACATAGGTTTTTTAGTTATTTTTGTGGTGATTTCTGTCATCTGACATTTTCTGTGGTCCAACAGTGGCTTTGTCCCAAGCGTGCCAGATTAAAGAGATCGGACTGTATTACTTCCATGCACTTACAATAGGAAATATGACTTATCATTGTATAATCTTGGTAACTCAAAAAAAAACAAAAAAAAAAACAGTTTACTCTTGACAAGTTGAATGACGGCAAAGATTTACCATAGATCAGAATGTCTCATAATAGGCTTGCATTTATAAATACACACACATGAAAATATTTTGCCTATTTGTCAATGTTAAAGCAAGCATTAATGATAGTATTTGCTATAAATCACAGCTTATATTACATCTAGATATATGTATGCCCATACACACACATATTGGATATCTCTTTGTGGACAAAGCTATTAGTATATTTCATGCTTGTCAGGAGTCTGCTTCTACCCAGTACTACCCTGAGGGAAAAGGGGTATGTCAACTGGAGAGGGTCCAGATTTTCTAGTAATGCTGCTTCTTTGTTGACTGGTTAACATGGAAGCTCCATGCACATGTTTTGCCACCACTCATTTAACCTAGGGGTTACTTGCATGACCCAGCATGTAGAATAATAGCAGTAAAGGTCACTAAGGGTTGTAAGGTTTTCTGGAGTTATCTGATATTGTGGAAATCACATTTTATATATATATATATATATATATATATATATATATATATATATGTGTGTGTGTGTGTGTGTGTTGGTCACCTGAAGGTCACAGAGAGCTGCAAACTTGATTAGTTGTAATGCTGTTATGTGTTTTCCCTCTGTCTAGATAGCCTGGGCATTAAGCACTATTTACTGCTTAGGTAAGGGTTTACCTCTTGGTGACACCAGCATTTTTGTATATACAGGGTGTATGGAAAATGCTTTTACAAACTTTCAGGGTGAGTTCCTCACACGAAAACAAGGACAATGTCCACAAATGCTTTTATTTTGAGTTAAGCTAAAAGAAAGTTTACGGTAGATGGCGCTGTGTTGCCATGTAGAATAGGTTAGATTTGTGGCTAGTCTCGCTTCAGATGTTTAATGTATGTAGTATTGAGTTAACTGGGAAGTGTTTCCTTTTAACAATAACAGGGTATTCATATCATGAGCAGGTAAACATAAATTTTGACATACAGCCGTGCGAATGGTAACGGACGTGTGGCTGCACCAGATTGCTGCCTTTGTTCTGGAAACACAGAGTCATCTAAGCTTTGCTAATGTTTATCATCAGATTGCCGAGACAGGATCTGCCACACCACAAACTATGGACTGAGGAAGACCGAGATCTGCTCATACGCTTGACTATGAAGAACACATTCTACAGGCTGTCAGAAACAATCCAGGTATCAGCACACATCAAGTGGACCTAGCATGTTGTACAGATCATAGTAACACATGGAGGGAACTATAAGTGCAGCTCCTGTATCTATCATTTAACAACATGTACAGGATCTTTTGCTCTCTGATCACTCACCATGGGAGAACTTTATTGCACAAACTGTCAATCTGTTGTTTGTCTCTTCAGTCTTGTTTATGGATCAGGTAACATTTGAAATAGATGGAATAACAAATTTACACCACCAACATTTGTGGGCAGATCAGAATCCGCATGGTACAATACAGGTTAGATACTAGCAACAGTTTACAATTAAAGTGTGGGCTGGAATTGTAGGTGAATGTCTGGTAGGTGCATATGTTCTCCCAGCAGATCTTACAGGAGCTGTCTGCAGGGACTTTATTTTGAACACACTTCCAGACCGGCTAGAGGATGTAATCCTGCTAATATGAAGATGCATTTGGTTCATGTATGATGGGGCTCCCGCACATTTTAGTCACATTGTTTGCGATGCACTACCAGACATCTATCATTAAAGCTTGATAAGTAGGGGAGGAGCAGCTCTATAGCCTGCACATTTTCGACCTCAATCCTTTGGATTTTATCTGTTGAGCCACATTAAAACCAATTAGCATATGCAGCAGACATTAATAATGCAAAGATGATTCATCAACGTATCATGGGGGCCTGCAAAACCATTTGACACTGTGGGAATATTTGAAAGGGTTCACCACTCAATGATCCGATGAGTGCATACGTGTGTAGAAGCAAGCAGAGGACATTTTGAACATTTGTTATGAGTTGCTGTGTTGAGGTAAAATGATGGCATTTTGGAACATGCTTATATGGACAGTTTACCTTGTTCTGGTGTCAGGAACCTTGCCCCCCAAGTTTGTAAAAGTATTTTTGTATTGTATGTTGGATTCTACATTTAACTGTGTCTACCATAAACTTTAAACTTAACTCAAAAATAAAGCATTTGTGGACATATGTTTAAATGGACTTTTGTCCTTATTTTGGTGTGAGGAACGCACCCCCAAAGTCTGTACAAGTATTTTTGATGCACCCTCTGTGTGTGTGTGTGTGTGTGTGTGTGTGTGTGTGTACGCCTGATACTAAGATATAGAATCCAAACAAAATTTTTTATAAATCAAATTTGTTTGGGTTAGAAAAACCTAAACAAGCCTATCTACCGATTGTAAAATAAAATGTAGTCAATAAAACAGTTATGTACAAATAAACATTTCACTTAATTCTTATTTGTGACACCTAAAGTTTAAAATAACTTTTTCAAAATGAATTTTAATTTCATTTTAACTTAAATTGAAAGCTAAAGGATTAAATTTACTATTTCCAATATGCAAAATACTCTGGTGTAACAAAAAATATATTGATTGGAATTGATTTTTTTTCTTTTTTGTAAACCAAAATAAATGATTAGTGCTCATTTTTTTTCATTTTTTTAGTCAACCTTCCTCACAATGTAATTCTCTTTATATAAAAAAAATCATCTAAAAATAAAATATACTTTTCTAAAACCTTATTTGAGGAATATTAGCTCACTTAAAGTATAATTAATCTAATTTGAAACAAATATTTATTTTAAGTTTAAAATAACACAGAAATGCATTTTTAAACAGTAGCTGTGTTTTTAACCAAGAGTAGCCATGTTTGACAATTGATGACAGGTTTATTGTTTATAGAGACTTTATCTGTCAAACATAATTTAAGAAAATAATGTGAATAGCTTTTTTTATATAATCTTTAAGTCCTCAGTAATCTTAAAAACGTTGGAAAATATTCTCTGTAATCTAATTTTAGGAATGCCGACTTTAAATTTACTATAGTCATCACTCTTATTTTCTGATAATGCTGTCTATGGTTGCCCATACTTTAAAAAAAGGGGCATGTTTATATAGACAAAAAATTTTTTTTAATTCTTTTAAAAATCTTCATGTTCAATGACTGGTATTAAGCTTTATCATTTATGATTAGTAAATATAGTTTTCACTTAATAATAATATAATCTAAATGGCTGAAATTAACACAGAATTTTAAAAGATTTAAAACTTGATAAATTTTTCTAATTAAATTTTTCTCGAGACATTAATGTCCTTAATATATCTTATTTATAATTTATTTATTGAATCAATTAAATGCTTTCCTAATTAAATAATGTCAGTTTGATTGCATTTTTGACTTTACGATTCAGAGCAGATTGTCAGTAAATGGTGTTCCTGCTCGACAAAAACAAAATGATTACTAAAATTCTGCTTTTCACTAATATAAATATGGAGAAGCTGAAATTTCAATTTCAAAAAATTAGGTAAGTGGTGGGTAACAGATCTATAAAATATATATATATATATATATATATATATATATATATATATATATATATATATATATATATATATATATTTTTTACCAAGATTTTCATAAAATAAATAAAAATAATAATTTCATTCATTTGTGAATAAGTCCTGAAAGTTTCATTAAAATTATTTGATTTTTTACAAGAATTTCAAAATCACTGTTTTTCATTGCAAAAAGACACTAAAATTCCCTATATGGCACCCGACTGATGCAAAAAAATAAATAAAAAAAATTAACCAAAATTTTAAATGTGCTAGAAAGGATTAAAAAATTTAATAAAGCAAAAAAAAAAAAAAAAAAAATACTTTGGTCTTTCCTCTTAAAAATAACAAAAAATTTGACGATAAATCTTTTTATCAAATTTGGAGCCATTTTTCATCATTCTATGGTCTTTTTTTTTAAATGATACATATATGGCGGATATAATATACAATTGCATAAATCAAACTAATAATGAATGATCTGAAAGGATGAAAAGCAGAACATCAGATTTTTTAAAATTTGAATCATTCAATTACTATATATATATATATATATATATATATATATATATATATATATATATATATAATATCCCTGGCCAATAGCATGACTGAGTTTCATGCACAATGCACTTTTCAAGTGCTAATTATAGACTGACTGTTACACAATTTAAATAAAAATATTTTGTCATAACAATGTTGGTGCAGCTATATATTATACTGGGACTACAGAATTTTAATTTCTAAAAATATATTTGGCATTTAAAATAAATGGGATATATATATATATATATATATATATATATATATATATATATATATATATATAAAATTATTTTAGTTGTGAATATTAATTTTTTTTTTTTTTATATTAAGCATAAAGGGAGATTACTTGTTCTTTTTTCAACAAAAAAAAAAAAAAAAAAAAAAAAGAAAGAAAGCAAACCATAATTTACATTAAAAATTAATCTGGATCAATGTATTTAAGCAGATATTTATTTTTACACCTACATGTAACCATCAATTCATTTCTCTTTTTTAATAAGCTAGAGTTATTTAAGTGTTTTAAGATAATTAATTTTCAACAAGACATAAATTACATCGATTTCTTTTCCCAATGTAAGATTTGGCCCTTGTTATAATATCTCAGGTGATAATAGGTACACTAGCACCATTCTTTAATTATGAAAAATATTTAGAGTTCGTATTTTATTTTGTCTAAAGTCATTTGATGATGGTAGAAGTGAAATTTCCAAGGATTTTCAGTGAAGCCAAAATAAAATTTGACATCGTTACTGGAATGTAAGCTAGCTCGGTATACAATATTATCAGTCATAAATTGACCGTTTAAAGGCTAGATCATATTTTTTCAGCAGTTGCATTTATTTTTTTAAAAATTAACATTGTCTTTATTGGAAATATATTTATTTAGTATAATGGTATGTTGGGATATAGATTTATCGATGTTATTATCAGATTAGAAATAGAATCCATTAATTCCTTGTGTGTGTGTGTAAAAGGAATTAATGGATTCTATTTCCAATCTGATAGTACTTTTTATCATTGCAAACATTATTTTAATGTATACCTATGTTTTGTAGATGTCATTTTAATTATTTTTTTTTTTTCAGTATCAATCATGTCTACTGGCTTTCACATTTAAGAGATTTAATAAAGAAAAATGAGCACGTTAAGTGGCTCAAATGTGCAGGCCAGTAAACTGTTTAAAAAAAAAAAGAAGAAATAACAGGCATCTACTCAAACATGGCTATTCACAAAAATAAAGTTTGGAGTAATTTATACATTTCTAAAGAATTAATGTGTTTATTTTTTATCCTACATTTCTATTACTTCAAAATATTAGTGCTTGAAATAGACAACATCATTTTTATTTTAAACAGTGTGTATTATTTCTTGTGCATATAAGAAATCTTAACTGAGATTGCCCAAATGCTAGCCAAAACACACTGTTTAAAGTAAAAGTAAAAATCAAGAGTCTCTTTCAAATATGAGTATCCACTATAATAATGTTTCAAGTAAGAAAAGTATCTGATTAAAAATAAATCAATTGTGTGTGTGTAAATATATATTTTAATTGATGTGTATTTCGGCAGCAACCTTTCCTTCATGCATCTTTCATTGAAAGAAGATTTAAGGAAGATTTAATTAATCTTTTAATGAGTTTTTTCCAGCAATCTAACATTTTTCTGTTTTCAAGGGTTAAAGAATATAGGAATTATCCATAGTTATTGTTCCAGGCACTTTTGGCTACTTCTCTAGTCATTATCAAGGATGTATTTTTGGATGGCAAAATTCTGTGTGTGGCAGTTACATAGTAATTTTACAATGTGAAGTTTGAGCTATTTGTGTACTTCTTGGCGGTCATGTGCTATGTGTGGCCAGTTGATCGGGAGGCTCTGCTTATTAAACTTTATTCTCCCACTATCAATCTTACACTATTTAGCAGAGACGGTGTGTTAAGAGTATTCTAAAAATAGAAGTCTTGTCCCTTTTTCAAGGCAAGAAACAAAATCAATTTATTGAAACAAAGTATCTATAGAAAAAAAACAAAATGTCATTTAGTAACTAAAAGAATTTAGAAACACTACTGTATATTCATTTGGTCAAGTGAAAAATTATGTCAATTACTTTTTATATTTAAAAAGAATATTTTCACATGTAGAAATATTGTTTGTATTGTTGTTTTGATGGATTCAACCGTTTTCTTTTGATTTCTTGATATATTTGTTGTGTATGTTGGTTTCAAAGAGTAGTGATTCTGTTAGGAAAGGCTATATTGGGAAAAAAATGGAGTGTAGGTTCCTATTGGGATAATATTCAACAGCAGCACTCTCAAGGAATTTCCTTCTGTGTGAATTATTTTCTTTATTTTTATGAACGTAGCATTTAAAAAAATCAGAATTTTTTTTTTGTTTATAGATACTTTGTATCAATAAATTTGTTTCATTTCTTGCCTTGAAAGAAGTCCACATTGGATGAAATGTGTCAGCTAAAACTACAGTTTTTCTATTGTCTTTTTTTCTTTATACAGTCTTTTTCTACAGGTTAATTCTGAGAATTTCTATATATATATATATTTTGCAGGATAAACCCCTATCTGATCCAGCATGCTTTGAACGCATGGCTAAAGAGAGCTTCACAGTTAACCTAAGTACTGTGCTCTGATGATGCTCTTATTGAAATGTTAACAGAATAAAAAAAGAAAAGCCTTATATATATATATATATATATATATATATATATATATGTGTGTGTGTGTGTGTGTGTGTGTGTGTGTGTGTGAGAGATGTGTGTGTATTTTCTCCTTCATTTTGGATTCTGAGGGTTCAATTCTTCCCTTCAGAACTGAACAGGGAGACTACCAATGTGGATGATTTAACTGTAGTGGTGAAATCTTCTGTAGAACCAGGCACATTTTTCAGAAGAATTTGTGACCGAAATATCACATAGTATGTCATAAATCTCTGAAAAGTCTTCCTTGTGTTTTATGACATGCAGTTTTACCTTTTCAGAATAATGTCATTATGAAGGGATGCCACATGTTCTTTAATATGATCTTTCACCAAGTGGAGAGTTTCCCTCCTAGACTAGTTGCAATCCAAGACAAAAGAGTTCAGTCTCCACTAATATTTAACTGATAACTAGAGGAAAATAGATTCATGCCTTTTTTCAAGGCAAAAAGTGAATAAAATAGTATCAACTGGAATTTGAATTCTGCTCTCATATTCATCGACACAAAAATTCTAAGATTCTGTTCTTTATACAAGCTAGAACTTTTAACTGAACCTTAACATTGTTTAGAACATGCTCACATTATATAAACATTCATCTAAAAAGCTTTATTAAAACGAAAATATAAATCAACCACACGTGTGTGTAAATTGTGGAAACATGAAAGCCTGCCAATACATATTGTTGCTAAATATCGACGACTGACCAGATTTTACTTATTTTTCATTGCTTCTTAATATGTGAATGAAGACATTCAACTTTTTCTGGACAAGAATTCTGTTATTACTGGTAATTTCCTAAAAGAACATCATCTGTAATGCCTGTTTTATGGTGCCATATATGAAAGTAGCCAATGCTTTGGTGGAAGTCACATGACCAACCATTTCTCTGATAATTTAGTTGCTACACAATCATTACTTTGGTCTAAAGAGAAGGGTAATTACCTTAACAAAACCCTATAGCCATCAACTAACTGTAGAACCTGGTCCACAAATTTTTCTGTCAGTTGCACGTTCTAACTGTAGGGGAAAGGGAACAAATAAAGTATATCCTCTATTCTATTTGCTAACCTGAAGCACTCCCACTCCAGTATCATTGGACCCTGTAGTCACAAATAATAGTAACTGGTAACCCTTGGCAGACATACCTGGATCAGTGCCAAAAAATGGACTGAAGAATTCTGTGTATGTATATATATTTATACACACACACAAAGAAAATGAACATGCACAATAATATATGAGAATATATTGATATGTTCATCGATATCAATAAGTCTCTCTCTCTCTATATATATATATATATATATAAAACACACAAGTTTCTGGATGTATATTATCTCATGCATGCACAACACATTCAATGATACAAAGCCAAATGCCATGTGAAATTGTAGACAGACACATCTACACAAATACAGCAATAGTTCCAATGCAGTTAAGTCGAGGTGTTGTGGCCACTGAAGTGTTTGACTTAAATTGATTAAGGTGAATGTGATGTGTAAGTTGGATATGAAAGCTGCAGCCAAAACCAAATCACCACTAACGAGCAATGATGCTTGTTGGCTGGACAAGACACTGACAAACTTAGTTCCTCAGGAAGCTGGCCAACGTTTGCAGGAATAGCCAACAAAACTTTCTCACTAATTCAATTAAGGCACAGAAGAACTGTGGAGGTAATTTCAACCAACGAGATCATTCAAT
Source organism: Acanthosepion esculentum (assembly GCA_964036315.1). Taxonomy (NCBI): domain Eukaryota; kingdom Metazoa; phylum Mollusca; class Cephalopoda; order Sepiida; family Sepiidae; genus Acanthosepion; species Acanthosepion esculentum. Next base: position 91,641,010 of record OZ038499.1, on the reverse strand, counting down.
TTGTAGTTACAATGCACACAAACGGTAAGATCTTTGAAGAAATCAACACCCAAATTTTCTGCATGCTCATGACAATAAATGACACCTTGTTCAAATTTAAGTACATAAATGAAAAGGGTTTAAGCTGATGATTTATGACACTGTGCAGTTTCATCTGTCGTTTGGTTATCTTCATCATGAAGGCATCTGTTTAGACTTTGTTCGACTAATGTAATTCAATCTCTGTGCTTGCCAGACTCCGTCTGGATAGGCTTTAGAAAGCTGTTTCCTAAGATGGTATGATGGCATTCTCACTACAGACAACTGCTTCCAGCACTTGGCACTGTTTTAAACACGCTTAAAGTAAATCTCAAGCATTTGACTTTTATTACTTCAGCTTCATCCCAGTGAGCAAATACTCTTTCGACAGTTAAATATAGAAGGATTACCTATTACATGTGACGCAATCATGATAAAATTCTCAATGTTAATACTCTTGTTTCTATCTGACCACTTTGGGTGCACTGAAGCTTTTCAATATTAATTCTTTTCATAATAAACACTGGGTATTGTAACACTTACTAAAGGAACCCGTATATACATCGCCAAGCTTACAGATTTTTCTGCTTAGTAATAGATTGGTAGCAGCAGCAATAATGTTACAATTATGAGGATAATTTTTAATATTTTGTTTATATCTTTTCACTCCAAGCAAAGAGATAATGCCACTCAAACACAGGGTTAAAGAGAGTGAAAGAAAATGAGAAGAAGACTTTAGTGGGGAAGATTGAGGAACGGAAGAAAGGAATAGGGTTCAAGAAGACAAAATGACACCAAACCTCACAACACTTATGAGTGTGGGTCGCATTTGATAAAATAAGATAACAAAATGTTACGACCTGAAACTGACACAGATTTAACCCGTCTTTAATAATCTTTGATAATAATAATCATAATCAATAATCTTTGAGGGAATTGTTAGTCATCCACCATGATGCCATTTTGAGGATTCAAGAGCAAAACTATTGTTTCTAAAAATATGGTTCCCTATCAGTGTTTGTAATGGTCTCCAAAGGGCCCTGTACATATGTTCCCAGGCTTAGAGACTTTGCTACTGAGTAGGAGAACAGTAACAGCAGCAATAGTTAAAATTATGAGGATACTTTTTAATAATCCATAAAAAATATAGACATTATTTTTATCACATATACATACATGTGTTTAGCTGTAATTTCTGCAAGTCTGCTACCACATGACCTCTTAGGAATAAGGAAATTACCACCATATGTTCTTTCACTGGTATAAGAGGCAACAAGGTAATTATATGTCCCCTACTACTAAGTCTGAAATTATTTTCTAAGACACTATGTATCTCTATTATTTCTTTGATTTGGTTTCAAATTGGCGTCGTTGTTCCTGTCTTAAAAATGTTTTCCTTGTTTGTGTATATGTTTGCAATGTATCTTGTCCATACATTTCCCCTTTTGAGAGATATATTTGTTTCTAGTTTTCACTGGTGTATTTCCTAAATAAGACAATGAAGTATGGACCTTTTTTCATTGTAACCAGTGGTCAATTACACGTATTCCCAACTGACTTTACAATGTAACTAAATTTCATTTCTATCTGAAATAGATTTAAAAGCAACAAAGCAAGTGAACTTCTTAAACAGCCTGTTTTAAACAAAATAAATGACCCAACTTAGTCTGCATATCTATGTAATTAGATAAACTTCTATAATGTATGTGCTTATGAATTGGTGCACTCTATACATGTGCAAGACACTTCAGGGTGGCTGTTTACTGTCAACTTGAATATGACATTACAGTTGTTAGAGAGAGGAAGCCTGACCTTTTCATATTATAACTACTTCAACAGGAAGCCAGTGGGATCTGAAGTTTGTCTATCATTTTCACCACTTCTCCCAGAATTTACTTAATATATTTATCTGATGTCTGATCAAAAACTATCAGGACTGTTGCTATGGTAATGGAGCTAAGGTATGCAGAGTGCAGTCGCTTGGTACAAATTGACCTTGAACTCTGTCATGCATACACACTAAGGGTTGTGCAGCAGTTTTTGTCTAAGTACAACATACCCCAGGTCCAACAACTACTATATTCCCCAGATTTCACACTTTGCGATATTTTCCTCTTCAAAAATCAAATCCCACTTGAAAGGAACAAGATTTCAAAACACTAAGGAAATCCAAGAAATTGCAACAAGACAGCTGCTTGCTATCCCAAAAGAGAGTTCCAGGAATGCTTCCATCAATAGAAATAATGCTGGATAAAGTGTGTGGCTTCAGAAGGAAAATACTTTGAAGTAGATTAAATGCCAAATTGATATATGCTGTATTCTTTTTATAGCACCAGTCCTGATAATTTTTTAATCAGACCTTGTACAGCCCTTTCTTACTGTGGATTTTACAAGTATACTGTATTATTTACAGCTAATATTGATAACTTCTTTTTCTTCTATGTGTCTTGTCCCTTAAAGCTGTTGGTGATCATAGCTCTTCACAACTTTGTGTCCTTCGTAGTTCTTAATAAATTTTGTCTTTTTGTTATCTCTCCTAAACCTTGCTCTGTCATCCATTTACTCTAGCTTGCTAGGTAGGTTATGTTTTGTTTTCCTGTCTCTCTTACCTTCAATCTGTCTTGTGAGTATAACATTTTCCAAACCCCCTTTCCTCATTATGCACCTAGAAACTTCAATTATCTCTTTCTGATATTAAATACAAGTGTCCTTTTTGTTTCCATTTTCTCTAAAACTTTATTGTTGCTGACATGTTCGGTTCATATTTTCAACATCCTTCTGTACAACCACATTTCTGTTACTTGAAGTCTCTTCTTCATTTGCAAGAAGATTGTCTAGCATTCACTGAAAGAGACATTAGGACAGAAAGTGCAACATTGAAATCTGAAGGTGCTTTCCAAAAGCTATCCCAGTATTAATATTGGTAATTAGTATCATTAAATATCAAGAGGGATGAAGCCAACAGTTTTAACCAATAAAATATTTGCAATCAACAGCAAGTTTAGGGATCATTACATTATTTAGATGAAACTAAAACTGAACCTAAATAAATCCTTAATGATAACAGACCAGAGAAATTATTAAGTACTAATGATGCATCATCACAGAGGATTGCAAGCTTTGTCAGAATAAAAATGTTTATGAAATATTTGCAAACAATCATTTGACAAGACAGTATTAATTCATCTATACAGCCCTGATGATGTTAAGAAATCGGATGATTAGTTCCTGGAGGAGATTAAGACTTATATCCTGGTTAATCCAGTTGATGGACAGTGATGCCGTCTTCAGGTTTACACTCTACACAAGATTATACACTTCAAGGAAAATTACGCAACAATATAACTACTTCCTCTATTTGTTTTGGTGTTATATCTGTTGAAAAGCAACTGCCTCAGAACTTTGTGAAGCTTGCTAACAACTCCTATATTTTCTGCTTATGGCCACATCATGTTGAAACACCGGTTCCCATACGATCACCAAAATTAAGTAACTGGTCAGTACCTCGATGAGCGAGTGCTTAGGGGATACAAGGTGTTTTAAGCTTGGATGTACAGGTTGTGTAATGGCTTCAAATTGTTAGTTGGAGAGCCAAGTTCCAATTCCCATTAGGTTTGTTATATTCCCTTTTGTGCAAATATCTTTGGGAAAGTTATGAATCCACCTCTTCTCCCCCAGCTATGGGTTAATTACTAGGGCTTTTATCACTAAACCATTATTATTTCTCAAAATAATTTCTTACAATGTAAAAAGGGTTGATGCCCTGATTAATATTTTACAGCTCATGTTACAATTCCATTGGGCTTGTTATATTCACTTGCGTGAGAAAAGTATGAGAGAAAAAAAGAAAAAAAAACAATCAAATGCATATTTATATATTTCCTGTCCCATCTGTAGTGGGAAGGGAGGTAAATCAACCTAAGTTAGTAAATTTATGAGTGATTACTTCCAATAGTCATCTTAATAATCTATACAATATCTGCATTTAGACAAAATTCCTGAGCAAAATGAACCAATTCTCTCGCTCAGTTCCTTAGATTGAAGTCTTATTTGTTCAAGTCTTTCATGTGACGTAATCAAATACCTTTGCCTATTAAGTATTTGTTTTGCTTTAACTTGGTTTTGAAATAGGCTTTGTCATTCTGTTAATCTTTTTCTTCCAAGAGATATTTCCATTTCATCATTATATTAAGCACAAAATCTTTAACAATTTTCTAATGAGCTAAAAGTGATTTATATAATACCAGGTGTGGTCAAGGAATCCTAGATACCACTGAATGTTGATATAAAAAGAAAAGAAAAATTAAAGGGAATGGATTAATTAAACAGTTCATTGGCCTCTAATTTAGTTGTGAATTCTTTATCTCCTCTTTATCAAAACTCAATAGTGTTTCAAGAAGTATAACCCCAACCACCACCAATAAAACACCCAAGCAGTAATTTGAATTTTTCAAATTGAACAGTTACACCACATCCATCATTGGAAACTTGAACCTAACATTTTGACCTTCGTTGAGGCGAAGATCAAAATAACAGTATGCATATATGGACAGGAGGACCTAACACTGGAGGGGTCAAGAATTTTAATACACCACTTATGGGCGAGATGAGCAAGTATGTGACATTTGGGATTTCAAATCTAATTACATCACATTTTTTCCTTCATAAGAGAGACTGCGAAAATGATTGCAAACAATGTTCCAAACATGAGAGGACATCTGTTCATCCTGATTGGTGGTAGTTTGGGATCAGATAGGCAATGATGGAATGTAACTAGCTTGCTCTTTGAGGTATTAAATGTAACTAGCCAGATTTTACCCCCATTGGGTAGTTTTATGCAAGACCGGAAGGGAGATCAGTCATCAATCTCTATCATGAGTTTTAAAGGTGTACCCATATATAGTCAATATCATCAGCATAGACGTTTACAAATGACCTGAGTATATTCTTAGGTAGATCATTTATGTAAATCAAAAAGAATGTTGGTCCGAGGAGTGACCCTGGGTGATGCTTGCGGTGACAGCTAGGGCTCCTGAAGACTGGCCATTAATGACTACCTTCAGGGATCTACCTGCCAGGAAGGATTCTATGATCGAGAAGACACTTCCAGTGATTCCATAACTGGAGAGCTTTTGTAGTAAACCTTTGTAACACACCTTGTCAAAGGCTTTTGAGATCTCTAATGCTATGGTCCTGAGCACAATAAAGAACAAAGATGAATGAGGCACTATGGATATGCCACATGGAAGCACATACACAGGGGATCAGGGTTCTTGTTTTTTGTGTCCTTTCCACAGGGACTCTCATCCTTGATGTCAGCCCCAAGTCTGTGGGTATAACGATTTAGGTGGTTGTGTTTTGCTCTAAGAGGTGAGTGGCCCAAGACTGTGAGCTCCTTTAGTGTGCTTGAGGTGTTGATACCAGTTCCAGAAAGTAACAGGAGATTGATTTTGGACTGAAGAAGATGGTGTTCCACTCCTGGAAAGTTAGAATGTAGACCCCCCCCCACCTCATGTTGGTGTAGGTGATGGTATATGAGTGGTCTACTTTGTTTTGTTCCTTTTCATTTTGATTAATTTCATGTGCATACCTCATCCCCAAAGAAAAAAAAAAGGGTTAATGATTGTGTGTGTGTGTGTGTGTGTGTGTGCACATTTAATGTTTGATCCATTACAAAATGATTGACCTTCACAGATGAAACTTTACAAATGGCATTTAAACTAAAGACTTATCTAGGAAGTCTACAGATAGAAAAGAAAAATGTAATATGAGGTGTTCAATTTCTTTCTTTTTTTTTTTGGTTTGATTACCTCACATATTTTAACACTTGTTAAAGAAAACGCACATATACACAAAAAGGAAAAAAAAAACACTTCAGTTGTGAAAGTCTGTCTGAGAGAAAGGTTTTTAAAAAGAAAGAGATAAATCCAAAAGTCATTCATCAAGATAAAAAGGATATATTTCTTTAACATTTTTTTTTTTTTAAAATTCCTGGCACAGATTTAATAAAAAGTAGAGAGAGAGAGAGCATTTACCAACTCTACAAGCAGCAATAGCAGAAAGAAAATGACAAGCCTAATCGAATTAGATGAAAACAAGCATTTGCAAATGCAAGTCTTCCACATCTCAAAAAAGCTAGAAAAGAGAAGAAAATAAAAGAGCTTTCACACTAAATTGTAAAAGGGGGGGGGGGGTGCCAACTGACTTTTCCACTTATATACTTTGAGGCTTCTCTTTATTCTCTGTTGGTAAATGGATTTACATGAGTGGGGGTGAATCATACTCAAAGTTACAAATGCATGGGAAATAAAGTTTTATCCATCCTTAAATAGTTAAATTATAATATCCAAGTTTGTCGAGAGTTGGAGAAATTGTAAAGTTCAATTGAAAAAAAAAAAAGTTTATTTGAAGAGAAATATTTTTGCATAAATCTTATAAAGTTTAAGCCAAGCAATCTTCACTAATACATGAATATCTGAGCTATGACTGATGGAAGGTTATGGATGATAGAAGAAAAAGAATTACAAAGCCTTTTGGGGAGAGGTCATATTTGTGAAGGTTGATCAATAACTCTGTAGTCTGCAACATTGGTATCAGCTGAATTTTGCCCTGCATGCTTGATCAGTTAGGGCAATAAATAATTTTTTTTTTTTTTTTTTTAAATCAATTCACCCCAAGCAAGGTGATAATACCACTAAGACACAAGCGGCTACAGAGAGTGAAAGAGAATGGAAAGACTTTAGAAGGAACTGGTAACCCAATGCTAAACAGGGAACAAGGGATAATCCCCTACTACTGTTCGGGAGGGGGGGGCTGCAGATTATATTTCTGAAGGAAATTATCCTGAAAAATAATTGTGCAAAAATAAATGCTTTCTTCTTTATATTCATCATTAAATTGCAGACTTACTGACAATATCAGTTATGTCTGAAGTGTATATAGGTATATTAGTGATATACCTATATACATTGTTTATTTGCAGATTGCCTTGAGTTTAAAATTTAAATTCACAAGAAGTCTGAGACTTCAGAAATTAAAATTATCAATACACCAATTGTGGAGTAAAATGAAGGCATGGTTTTGTATATAAAAGTACTTGTAAGGATACCATTCTCTGAAGATGTTGAGATAGAAATTCAGAAATCCCCCAAAAAATAAATGTAATACAACACTGGACAAAATAATGGATTCATCGGAAGTTCTTTAAAAGTTACCAAATTCAAAAGATACTTAAAGAAAGAAGTTAGTATAACCAAATGGTCGTGATAAAAAAAAAGCAGAACTAATTAAAAAGAATGATTGCATAACCTAACATTTCCTAAAATCTCATAGCAGCTTGTGCAATGTAACAAATACAAAAAAAACAAAAAAAAAAAAAAACAGATTTTACAAACATTTTCTTTTGATTCCAAATAAACAAATCCAAGACCTGTCTGCTTAAACAGCTGAACCATACAAAGCATTACACTTGAATACAAAGTTGCTTCCCTTGATTATGGTTTTGCTGAAGAGATGTTTGCAGAAGAGAGAGAGAGAGAAATATTTCAACATATGTACTAGATGACCAAGTAAATACCGTTCAAGAGGATATTGCCTTACAATGGTATGCTGCAAAAACTGCAATTTATTTCCGAATCACAACAAAGATCAATAGATATGGGTGGGGGAATGATGGGATGTGGGAAAGAGAGAGAGAGAAAGAATCCTGTCAAAAGAAATAAACTCAAGTGTCATATTAAACAACCACAATAGATTGATTCTTTTTGGCTGCTCACTTTCAACCAGGGAGTCTTTCAAAATCAAGTGAGAATTCATGAGAACTTAAAATTTAAAAAAAATAAGATTGACAAGTGTTTATATAAGATAAAAAGGAACATGACTGTTACCACTAAAAATATTCTTATCAAATATATAAAGAGAGAAAAAGGATCCTCCCCTACTCTGAATAATGTATTTGCACATTTCCTTGCATGGCAGTGGAGGCAATAATAATAATAATAATGTGAGTAAACAGTAGTAAAAGCAAAAAACAAAAAAAGAGAAAAGAAAAAATCTAAGAGAAAATTGAAAATTAAATTTTCTACCAGCATAAAAGATGGACATAAAATTGGGCAGGGGAGAAAAGATAATAATTGAAATACAAAGCACATCATGATGTCTGAGCGACCTTTCAGAAATTTCACATGGAAAGCCAGTCATGGAAGAAAAGGTTAATTCATCTATCCATCCATCCATCCATCAAATAAAGTGTTAAAGCATGTCGAATACACATATATATATATATATATAGCAAAAGAAATAAGTGAGAAAGTTTGCAACCTCCAAAAGCAGCTGTAATCACAAATGGAGAGAGAAATGGCAAGACACTCAATAACAATGTTTCAAAAAAAATGATAACTGGACAAGCAAGGAGTTGGATGGTGAACACTGCTGTCAAAAAAAACCTAACATCTTTAATCCAGAAGAGAGTGCTAAAATAGCAATTTCTTTTGATTTTTGCTCATTTTTTTTTCCATGGTTTGCTCATTTACGAACATGTCCTCATTCATTATTTGCTTTTCACTGCAATGTTAGTTTTAAAAGATATAAACAAGGGGATATTGAAGTGTAAAGGGCTGAGGTTTAAATCTGGGAATGTATAAAAATACCTTTTTAATTCCTTCAGAAAACAAGGAAAATTACCATGACTTTTGTAATAAATCATTTGTAACGCATTCTTAAAAAAAAAAAATCATCCAAATCAGTTCAAACAACACAGCAAATTGAATCACACTACTTTTCATCTGGTATTAAAAAAATGTTGGTATTAGTTAGTTGTTAAAAGTAAACCTGGATAGAAAGAAAAAAAAAAAAAGTCATCCCACCCACCAATAATTATTTATCAAGGGCAAAAATTTTTGAATTAAGAAATTGTTTACATACTATTCTTCCTGAAGATGACTAATTGTAGACACTGAATTTATGAAAGGAAAAAAAATATATACATGTTGCATAAATCTACTTTACAAAATCTTAAATCAAGTATTTTTAGCCACAGATTTTCATTTCCCACAGAAATGGAGAGATAAAACTAAAAAAAAAAAAAAAAAAAAATTAAAAGAAGCTTTCAGGAAACCTCATTTTATAGATTTACTGACTGCATTTGCCAATTTAGTTTAAGTGTTAGAAGAGAGGCATTGGAGATTTCAAGTTTATTCAGGTTCATGATGCCAGTCACCACAAACAAAATAAAGAAAAAAAAAATAGAAGAAAAAAATCTTCATCTGAGGACATCTGATTTTTGTCATTTCATCAGTATTAAAACTTGTAAAAATGAACAAGTCTTTCTTTAGGCATTTTGTTCACAGGACTTTAGAATTAAGTGAATGACTTTATAAGTAACCTGCAGGATACAAAGACAAACATGGCACAATTGAAAATGTTGGTATTAAGGAAAAGTATGCTGGACATTTTCAGGAGTTAATCCAGCTTAACACATTCAAGGTAGAATAAATATGAAAACAGTTTCATAAAACATTGAAAGTAAATTTTACTCTTAAAGATTATTTCATGACTACAGCCTTGCCTCAGACTTGGCTTGGTTTAAGTAACTGAGTAGCTGAGGTTGGAAAAATTCTGGCTTATGTGAAATATTACAATACAAAATAAATGGGTTCTTTAATCTACTTAAACACAAAACAAAAACTGCTTCTTTCCCCAAGTTTGAAAATTTAACTAAGCCAAAAAACAGGATATACTTTGTCTGTTTCAGTAGAGATAACAGCTTCAATGTGAACTGGCCCAAAATACTTTGGCTGATTGCGATGATTAAAGCATCAATTGGGCAAGCAAGGGGGAGAAAGAGAAAGAGAACAAATACAAGCCTGGTGTAAAAAGTAAAGTTGCTGAAACCAAATTATAAAAAAAAAAAAAGGGTAATATCCCAGTCTTTATTTAACACAATCCATTCTTTGTATGATACACTTTGAGAAAAGTTAGTGATTTTGAAGAAAGAAGCTTTTTGTGCGCATGAAGCAGAGAATGGTTGGAATGTCTTCCTCCCACCAGAATCTTATTTTACATGCGTAAGAAAACATTGCCTAGGACTTAAATGAACCAGGATCATTTCATATCAAAAAGAAAATTTATTTCCATATTTTATCTTCAAGTAAGCAAAACAAAATAACTTAGATGGCTCTACCTTTTCCTAAGTAAAATACAGGAGAACTTGATAACCACTTATGTCTAATCAATTTACTTTTTACTCAAAGCTTAAAATTGGAATATTTTAATTCTTCAGTTTTTGTCATAAAAAGAACTTTGAATTAAGGAAGCCTCATGATTTAGGTAGAAAACCTATAATCACACAATCACCAGTCAACTGATCTACCACAAAAAGATAAAAATCTTATGAAATACAAACCTTTTTTTTTTTGTCAGCTTTAGTCAAGTAAGCCAGTTGTTGGAATTAAGTCAAATGTTCAAAAGCTGTTTTATTAAAAACTTATTTTCTTTCAAAGTAGATGGTATTATACACTATGTGACAGTTGTCCAGGTTGATCAAGCACTGTCCAGAATTTTCAATCTGCACTCCTAATGCTGTTATGACAATTTTATACTGACTGAATTATTTTTATTGTTTATAACTTGAAAGAAAAAAAAAAAAAAATCAAATAAAAAAAGCGTGTGTGGGGGGGGGGGAGGAAGCATTCCCTTATGCATCAATTAAATTATTTTTTAAATACATCAATTATTTACCTTTTTTATGTATATTATTAATATCGGCTCATTTGTAGAATCAATGAAAACGTAACTAAATCTCCCTTCATCTGTATACAAATTTCAATGTTGAAACTCTTTGCAGGATACTATTGTAATCCATTTGCCATGTGTAACTTACAAGATTAGAATACTTTAGAGAGAAAAAAAAAGTTATCCAAAGGAACATTTTAATCTATATTTACAGATTAAATAAACAATAAACTTTGCTCACTGGGCACTACTTTTTAAAATATTTGAGTGATGAGCAATTTTAACAATGACGATCTGCCTGAGACTACATATTTTTCTTCCAGATTCAATCACACACACCAGATTCATTCATTTTTTAAGGCTAATTTTATCCCAAATGTTTACTGCTGTAGGCTATAATTCAACCTCAGATGGTCACTCCACTGTTGCATATGATTATGAGGAAGATTGAAGTGACCTAAGAATATACTCTCCCCAAAATAAAGCTATGAGACTATGTGGTTATGTCATCAATGAACTTCTACCTAACCAGACTCCATAATAGTTATTCAAATCACTACTACTACCACCACCACCACCACTACCCACACTGTAAAAGAAATTATTGTAAATGTACCAGTAATGTTCATTTGTACTTGACTTGTTGATACATCATACTAAATATATCTCAGTACACTCTTATTAATATCTGGAAACTACAGAAGAAAGTGCTGTTACTGATTGGAATATTAATATACAAAGAATGACTGGTGAAGGGGGGTACGAGCGATTTGTTCTATGTTCAGCTTGCTTTTTATAAACAGTGAGGTTTTCTGCTCTAACTAGAGTACTTTATGACATTTTGTAACATACTGATAACTTGCTTTCAACATTACAGGCCTAAATACACTAAAAATGTTTTCTGAATATCTCTTGCTAGTGGTGGGCATTTAATATGCCTCAGTTTTTTTTTGTTTTTTTTTGATACCATCAAATACAGCCACCATTATCCTCCATGTACAACAAAACAGAAATATTATTGGCAGTAATTACAATTGTTGCTTCAAAAGTAGGTATTTCTATTTTATTATGTTGGCTAATGACATAAGAGGCAGCTGTTAGTGGCATGGCAGTAGTGGTTGACCCTTCCCACCAATAACCCATTTTTTTCTCTCATTATACAGGGTAACCATGCAGCAGGTTGGAAAAATTAAGTCTGACCCAAAACGGCATATGAAGCGAAGGTGTGTCATTGAATTTATAATCAGTGAATGTTCGCCCCCCGTGTCTGTAATGGCAGACACGGGGAATTAAATAGCAGGCATTACTTACAGAGCATCCCTTATACTATTCCTGATAGCCAAGGATTTGGAAATCAGCTCATTTGGAATTAAAATTGAGCAAAATAAGCAAAAGTCTGATAAGGACGTTAAACAAAAAACACTGGACAATTTCCAGAAATAACAGACAGATAAGAAAATAGTCAAACTCAAGGAGAATGTTCTTTTAGAACTTTGTTTGCAAACAACCTATTTAAAACATATGCCAAATACTACGAACATTGTCATCTTTGTGAAATTCAGTGACAATAGCAACAATAAAACTTGAAAATATTGAATATGTTCTCTTAGAAGATTTGATGAAGTAAACATGTTCATGAAAAGTTTTATTTATGTCAAAAGTTTTATTTATTTCTTTACTCTAATAATATTGCATGCAGGCAAAATTATTGCTCAGTTGAATGTTGGATTAGTGTTTAATTCAATCCTTGGCCACCTAGTGTCATCAACATCTTTGTAGCAAGTAGAATATCTATAAAAAAAAAAAATCTCTTGCTTTCTCAAACCAAGAGAAAAAATTCGAGATGTATTACTACAATGATATTGTAAAAGCAATGAACATTTCTAGGGAAAACCACATGCTGAAAGCCACAATTGAAACGATTACATATTCATTTTTCAAATATGATGAAAACTTCATGCACACAAGATTCTGCAACTTATTGTTTCTGAAAGGCAGTCAAAAAATTGTCATTGAAAAACATTAAAAGTATTTAATTTTTATGAAATAAAAAGAAAATTAGAATACTTATCATTAAAATATTAACTGATACTTTTGAGATGAGGTATTGTAATTATTTATACTGTTTACATAGTTTGGACTGTTGTCTGCATTTTTGTTGCATATGGTAACAAAAACGAAGACAACAGTCCGAACAATGTAAATAGTGTAAATAAAAATATCAGATTGTTAGAAAATCTGGAGAAACAATTGTGGACAATCATTATCAAATTTTGAATTAGTATATTTTTTCATTTTAATTTTTAAGTTGCTTTTTATCACACCTTTTCTGGCTGTGATTAGACAATGTAGATTGAAAGTTGTAATAAAAAAAAACAACTACAAGAATTAACGAAAATAGTAAAAATTGTTAATGGTTTAATTATCTTCATCTTCAAGATATTACTAACAATTGAAGAGTTTAAAGTTTAACATTTATGCACTAATCTTTTTACCTTCCATCAGCATGGCTGATGCTAACCCCCAGGAGAATGATTCATTGCATCTTCTCATACTAACATTTTCTGCTGACATGAAGTGGAAAGATTATATTGAATCAATTGCTAGGTCTGCTGCTTGGAATGTTGGTGTACTATGTTGTTCTAGATGATCTAAGCCTAACATTCATCCATGCACTGAATACTGCTGCCACATCTGGTTTGGTGCTTCTGTTATGTATCTAGAGATTTTTTAGAAAATCCAAAGAAGAGTCTCCAATGTTATTACACCTGACCAGGAATTTCAGTTACTTTCCCATTGTCATAACAGTTTCCCCAGTACATTTTTTTTTTTAATAAATGTTTTCATAGTAATTTCACTGATGAGCTTTCCTATTTGGTACCTTGATTTTGAATGCAATAGTATTCCCTCACCTACTGATAAAATGTATTGTTGGTAACTTCACATAAAAATGCATTGCTGGTATTTTTACTATAAAAATGTATCTTTATACTTTCATAGTGTTTTGTTTTTGCTTAGGAGTTCACTATTTTCCCATAACTGGGACAAGAATGGGTGCTAACACCCCTGGTCATGGGGGGACCCGGGAACAAAGGCAATTAAGAGGTGGTTCCACACTCTCCAAAACCTCCAATCTCTCAATCAGAGGCCTTAATGCCAGATGTAATTTATCATCATACCCAGGACTAGGGTACTGGAGCATATTTTAAGACTAACATTAGCTACTTCTATGCATTGGCTTATAATTCTATCACTAAAACAGCCTTATTTTAATAACAAGCACTTAAAAATAAATAAATAAAAATTCATTAACCCCTTCCCCACCAATTATTTTTGGAAAACATTTCATTTTCAGACAATTTTTTAAAATTTATTTTTAATATAGTAACTAAGAAACTGAGGCACCTTGAAGTACCCGAGCAATGGCTAACATCTCTACCAGATGTACAAACTGACAATTGAACTTTATTCAAGCTCAGAAGAGCATAAGACAAATGAAAATCCACATATAAACTCATCTGTAGCTGGTTTTCGAACATTATGTTTTGGACGTGTTTATTCATCTGTGTCTGAAAAAGACAGTTTTGGTAAAAATGTACATACACATCTATGTCGAGTAAGGGGTTAAAAAAAGTTACTTCAGAGATCCCTTTGGGATTAGTTGCCCCTGAAGTTTAAGCTTCATTAGTTTCATAGTAGATCTGCCACTGAGAGCTCTTTACTAAGAAAAGGCAACTGGATTCTGATTAAAAAAAATAAAAAATAAAGGTGTGATTATTGAAATTAATCAAAGCCTATTTTTGTACATCTTAGTTACTTAAGATCACAAGTTGAACAAAATCTTAATTCTTTAGCATTAGGAATTGGCAAATGGATTTATTGTGTAACAGATTTGGAAGAAACACTTTAAAATTGTAGACACTAAAATAATTTGCTTCATGTGCGATAGTATTAAATATGAGGAAATATGATTGCCAAACATCATAAGTTTCATTTGTTTTTAAGGACCTACTTAAAGAATCTAATGAGCTAGGCAGGAATTATACATTTATAAAAATACAAAACCAACTTGACCGTAAAAAAACAAAAGATGAAAACATTCAAGTTTATACAATGGAAGCAATAGTAATCAAAATTTCCGAATCAATTCTCATCAAATGAATATATATTTTCTCTCTCTTGTAACTTCCTGCAAAGCCAGTACAAAGTAATATGCTTTAGAAATTTGCAAGATGCAGAGATCTACTGAGATTATTTCATATTCCTGTGGCATGAAGCACAAGTTAATGTTGATCATGAAAAAGGAAAAACAGACCTTGGGAATCAGCATAAAAGACAAAACAGACTTGGAATCAACCAAGTACAAGTAACCTACTTGGACAAAAGCACTAAGGTAAGTAATGAATTGGTTAGCAAAAGAGAAACATGACCGAAATGAAAGGAAATGACCATCAGAAGAAATTAACTGGATGACTAGGCATTTTGTGTTTATTGGGAGGTGATGCAGGCTATTTGGTTATCATTGTCAATTTATTGATTAGTGACATTTATGGTAAGCATCACTGGAGGGGGAAGAATAAAAGCAGAATCATTTTCAATCAAAAACAATAATCAGAAATTCTTTCTTTTATGTGTGTGTGTGTGTGTGTACACAAGAGAAACACAGTAACTTTCTATTTATAAATGTATTGCTGAATATTACAGAAGAGATATTTTGACATTCTTATGTAGCTTATGTTGGTTTTGAACAAAGGTAAACTGGTTTGTTCCAGATTGTGCAGAAATTGTTTGTATTTATTATTTCAAGTGCTTTTGACCATTTCTCTGGTTGTTCTCAGCAACAAAAAAAAAAAAAAAAAAAAAAGAAAAAGGTGATATTTGTTAGAAGATAACCAATGTTGTATTGGTATTTCTCTTATAGAATGCCATAGGAAACAAAACATCAAGGAAGGATATATATATATATATATATATATATATATATATATATATATATGATTAATACTAATATGAAATTTATCACTTAGCCGATTGATGTTACATAAGAAAAATCATTTTCACAGACCAGACCTTTAATATAGGTTTTCTGTATTATCTCAAACCAACAAAGATATTAAATAAAAAGGAGAAGAGAGATTTTGATTTTTTATTGTTTCTAAACAGGTTCTTTCATTTAAGTTACAAGTCAGTTTGGTAGAATACCAGAGTTAAAAAATTCAGCATAGATTCAAAGATTTTTGAGCAGCCAATATATAAAACAAAAATTTCAACATATTCTGAATCAGATAAAACTATTTTGAATTACTGAAATTTAACTAAATACATATGTATTGAAATAAAACCTATTTGTCTGTAATAGAAATATGAGCAGAAAGATCTTTTTGCCTTTGAAATTTCATAGAGGTACTAAAAGAACAGCACTGTTCATGTTTTATATTAAGAGATATCAAGAAGTTCAGACTCATGATGAAGCCAGCATCTGATTAAAAAAAAAATATTATAAAAAACATTCTTTGTCAATGCACTCAATTCAGTGAGGAATATTAAATCAAAGAGATCAGACATGATACACTAAAAAGTTCAAATAAAAAATCAGTAACTGCTTTATTTATATTTTATTTTAGTAAACTGACTGGTGTGTAATTAAGAATGTGTTGCTGACTTTTACAAATCAACAGGCAAGAAGGAATAAGCAGGGAGATGAAAAGTTCTAAGCCTGATCAAGGAAGTATGTTAGGATAAGAATTTTCTATCACTACATGTGCATATATAACTCTCAACACACAATGACTAATATATATATATATATATATATGAATGACTGTCTGCAACTTCCAGATTTTTGTTGCTCCAAATTTATTTTATGTCCCTTGTTTTTATGGCATTTGTCTATTTAACAAAAATCAAGCTGGTTATTTATTGTCTTCTTTTATTTTCAATACACCCTGTGTTTTCTCAACATTTCAAGCAGTTCTTCATGCTATATTTTATCAAATGCTTTTATAGATCTTTCTTCACTTCTATTGAGCATTTTTATAGCATTTTGATAATAAAAATTGCACTTCATGTTCTACTGTCGTAAACAAACCCACATTTTTCTTGCCCTATTTACAGTTTAATATCTGCCATTCATTAAAATATATGATACAGAATAAAAACATCAAAATGCAAGCAAGCAAAAGAGGACTGACTTAATAAAGAATGTGCAAAAATGAAAAACTGCAGAACACAGACATAAGAGGTATTCATAAAAAGATAAAAGAATCAGCAGAATAGAAAATGTGATCTTTGGCAGGATGTATAGAATCTGAAATGGGAACCACCATGAATGAAAAAAGACAATGTACTAGAGGTGAAATAAGTAGAAGAGCTCGGAAGAGTCAAAGACACAATATATGCGAAGAATGCTTTTATGTATTGCGATACTAAAATATGAGGTTTGGTCAGCGCTGATAAAAATGATGAGGAACAAAGTGGCAGGACCAGACAAGAATGTCATAGAAATGCTGACATTTTAGATGATAGTGTGATTGATAAGGTTACCAAAATGTTAAATATATGACAATGGTGAAATACTTGAGGACCTCAGCCAATCAGTCTTCATGGCCCTGTTAAATAAACCAAGTGTAAATGATTATGATTGCCTTTGAACAATCAATTTGATAAACTATTATATATATACATGTCAAACCTAATGAGACCCTGACGATCTGCCTAAGTGAAACCTTGGTAGGTTTGTCTGGCTCATTAGGTTTGACTAGGTTTGACCTACGTGTGTATCGAGCTCTTTAGTTAGTTGTTTACTCATATCGGGGTTTTTTTCTTTGGGCCTTGAACCTGTATCTGTGCGATTATTTTCAACAGACTTTCATGTTCCTGGCTCTTTCTTTTTTTAAAACCTTTTTTTCCCTTCAAGATTGATTTGGCTATTGTTAAATCAAAAATTTGAAGGGTTTTCGACACGAGTATAGTTACCTCTCTCTCTATATATATATATTATATAAACTTTTTATTATTTTTAGTGGATAAGTATGCTTGAAATAGACACTTTTTTTTTTTTTAACAGTGTCTTACATCTACCATCTAGTGCATTCAAGAGAACAAACTTAGTATAAAGTTAATGAAAAATGAGCAAATCAGCAGTCAATTGCTGAAATCTCCTGATGAATGGACTGAACAATTACATAAAAGTTGGTCTACAAAATTGTGAAATCAAAATGATGAATAAAATATCAGCTAAGTGACAAATTTTATTTGTATTAATGCTACATAATACCAACTGGTATATGTAAAATTATATAATTTAACACATGTCAAGGTAGACACAATTTTTCTTAATAAATGCTCGATAGTTATCTAGAGCAATAATGACTGTATCAAAAATATCAAAAGTCTATGATACTTATGAGTTTCACAATGTTTTGCTCTCCCAAGAAATTTTGCAGTAGCATTATTCACTTTTTGAGCTTTTCTTATTGTTGGAACTGCTGCTGACAGGAGACTGAGAAAGGAATCTTCACAACTTTAATTTCAGTTGATGACATGGTTCTCAAGTTACCCAACTTGAAATGTTTGGTTTATGGCTCAAGATTGATTCACATTTTCATGTACTCTTTCTTTTTTTTACATTAGATTTTCATGAAAGAACAAAAACTCTGTGTGTGTGTGTGTGTGTGTGTGTGTGTGTGTGTGTGTGTGTGTGTGTGTGTGTGTGTGTGTAATATATATTTTCTCAATCAAGTGTTTTCATTAATGTTATCTAATTTCTAAAAATTCAAAGTAAATGATAATTGAACAGTACAATTAAACATGGAGACAAAATACATGAATACAAAGCAATATCTATATTTTGGAGTCACTTTGATTTTATACCATTTGTAAATTTAACATTTTTGTGCTTCCCAACCTCCAAAGCTTATTTTGGCAGAGATAAGATACAAATTCATAGTGAGGCAGTTACCTCTTCTCAGGTTAAATAAAAATATTTGAATACCTACACTTCAAACTAAAGTTTATAAAAATAACATTCACATCATCATCATCATCATCATATAATAATTGTTAATCACGTGACCATTATGCTCTGCCAATACCCGATAAATAATGGAT
Organism: Acanthosepion esculentum; assembly: GCA_964036315.1. Classification (NCBI taxonomy): domain Eukaryota; kingdom Metazoa; phylum Mollusca; class Cephalopoda; order Sepiida; family Sepiidae; genus Acanthosepion; species Acanthosepion esculentum. Next base: position 91,622,152 of record OZ038499.1, on the reverse strand, counting down.
GATTCCATTTTGATCACATGGAAAAACAAGACCTATCAGAGATGCTACTTGGTTTCAGTGGAAAAAAAAAGAAAAAAAGAAGAAAGATAGAAGTATTTAATGTCTCTTGCTAATACCTTATAATGGACTATTCAGTTTTGTTCTAGTCGGAAGACAAAAGACATATCATATCACACTACTTGGTTTCAGTGAGAAAACAAAAGAAAGAATGGAAGTGCTTAACAGCCATTTCAATAAAGTAGGAAAGTTGTCAATTTCAAATCTCTTCATTTATACCACCTTACTTCTTAAAATAATGGCCATATTGTAATATTTTGTTAAAATTGTTAAGCTCAAATATTTTAATGTGATAGAATTTTTACAAATATTTTATTGTTGTAGAACTTGTCACAAGCTTATTCAATCATTAACTTAGGAGTTAAGATTCATCAGAATATTAAAATAGAAAAACTATGAAATTTTCACAGGTTTCTAAAGTTGCTAAGTGCAAATATTTAACGATGTGATAGAATTTCTATGAACATTTTTGTCACAGAACTTGCCATCAACTTATTTAATCATTAACTTAATTAAGATTCATCAGAAATTACAGTTAGGAAAACCATGAAATTTTCATGGGTTAACACTAGAGATAAGGCAATTATTTTAAGATTATTCAGATTGAATGATTTTTGGAAAATAATATTTGGGTTGAGGGATAAAATAAATCTACAAGGTATAATTGTTTTGATTTTTTTTGTTTTTTTTTTTGAGTGCTTGTAAAATCCACAATACCCAAGTGTTAAGCGCTATTAACAGCTTGAAAGTGCTATGAATATAACCACAATGTCATTTTCTGAAACAAAGAAATAGTTTTATCAATGTGGGGAGGTACCTTTTTATTTTATTTTTGTTCTTCAAGTATTTCTAGCATTGATGCAAGTTAATAAATCATAGCCATAAAAAGCCATTAAAAAAACAAGTCACATCACAAATGAAACATTCATAAGCATATACATTTGTAACTCAAGCTAGCAAACGGTTGATGCTTGCTACTGTGTCAGTTGGATGCTCTTTTCTTTTGGTTACTTTTTCATGATACCTCATATTGAGAACATACTTTAATTGAAACAACTGAATTGACCACCATACCAAAATTAGATAATATATATTAAAAAAAAAATATGAACAAAGTGTGTATGCATGTGTATAAACTATTAACAATTGCCTGGGTGGGTAGCATTGAGTTTTTAGAGGTTGGGAGGTATCATCTCATCCACCACAGCCCATTTGGTGGCCATCTACATTCGGTGAGTGGGCAGCCATCATCATCATCATATAAAGTAGTACTAGAAAGAATTTTCTTGAGTTGCTTCCTGTAATGAAGATGTTTTTAGAGGATTGACACACTTGCGTGTACCAGAAGAGACTTGCACAGCATTACCTTCACACATTCCACTGAGCTTCTAACAAGGTTATATAACACTGTTACATTGTTACATTTTTCATTAATTTTAGTGCAAAATCAATATGAAAAAACTGACTAAATTTGAGAATTTCAGTGAATTATTGTAAATTGTGCCAATACATATTGTGTACAATATAGACAGGATAGTGATGTAATGAAATGCCAATACACTTGGGTTTAAATAATTCTGAAAACTGCATTGAAATTGTTTAATATTTAGATAGCCGACTGTTAAGGAATATTTTATACAATGTAAGAAGCTGTTTATTTTATCTCAGATGAAACAAGGATTCGTAAGAACATCTTAAAAAGTAGTTATTAAAATGAGCATAAGAGTTAATTAATGAATAAAATCCTACTGGTCATTATCTTGACCAATAAGTCGAAAGAGCATAGCAAGTTCATTAATTAGTAATAATGCTTTCATCCTCAGAGGGCATCCCTAGATAAGTATCAAATGACATTCAGCACAAAAATCATTTTTTAAAGTGGCTGGTTCGATATTGTTTTAGGAGGTTTTTATTTTTTATTTTTTTAACTCCTTGAGTGCAATTTTATCAACATATGCAAGGCTGATCCCTGGCATTTCAAATTCTTTGTTAATTTGCTAGTTATTTCAGCATATTTGGATAAATTTGCATTGATTTCCAGCTTTGCTATGACAACCATTCTGTTTAAGGTACACTCATCTCCCTATACTGGAGAAGGAAATATTTAAATTTTTACTTACCAATACCAACAAAAAACTCAAAGTGAGAAGATAGAAAATTAATACCACCATTTCCTTTAATTCTGTACAAAGACAAAGCTGACTTTTGCTTGTAATACAAGAAACTGACAGCAAATAAAGAATGAGATCATAAAGCCATTCCACACTCCCACTTTAGAAAGTTTTCAGACTTCTGTTCATTAGCCTTATGAAAGAAATTCAGAAACTGTTTTTTTTTTGTTTTGTTTTTTTTTTACTAATGTTCACCCAATACAAGACCCAAGTGCCACTCAAGATAGAGGATTACTGTGTGGAATTGGTTTCGCATAAGAAAGGGCAAGACAACAAGAAAGATAGCTAATTCTAGACTTGAAAGGGTCAAGATTTAATCAGTGAATAAAATTTCAGGGTTCATGCAATGTTAGGAGTATAGAGTTGAAGTAGGCTTTAGAAGGGACTGGGTTTCCAGTCCTAAACAGGAAACAAAGGACAAACTTCTACTCCTATTCAAAAGGCTGGGGAGGAGTGTGAACTGGACGATAGACAAAACTATCTACTTCTACTGAGAGAGGAAGAAAATAACTACTGAATAAAATTTCAGATTTCGGGTGGAGACATCAGAAGTACAGAGTTTAAGGAAATGGAAACCCAATCCTAAACAGAAAACAAAGGATAACCCTATACTCCTGTTCAAAAAAAATTGGGGAGGAATTTTTTTTTTTTCCTTACACTCAGTATACATTGTGTGTGTGTGTGTGTGTGTGTGTGTGTGTGTGTGTGTGTGTGTGTGGACTGCCATGTAAAATCAAATGTTAATTCTGAGGGGAAAAAAATCTTAATGAAATTGGGTCCTCACTTAAGTCTCTAGAACATTTCATTTGTTTCTTGGAATAGAGCTACTGAATAATTTGAAAATGAAAAAATTGCTTGGTACACAACATCTGTTTGAGGAAGACTGGAGAGCCCAATATGCAACTGTTCTGAATGATTGTGGAACAAAATAAAAATAAAATGGCAATTTGAAAATTTACAACATGCACTTGTGATTTTAAATTCATGTCAATGATAGCATAGATGAAATCTGCTTTTAATAGCTATCACTTGTAGCAATGCTTTGAACCAAAAAGTCAAAATATGTCACTCCCAAGAAATTTTATACAAATATCTGTTAATAGTAGTAAATAAGCTTGTAAAATCAAAGTCTTTCCTCTTTCTTGAAATTTCAGAAATTTGATAATATTAATGAAAATTATATATATATATATATATATATATATATATATATATATATATATATATATATATATTTCTTTTACTGGAATATAATGGCAAATTGTATAAAAATGTATACATTAAAATGTGAAGTAATCTTGAGCAACAAATCAAGACATTTTCTATATTAATGGATTTTCATCTGAAACCAAATTTAAAAAAAAAAAATCTTGATTTTAAAATGAAAGCTATTGTCTCTTTAGAAAATTAACTTGATAGAAATTTTGAAAATTGCCTCTTAGATTAGGAAATTATTATGAACTTATTTGAAGATTTAAAAAAAAGAAAATAAATGTTATCTTCTCTTAAAATGGTACAAACTTTTAAATTAATCCATTTATGAATAAAATAATGAGATAAAGAGAAAAAAGGTTACAAAACAGAATTCTATCCTTGACTTTAATGTTTTAATATTGTAAATTTCTTAAAATATTGACATGGATCAAAACCATTTACAGGTGGATAAAATAATTTACTTTCTTAAATATCAATGAAAATCAGAGTAAATAATATTTTAGGGAATGAAGATATTCTTGTTTGAACATTATCTCAAATACATTTAGAGGAGCAAGAAAAAAAACATTTCTAAAAGGTTACATTTTTCTTTAATTAACAGTAAGTAGAAATGACCTGTGAAACATTTAGAGTAACTTAAATGGTATTTTCATTGTATTTATCATAATAAATTGTGACATTTCAGCATTACACTTGTTGCTTAAACATTACTTAAAATACTTATCGCATTTACAATATTAGTAAAAGAGATATGCTATTATCTTATACTAAATAAAGTTTTTTAAAATTTAGATCTAATGAGAGAAAGATATTTAGCAGTCATTTATTTTCTGAGAGAATGCATTGTCAGCTCAAATGAATATCAAATACTGTTGTTTCTTCATAGTCCCATTGCAGGTTCAGATTTTAGTATATAATAGTTTCAGATTTCTTAAAAGTTTCTTAAAAAGAAAAGTTCACACCAGTGAAAAGGTAAACAAAGGAATTAAATGATTCCTACAGTGAAAGTCAGAAATGTCTTACCCCAAAAATTAAAAAACAGCTTTTATACTTCACAAAAACAAAAATTTATCACAGGTTTTAAAAAAAAAAAAAATCGTTATCAAATACTAAAATAAATAAAATGTATTTTTTTTTAATATTTAAAATTTAATTTTATCTTGACTAAATACTTCCTTAAAAAAAAAAAAAAAAAAAAAAAAAAAATATGTTTGAAAAAATGAATTGGACTGATTTCAGGAACTACTCAGGCTTCAATTATTTCTTCTTTTTCCAAATTATAAAATTTGAGTATTGACCAGCTGGATCTGTGTCAACTTTAAGATGAGTTTACAATTTGAATTTTCTTCACACAAAAATCCTAGTGCACATCTGACAACCATAATGCAATAAAAATACTTTTAGGAAGAAAATGTAGATTTTTTTTTTTTTCCCCCCTAACATTCTGAAACATTTCATATCAGTTGAAGTATATATCTTCATACATCTGTAAATGGTGCTTAAAATTTTCAGTTATCAGGATTCCAAATGACTTGAGCAAGAACATGATACAAATAATGCTTAAGTTTAAATTGTTTCTTCTACATGGTAAGTCTGACAATTCAATTCATGTATTCACTAATATACATTTCAAAATCCACTGCATAAGATATTTTTCTTTTATTACTATAAAGATAAAATTAACTTATTCAATACTATACTATTTATCTCTACATTTGTTAAACCACAAACATATGTAGGAATATGGAAACGCTGATCGTAAAATTTGAACTCCATAGTGAGTCATAAGCATCTAGGGTCATTTAATCCTCTCTTCAGGTAGCAGATATTTGAATCCAGTACTTTTTCATATAAGGCATGGAAAAATAATCCAGCATTAATAAAGGCTCAATTTTTCAGAGCATTTATATTCTTGGTTTTATTTCATTACAAGAAACAAGAGTCAAGGTGTAAGCTTTAAATAGACAAAGAAAATATGCATTTAATTAACTGAATCCTCACTTTTATTATTATTCAAGGTGCAGTGTTAATAAAAAAGAAAATGTATAATTTTAAAAACTGACGTAATTGCGCTACTGATGAAAATGAATAATATAAAAATAAAATCATTTAAGTAAAAGAACCTTATGAAAAAAGATTTACAATTATTAACAGCATATTTAATGAAGATAATAATAATAAATAAAAATGATTTTCACAAGTTGGAAAGCTGCATTTTCCTTTAGATTTATCCTATATTCAACCCACTCTAGACAAATAAAAAAAAAATTATATTTTACTAGCACTTTATAAAGTTACCATAAGTTACCAGAGAACCTGACTGATAAGTGTCCCATCTTACTCATCTTATGTGCCAATAGAATGTAAATAATACTATACCAACCACAAATACATATGAATTGCTTGTGTGGGTATAAAGATAAAAATAAACCTAAATTTTTGAAAATACAAAGATGTGTGTGTGTGTGTGTGTGTGTGTGTGTGTGTTTAAATGTAGATATGTAAATAATGAATAATATATTTATATTACCTTCTTTCCTTGCTCAAATATTTTTCTTTGGCATTTTGTTCCACCAATATTTGAAACTCATTGGATACAGCTGTCTAAAAGTCTGTCAATCACCTGCACTTTTAGTCAACATAGGTTGACTGATTCATCCTATTTTGGCCACAATTTATTCCTGAGACAGGCTCAGGGTGAATTTAAATGTAACAAATATTTGAAATCACCTTTTTCAGCAATTCATGGGTTGATGAATTATTCCACACAAACTTTGTCTCAGACTGTCAATATTTTTTTTTTTTCTAATTTATAGCTGCACTTTAAAATTCATTATTCATATGTGCAACTTTAGACATAATTTAAAAGGAAACTGAGAATTGACGGTGATTGTCTATGTCTTTCAGGAGGATATTTCAAATTCTTTCTATATCAAGTTATTTTTTTTCTTCTTCTTTTTTGAGACCATTTTTCTTTTTCTTTTTTTTTCTTTTTTTTAAATGTTCTTATTGTCCTCTTTCTTAGTATGGGCTTCAATTGCCAACCCTTTTTGCCTGGGATCAAGAGTGAATTCATTGTGTGAAATACTGATGGACAATGGTCTGTGGGTTCGACTGACCGGTCAAGTCAGCTAGCTAAGTCAATCAACTAGGTAGTGTGAATAAAGAAAGAATAAAATTGCTGTTGTTGCTAGTAGCTGTCTCTTCACACTAGAATGTATATGGGAAGGGGGTAGAGAGAGAGAGTCCATGTCTACTTGCTGGTACTCTACAGTAGTCGACACAAGATGAAAGAACTACACACACCACAGGCATTGCACACATCCCATCCACAGATTGACTGGCCCATCCACAACTGCCACACACCAGCCATGGTTTCACTTCCCCTGCCCCTCATCAACTAAACAACAACTACAGTAGACATTTCATTGTTATCACCCACAACTCCTGTATTGGAAGAGATGAAGCAGCAGCAGTTACAACAACATCAAATCTACATAGTCTACTGCAGCTGTTATATTTTATTATTTATTTTGTTGATTACTTTTCTTCCTGTATTTGGTCAGTATTATAATCTGTGTTACGTCCCATCAGGACAATGGCTCTCCACGATTTCCTCTTTTGTTGCATTCAAGGATACTTGTTCCTTTGCAACTCTTCTCACTGCATCATTTGTTCCCTCTATTTACTCAAACTTGTCAAGTAGGTTATAACTCTCTCTAATCACGGTTCTCCACAGCTTCCTGCCTTTTGTTACTCTTAGCAATACTTTCTCTTTTATGACCCCCACTTGTCTTTGTGGTACCTGTTCCTTTAACCATTTGCTGAAATTTGTTAAGTGGATTTTTGCTACTTTCTTCTGTTTCTCTTGCCTTCAATATACTCCCTGAATGTTAAATTCTCCAAGCTTAATTTCCTCATCCCAACCTAAGGATCTCTGCTCTTTTTGATTATTAACAAATTTTTATAATTCCCCTTCTCAAAACTTCCACATTTCTCATAATCTGCCCATGATATTCTCAACACGTGTCAGCAGAAACATCCCTATCAATAAATCTTTTCTTCATTTGTGACAAAATTGTCCAGCAATAACTGACATACAGAAGATCCAACATTAGCAGTTCAACATTCTTTTTATAGCTGATGCATTTGCAAATAAAATGTAATAACTAATATGAGACAGAGATGGTAGTGGTAGTCAAGTAAAAGAATAATTATAACACACTACAGGTGGTTTCAGATTGTTTTTACAGTGATAAACAACAGAGGCATCTAGCTAAACAAAATCTAAGACCTAAGTGTTAGAGAATTCAGTTTCAGTAGTATCTGTGATCAGTCAAGACTGCCATGCATTCACGTTGACACAATAAAATATGATATATTGAGCTAAATGCATAGTGATGCTGAAAATAGGACATATAAAATACATGAGCCACTAGAGGAAAAGTATCATTATATATATTTATATATTTAAGGATATTGAAAGTTATATTTAGTGCAGCTGTCATTATTACAAATGTGACATGGAATGGAAGAATACAAATTCAAAATTAAAGACGTTTGCAATAAGCTTCATTAGTGAGAAATTTGTTTGTCACATGTGATGTATGGTATGGTATGGTAGGGGTATTTTGTTACGCTGAAATATTATTTTATTTTAACCATTTGACTCCAAGCAGGACAATAAAGTCACTAAGTTGCAGGGGGTTACTGTGTAAGAAAGGATACGAGAAAAAGAAAACATTATTTAGGAGAGAAAACAATAAAACAGGAATTATGAAGATAGAAGATAATAATTGACATTGCATTTAAATTTTTGAAGATCAAAGTTGAATGGAAAGCAAGAAACTGGAAGAGAGTTCTACAAGTGATAAGTGCGCTAGAAGAAACTTAGCACAGAACTTATGGTTACATCTATTCATTTCTTGCAGTAAAACTAGTAGTATGCTTAAATTCATCAAGTCTAGGTACCAAAGAAGAAAGTAATATTTATTTTGCTTAATACAAAAATGTGGCACAAGGCCAAACGGGGGATCTGCCTTATCTTAAACTTAGTTAGCCACAATTACTGACCCAAACATACCACAGTATTCCTTACACCAAAACAACACATTCTTACTTACCATTCTTACTACAGCCACTATAATACCTCAGTCCCCATATGTACAATTTGTCTGTAGGGGAAGCAGGGGATAAAATAACAATGAATATTTAGAATGAATACAATATCAAAGAGGAAAGTTCATGAGAACAATTACCATAAAAATATTTATAGAAAAATATTTATTTTGGGAATAGGTGGAATCTTAGCAAAGTTGGTCTTCTATTCATTTTTATCAACTTTCTTGTACCAGTACTTTGGATGTAGCCCCAAACCATAAGACTTCCAGCAGACATACTAAATTTTACAGTCATTGCTATATGTCTTGGATTCTTTTTTTTTTAGTACCAACTGGTCTTTGGACATACTTTCTTGCATTAGAATATAGTTCATTAAATCTGACTGCTGCTCATTTCTCCTTATCCCAGAGCAGATGTTCTTTTCTCTTTTCATCTTACCAGAGGTTTTTTGGTTTGTGAAGGCTTTTTGCCACAGTGCATCCATTTGGATTATTTCTACATAATATCTTTTGTTATTTTATGCGCTGACATTTCACTCATAATGCTGCTTTCATCCACTACTTGACAAGCCAATAACTTTGGGTTGGATACTGATAACCAAGCTAGTTTTCAATTTTTAATAATTTTGAAGATCCATCAGCCCTTTTCTTATCCAAAAACAACATTATTCTTCTGGGTAAATGGGACAAAGTGCCTTAACATTCCAAGTTCTTTGGAAATTTCATGTAAATTCATTCTTTGCGATATTTCAACAATTTTCATCCTCTTTTGCAAACTCTTTCCCTTATGAAATTTAACTCATTTACACGAAAAAGTCAGGGGCTTATGGCCATATTACATTGAAATGTTGGTTCTTGTATGATCACTGAAGTTAAATAACGTCAAGCCTGGTCAGTATCTAGATAGATGACTGCTTGGGTATACAAGGTGTTGTAAGTGTGGATGTGCAGGTGGTGTAATGGTTAATGGCTTAGAATTGGAGGTAAAAGAAGTAGAGTTCCAATTCCAGTTAGGTTTGTTATATTCACTTGTGTGCAAATACACTTGGAAAAGGATATCTATCCACATCTTCTCTCCCCAGCCAAGGGTTTAATAGTACAACTTTTATCAGTAAATCATTATCTGTAAAAAAAATTCTTACAATCTAAGAATATTTTCAAAACAATCGATCAATCAACTAAAAAGTAAATTTAAAAGCTCCAGAGTTTATGCAATCTGTGTTTGGTCAATTTAATAGGAGAAAATTTCCCACATATCTTCATCTGTAAAGATGTTTTACTCAGAGGTAATCAAGTGGCTCATTACTTTTACATGCGCTATTTTCAGCATCACCATGCATTCAGATCTCTTACTGTATCTGTATGAATATAACAACTTGCACCATAGTCCTAAATGGCCATACAAGCTAATTCTGAAAGTAAACTATCAAATGCTTATAATTTAGTAAAACTTAAACAAATTGATTTTTTTGTTTTAGTTTGGTGGCTCATCCTTTTTGCTTGCAAATGTATACACAGAAAAGAACATCAACTTGTATTTGAATAAGAACTTAAGCCCAATATTCATTATGTAAGAAAAATATCTGTAAAAGGAAAATTAACCTAACCATTTTAATATTATTGCAGATTTAACACATATGAAAAAAAAAAAGAAAAGAAAAAAAAAGATAAAAAGAAACAAAGTTTATGCATCACTCATTAATCTTGTCAAATTTAAAAGTTAAAACTGATCATTAGATGCAAACTTGTATAAGCAAGTTTCACAGGTTTGACTTGATTTGTCTAAGTAACTGGCGATGGAACAAGTTTGTTTTGGAAAACAACAAAATTGTGGCAAATCTCAAAAATCCTGTTTCAAACACCATTTTTATCTTTATAAAGTACAAAGAAAAAAACTTTATTGGAATGTATAAGGAGGATGAAATGTAACAAGATAAACAATCTTTGGAATCAAATAAAATTTCTTTGCAAAACTACTTAAAAGAATCTGTCATCCTATAAGCAAGCAAAATACAGAATATACCCATTGAATACTAACTTATTTTAAACTTAGGAACTTTTTTTTTTTTTTTACTGTTAACAAGTCCTACTATATTCATAAAATATACAAAAAGCATAAGATTTTTTAACTAAGTTTCTTATAAAAAATACATTTCTTCTGCTATTACATTTACACTTTAGCAAAACAGATTTTCTATTAACTATACTTGCCTTTCTCAAAGATTTACTGGAGAGTTTTTTGAAACTATGAACTTCTCAAACTAAGATGGCAGAGACCAGAGTCATCTAAATTACCACTGAGCATCCTGCAAGAATCATGAACATGATGAATAATGTAATAGTACCCTAATCGATAAAAAATTGATTGAGATTTGGTTTACACCTTAATCCATTCCCTGCCAATTATTTTGGGAGAAACATTTCAGTTTCAGGCGTATTTGTTTTTTAATATAGTAACTACGAAACTGAGGCACCTTGAAGTACCCAAGTGGTGGCTAACACCCCAACCAGACATACAAGTTGACAATTGGACCGATTTCAAGCCCAGAAGGGCATAAAAAGAATCAAGATCAACATATAAACATGTCTGTAGCTGATTTTTGAATGTTATGTTTTGGATGCATTTATATGTCAGTGTCTGAAAAAGACAGTTTCAGTAAAAAAAAAAAAAATGTATATACCAGGGAAGGGATTAATATAAAAAATGAAAAAAAAAAAAATGCTTAAAGGCTTTAAAAAATAGCACAAACAAAAAAAAAAGTTGAAATATCTCTAGTTAAGGGAGAAAAGAAAAAGAATAATCTAGCCCTGTATATTAAATAAAAAATTCAGTATGAAATTTCCTGGAGTTTACCTGAAGCAACAGATATCTGACCAATTGTTTTTTTTTTTTTTTAGTTTTTTTTTACAGTTCATCAACCTTTTGTAGATTATTTAAAACCAAAACATATTTTTAATTGTTGGGGCTTACATGCAGTATCAGTGTTCCTAAGCATTCTCCCAAGTACTAACTAGGCTCAATGCTGCTTAACTCTGATGATTGAAAGAAAACCAGTGTTTTCAGCGTGATTTGACCATAAGCCAACAGATATCTGAAGAAAAGTCAGAAGGTTTCAATGGTAGAAATGTGGTAAGAAAAAGATAAGGACATTAGTTTGAATATAAATAATAATACATCAGCCAAGAAGTTCAGACAGAAATAGAAAATATGCCAGATGAACAAATTCTTGAGTGTATGAATTTAATTTTTAGTTATTCTATTTGACTTCTAAGAAAACCCAAAGTCAAGTCAATTATCCTCACCTTTCAACTTTCTTAAATTCGTTTCTTTATTCTTATTCATCGATTTATTTTTTGCTTTTCCATGAACTGTTGTTGTTGTTGTTGTAGAAGACCCTACCACAAACACATAGAAAGAAAAAAAATTCACTAATAGCTAATCTTTAAATAGTTGCAGTGTTGTTAGTCTAGGACCAGGGTGGCTATCAGTGTAGAAAGATAATGAAAGGAAATTGTGAATAAATAACAGATAATAAAAGAGTAATTTCATAATTATAGCTGTAATTACATGCAAGGAAAAGCTCAACAAATGGCTCCCCACAACCCTGACATTCTTGAGTGAATCATTCCTCCCATCTCCACAGATCAAAAGTTGTGGATGATGATATCAATAATGAGGATATTAGGAGACCAAATACCACAAAGCACTTACAGTCAGTCCAACTATCCCAGGTCAATTGGTATTGTGTGGGTAGGGAAAGAATGCCACTGAAACAGACAAAATAACATGGCTGAAATATTCTTGCATATTAATATATTACGTATAACTATTTCCTGCTGCATTGCAAACATTTTCAAGATTTAAATAGCAAACAAGACTCACTTGTAATCCCCCAAAGACAAGCAGCATAAATAAAATAAAAAAATGTAATCTAATGCTTTCTTGTATCAATAGATCACTATTATAGATCTCCACATGGTCTAGATTTTAAAAAGAAAAAAACAATTTGAGAAGTTAGCAAAAAGACATTTAGATAAAGAAATATCTTTAAATAGCCTTAAAATCTTTGTTAGATGCATTATCGAGAGTTAAGAAAAGATTTTTATTTATTTTATTTTTTTGGAGAGTCAATATTTTCAGAGGAAAAATTACTGTTCTTGCATGAACTGGAGGAAAGAAAAAAAATGATATCAGTGAGCTTTATGGTCAATATTCTAGACTATATATATATATATATATATATATATATATATATGAATGATTATCAGAAGTAATTATGCCAATTTTTATTAAAAATAAGTTGCCAAACATTCTGCTGTTGTCTCTTAATGTATTTATGTCCCTATCCTATTTGAAGAAACATTTACGATTATTATAAAATAGACATATCCATTATTGAAATGACTGCTCCAAGTCAAAACTGGCCATGTCTTATTGAAACAGTTTGGACATAATCACTTCAACACTGTTAGCCCACATATACATACATAAGGGGGATGGACAAAAGGTTCTTGGCCCAATCTACTTCCAAAAATCTGACTTGTTTTTATTATAGAAAAGAGGCCTCTTGGGAGGAGGGAGAAGGGAAACTTTTCAGTATGTGTGCATACACGTTTAAAAAATTCTAAGTCTATGTAAGATGTGCCATTTCTCACATTATATAAATAAAATGGCAGTATAAATGTGTCACAATATTAAAAGAGGAAGGTAACTTCCAAGAAATTCTTATCCTCTTGCTAAAAGCATAAACATTTTCCCTCCATTTTTATATAAGAATGACAAAGAAAATTACAAAAACTCCTACAGAAGGTAGTGAAGGAAAGCAAGAACAAAGGACTAAACATTAATTACAAGATGACAGAATGCATGGTTGTGAACAGAAGGAACAGTCCAACATGCAAATTATAAATTGGAGATACCAAAATCAAACAAGTACAACAATTGAAGTATCTGAGAAGTGTTTTAAAAGAGGATGAAAAGTGCAACACAGAAATTCAAATGAGCATTGAGATAGTGGAAGATGCCTTCCAAAAATTAAGTATTAACAGGAAAATTTTGTTAGAAACAAAGAAAAAAGTATTGAACAGTTATATAATATCAATCTTCCCATATAGCAGTGAATGCTGGACAATCTCGGTAGAGATGAAGAGACTTGAAGCAACAGAAATGGGGTTCTACAGAAAGATGCTGAGGATACCATGGGCCGAACATGTGAGCAATGACGAGGTTTTAGAGAAAATGGAAACAAAATGGAAACTTATACTTAATATCAGGAAGAGAGAGTTGAGGTTTCTAGGGCATGTAATGAGGAAAGAGGACTTGGAAAATCTGATACTCACAGGGCAGAGAGAGGAAAACAATGCCTAACCTACCTAGTGACATTGAGTAAATGGATGGTGGAGCAATGCTTAGAAGAGATAACCAAAGGATAAAATTTATTAAAATCGTGGAGAGCCAGGTTCACCTACATCTTGAAGGGACACAACACAAATATGCATACTGATAAAAAAATGTACCCATTGCACAAAAATACCAGAGTGCATGTTGCATAAAGGACCCATGAAACTAATGCAATCATGTTGGGAATTTCTACTGAACTTTATTTAGAAAGCAAGTTCCAATTACAATTTTTTGTTCCCTGCAGACTTTCAAAATTATACCAAGAAAACACTGCCAACCACTTTCAATTATAAACAAAAGTTATTCTGATGGAAAATAAACAACAATTTAACTATACATTGGCAGAAACTGATAACAGTACTTATGATAAATATTTTTATTTTGAGAAATAAAATTTTGAAGATAGCAAAAAAGTTTTCAGAAACTTTTTTACCAATATCAATATCTCATTAAAATCATAAATAACTTGCATATCGAAAGCCCAACAATCCATCATAATTTATTGAAAGACTTTATTGAGTATGATAGAAAGAGAAAAACTTTTTCCCTCCTGGGAATAATACATTAGAGTCATTAGGGTTCATGAAAAAAGCATTACTACTTCAATGAAGAACAAAAGCAAATATTGCTGGGCTTGGTCAGTAATGCCTGAATAGAAATAGTAGGAGTGGATCAAATTAGTAGCCCTTGCATTTTTATTAGAAAAGAAAATATTTAGATTCTACATATAAGCAGCCAGCTTTCAACTGTTGTGTAAAAGTATTGACTTCTGTGTACTTTGGAAACTGAACAGAAATTCAAGCAAATGCAAATGAATAACTTTATTCTAAAAGGTAGTATGTACAAGTAAAAGACATTTTGCATTCCAAGTGGTTGCAACCATTTTGAATCTTCCATTTTCAGGCACAAGGCACACAAATTGACGTTTTCAAGGTTTCAAAGCAAGATTAGTGGAGGTGCAAAATATAGAGAATGAAGAGAATTACAACATGTCTTTTCAAAACATGTCCCCTCCCCCCGACTTCATGCAAAGCAGTAAAGCCACCGAGACACAAGGGGCTACTGAGTGTGAAAGAATAAGGAAAAAGAGAAACATTATTAACGAGTGAGAACAATAGAAGAGTAATGAAGAAGACAGTAGATAATGATTGACATTGCATTTAAATTTTTAGAGATCAAACTTGACTGGAAAGCATAGAGTTGGGCGAGAGTTCAACAAGTGAGAAAAGAAAATGTTAGCATAGAACCTATGGTTACATTTAGCCGATTCAACTGTAAATTGATGAAACCTTGTTGCCAATCTAATACAGCACTTAAATTCATCAAGTCTAGGTACCATAGCAGAAAGTACATCAAAACAATTACCATAAAGTATACGAAAATAAAAAGTTCATATACCTAACCATTTTCTGGAAGTTGATCTTAAAATTCTGGCAAAAGTAATGAGAAAAATTTGAACATCACAACCTTACTATTTGGCATTGTACTAAACATAGTTAATATCTCAAGTAAACTGTCTGTATTTAGAGAAACAAAAATAACTAAGACATTTATTAAAAAAAAAAAAAAAAAAAAAAAAAAAGTCAATAGTTCGAATTTTCATCTGGAAATTTTTAAAAATAAATGTGTAAAATATAAGAATACTATGGACCGAATATGTGAGCAATGAGAAAGTTTTAGAGAAAACAGAAACAAAAAGGATGCCTATATTTAACTTCAGAAAAAGAGTTGAAATTTCTACAGTACATGAGAAAAGAGGGCTTGGAAAATTTGATACTCACAGGACAGGCTGAAAGCAAGAGGGAGAAAGAAAAACAACGCACTAGCTAGCTTGAGTAAATGAATGATGTAACAAGGTTTAGAAGAGATAACAAAAGACAAAATTTATTATGGAGCTGCAAAGGACAGGAAATTGTGGAGAGCCATGATCACCAACATCCTGGAGGAGGCACGGCACATAGAAGATAAAATGAGCAAAGTATTTACACTGAACAAAAGTCAACATATATCTCTACAATGAATGTGATTGTGACATAAACCTTAGTATTATTTTAAAGATTTTCTACAACCAACAAAATGGTTAAGTAGGGTATCCTGGCATGGAATAAGGGTTAGAAAATTAGTCTGGTTCAATCCTCTACACTTGCACCAAACTAAGTCTCATAAACAGCAACAAAATGGTTAACTAACACACAAAGTGAAAAGAATTTAGACTGAACCATTGTTATAATCTACTTCAGTCTTCCACAGCAACATGGTAAATGGCTGATCTCTTCAGACCAATTGCTAAATAAATTGATAAGAATAAATGATAATATGGTAGGTTTACATGAAGAAATCAGATAGAAAGCATATTAAAACCTTAGACACTCTTTAGGCAACTTTATTCACCAAAAAAAGCATTTATCCTGCTATTGCAGTTGATTCCAAATGCCAAATAACAGTATATTTAAATTTCATGATTGTGTTATCACATCCTGCTTTAGCAGCAACAAAAAACAGCACTGACTCACATTGAGATCAAAGCTACTGCAGTTTGGATTTGAGGAGCTACCATATACAGTGGAAAGAAATAATACTTATGAATAATGTAGAGTGTTAAAGGTTGATAAAGCAAGAAAAACAATTTATCACCTTAATTTTAGTTACAGAGCAAAAATGTACAGTTAATGATATTTTGTTAAAATCTACTGAATTAAAAGAAAGACTAATGCAATCCTTTACAATGTAGGCATACAAAATTGCAGAAATTTATTCACAGGACCAAATGAATGCTTTAGGCTCTAATTTATACCGAGTGACAGACTTCCATTTTTAGGCACTGAAAGTTCAAAAGAAACTAATCCAAATTTATTACTTCTTAACATAATGAAATATTTTAAATAAACCCCAAGAGTCAAGAGAGCTTAACTTTTGATCTCATTTTAGGGCAGTGTGTGCATGTGTATTGAGTGGGGAGATAACCTGGTAAGTTAAATGGATTTAGATGAGTTTCCCCATTTGATTGAGAGAACAAGCAATTAGTTATTTTACTTGAAATAATTTACTTTCTCCTATAGAGAGACATAGAAAACATTATATATATATATATATATATATATATATATATATATATATATATATATATATATATATATATATATATGCTCAATCAAACATAGTGGAAAACTGTTTTATTCACTCTACATTTCACCTAAGATAAGAGTTTTCAGGTTGAAGGCAAAACATGTAGCTAAGAAAACAGCTTTTGACGGTCTGATTTACGAAATATTTTGTTCGGATTCTCTCTCTCTCTATTTATATATATATATATATATATATATATATATATATATATATATATATATATATATATATATATATATATGACTTTAAACATTATTTTTAGTTAATATACATATCTGAGTAGACAGTTTATTTTTTTAAACAATATTTTATTTTTGTCTACTGGTTTGAACATACAGGAAATCTGGAGGGCAAATTTTTCTTTAATAAGATTTCTGGAATTTTCAGGCCTGTATAGGAAAATAAAATACCGCTTAAAAAAGAAACAGAACATCTACTCAAATATGAGTATCCACTAAAAATAACATGTAAAGTGATAGAAATATATTGGATTATTAAATTTTTAAAAATCTCTTTCTTTAGAATGTTTGTTTGTTTGTTTTTATATATATATATATATATATATATATATATATATATATATATATATATATATACATACACACACACACTCGAGAAAAAAATAAGAAATACAGAAAGGTAGGTGGAAACTGGTAGCAGCTATTCCCTACTCAGACAAGGGGTGTGAAAAATGGATAAAGGCATGATTCTTGCACTGTACCTGTCTGTCCATAAATTTAAAATCATACATCAATAGTGATATTTGTGTATGTTTAGATGCACTGTTTTAACAATAATCTTACTGTATAGTCATTAATTTGCCATATAATATGCAGGTGTGACTTAAATCTGTACAACTATATTGTTTCAGACAGTAATTAAAATACCAGTAAAAGATATTCATATAAAATAAATTAACAGTACATATTGGAAACTTCGCAGAATACAAATGATAATAATAGTATATCATTTTCATGATAAAAACTGTTACTATAACAATAATGTAGGCCACAAACATTGCAATGATTCCACCGCCACCCAACCTACCATTATTATCAAAGAATCAGAAACTAAGGGGAAAAAATGAACAGAGGAAAATGAGAGTATATACAGATATGTGTGCCACAGTTAAAAGACCTGGCTATTTATATATGACCTACATATTAGAAAAAGAAATAAATTCACCTGCAAGCAAAATAGATTAAAATATACATTCTCAGTTCCACAAGACACTTTTTCATTAAACTTACAAATGTGTATTTCAAATCTAATATTTAAAATAGCCTTTATTTCATTTTTAAGAAATACTGCCTAACTAAACTGAAGTGCACCCAAAATAAGAGACACTAGATTGTTTTGTATCCCACCCCACTAAAGAAGGGCTTGTGTGGATGATGTGTAACATAATAGGTAAAGAGGTAGTGTAGCTGTGGCAACCACAGGACATGACCAGGATTTTAACACCATTTGATAGCAAAATGTTGATTGATTTGTTTTTACAGTTTATCAACCTTTTGCAGGTTATTTAATGCCAGAAATTATTTTTAGATTTTAAGAATGTTTCTGTTATTGAGATAATAATGATTTACTGATACAAATCCTCCTAATTAATCCAAGATAGGTGGAGAAGAGGTGGATTCATACCTTTCCCAACAATATTTGTGCATAATGAACCCAAATGGAATTGGAACTCTGCTCTCACATTGTTGTTTGAGATTATTTATACAAAAATGTCAAGCAATCTTGAGAAGACACACTGTTTAGTTGAAATCAGCCCTTGATTGAGAAAAGTACAGATAGTGATACAAAACGATTAAAAAATAATGACAAAAATCATACCAGGTTGGGCAATAAACAATCAAATATATTCATATTTATATACAATAAAGGTGTGGTGAAAAGTTCTTGACCAACACTAAAAATCTCAAATATCTCCGTTTTATTTTATTTGAAGAGTGTCTTGGTCAAAGGTCAAATTAAGAGCTATTCAGTATGTGCATATATATATATATATAAGCTGGATACTAATGTGAATACCAAGTGGTGACAGTCAGTTTCATGCTTGAATGCAAACTTCAGGACTGAAGATTGCGTTTTCATACTTTCATACGCTCTATCCGTAATATTTGCACTTTTACCCATAAATATAGTATACCTTAAAACATTACACACACACAGTATGTACATATAGTGATATTAAGAAAAAAAGATGTATTTTAATTGGTTCTAAATTTAAATATGGTAAGAATTCCTAATTTGAAAGCTATGATTAGTGTTTGTTTCAAGAAGCATAAATGTAAGATGTGATAATTTCAATAGATTTATCAAACACCTGTTCCTAAACTCTGGAGTTGCTCAATCAGGTGAATCCATGGAGCATTTATTGATTTATTGAATATATAACACAAGAGAGTTATGTTTTTTTCTGAGATCAAGACAAAAAAAAAACCCTGCTCTCCAGATGAATACATTGATAATAAAACATAGTAATAATAATGACTGGCATACAGATACTGATGGTGTCAATCAGTAGTCCTTGTTATATAAAGAGCAATCACTTTACTGTTTTTGAAGGTAAAAAAAGAGAGAGAGAGAGGAAATAAAGTCTGAATAAAGAGAAAATAAGAAAATAGAAGTTTTGAGTGCTTAATAGCTGGACTGAATGTGTGTCAACAAATGCATTAATATGCCACGATAGAAATATTGATTCTCAATATATATATTACTGTATATTGGACGCTACAGTAGACGAGACAAGGAAAATAACCAGGAAAAAAATAATTGTAAAAAGTCAAGTCATTCGTGAATAAATCAGGAAAAAAAAATTAAATTCCAAAACATTCTACTGAAATATGGGCAGGTCAAATGTTAGTTTTACATATTTTGTATAGATGAAAATTACATGTTAAAACAGCTGGGTAATTTGTATTTTACAAGCACAAGTTATATTTTTCAGCACAAATTTTGTGCTCGCAAATAAAGAGACACAGCTTATTTTGTTTTGCTGCAATACACCTGAAATCTGAATATGAGAACAGGAAATGAGAAGACAATTAAATTTTATAAACAAAGAATTTGATTTTAATGCCTTAGAATAGAAGTTAAAAAATTAATTGATGTTTATTATCCATTTACATCATTTGGATTGTTGTCTTTATGGTCATATTCACAACACTCTGAACTTCTTCAGGTGATACTTGTTGGAATTTTGAACTAGACCATTTGGGGGTAGATTATTCTAATTCCACGTGCCATGCCTTTGGATATCTTAGTTTTAGTTAATTCACCTTGATAACTCTCCAAGTTTTTGTTCTGTCTGCTGTGGCCAGGGATTGAACTCTCAACTCCGAGTAAAGTCATTTTTGAATCAATCAACCAAATTTTTTATCCATAAGGTCACGTGTCCTTTGTACTTTTATAAACCTAATGTCTCAGTAACCATTTTTTAACAGATCACATAATACAATTTTTTGTTCTTGTTGTTTTGTTTTTTTCTACCTCTCTGTATTACTGGTTCCCATATTGTATTCATGTCTATGCTTGGCCAGTGGCTCAGGAGATTTTTTTGTAGCCAAACATGTGCTGATTTCTTAAGATTCCGTATTTGTCAATGATGTTCTCTGCCTGTTATTTCAACTTCATTTCAGAGGCTGGTGATCTCCCTTTTCTCTCCATATATGGTCAGCCATAACTGATTTTTATACTTTCCCTCATGTAACAGCCTTATGGTGTTCCTGCAGTCTTATCTTATAGGATTCATTTTGTTTCTAAAGTGGGAAAAAAATTTTTTTTTCTTTTTCTCCCAATCTATGGGAACAAATGTTTTTGCTGACCCATCTGTTAAAAATGCAAAATTTAGAACATGTTGGTTGATTTTGTTCAGCGAATATAAAGCTCTATGAGATATTTAATATTTTGAACACAATCTTAAGTTTACAGCTATAAATAAAATGTATTGCTGATCATATTATTATAAATAGGTATTGTTGATAGCTTTACTATAAATAGGTACTGCTGGTATTTTTACAATAAAAATGTATTTTTATACTTTCATAGTGTTTTGTTCTTGTTTAGGGGTTCACTATTTGCCTATAGCTTGGACCCTAACAGGTGCTACCACCCTGGGTCAGGATGGACCTGGGAACAACAGTAATTAAGAAGTGGTTCCATGCTCATCAAAACCTCCTCTCTCTCCCCATCAGAGATCTTTCTGCTGGATGTAGTTAAAATTTGGAATATGATTTGACTATGTTTGATAAACTCAAAAGCAAATCACCTGTTTTTTGTTTCTAGGTGCATAAACTTACAAATCTTTAACTCCATGCAAATTACAGAAATAATCCAAACTAGTTTACTAAGTTATTGTACATCATAGACAATCATGTGTTTACTCAGTGTTAAAATTGAAGCAAGAGATATTTTATTTAAAAAATCTATGCACAAACAATAATATAAATTCTAATTCTACATAAACCAACCAGGATTTTAATTGCTACAATTTCATTAATTAACTATAAATGATTAACAAGCATTTATTAAAAAACAAAGGAAAAATTATGTAAGTCATAAATAATTGGAACCCTTCATTAGATTAACAATTTGCACAAATTCATAAATCAGCCCAAAAGTTGTACTGGATATTATAAATATATTCAAATTTAAATAAATAAATAATAATAAAAAAAGCACAAAGAGAAAATTGCTATGATTTAGTAATTATAACTGAACTAATTCAAAATTTTATATCATTAAAAAAAAAAAAAAAAAAACGAAAAAAAAAAACACTTAAATCATTAACAGAAATATTTAAAATAATTTATATCAATCTTTTTTCTTTAATCTAACAGCAAAAAGAAAATATATAAAATTTGTCAGCTGAATTATGTGTTATATTCAACATCCAGACTCTATAATAGTGTAGATGAATGCTTTTGAATTTGTTCAGTCTGCTTATCAGGAGGTTTCATCAATTCTCATTTGCATTATTTCTATATTAAGTCTAAAAATAATTTATGCTCATTTTTTTTTTTTTTTTAAATTATTGGTGTTAGGTTGATTTTTTCTTCATTGTTTATGTGTGTGCACATGTGTAAAATGATGTGGTTATTTTATATATATATATTTATATATATATATATATATATATATATATGGACATTGAAGTTAACACTCAGAGGTGAGTCTGTTTCAAGCTAAATGCAATCATCAGGCCATTTATCAGGATGACCTGATGATTGCACTTAGCATGATATTGATCACTTTAACCCATAAATATAGCATACCTTAAAACTATATTTTATCATTCATGTGTGTGTGTGTGTGTGTGCGTGCGAATAATGTAAATAATGAAGAGCATCCACAGTATTGTAGCAAGAAACTGGTGGGATGTGTTCCACACTATGTGTCCCATATATATAGTCTCATCTAATCACAAGCAAGCTTCATCTGACAAACTTCTAATCTAAATCCTTTTAATACTTCAAAAAAAAAAAAAAAAAAAAAAAAAAAAAATATTTTTAAATTTAAAAAATAAAGCAATGAAAAGCATTATCACATATCACATTTGTTTGTTTGGGTTTATTTGTCTGTGAAATAAAAATGTTCTTTTGTAGCCTTTTATCAAGCAGGGAAAAACAGCAATCCCTACATGAGGAATGAAAACATTGATATGTAAATTACAGGTAGGACGTGTAAAGATAATATTAGATGAACTGATTTGAAACAATTATTGTGGAGGAGGAAAATATAATCTAAAATAAATGTCTCCACATTCCTACACAACTCTTCCATTATTTATATTTTAAACAGGATTGGTATACAAGTACATTGTGACTGAAATTTCAGTCATGTACACATTATTAAATATGTATAATTAAGCCATAACTAAATATTCACAATTGCGATTACCAAGTACTTACATAAAACATACCAAAAAGCATTCCTTATACTAATTTATATACAACTTCAATATTGATGGATTTGGTTTTTTATGGCTTATCTCCTTCTGGTTTATTTAAAGCCAAAATATATTTTGCCTTGATACATTTTTTTTTTGCAAGTGAATATAGCATTAACAATTTCTTGAGAATAACAATGTTTTTTTTTTTTTAGATACAAGCCATAACTTGGGGAGAAGATGAATTCATACTTTTCCCCAAATGTATTTGTGCATAAGTGAATATAATGAACCTGACTGGAATTCAAACTCTCCAATTTTTCATTCTAAGCCACTATCCATTACACCAGCTGCACATCCATTGAGAAATTATCACTCTTGACTGGGTCCACAAGGGAGAAAGTTTGAGGTCACAGAGGCCTGAAATTTTCTGACCCCGGAATAGACTTCACTGAGGGAGCACAGATTTTATAAAAAAAATTTTTTAGTTACTCTATTTATCAAAAACCCAAGAACTTCATGTCTTATGATTTCATTTGATTTGAAAACCTTCAAAACACGTATTACGAGAATTTCTTATAACAAACTGAATATCATTAAATCAACATAAATCTAGTGAAGAGAAAAGGAAATGAGCAAAGTAGATTGATAACTGAAACATAAACAAGATACTCTTTGCATCAGAAATGCTAAAAGAAAATACCAAGAATCAAAATGTTCTATACATAAGTAATTGTTTCATGAAAGTTCCATCTTGAAAGTTCTCATCAAAATGTCTGAAAATAAAACAAAATCTTTATAATATTATCTATTAGCCAGTCTAATTTTTTTTTTTTTTTTGTATTCCCTTCTAGGCAAAGACCGAACAGAAATTCATTAAGCAGCCACAATAAAAAACAAAAAATGTAAAAACATAAGCATTTCTTTTACATGATGTAATAAAACTGGTAACGAGGGAAGAGAAAAATCAATTAACTTTTAAAGTAACATTTACAAAAAAAAGAAAAAGAAAAATGATTCAGTTTGATGAAAGAACAAGACAAAATAAGATTTAGATTTTTTTTTAATTTTCAAAAAAAAAAATGCAATAAAAAAAAAATTCCTGTCAAAATTGATTTAATTTTACAATTAAAAACAATTATTAAAAAAAAGAAAACTACTTTTTGTTATTGTGTATAAATGACCTATTATAAATCAACTTACAATAAAGTATATTCACTTCAGATGAAAATGAAGTGAATCATCATTCATTTCCTTATCAGAAAGTCAAATATGGAATTAGTAGCAAGGTGATCAGATATCAACTAGGCAAGAAAGGCTTTTCATTCTGCTTGAAGGAAAAAATTCAAACTAATTCCTTGACTGTGTAGAAAACCATGATCACATTAAATTTATTAATCGTCAGCTAGGGGGAAAAAATGAAACATCAAGAATACAATCAAATAGGTTTTATCAAATCAAACTGACATGGCCTATTTATTCAATGTATTATATTTTTCCAATTTACATATAAGTTGTCACACATCAAGATCAGATTTGTAGAGTTAATATTTTGTTCAAATGCTTTATCTATTTTCATTATGAGGAACATGATTGTGTTTAGTGCAATAGAAAAGTAATGGCAATTCAGAGATAGCAAAGAAAAGGAATCTGTGGAGAGCCATCACTGACATTCCTAAGGGATGTGGCATTAGAATCAGTATTAGCATTTATTTATAAACTTTTTTATGTCTACTTGTTATTTAATACAAATGGTATATAATTGTTATATCTGTAAACTAATTAAAGAAAATATTTTTGACCAACCATGATATTACCATGTAAATCATTCCTGTTAAAATATTAATTTTTAAAAAAAAAAGCAAAAGTGTATTTTAATCTGTGTGAATTAGAGATATAAAAATGAAATAATTTGAATTTTCAAATCAATACTTTTGTGTTCCTAAACTGACCTCACTGCACAATTTAAAAAAAAAATTGTATTGAATTCAATTGACAATTTATTGCATTTTTCCAATTTTCAAATCTGTTGTTGAACATCTGGATAAACTGCTTAACAGTCAGGTTTTTGTTCTATTTCTCCAGAGAAGAAATTATTATGAATGTTTCCTGTTTCTAAAGCAAGAGATTTTTACACTTGTTATCTCCCTTTGTGAAAATTGCCAATGTTTTACAATGGTGAAAACGTTACCTTCAACAAAAACTTACAAAATTCAAGAAACATTGTATTTAATCACTGTTTATGTATGTGATTATCTATGAGAGATTGTGAGTGAATAAGTGAGAATGAAACAGAACAAAGAAAATTTTAAAAAATGTTATTTTCTTCATATGTCATTCAGAAAACGAAGCAGTTCACATATATCCTATCGTTTGCCCATGACTATAGTACAGCATGAAATATTTAGTAACTATTTAATTTTATTTTTGTTTTTAGTTGCTTAATCCAAACTAAACTCGGTATTAGAGTTGATTAAAATTAAGATTTGGTCAAATTTGAATACAGTTGCTTATAAGAACGAACAAACAAAATTTTATGCATGTATAAATTTGGGTTGTATTGTCAGTGGCAGTATCTTTGCAATGAAGTGGTCAGCCCTACTTTAGTCAGGTGAATTGGGCTGCAGAACTGTACTGATTCACAGCCTACATTCAACATGGCTCCAAGACGTCACATGAGAACTGCGATGACCACACTCCAGTCAATAACATCAACCTGCTGGCTAAACTGTATGAGAGTAGTTAAAAGGGTTTCCCAACCTGACCAGTGAAGGAGAACCTCTCTCCCCAACCCACCTGCATCAAGTGGCCAGTCACCAGCCTGAGCATAGGATCTGCACGTCAGAGGTCAATAGCTTTACCAGTGGGTGGAAGAACTTCTGAGAGGAGGGACAGGGTAACCTTAACATCCCCAGTCCAAAAGAAACTGGCAAGCCATTGCACTATGTTGCCTTTAATGTCACCATAAACCACAATTACAACAGAAATAGGGATAGTGGTGACCATAGCGGCACAAAATGCACTAACTGAATAAAGGAATGAATGATGTGTATAAATTGTTTTTATGTGAATATCAAAAAATATTTGTTTTTCATACTTTATTAAAAAATAACTTCAATTAAAATGAATAGTAAATTCCAGTTTACTTTTCTTTCATCTGGACATGAAAGCATCATGGCAGAGCAAGTGATGGCAATATTAACATCTAAGCTTCACGAGAACATTGTCTGTAATTCATAATCTATGTAAACAAAAATGTCTGACTTCATGGAAATCTTGAGTCAGGAACAGATTTTACAATCTAGTAGACAATGACAAATTACTGCGTTCATTCTTGATTTCATGCAATAAATATCAAAATATATAACATTGTTGTTGATTGCTTTTCAGAAATTATGGAGAAAAAACAGTTTAAGTGATGGAAAAAGGGGGGAAAAAAGAGCTCTGAAAAGCTTTCATTCTAAAAGATAAAAATATTTTATGTTTTGGGGAGAAAAAAAATAATGAAAAAAAAAAGATATAAAGACAAGTATTTTCGTAGTGGCAGACATTAATCAAATGTTTATCCTAAGAAATTGTGAATGTGAGCCTTTCTTTTATCTGCCATGTCCCTTTAAGACTAACTTTTCCTGTCCCTAGTAGGTTAATAAAGTTTGCTTTTTTGCCATCTCTCCTAATTCCTGTTAGGTAGACTATGCACTACTTTCCATTGTCCCTCTTGCCTTCAATATCTCCTGTGAGTGTCAACTTTTTCAAGCCTGCTTTCCTCATTTTTTTTACTTGAAATTTCAACAATCTTTTTTTGATGCTACATATAAATACCCTTCCCATTTTCTCTAAAACTTTGTCATTACTCACATGTTCTGTTCATGGTATTCTTTCTGTCGCTTTAAGTCTCTTCTTCATTTGTGATAAGATTGTCCACCATTCACTGCCATATAGGAGGACTAGTATTAAAAACAGTTTAGTACCCTTTTCTTTGTTTCTAAACAAAGAAAAGGGTACTAAACTGAAATATGTGATAGAGCTAAAAAGAAACTACTATCCTGCAATAATACAATCAAGGGGACATACTGAAGTTATTTACAAAGATAGATTGAAACTATAGTTTTTATTAATTGCAAACAAATCCTCTTCTTGGAGCTTGCATCTTGCAAGAGACCACATTGTAGATTCAAGGATCAGCTTAAAAACGCCTTGCTGAGAACAGAAATTGATTCAGTCAATTGGGAGATGGCAGCTGCAGAAAGAACCAATTGGAGAAGAGCAATCCATGAAAAAAATAACATCCTTCAAAAACATCACAAGACAAAAAAGAAACAAAGGGAGCCCAAAGAAAAGCCAGAGTTCTCTATCTCCTGCCATGTGGTGGCTGCGGACGTCTCTTCAGATCCAATATGGACTCATTTCACAGAGAAGGAAATGTGTATGAGCCCCCTTATAGTTGGCAACAAGATCTGACAACAACGATAACAGCAGTATAAATAAATTATGTCTGTTAATAAACAGATTTCTAAATACAGGCAAGATATTAAATTAATTAAACTTCAAACTTGTGTCATAAGATTACTAGGAATTTTGAGGTTTCTCTTCAATTATGAAGACCACTACAGAAAGAGGAAGAACATTTTTGAAATAAAAAATTTGTTTTTTTTTTATAAACTATGATTTTTTTATTTATTTTTTTTAAAACAAAAAGATATTTTTAGTGTCTCACTACAGTGCAATGGTAAACAAGTGAGATTTGTAGATCATGAGTAAGGAAATTGTTTATGCCGAAACGAGACTTGGTAAATAACAACAAGCAAGATATTCATAGTTTTAGGATTTGTCTCCAACATTGTCTAAAAGTCATTGGTTTATGGTTAAATCATGCTGGACCTTGTCAGTAGATAGCAAAACATTGGTTACTGTAAGCATTAGGGGAGGAAAACTTAAAATATCCCACCTTGGAATATGGGGTAGGTGGTAAAAGATGGTAATGTCTACAATGACTTACATCCAGTTAACAGAGGTATGTCACTCGCAATGAAATACTGCCTCCAAAAATTAGACACTGCAACCATTGGTACTACTGGGGAGAGAGGAAGTGCCATCTATTTGACACTCCATTAATAATTTCAGTCAAAGTAAGTTAGATCCTATAGACTATGACTGCCACAGTTACACTATTTCTTTACCTATTATGTCACATACAGGTCATCTAGCCGGAGTTCATTTCTACAAGTGGGAGAGTGAAAAACTAGCCAGTGTACTACTGTCTGTAATGTTTGGACCCTTCAATTTACATATATGGAAATATGTACAATGCCTGTCAGATTGAACGAGTAAATGAGCACACACAAATCAGGAGAAAGGCAGCAATGAATAAACCAACCAATGTGATAATTTTTTAATATTTTATCAAAATCTTAGAAAATATGCTTAAGTATATGTCATTTTGATTGATCATATTTTCACTGAAGACATTTTTCACAATGTAAATATTAAACAGATATTTAGTGTGTTAATTATGTCTTTTCTTTTTGTAAGGTGAAACTACCATTATTCCATAAATTATTCATTATCTTTTCAGAAATCAATATGAGGATACTCAGCCAAATAACTGAGGATAGACACCTGTTGCTCAAAATCCTATTAATCTTTTTATAAAATCTTGAATATTCAAATGACATGTTTTGAAAAGGAATAAAACAGTTTTAATTTTTTCTTTTAAAATATTAGGGTGTCTCAAAATAATTCACCCATCCCAAAATTTTATTCCAAAGTTTTTTTGGGGGTTTTTTTTCAGTAAGTTTCTGAGGACTATTTGAGGTAGAGGGCTACATTAAGGAGGGGTAGTTTATATGGATAGGAGGCAAAGATAATGGTTGACTCTAGAATTGAGAAGGTTAAGATTGTAGTGATCAGGGAAGCATACTCTTGGGAGTCTGTTCCATAGGGCAGTGGCACGAGGGAAGAAGTTGTTCAAGTGGAACTTACTTCACACTGATTGAATACGGAGGGAATGAGGGAGATTTGTTACTATGTAAGTGGCATGGCAGGCTCTAGATGTGAAGGTCAGACCTGGTGAAACAAGATGCAGTTCATCCAAGCACTTTCCATGGTAGTAGCGATAAAGCAATTAGAGATTTGCCACATCCCACTTGTGAGAGAGAGGTTGGAGTGCAGAAAATTCTTCTTCTCGAACAAGGGCTCGGAGACACTTTTGAACTTTGTTCTTATAATGGTAGAGGATACCATGAGGAGTTAGGTACTTACTGGAGCGGTAGAGGAAGACTATCATTTTACCTGCATCTTCAATGATGGATTGTATATAGGAATTCCACTTGAGGATCAGGTGTAAGAACCAATAGTCTCTCAAGGCATGGTGCCTCCTCGAGGGGACATCCATTCATTGTGACTGGTGGTAGTTCAGTCTGATTGGCAGTAATGGAATGTAACCAGTTTGGTTTTAGAAGTACTGAATGTAACCAGCGAGTTCCCCCCCGCATTGAAAAGTTAGTGTTAGATCAGAAGAGAGGTCAACTGCTAATATCTGATAGTCAAGACTTTCAGAGGTGCGCCCATATATTGTTGTATCATCAACATAGATATTTACAAATGATCAGAGTATGTTCTTAGGTAGATCATTTATGTAATTCAGGAAAAGGGTTGGTCCAAGAAGTGACCCCTGGGGGAATGCCTGCGTTGACTGCCAGGGCCTCAGAGGACTGGCCGTTAATAGCTACCTACAGGAATCTACCTCTTAGGAAAGATTTTATAATAGAGAAAACCCTTCCATTGATTCCATAGCTGGAGAGCTTGTGTAGCAAACCTTTGTGCCACACCTTGTCGAAGGCCTTCAAGATATCTAATGCTATGGTCCTTGCAGTATGTGTGTTATCAGGGGCTTCACTAATTCTTTGTGTAATGGTAGTTAGGACATCAGCAGTGGATTGGGCTGATCAAAACCCATACTACTTGTCGCACAAAAGGTTGTTCCTATCCAGGTGCTCAACAACCTTCTTGTTGATTAAGACCTCAAAAAGCTTACTGATGATACTGAGACTAATTGGTCTAAACTGGGAGGGGGAGAATTGTTTGTCCAAATTGTGTACAATCTTAAAACTCTCTCTGTGTTGTTATTATCATCATATCATTAGTTATAATCATCATTACATCATTGTTATTATCAGTTATATTCAGTTGTACCTCTTATTTTAGATGACATAATTGGGAATCCAAGTACAGTGTAGCCCTGATATAAGAGAGATTTTCTCTGGTCCCAAATTAGAGCCATACCTACCTAAACAAAATAGACCAAACCCGGATATAAGAGAAACCCGGATATAAGATACTTCTTCTTCGGTCCCAACAACTCTCTTATATCCGGGTTACACTGTATTGAGATTCTGACAATTTAACAGTATTATTTTAAACTAGGCATTAAAGCTACTTGTAGAATTTTGGAAGTGGAAGGAAATGAAACCATAACTGGTTTAAGTATTCTAAAGGTAACAATTTGTGTTTATTTATAAAGCCCAAAAGTGGATGACAAATTGTCATTTATGATTTAAAATGCCAGGTAAAGGAAACTGAGAATATTTTTGTGCACATTTAATATAGTCTTGACATTAATAGTTTTCTTTTTTTTACACTTGTTGCTTAGTACTGCTATATTTATCATGAAGATTTTATTAATAAAAAAAAAATGTAAGTCTACAAGTAATTTATGTACTATGATCATGAAATGCATTTAAAATGCCAGTTATACGCTCTTTCTCATTAAACATTGATTTCCTTCTTATTTTTTCTCAATGCAGTTAATGGTTGTGAACATTCTATATATTGAAAAAAAAATACCTAAATTTTTAAACAAAAATAGTTGAGTGTAGTTAATGCGCAGGTGTGAATTGAATGCCCCCCCTCCCGTAAGTATTATAGATTTCCATTAAACGAAGAAATAATAAAGTTATCTGCATAGAAAATATTAGAAACAGTTTTATAACATTGGGGGTGGGGGAGTTTGTTAAAAAAAAAAAAAAGATACTTATTTATTCAACCTTGCCACTTATCTATTCCATGAACTGTGGAAAGCAAATTATCTAAGAAATTTTTCAACTTTGACCTCAAAATGATTTTCCCTCTGAACAGTATCTCTAAGCATCTGAAACTAATGAAAACAATTTAGAATATATTTAAAAAGGCATGGGATTAAAAAAAAAAAAAAAAGTAGCATGACAAACGTCATTGATAAAGTGAAGATAAAAATGGTAATCAGTTTTACATTGACAGGAAGCCTCTCAGTTGCATGCTGTAAAAAGGTTTGGTAAGTTGAAACACTTTTAGAAAGAAATTTCAGATTAATTCCCAAACAGAGGAAGCTTATGTATAAAAATATTTGCAATCATTCTAAGAATTTCTGCTAAGATATTTGTTACAGAAATATTTCTATATTTCTGTAACAAATATCTTTGCAGATTTGTTAAATTAATGCTGAGTAGGTGAGGCTCAATATCAAGGGATATCATATAATTAAATAAAACATTCAGCTTGAGTTAATAACTGTGGCAATGGTGCTAAGAAACATACAAATCTATCACAATAAGGATAAAAAAAGATACATATTTTTGTTTTTGTCTCTTGTTCTCATTGTCATTCCCTGTATAAAAGCTTTGCCAGAATTGGTGTCCTTCATTTTGCGGTAACTATGATGCTGATTGTGTTTCCTTTTGTAATAATTGATACCATAGTTAAGTACCAAAAAATGAAGGATATGAACTTTGACAAAAGCCTTATACAAGGAATGATTACCTCGACAATGAAAACAGGAAGCAAAGCTACTATACTATTGATGTATATAAAAGCACCTGAGAATTTATCAAGAAACAAAAACAGATATTTATTTAAACCAAGTTGGATGCATGCAAGGGACTAAAAGAAAAAAACTTAAGGGATTTAAAAGAAGAAAAAAAATCTGATGTTTAGTCAAATTTTTCTAAAACAGGCTGAGAACATTTCAGCACCCCCACCTTTTATAATGGAGTGTTTCAAAGTTTCTGTTCTAAAATCACATTCTGTTCATTCTCGCAATGTCTGTCTGGTTTTTGTTTAACTGATTCTCTAATTGAAAAATTAATTAGCTGACATCACATATTTCTGGAAATACAAAATATCTGGTTCAAAGACACCAGATGAAAAAAACTAGAGGGATAGAAAAAAATGAGACCAGTTGGCGATAGATGAAAAAAAAGAATAGACAAAGAAGATTATAGACAGAAGCATAAATGTCAAGGATCATAAAAAATTTCAGGAAAATTTCAATAAAATACAGCTGGATACATTTTAATTAAAACAACTAAAGAGAAGAGACAGATATAGAAATGTGGATAAAATTACAAACAGCTTTGTACACATTCTATCATTCTCAGAATTTACAAGTTCGTGATTATATATGGATATGTAAAAATAAAAAGTGATGACAAAGATTTTCTTTGTCTGTGTATATATTTATTTATTTAGCAGAATTGACAATGAATATTTTTTTTATTTAGTAGACTTGACAATGAATATTTTTTTTATTTAGTAGACTTGACAATGAATATTTCTTTTTATTTAGTAGACTTGACAATGAATATTTTTTTTATTTAGTAGACTTGACAATGAATATTTTTTTTATTTAGTAGACTTGACAATGAATATTTTTTTTATTTAGTAGACTTGACAATGAATATTTTTTTATTTAGTAGACTTGACAATGAATATTTTTTTATTTAGTAGACTTGACAATGAATATTTTTTTTATTTAGTAGACTTGACAATGAATATTTTTTTTATTTAGTAGACTTGACAATGAATATTTTTTTTATTTAGTAGACTTGACAATGAATATTTTTTTATTTAGTAGACTTGACAATGAATATTTCTTTTTATTTAGTAGACTTGACAATGAATATTTCTTTTTATTTAGTAGACTTGACAATGAATATTTTTATTTAGCAGACTTGACAATGAATTTTTTTTTTATTTAGCAGACTTGACAATGAATTTTTTTTTTATTTAGAAGACTTCACAATGAATTTTTTTTTTTATTTAGAAGACTTCACAATGAATTTTTTTTTTTATTTAGAAGACTTCACAATGAATTTTTTTTTTTATTTAGAAGACTTCACAATGAATATTTTTTTTTATTTAGAAGACTTCACAATGAATTTTTTTTTTTATTTAGTAGACTTGACAATGAATATTTCTTTTTATTTAGAAGACTTCACAATGAATATTTTTTTATTTAGAAGACTTGACAATGAATTTTTAGGAAAATCAAAAATAATTTTCAGCAGATCCTGCAGCTTTTGTCATTGCTTGGCATTCAATAGTGTTTTTTTGAATTGTGCTAAATTTCAAATCCAGCAGGCATTAATGACCTCAATGCAAGATTCCCCAATTGTTTGGTTGTGGCACTTGATAAAGATTTTTATTGCCTTTTCACCATTCTTGTCTCCCCACTATATATATATATATATATAAAAGTTTGCATTTCTGATAAAAATGTTAATACATATGTTGGTTTTACAATGACGATGCTGATGAGAAGGCTTACATTTCACTTGAATAAGCATAGATGAATCTTTCAGCATTTAAAGGAACACTGATATACACATTCACAGTTTAGACAGATATTAGTTGAAAATACATCTATATTACACCAAAATAATAAGCAAAAACGTAAAAGCTTAGAAGCCCTTTATATAAGAGAATTAAAGCTAAAAATAATGTCAAGTATGAGTATAGCAAGACTGTTCTTAAATGCCTGTAACAGCAAAGTTTTTTATATATATATATATATATATATATAAAACTTATGAAATACAAATGTTGTCATGTGCGCGCACACACACACACACGTTACAAAAGTTTGAGGCCACACCCTGGTAATATTTTATATTGGCCCAGAAAGTAGTTTTGTACTTTAAATAAAAAGAAATTATTATACATGGTTAAAAAAAGGTGAGACATGATTCTTTTATTAGAAATCTTATTATGACAAAAAGAAAAAAAGCATTTTAGGGATAAATTCTGCTCTTGTCAAAATATCTTCCCTGAGCATTGGTTACTGCAGCACAAATTTTTGTCATTCGTTGCACAAATTTCTCAAAGTCTAAATTTGGTAATTGATTCTGTTCTTTTTTCAATGACTTTAAGAGCTCTTTTTCATTTTTTCTTTTCCTCTCTCTTCTGTCAAGTTCATCACATTCTAATTCTGGGGTTAGCTTCAAACTTTTGAACTGCAGTGTATACAATCAATACAAATATAAAATTGGTCACCTGGCTGATTGAGGTCATATTCAGCACCCAGACTCCAGACTTTTGTCAATGAACCTTTCTGTAATCATCCAGTTCACTTGTCAGGATGTTTCAACAATTGTCTGCGTTTTTCTCATTTTCATTATTTTTATATAAAGTTAAAAAATAATTTATGGGCTTTTTATTGGTGTTAGCTTAATTTTTTTCTTCTTTGTGTTAGCGCGTGTGTGTGTGTGTATGTGCACAATATTGTGCTTATTTCTCCTTTTCATAATTTTCTTGTCCCCTTATCCTCTCTATTAAATGTGTCTACATACACACGCACAAATATTATATATATATATATATATATATATATATATATAAAGACCTGATAAAACCGGAATTTATAAACAAGGATCATACCATTCATTAACGGATTCGAGGTTAATGTATTTTATTATTAAAAATTGTTTGCGAGAGTGATTCTTGCCATATCATTAACTTCATTATCTGCTTTTTGTATGAATGATTTGCGTAAATATATATATATATATATACACACAAACACACATATATATATATATATATATACACACATTAGTCAATCAACATAGCCATTTTAACAGTAATCCTCTACTTTGAGAGGCTTTCAACTCTTGCATTGAGTAATCTTCAGTATAATTAAAAAGGTAGTGAAATTGCATAACCAATTTTGGGTGAGGAATTGGTTAGCCTTAAAAATTCAATATTTTAAAATTGACTTTTTCTGTGACAAACATTAACTGCAGACATCATATGCTAATTATGCAATCCTTTTATTTTATTTTTTTTAAGTCAGCTTAAAACTATAAACTAAATTATACCAAGTACATTAAGACATGAGAATTGAAGTACTTATTCATGAAAGATAACCAAATAATTAGATCAGTAAACAAATTTTAAATCTAATCAATTACTGATATTTTGTCCCAAAAGAGACGTTTAAAAACAGATATAATTAAAATTGCTTTAAGCAATTTTCTTTTATTAAGCAGTAAAACTCTTCAGTCAGCATCCACACTTTCCATCCATCTTTACAAGAATCCATCAGCCTGCTATCATCATACTCTAGCCATGTCAGTCTGCTTTTCAAATCAACCATTTAAGTAAATTACAAATTCTAAAAGCAGAATATCAAAGTATCTTTCAATTCATTTCTTTTCCTTCTTCTTCTTCTCAGATCTTATTTTCTTTTCACAGATTTTTTTCTCTTTGTAACCAAGTTCACCCACCTGATCCTCTGCAGTGAGGTTAGCTTAACCAATCATTTACTTGCAACCTTGTTTTCCAATTGATTGGAGCAGGACACCACTGACGACTTTTTAGGCTTTAAAAAAAAAAACAAAAAAAAAACATCTTTTTGTGCTATTCGTTTAACAAAGATTAGCACTTTTTTTTAATTTGTGAAAAGTAAAAGCAGAGAGAGGGAGAGAGAGAAAAGAGGTTTTCTGTATGATGTTGCAGGAGCAACTCAAGTTTGCCAAATTCTCATTTGATAAATGAAAACAATGAATAAAATTTAAAAACTTAGGCCATAGGATATAACAAAGACCATATTATGAAAAAGAAAAAAAGTAAATAAATAAAAAATAATGCATATAATAATAATAATAATTTGTGGGAAAACATTTACATTCAGATGGGCAGGTAAGGTGAGTGTATTTATAATAATTGATGGTAATTATATTTTTGAAGAGTTTATTTCATGTAGTGTTTGCCAAACACTATAAGAACAAGTAGAAAATTTGTACTTAAAAGATGAAAATTCCCTTTGTAAATTCTTGGCTTGCCAATAAGTTGTGTTCAATGTTGCTCTACCTTGAGTTTCCTTATTGAACTTGTTCATTACAATATTGATGTTGGGGGGAGGCATCGGTAGTAGAAAGAAAAAAAAATAAGAGAAAAATATAACATTTTGTGGCTTTATTCCTTACTTGTCAATAAAAGTTAATTATTGAATCAATATAAAGGTCTGGGTAAAAAGAAAATCAAAAATCAAATGATTTAAAGGAATAAAAGAAAAAAAAATAAATAAATATAAATATCAAATCCAAAATTGATTCTAGAGAAGAGCAAGTAATAAAAAAAAAATGTTTTTTTACATCTTTGGGATCATAGCTCTATAACAGTGGTTCCCAAACTATTTTTCTCTGGGTCTCATTTTCACAATTAAAATTTGCTCGCACATCACCAAATTTTGTGTGACAAAAAGAGATAACTGCGGATTTGAAGTCGGATCATTATCACTATTATAAGATAACTCTCTTCCAATTTGCAGATCTTAGTTACTATATTCTTTATACTTGATATAATGCAAAAATATCACAATGATAAAATTGGTTAATAATTATTTAGAACTATTTATATTGGGACTCATGCATA
This sequence comes from Acanthosepion esculentum, assembly GCA_964036315.1. Classification (NCBI taxonomy): domain Eukaryota; kingdom Metazoa; phylum Mollusca; class Cephalopoda; order Sepiida; family Sepiidae; genus Acanthosepion; species Acanthosepion esculentum. Next base: position 91,585,477 of record OZ038499.1, on the reverse strand, counting down.
CAATTAATTACATGTAATCCATAATAATATTTTAAAGTTTGAAATCATATTTATTTTTGGCATATGAATTTTTTAAAACTGTTTCTAAATCTTTGATTGTCTTTCAATCATTCTTCCACACCTGCTATCCTTTTCTGCTGCACATATGAGGCATGCCACACCGTTTGGGACCACTGCTCTATAAAGACCCATTTAAATCAAGACAAAAACATACCAACTTATATACATAAAATATGCGTCAAAAATACAAATATGCTTCTAACTGTAGAAAATGTTTAAATAGAAGCCCTAATAAAAAAAAAATTAAAAAAAATTAATGTCAATGACAAATATGGCCACAATGTACTGCCCATGTTTGGGAATTAAAAACATGTATCACCAACCTATATACAATCTACAATAAGCACAAGATAAATTCTTGAAAATGGGTAATAGATTAGCCAAAAATATTTGAAACTAATCTTTTGGATAATTTCTCCATAAACAATGTCAAAAAAAAAAAAAAAAAATCTGTTTGCACAAGAGGAAAAATATAATAAAAACTTAACAGATGTACCTAAGTCATTTTTAATAAACATCTATTAAAGAAGGGCTACTTCCCAAATATACAATTATGGAAAAAAATTAAACGCATACACTACATGCCAATTACTTTTTAATAAATACAAAACTGTTACTAACTATAGTTTGTAATAAAAATCGCATGCAAATTATATAACTTTTTTTTTTCCATTTTAATATTTATATTTTTAGTAAAAAAGGAAAGTTTTAAAAAATTGATTGTAGTGACAAATGAATTATTGGAATTTGTAAATGCAAAAATTTACAAAAAAGTATAATATAGTCAGATATCTTTCATGTAACCAATTCCTTTGGCATTTGAGAAACTGAGAGGAATAAAAGAAATCTGTCCAAAACTATATCAAGATGGCTATTTCTAGCACCATACAAACATCAAAGCAAATTTTTAAGTAGAATTTTTTTTTTTTCTTTTGGAACAAAATGCTGAATATTGAAACCCTATAATGCCTAGTAACAAAATCTACACTACCACTGACTGAACCCTGAAATTTATTCATGCATCTTATTGTCTATTCTCCAGTTCACACTTCTCAGTTTTTTTTGTTTTTTTTTAACAGGAGTAGAGATTTCGCCTTTGTTTCCAGTTTAGGATTGGATTTCTAGTTCCTTCTAGAGTCTTATCCTTCTATTTCACTCCCAGAAGCTGCCTGTATCTTAGTGGCATTATCACCTCACTTGGGATGAATTGATTAAAAAAAAAAAAAATTCTAGTGCTGTATTTTTATTCCAATACTATTTTGTAGCAATTACAAAGTCAACTCAATAGTTTCTGACCAAATGATCAATTGATAAGTCATTCAGGTCAATAAATTCAATTTATAAAGAAATTTATTTTGTTTGCCATTTAAAAGGAATAAAAATGAAAGGAAATCGATTGATGAATTGTTTGAGTTAATTTAAAGAATAAGATGGTTATGCACTGTCAGCTTTTATTATGAAAGACATTTTCAAAATAAAATTCCGATTAACCAACCAATGTTTTAAATTTCAGGATATATTTATATGAGCAATATACTGCATTGGTTTCAGATCATATTTATCCTTATGGGCACTTCAACATGGTGCAATGGTTAGCAAGCTTGTCTTGCTAGATCAATTACAACGGAATAGAGAGTTCAATCTTCATTGAGTGCTCCATACTATTGGCCTTGTGCCACATCTAAGCTATGCGTAGAAATTATTGGGCACCTCCAAGTGATGTAATGGTTAGCAAGCTTGTCTTGCTAGAACAATTATGACCAACTAGCGAGTTTGGTGCATCACATCAAAGCCATGTTTAGAAAATCACCATAATATTTATCCTTATTAAAAAGGATTTACTTATTTTGTAGGCATCAGATTTTATGATGAAATCAATATGCAACAGATTATTATTCATAAATAAATCCAAAAAGAACATTTGATTTTGTTAATTTTCTGCTGTTTTGACATGCAGCCGTTTTTATTGCTTCCAAGTGGCTATCTTTGTTTGTATATTGGTTTTCATTCTCATAATACATCTCTTAAAATGATAACTCACAAGTTTTCTATTAGATTAACATTTGGATAGTAGGGGATGAAAAAGAAGACATTCCACTTATTTGGTGACTTTCAAACATTTTGGGGGTGCAGAGCGAGCAATAGGCAATGAAAAGAATGCCCCCCCCACTCACTTTTCTAATCATTTCACTCTAAGCAAAGTGATAAAACCAGTAAGACACAAAAGGTTACTGAGAGTAAAAGAAACTGAAACAATGTTATTGAAAAGACAATAAAAGAATAAGATTAAAAAAAGACAGAAGATAACCATTGATGTTGCATTTAAATTTTTTAAGATCATAGTTGACAGGAAAGCAAGAAGCTGAAGATTTCCACAAGTGAGAGAAGAAATTATTAGAATAGAACTGACTAAATAGCTTTAATCTTTAAAACCAATTCCAAATTCTGCAGAATGGTGCCAATTGAAAAATGAAGGACCTGCATTTAATTTGAACTCCTCTAAATTGATGAATAGGATATCTATCAGTAGAAAAGTACAAAGCCAAAGCAGTGAGTTTATATTATATATAACCACTTAGTTGAAAGGAGAAATATATTTTGAATAAAAAGTTCTCTTCTAGTCAGCAATATACATGTAAAACACATGACACTCACAGAGTAGAAATAAATCTTAAAAGTTGATGTCTTTTATTGTGTTCAATCACCTTCAAATATTAAGTTTATTTTGGGCTCAATGCCGAGACCTGATGCCAATTTTGATTTATATAACTCTGCTTACACAATTTAAAATATTTTTTTTCAATTCTAATGTAAGATGTAGTAAATCAAACAATGGGGAAAATGCCAAGTGGAGTTTCAATAGAACAGAAAGTAAAAGATGTCACAAAGACTGGAGATATGAGACTGAGATACAGTAGATTTTGAAAAGTTATAAAAAGTTAACCATTCATTTTTACAAAGAAAATATCCTATCATTATTATTTAGTCTTTCATATGTTAATAAATTTGTAGTGCTATTAGGAATATTAGATGACCAATTGCACTTAATTATAAAAAAAATAACTAATAGCAATGATTAGAATATACAGGTGACATAATGGTTACTGGTATGGAAAGTAGAATTGGCAAGCTAAGTTAATATCCTCACCTAGTCTAAGGTGCTCACTTTTACATAAAGGTTCTTGGGAAAGTATGAATCATTTTTTTCCACTGAGCAATTGCAGGCTAGTCTTCTAGCCTTTGGTAGCAGCTGTTTAGAGAGTTGATATGCGATTAAAAATCCACCTCAACTTTAGAGTCATTTTACACCAAAACTGATTTATTTTGCTTTAGATTTAGGGAAAATGAACAGTTGTCGTTTTTTTATATTTTCAGATATAATCCAACTGATTTCAGGAATGTTATAATTCTATTTATTTTAATATTTTTGAATAGTTCTTTTAGGATGTTTGTCTTGAAGAAATTATGTCTTTTGGAGTTAAGATCAAGGCATTCAATTAGAAAATGTTTTACTGTATATTGGGTTTGGCATGTAGGACATCATGGTGGTGGTTCTTGTTTCAGTAAGAAACAATGTGTAATTTTAGTGTGACATGTTCATAGTCATGATATAGCAATCTCTTCCCTTCGAGATTTTCCTTAACGGCAAGGCATTTTTTTCCTGAGGGTTGGTTGCGTTTTTCTACTTCATTGTTCTTGCCATTGATTTTGCATCGCTTCTTAACAGTTTTAGGTCAGTATTCGGGATTTGGAAATTTTCAGGAACTAGTCTTAATTCCAATTTAGAACTTTTGTCTGCTCTATCATAGCCTTTAATTGCTACATATCCAGGAATCTAGATGAACAAAATTTTTTGAAAGTAAAGATCGTACGGATTTTTTCCAATATTTTAGGACAACTGTATAAGAGAAGAACTATTTTGAATTCAAAACCATGAAACCAACAGGGAATCTCTCTACTACCTTCCTAAGAAAAAAAGTCATGGCAATTTTCACAGATAAAAAAAAAACCAACAAAGAAGGAATACACGCAAAGATAGGATTGACTATATCATGAAAGGACATGACATTTTTAAAAAAAAAAAATGCACCCTTGATACGGCAGGTAGTTGAAAAGAAAAAACAAACAAACAAAACAAAAAAACAAAAAAAAAACACAAAACACACACAAAAGTCAACGATCCTTCTCCCAATGGACCAAAAGTCAACATTATTATTTTGATCAATACAGATAGAGACAGATTGCATAATTTGTAATCTCTTAGCAACAGCATTTGCATGATTGATGAAGAAAAAAAACATTGAGAATTTAAGGTCCCATTTCTTGGTTAAAGGAGGTGAGAAGAATTTTCATAAGCATGCTACTGTAAAATTATTTGTATTAAAATAAAAAATAAAAAAATATCAAACAAAAATTAACGTAAAGTATGTCCCTATGATTTGTACAAGCCGATTAAATGATCAAAACACATCATAGAGAAAAGAGTGTATGTTTTTAAGTATATTTTCTTATGCACCCAATAGATTTTGAAAATTTGTCAGTCACAAAAAAATAAAATAAAAAATAATACTTGGGAATAAGTGATTGCAAAATGTTCAGTATTAATGAATATTTATGAGAAGTAAATAAAGAACTTTCAAATATTTAAGAGAATCAAAGGACAAAATACTATTGTCGCTACCAATTAATAAATAAAACAAAAAAAATCAGCCGTTAATATTATAAGTATAATCAAAGAGTTAAAAATTGCTAGTATTACATGGTTGTGTTGAGTTTCATGTTTCAACTATCAGAGAATTTTAAAAATAACAATAGTACAAGGCACTTGCATGAAAACAACTGGATACTAACTGGCAATGATCAATCACAGAAACTCGAATATGATGACGACCGAGACAAAATCAATTACTGCAAGATGCAATCAATGGCTGAAGAAAATGAAGATAATAAATGAGCCATGTTAAGTCCTATATTTCAAGTTTCAATGAAAAGCAAAATTGAAATTCACAGAGCTAAAAAAAAAAAAAAAAATAAAAAAAAAAATAAAAATAAAATAAAAATAAAAAAAAAAGCTTGGTGCACTTAAAACAGTTCAATGCTATCACAGAAGGGTTGATTGTAACAATGATAACTAATATAAAAAAAAAAAAACAAAAAAAAAAACACCAATTATTCTAATCAATACTTAAAGAAATACTGGTGCTTAATCATCTGTGTCAAATTGTAATTTGTATCAATGCAAGACAAAGTTCAATGTATTTAGAGCTTTAAAAAAAAAGACATCCACGTTTGATATTAAAAAATGTTGAAAATTAACTTGGAAGATTCTAGAATTAAGCTACATTGATAATTTAGATAAAAATCTGCAATTATAAATATAATCAAATAGATTATAATATGAAATAACCTCAGCCAAGGACCACTTTCTTTTTGTAAAGAAACTAGTTTACTTGTAATGTCAAAAGTGACAGCAATAATTTTGTAACTGCAGGATTTTTATCCATAAATATAATTACTGTCACATGGAAGAAAAAAAAAGTTAACTTTTTCAATTAACAAAGAAACAAATTAACAAAAGACAGCTAATATGAAATAAAAGAAATGTAAAGCCTGATTCCCCTTATTTACTAATAAACTCTTCAAAGAATGCATCTTGTTTTCATAATATTTAGAATATTTCATTATTGTGAAGGGAGATCAGATTGTGTAACTGATAAATATATCAAGTCACATTGTGTTTTAGGTAAGAGAATTTTTTTTATTTTTTTTTGCAGAAAAAAATCTGAGTATATGAAAAAAATATTCTTTTCTCTGAAGGCACTTTTTTTTTTTTCATATACCAGAAAAACTATTTTCGAATTGGTAAATGGCATTATATTCATTTTGAAAAACCTGCATATACAATGATCTGAAAACTTTATGCCGAGTATGTAAAAAATATCTGTAATTTCTCACCGGTTCTTTATGACTAGAATTCAATAATCATGTATATTATATAGACAATCGAGTTGTTAATTTCCTTGTTAATAAGCAGCAAGTGGAAAGGGAACAACAAACATTAGCATTAATTAATCTTCAAACTGTAACAGGGAGCAATTAGCAATTCATTTATATAGCCCCCAAGCCCCTCTTCTAACTTTTTTTTCTCTTCCAATTACAGGAAATGTTTAACCTTACCCATTGTAATAACTGAATGCAGCAGGATATAGTTGGCATCTTTTGTTCAAAACCCTAGTTTCTGCAGAATACCAACCTCAGAAATTGGGAAAATCAGATGTTTTTAGTTGGAACCAACCATCAGTAACAGCAGATGTTAGTATAATCATTTAAATGATCAGACAAGTGTTTTAAAAATGACAAATTTAAACAGAGTTCATGTGTTACGAAAGAAGTTCTAATATGATAATCAAAGAATAAAATTCTATCAACAAACTTTCTGATCTTATAAAACAATTACTTTTATCCTTTTTCTCAAACTGCTTTCTTCAACCAGGAAATAGAAGATAAAAATTTGACTATAAGACTCAATGACTTTTATGTTTGGAAAAAGATGTTCAGTGAATAAACTGTTTAACTGTCTATTCAGTCTCATAGTTTCCCAAAAAAAAAAACAAGGAAGAAAAAAAGTGCTAGTAACTTTTACAGACACCCTAATTGTTATGTTGTGCCAAATAATTTCTCATATCCAAGCCTTGTCACCGAAAAATATTCTCAGCCTTTAATTATATATCTGAAGCATTCTCAATATCCTCAATGACCTAGCTACTCACAAACCAGAAACTGGGTGATTAAGTGATATGCAACACCAAGCAAATGGAAACTATGTCACACAAATGTATTCAATTCTTTCAAATATTTCATACAACTGGATGATCCAGCATTATATATATATATATATATATATATATATATATATATATATATATATATATATATATATATATATTCATTGAATAATACAGACATATTATGGCTATTTTTATAATGATCCTGTCAATTCCTGTCATCAGTTTGCTGATGTTAAAATGAAATTCATCAAGAAAGGTGGCATAGTTTGTTTTCTACCCAAGAATGTTTGATCTCTTCAGAGATCATCCTTAGGAGTGATTTACAAACTTACTGTAACTGTGATAAAATATATATATGAAATGAAAAAAATCTTGAATTATGCAAACTTTGTAGAATTCTAACAACCCTATAAAATGCTTCTCTCTTAAGAGATTATATATATATATATATATATATATATATATATATAAAATACGCTAGATTTAGTTGTGTAACTCTACCGAGTGAAGATAGCCCTGGCTGGCACCAAATTAGTTGTGTTTCAATCCTGGCTTGAGGCATTCAGAAGTCTAATCGCACTGAGGAGCTGTGATACAGCGAAACAGTACTGTCTTTGAATGGCATATATATATATATATATTTATTTATTTATTTATTCTTTTATTTTGATCGGTGTTTTTGGTTAACGTAGTAAAAATTTGTTTATATAGCTTATTGTTGGTAGTCTATAATGGCCGTCATTTACCGGAAGTTGATTGTTCGCTTATTTATTTGGGTCAAATTGTTTTGCTTGTTTTTATTTGTTTTCATTTTTTTTCTTATATATTTGTTTATTTGTCATTGATTAACATATATATATATATATATATATATATATATATATATAGCACTGGTGTTAATAAAACAGTGCTTGATGTAATACAAAAGAGATATCAAGTATATATTAATAAATATACATATCATCCATGCTATTGGTGAGGTATAGTGTGTGTATGTATATATATATATATATATATATATATATGTAGATAGAGAGAGAGCTGGAAATGAGAATTTTGATTGGCAAATAATTTTACTACATTCTAGCAAAGATCACTTTTTTTCTTATGTTCCTTCAAATATATAACCAACAATAAATTTACCCCTCCCCCACACACCCTCAGTGCTTTCTTCTCAAAGCATTTTAGTCTTCAAATTAATAAAAATTTCTCTTGGACTAACAACTGACAATATTTGGACAAACATATCTTCTGAAATGCATATACCCATTTTGCGAGACATTATTTACCATATATATATATATATATATATATATATATATATATATATATATATATATATATATATATATATGGAAAATATGATGTATGTCTAACAGAAAAAGGCAAGATTTAAAAGAATAAATCACAAAAAACATTACATGCAATTTAAGAGAAGGAAAACGTGTTCAACATACTGTAAAATAAGATCTACATATATGCATCGTGTATATCAGAATAATCTATTGCCTAATATGTGCATGTGTGTGCAGACAGACTCGGCTTAAGATTTGAATGATTATTGTTTTTTTTTTCCTTTTTGATTTCCTACCTTCAGTTGACACAATATGTGATTCATGGAGTTTATTTTACTGAGACTCAAATGGCTTCTTGGCGTTGGGCTTTAGAAAGAACATGATTTTGCCATGGTTTTCAAGTGAGGGAAAACCAAGAAACCGAATAAGAAGCAAAGAGCATAAATCAATTATGCCAGAACATTAGTGATAAACAGAACAGCAATATTAACCAGGAAAAGAGTTTAAAAAAAAAAAAAAAAAATGATGCCCATCAGGGAAAGAGACAGGAAAACTAACAAGATCTCCAATGTACAAGTTTGAGGGGTGAAATAAATTAGATATAATTTATGATACAAACACTTTTCAGATGATACCTTTTCCAAACAACATTTTCTATTTAACTCAGGTCTATGAATATTTACACTAAATTGCTTTTTTAAAATATTTGTAAAAAATAAATAAATAAATAAAAAAAAAAACAGCCACAATATTCCAATATTAAAATCAGCAATAAAAAAACTAGTATCCAATGTACATCCACACAAGAGAAACTGATACATACTTATTAACACTATAAAATGAACACGACATCCACACAACCAATAACAACATGCATTATTTAGCTTCAAAATTTTATAAATAGTGAAACATGAAATTTATAAAAAGCATGTGTGTGTGTGTTTACCAGAGTTATGGGTAAATAGCAGGATAGATTGGGCCCTATAGGCTTGTTTGGCAACCAGTCAAGGAGAAGGAAACCTGAATTCAAATCACTGGCTGCCTTGGAGGTACTGCCTCTCTAACTTCTGAAGGAGGGATGGAATAACTTCAACATCGCTGGTGAAAAAGGAACCACCAACTGGACTATTCTGCTTTGAATGTCACCATGAACCACAATTATGAGATGGAGGGGAGTGGTGACCATAGCAGCAGAAAATGCATTAACTGAATGATAGACATATATATATATGTCTATCACTTAAATGTTATTTTTAGTGGATACCCCATATTTGATGAGACACTCCATTTTTATTTCTAAACAGTTTATTATGGTCTACCAGCCTGAATATTTGAGAAATCTTAAAAGAAAATATGCACCCTCCAGCAGGGTTTGAACCTGCATCCCCCTTGGCAGGAGAATATTCAGGCCAGTAGACAATAATGAATATACTGTTTAAAAGTAAAAGTTTACTCAAATAGGGGTATCCACTAAAATAGCATTTAAGTGATAAAATTCTGTTTGATCAATAAATAAAAAAATAATCTCTTACCATATAAAAATATTTAAAAAGAAAAAAAAATTACATCTCGGGTATTTTGTAATATTTTTTTTTATTTTCTGTCAACCAACCTTTGTAATTACAGTGAAGAATATTGAGGAATATATTATAATAATAATAATAATTATATTATTTATTTACTTATTTATACTTTAAGTTCCATACATTCTGAAACTCACTCATTAAGAAACAAGCAAAAATACAAATACTTTGTCTCTTGTTGAGTGGATCTGAGAAACTGTAGAAAGAAGCATGCATATATATATATATATATATATAGTTAACGAAAAACTAGGTAATCCGTATGGGTAGACCCAAGGAGGATAAAATTAAGTTAACCGATTTAATGTGTCAATGTCTGGGTTTCCTCAAACAATTTAAATTTGAAAGAATAGAAATGTTACATCTAACTCAATCATGTCTCTCTCCCCACTCACTTCCTCACTTCGTTAATTTACATATACTTAGTACTGCCCATCAGAAATGTGTAAATTTCTTTTCATTTTTTGTTTCAATCTTTGGAAGTAAAGTCTGATGATCCGCGGTCCTTTAAAAGGGCTGTGGTGAAATAATTTATTACATGGAACCTTAAAGTGGTCTGTTTTTATTTAAATTATATATATATGTATATACATATATATCATGACTGAAGCATAATGTAAAATTAAAGTATAAATTTCCATTTTACATCACACGGTAATGCCCAGTCATAGAACAATAACTGCTAAATAATGTCAACACTGCACTCAAAGAGTGAATAAAAATAATGATAGCATCAAATCAATAGCTTAATGTTTCACTAATTGACTAAAATTAATATTTTATGAAAATAATCCTTTATTTAAAAAAAAAAAAAAAAAAAAAAAAAAGCAGTAAAAAACATTATTAAACACATTGATTCTGATTTTAATTTAATGTAAAATTTGATAACTAATGGCTGATATTGAATTATTTTTTTAAAAAATATTTTTGCCATTAATTTATTAATTCCTCTAATATTTAATTATTTAGATTCCATAACTTGACTCAGGCATGGCAAACTTCATCAGAATACAACAATCAATGACGAAACTAACATTTAAATATAAAGTTGACCCCTCATAGCAACATTCAACAAACTCATGAAATACACGATAAACAATATTTTGTTGGGCCTTACAAACATATTTGTAAACCAACTTTTGTAAAATTTCTGTATATTAGAATATATAATTTTCCAATTAAGAGAAACTTGTATCATGTGATGTAACACATTGTTCCTTTATATAAACAATGTGAGGAGTCACCTTGAAAAGTTACAGTTCACAATTTGTTTTTAGAGTACTAATGACATTAAAAGAATAGCAACTACTCTATTATATATATCTCACATATTAAGTGCTGGGGTTAATAAAATAGTGCTTGATATAGAATAACAGAGCTATAATTTTAATTACATCTTTTGTATTTTACATTTATTTTTACATTTTTTATTTATTATTTTTTTAAGCCCACCCATAAATAATATGGACTGCTCCACTATCATAGTCAAGTATATGTCCCAAAATTTAAATTATGTAAGTCAATTATCAATCAGCACCTGTACATAGCGTTGTGCGACCAGTGACAAAAAAAAAAAAAAAAAAAAGTGTATGTATGTGTATATATCCCAAAAACTTAAAGGTTATCTTTAGTGGATACCCATATTTGAATAGACTTGCCATTTATTTATCAAATAATAGTAGATGGAAATAAATATACTGTTTAATTAATGAATGGAATGTCTACTCAAATATGGGTACCCACTAAAAATAATGTTTAAGTGATAAAATCTGTTGGATTAATATATATATGTGTGTGTGTGTGTGTGTGTGTGTGTGTCACTATTGTTAATTACAATCTAAAATCAGAAAAATTAGTTGTCAAATCATAGTTTAAACTTGCAATCTTATATTTTCCAAATCACAAGACTCAAAATTTCATCCAAATAATAAGAGGATGAACTTTAAGTAGAAATTATTGAAAATAAATCTTCTTCATAATGTGTTGAAATACTTAAATTCAAACTAAGCTCACCTAATTTGCCTCAAATAAGCTTGAATATTTTTCTCGATAAAATGGAGGTCAATTAAGAGAACGATAAATGAAATTAGCCATTTGAAGTTTTTGCATTTGATATAATCTCATAGTATGACTTTTTGTTTCCGAGATACAGCAAAATTGTACATCATAAAGATGAAGAGATTGGTAAATTAAAGGAGGTTAAAGTTAAATTATTTTGAATTCAAGTACTTGACCATGTGAGCAAAAAGTTTATCCAGTCATGATTTACACTTGGACATGATAAACGAAGAGGAAGACACACAAGTGGAAAACCATTTGATAAAGAATAATGGAAAATTTGTTGTTTATTAATCTTGACACAAGTTCAGTGTTTTGTCCACTTATGCCTGAAAAGAGCTTTGGGGGAGAGCAAGAAATTAACTCATCTTCTAAGATCATTTTCATCAGCGTGGAGATGATGTCTGACAATATGATCCTTTGTCCCTTTCAGAAAGCTGTGAATAATTTTTGCAGTATGTATTTACAATTTCAAACCCTTACTACCTTCACAAATTAGAACGACGTTGGAGATAGGATAACCTAAGTAGAAGGCTGGTGACAAAATGTCACAAGTAACAGCTGTCACATTATGCATACAGCTAAAGTATATAACACACACACACACACACACACACACACACACACACACACACACACAGGTGTATCAATTGTGAACCTCTTTGTGAGGAGGGATAATCAGGTATTTAAGCAAAAGTAAATCATTAAAAATAGTTATGATTGATTGTTCAATGGCAAAAATTATAGGATAAAAAAAAGACTTATCAATAAATAGTTGTCTTAACAGTTACACTTTTGGAAGGCATTGTCTGAAATGTACTTTTGAAGACATCTGAAATGTCATGCCAGATAGTTGTGACATTATGACAATCACAAAAGGAAAACTAATTTTAAATCAAGCAAGGAGATCCCACTTCCATCACTGGTACAGCCGTCTATATATTAGTCATTTCATTGGTAGGTATTTTAAGAGCAAAGATGTACCAAAGAAAGTTCATATATCATGTCATTGTTCTTGTAAAAATTCACAATATTACATCAATATCAAGTACCATGTGGTAGAAAAGTGATAAAAACGTAATAGCTATCAATTACAGATGCCCTTACAAATGCTACATCTTGCCAAAAAGCTAACCTATGAAGAAAGTTCAAAAACGTCTATGTGGCCTTGTGGGTGAGGAATTATTTTCATAAAACTCCTTTTCTACAGATTAAATGTCATGAGCCTATCACTGCTCTACTGATATTTCCATGGCAAGTGTTCTGATAAACTACATTCCCCGATTCCACCAGCCCTCAACTTTACAACTGTGTTATAACTCATTCCTAGCAGTTATAATGTCTTTGCTTAGACAATTCACCATAACATCATTAGAATTCTTTCCAACTAACTCCAACAGACTCCTGCTGACTCACTTTGAGTTCTTTATTTAAGGCATCTTGCCTAGTTCATTTATGTTACTGGGGATGTCTTATTTACTCCACAACAAACTGGGACCTGCCATACCATGTACACAAGTGTGAATCATCCCCATTCCCTTCATATTCTAACAGTAAGAAGTATGTTCCATTTGGACAGCTTCTTCCCAAGAACTGCTGCTTTGTGTAACAGATTGCTGGCAGGATGTTTTCTCAATCACTACAATCTTGACCTCTTCAAGCCTAGGGTTAACTTATTTTTCCTGCATAGCCCCATGAACTTCACCTTGTCTTTTCTTATATTCATATAACAGCACACAGTTATGCTCTAACTTGAGTGGCTCTTGGGCTTTGAATTGGGTGAAAAGCATCAGAAAACAGACTTCATGTCTCTTTGTTCTAAAGTTATCTTAAAATTGAAGACAACAGTATTAAATCTCGGAAAGCAGTAGACAGAATTTGTGGTGGCTTCTTTTCATTTTTGCCTGTCAAACGAGCCCATTTTGAATTGCAATTGAGCTTTGAGTGAACGAGAAAGATCATAAAGATGTAGTGAAGCCGTTAGCCATAAATTCAATTATGCTACTAGCCAGACGTGAAGATGTGCACACAAGGAATTCGCAATAAGCAATCCTTGCAGAACATGGCGTTGCAGACTGACACTGTTTGAAAGTGTTCAAGATTCCAGCAGGAGATGCAGACAGGAAAAGCCTAAGAGAAAGAAAGAAATCATCTGTAATTGATCTAGTTCTCCAGTGATATAGATCTTGGAACGCTTCTTGACAGCTGGAGATTTAGCTGAGGATTGAGTTAATCCTCCAAAGAGTCTCAAGCGTCTGCGGCAAATTCTGACAAACGGTCAGGCCAGCTGATGTTCCCACCACCCCTGCTGCTGCCACACATTTGTAGGCAGTGGTTAAAAGCAAATTATCAATCAATTCACTTTCATTTTGGACAAAAAAATAATTCTGTTTCAAGCAGATGTTTTAAGTAAGAAAAACAAAATGTAAACATTGGTGAGATACTGTGACAATTCTTGAGGGCTATTTTATATAAAGTTCTTTATTTTATTAATAACAACATCCATATATATATATATATATATATATATATATATATATATATATGTGTATGATATTTATTGGAAAAGAGGAAAACAAATTATGCAACACAGGTAAAATAAGATTTCCAGGATAGCAACAATATTATTTTTAGTTTTAGATGAAGCACTGTTAATCATTAAATTTTACCACTAATTTTAAACTTTCAAGAGAATATATAAACTGGAAAAAACACACATATATAAAATATTAAATATAAAATGATGTAGCAATACAAATATCATGAGGCCTAGTTACCTAATATTTTCAGATTTAAAATATTCAATATATATATATATATATATATATATATATATATATATATATATATAAGGCACCTTGAGGCGGTGTAATGGTTAGCAAGCTTGTCTCGCTAGAACAATTACGACTGAGTAGTGAGTTCGGTCCTCACTGGTGCTCCTTACATTCAGCTTTGTGCCACATCTAAGCTACGCTTGAAAAATTACTATGAGCAACTCGACGTGGTGTAATGGTTAGAAAACTTGTCTTGCTAGATCAATTACGGCTGAGTAGTGAATTCGATCCTCACTGGGTGCCCCATACTTTCGGCCTTGTGCCACATCTAAGCTGGGCTTAGAAAATCACTAATATATATATATATATATATATATATATATATATATATATATAAACCTAACACCAATAATAAGAGCATCCCAACTAGCACATGAATTAGAAACTTAGTATTAAGATAACGAAAAATGAGAAAAAACAGCAGCCAATTTCTAAAAGCATCTGACAAGTGGGCCAAACAATTACAAAAATCAGCTAGGTGCCAAATTTTATTGGTATTAATCCTTAAAACAATCATTCAACTGAAGTACAATTCAGCTAAACACAGGCTATTATTTTTTTTTTTTTTAATATAGTGCAAGAGATAGTGTAAATATTACAGCTTTGAGTTCTTATTAAAATATGTTACGCCTACATATAACTAAAGTTTTCACAGTGATAAAACTGATTGTCAGAGATATAAAAATTCTAGACATCTGACAATCAGCTTCATAACTGACAAACTTAAGTTATGTGTATCCTGGAACATTTTTAAGATCCAAAAACATAATATTTACGTGTGTGTGTGTATAAAATAAACATTTCAAGCTTGCAGTATCTTTATTTATATTTGGACTATCAGTATCTATCATGTCAACTGAAATTTCTTGCTCGCCTCACTAAAAAAAAAAAAAAACCCTCAAAGGAAGTGCTTACATTAGTAGGCCCTCACCCACTTTCCTCATGTCAACCAATAAAAGTCTGTCATTAAAAACCTTTTTAAAATGCTAACATTAAATAAGCATTTTTTAAGGATTTCTTCCTACCATAAAAAAATCATTGAACTACCAAATAATTTAATGCTAAGATTTGTTATGAATTCTTATTAAAAATATTTAATTTTAACATTTTTACTTACACTTTTAAATATCAAGTAGCCATATAAACAAGCTCACCAATAGTTCATCATTACTAGAGAATATGAAAAACAAAATTATTGTCTGTGAGAGAATTTTTTGAAGAAATCTTACCATGTTGAGAAAGAAATGACCCATCAGCTTTGAAGAAGCAAACTGCAGACTTACCTGCAAAATAAAGGAAATGAAGAAAATTAATATTTCTTAAAAATTTTTTCAAGACATTTGAAATTTATAACAATAATCTATAACTTTACCTGAAGTCTATAAATGTAAAGAAAACTACAATATTGCTGAGCATTAAATTTTTTAAGTCAATTTTTAGTCATACAAATGAAGGTACAACTCAAGGTGAAAAATAATAATCTACTGTTCATGAACAACCAAGATCAACATGCTGGTTTGAATGCTAAGGTATATAAGAGCAGTTAATGATAAATTGGCTGAAACAATACAAATGAAAATGATACAACCTCCCTTAAAACCTTTCATTTTAAAACCAGCCTCACCAAAATAAAACTATTTACACAAGCTTTACAAAACAAATTTCAAGTAAGTAAGTATCCATTTACTCAATGAACAACTTCACTTTGTCTTTTAAAAATGAAAAACATTAAGACTGGTTTTATTAGTTATTTGCAAACTTCTAATCTGTTTCTCAGACTGTTCCAAAATTGATAGCATTACAAAAAATCTATTTATATTATCTTTAAAATATATATATATATGTGTGTGTGTGTGTGTGTGTGTGTGTGTGTGTGTGTGTGTGTAGGTATGTAGAAAAATAGGAAATAACACGTTAGGTAAATCCGAAGTTCTTTAGTATTTTTGTTTTTATTTTTTAAAAAACAGTGCTCCATACAGGAGTTAAGTTTCTAAATAATGAAAATTTATTAAACCATAGACATGAGTTAACGTTTTTTTGCTGACATCAACAAATTTCGCATTAAAAATTAGCTTTAAAAAAAAAAAAAAAAAAAAAAAAATTAAATTTCATAGTCTAATAAAAGGCTTAAAAGCTTAACTCAATCATAAAATTGAAAAATCCTTTATGAAATAGCCAAAAAAACAAATTGTAGTTCAGTGTCACGCATTTATATAAGAAACAGCCATTTGGAAAAAAGATAAGAAAAAAAAAAACAAATAAATAAATAGATAAAATAAAATTCTCTAGACAACTTCACAACATATCATGGTGCCAAAAGCTATCTTTCGCTGTGACTGACTGACATGAATGCCACTGTTCACTTTGAAATGGATACCCCACCCTACCTCGGCTCTGAAGGTGTCTGAGATGTGGATAAAAATTAACTGTTAGACCCCTTATCAAAATGGTCGCCCCAGCTGTTTCCATAGTAATTAATTTAGCGAAGGAACATGCTTATAAAGATGTGTAAATTTCAAGATTGGTTATTCCGAAATTTTCGCTTGAGGATGAAACAGGGCTTGATACCTTAATTCAAATTAATTTTAATAATTATATTGAGGGTTTTGGCTCTCATTTTTGAAACATGAGAATTCTTATGTAGCGAAGGAATCATTTTAAAAAAAAATAATTATAATATATATATATATATATATATATATATATATATATATATATATATATATATAAAAGCAAAATAAAAAGTTTACTATCCAGATTATTATGAAATAAAAATTATTTTGCCCAATATATAAAATGAAACTTGACAGAAAATTTTTTTCAACTGTCAAAAATCCCTGCGAGGGAAGAGAGATTCTCAATAGCCACACATTTCCTCTGGAAACTCAACCCTTTGTAACAAAAAAAATATACCAGTAATAATCTTTAATGTAAAATCACTGAAATTTGATTAATTGTTAAAACAGTCTACATTTTAAAAAGAAATCACCCAAGAATATGTGTGTGTGCGCACAAACATAGGTTTAGAAAAAAAAGACATGAATAAAATAATGCTTGAAGTTATGCCTCAAATTATAAAATTAAAACTGAAAAAAATTCCTTTAGCAACTTTTTAGATTTGTTCAATTATATTGCAGACCACTGTGAAGATGCTAACATTTTTTTTTTTTTAATAAAGATTTTCAAAACTGAATTTAAAAATGCTTCAAAATTACAGTAATAATGTTTCAAGCAGAAATAGAAATTTCATGTAACAGGAAATACATTTTATTTACAAAAGCAAGATGTAGTAGAAAATATAAATGCTAATTAATGACTACTCTGTTTTGGGTGTCTCTAACAGGGGGTTAGAGACACCCAAAGGTGTTTTTTTTTAGGCTTAAGGGTTTGCGTTAAGAATCACTGGTTCAGAAACATGATTTTTTTCCCCATGATATAGAAATAAAGTATGAGTATGTGTGAGTGAAAGAGAACGAAAGGACAAGAGAGAAAGAGAGAAAGCGAGCGACAGAGAAAGAGAAAGAGCGAGAGCGGGCCAAAGAGAAAGAGCGAGAGCGAGCGAAAGAGAAAGAGCGAGAGCGAGCGAAAGAGAAAGAGCGAGAGCGAGCGAAAGAGAAAGAGCGAGAGCGAGCGAAAGAGAAAGAGCGAGAGCGAGCGAAAGAGAAAGAGCGAGAGCGAGCGAAAGAGAAAGAGCGAGAGCGAGCGAAAGAGAAAGAGCGAGAGCGAGCGAAAGAGAGAAAGAGAGTGAGCGAAAGAGAGAAAGAGAGCGAGCGAAAGAGAGAAAGAGAGCGAGCGAAAGAGAGAAAGAGAGCGAGCGAAAGAGAGAAAGAGAGCGAGCGAAAGAGAGAAAGAGAGCGAGCGAAAGAGAGAAAGAGAGCGAGCGAAAGAGAGAAAGAGAGCGAGCGAAAGAGAGAAAGAGAGCGAGCGAAAGAGAGCGAGCGAAAGAGAGCGAGCGAAAGAGAGCGAGCGAAAGAGAGCGAGCGAAAGAGAGCGAGCGAAAGAGAGCGAGCGAAAGAGTGAAAGAGAAAGTGAAAGAGAGCGAGTGAAAGAGAAAGTGAAAGAGAGCGACAGAGAGATATAAAAATTAATATTTCACTAGAAAGAAAAAGAAAGTAATAATCCCACAACTTAGCATTAAGTCAGTCTACCTACACATTTGAAGCTTTAATTGATTTGTTCCTCTTGAATATTTCTATTCAAAAAAACCAACTTCTTAAATTCCAATACATGTATCTCAGTTACCTGAAATAACTTTCTTCAAAAGATTATGTATGCACTGATTCTTAAAAATTAATTCCAATAAAAATATCAGAGCTCAAAAAGAGAGAAACAATAATTTACACAAAAATTCAAAGTCTCTCTCTTATTAAGATACAAGGTTTTTCAATACGAAGTCTGGAAAAAAAAATCTTTATTGTCAAACTAATCCAGATCTTCGAGACAAAGGTGAAAACTGTGCATGAAAAATAAATCAATATTTTTATTTTTTTATCTTTGAGCTCTAAGTTCTGTTACCTCAGCCTATATGCAAAGCTAAATTACAATTATTAAGATAGAATGATCAATTTATTGATTGATATTAGTACAATATACCATTAATTATATAATCTGGAATGAAACACACACACACACACAACATGGTCTCTAGATATAAATATAATACCAGAACCCCACGTTAACCAAATCGTTTGTTACATGAATAATTGAAATACTTATAAATAGGAGTAATCCATTCCAAATAAAAGAATATATATATATATATATATATATATATCTTACACTGATATATAAAGAACAAAATGAAGTATCATTTCCACTGGGAGCATTAGCTGTAAGGTCAACAAACAGCTATTTGACCTTTGCAGAAATTATTGATTCATTTATAATATCAGTGATAATTTCTTTTGCTTTAATTTACATCAAACGTAAATTTTCCATCTCATCAATAAAGCTATTACATGATTTAATAAGTTTGATTATTCCATTAACCATGTGAAAACACTTTAATTCATCCTTGTGTTTGAGCATAGAGCAAATTGTTGATTTTAACATTCCATCCACTAAATTTGCCAACACTTGTTCCATTTTCATATTTAAGAAAAAATATTCCATCCTTAAGTTCTACAGTAATTGATGTTTTGGTTCCTGTCAATTCAATATATGATGAAAAATATGATAAGATATCATCTACATAATAAAGGTGAATGTCAGTGTGTCACTGTGTAACACTTTTTTCAACTTTATTCATAGAGGCTGTAGCTCAACATATACCATTTTGGAATCAGGCCAACTCTGTAAGCAAATTAAAAATATTCCAGGTCGGATCCAGAACTGCAATACTGAAATTTTGGATTCCCACGTTTTCATTACTGCGATTGTCTTTTTGTAAATGAATTTTTGCGACAAATTCTTTTGTACAATAATTTTTATAACTTGGAAATAAATTTGGGAATAATCAAAATTAATATCGAAATCCAGCAAAAGACACCCATGAAATAAAAATAATTGTTTGTACAGAAAGTACAAAAGAAAGTAAAATCAAAATTCAAAGTTTAAAAAATAATAATAATAATGAAATGAAAGTTAATTAAAAAAAAATATCTATATGGAGTAAGAAAAATAAACAAAATTTTAATTGCATAATAAATGATAACTAAATAATTCGTCTTACCTATTTAAGAAATTAACTTCTTTTTCTCATTTTCGGGCATAAACCTATTCAAAAATATTTCTCTCTCTTCAATTTGTTAATTTATTGTATTGTTAAAAATTTCATTTTATATTGTCATCAAGCAGAGTTAGCTGATGAAAGTACCTGTGAACAAGTGAAGTGAAAATTCAAGATAACCATTATGCAACCTATTCTGATGTTTACTAATTATGACTCCCCTTGAGATGAAGTCAATCAAAAAAGTCCAAAAGGCAAAAAAGTCCAAAAGGCAAAAAAGTCCAAAAGGCAAAAAGTAGCCGACTTTGCTTCACAATAGCAAGAAACTGCTCCCACTCACAAAAGAAAAAAGAAGTAAAATAGACAAACATGCTTTTTAGCTTATTTTACCAGTTTTGATAAAATAGACCCCCCCAGGCTATTTTGTCAGTAAATATTTTTATTATTATGAAGGCAGGTAATGTTAAAAATAACACACAGACTTACCTCAGAAGTTTATTTTCTACCATCAATTGTTAAAACATTAGTTAAAATCATTGATTCATCATCAATTATTCAAAGAAATATAGAAATCTCTGAATATTTAATCAATTCAGGTATAACAGTCTCTGCAAATCCCAAACTTGCTCTTGTAGAGAATCCATGTTGTTCAAGTCCTGCCAACATAATTTACACAAGCACTGCGCTGATAATCTCAAGCTCATAGTACTTTATGGCAGGATTGAACTGGCAATTGAGCATTCTCTTATGAGCTGTAGCAATTGTTCTACTGTTTCTTTTCCACAACTGCACATAGTGGACTGGTAACTTTTCAATTTTCTCTTCTCATTTAGCAAATGAACTGAAAATATCTCTAGTTACATAGCAATACTGAATGAATATATATATATATATATATATATATATATATATATTCCCAAGAGGAGAGAATCCAGGTAGAACTCAATGTCCAGGACAGAGTAAGAGTATAATATAAAAGGCTCAAACACTAATATTCCATGGTTATAATTTTTTACATTGGAATCGTAATCATGATCCAAATCAGCATACCTTTTGAATTTGTAGGTCTGATGATTTGGATCGTGATTACAATTCCAATGTAATAAATTATAACCATGGAATATTAGTGTTTGAGCCTTTTATATGTGTGTGTGTGTGTGTGTGTGTGTGTGTGTGTGTGTGTGTGTGTGTGTGTGTGTGTTTCTCAGTTCTAAAACAATATTTATATTAACTGGGAAAATAGCCTTGGTGTCTATTTTGCTGGGACTAGTAAAATAGCCTATTCAAAAGAAAAAAGTAAATAACTGAATTGTCATAGGTAGAATTGAAGATCAAATTCAATCAAATTGATTTAGATTTGAATTTCAAAATGACATGGATGTAATTTATATTTTCTTTCACAAACATTTTGATATTTTATCCCAGTTAGCACGACCATTACGCCCTTCCAATACCTCATAAATAATGCATTATTCAATTTTGATGGCTTGGAAAGACAGAAAAGACATATCAGAGGCACTACTTGGTTTCATGAGAAAATGAAAGCAAGCATAGGAGTGTTTAACAGTGGTTTCAATGAACTGGAAAAAGTAGTTAATTTTAAGTTTTCTTCATTTGTACCCCCTTACTTATAAAAATAACGACCAACATTCATGTTTAGGATTGTTATTCGATATTTTGTAAAAGGTGTTAAGCTGAAATATTTAACACCATAAGGGAATTTCTATGAATATTTTATTATCATAGAGTTCAATGATTAACTGAAGAATTAAGATTCATCAGAAAATTCAAGTAGGAAAGCCGTGAAATTTTCATGGGTATTTCTCTTGTTTTATGATATCAGGTGGATGAAACATTTTCATTAGTAAAAAGTATAACTATAATAAAAAAAAGACTTGTTCATAAGAAATATTTGTATATAAAATAAGAAAGTAAATAAAGATGCTGTATAATTAACAGCTGCATTAAGAAAACTTAACTTAGGTTAAAAAAAAAAAAGTAAAGCTAAAAATTGTTTATTACAACTCGCTGATATTCACACACAAACAAGAATTGTGGAGAAGGGACAAAATACAAAATTTAAAAAAAAAAAAGGAATTAAAAAAAAAAAGTTAATTAGTGTAGTGTAATTTGGTACCATATTTTTTTATGAAAAAGAAATAGTGCACGTTATGATTATTTGCTGTAGTTTTGCACAATTAGCCAGGCAAACAACCAGCCCTAATTTTGTGTGGTTGATAATAAAAAAAATAAAATCAAATAAGGGCGGATGGGAATTTTAATTCAATATCAAACACTGAATATTTATGAGGAGGAAAGAAATATGTTTAAAGCTAATATTAAGATCCAATGATGAGTGAACATGATGACCAAAACCAATAAAACTATAATACAATAGATATGAATTAAAAGGGTTCACTCAAGAGGGGGAAAAAAGCAGAGTTAATTGAATAATGAAAGATTTGGTAATTCTATGTTACTAAAACACTTTTCACCTATTAAGTCTTTCATATAAAAACTGCAATGTTATTCTATAAAAGAATAATCATTATAGATAAATTTTATTATTTTATTATTTTTATAATTTTATTATTTTTATAATTTTATTATTTTATTATAAAAAAGTCCAATTAAAAAAAAAAAGTTTCTTTCAAACAGTAGCATGGAAATGATTTGCTATGTTTATTTATACATTTCTTGCCTGCTCATTATCAATTAATCATTACTTTTCTTTTCATTACTGTTAATGTTGTTACTATTACCACATTCCCCATAAGTAATGATGATGATGATAGGCTGCCTATCCATCTTTAGGTTTAAATATTTGTGGCTCAGATGCTTGTCCTGCAAATCACTCAATAGTTTTATCACTAACACAGAAGTCATAAATAGAAAAAAAAAAAAAAAAACTGTATCAGATATGTGCAAGAAATGAAGAGAAAAAGTGAGAACTGTTTTTTGTTTTTTTTTTTCTCTCAGAACAAGAGAGTGGAAAAGTGAGAGAGAAGAGACAGTATATGCATAACTAATTCTATTCTGAAAATCTATAATGATTTCTTGGTATTAGTGTGAAAGCTAGTTCATACATATGCTTTTAAAAAGATTAAATTATTTTTGTACAAGACAAATAACTCACCTTTAAGTAAATGAGTATATATTTTGGCATCGCTTTTTAGTCTATAAACACAACACATACATACATACATACATATATATATATTTCATAAAACAGTACAATTATTTTTTTTTTTACAGTGAGGTTCACCCTGTACACTCAGGCACAGGGGACACTCACCGGTCAAAGGGGCACAGTTTATGTGGATAGGTGGGGAAGATAATGACTAACCCTAAACATGAACAGGTTAGGGAGTTGGATCCACAGAGCAGTTTTTCATGAAGTAGCGTGAGTGGAACTTAACAGCACTCAAATATATAATTGATCAAACAGGAGACTATTATGATTTTAAAAAAATAAATAAATAAAAAATTCTTAAGTTATTTAAATAATTGATTTTGCTAAGACAACATTTCTGAGAAAATAACAATGTAAAGAAACATATTCTACGTAATATTCATCTTTGTACAATATGTGCAGGTAAATTTATGAAATTAATTATTGCATCAACGGTAATGGTAATATTAGCTGTTTCCCTATAAGGAAACATTGACTGAGCAGCCTGTACTGCTTTCAGTTGGAATTTACAAATTTTTTCAATTAAAACAATATTTCAGGAAAATAGCTTTCTCAAGTCCAGTAGCTGTTATCACTCTTTCCAGTAGTGATGAGGGATTCCTTCCTAACCTTTAATTTAATGTAGTGTGGAATGTCAACATCTTTATTATGTCATCATTTTCTATTTGAGCTATAATTGCTATTCATTTTAGTTGTTGCTGCTGTTGATAGTTATAAGTGATGTGTTTTCTGTTATTTGGAACAGTTCTTTCTTTGTGATTCCATATGGCCAATTTAGAGAAGGAAGATCTTTGCTAAAAGTCTCAGGTTTCACTCATTTAAAGCCATTTTAACCATTGATCTTAGAAAGCTACTGTATACAGCTGACAGATTAGATATTTCTGAATGGGTTTGGCACTGTGCATAACATCTATATAAAAGTCTTGATCTGAAAAAACTATTTAAGAATGTGACTCCAGTTTTCAGGATTATGTTTTTGTTTTGTAGCAATTTGTGTTTAGTGACACTACCTCTCGCACAGCATATTCTGTGTTCAATTTAATCTTCACCTGTACTAAATCTGTTATAATTGATCCATACACTGAGATATTTGAAGTGTTCAGTATTTACTAATTTCACATCCTGAATTCTTATGATGGATTCAGAGTATGTGTCATCACTGCTTTCATGTCAATTCCAGATCATAATTTCTGTTTTGGAAAAGTTTATCCTTTTTCTTGAAACACTTGGTAGAGTATGTTGATTTTTTTTGTTCAAGATCATTCTTATCCCAACTATGAATATGTAATGTCATCAGCATAGCTCCCTCACCATCAGTACATAGGCCTCAAGAGAGAAAGCAGGATCATTGTATTCTATTAGTAGATTCATTTGACATGTGGCATAAAATGCTTAAAGGATCAGTGCCCATCTCATCACATCTGAGTTTGTAAATGTGCAGGGCATAGTCTAGGAAAAAATTAAATAGATTGAGGTTCTCATTTTCTCCTTGTCATGCTCCTGATGAGGTCTAAACTGTTTCCGTTTTGTGGAATCTGGTAACTATGTTCACAAGCCTATAGAATCTGATGTTGCTAAAGTTATTTTCCCATCAACTTTCCTCAAACTTCATGGATAGCAATTGAATAGATAATAGATCCCACAAGTTATGAATATGATCTAATCACAACCTAATGCATCTAAGCTAACTAAATATAACAATCCTTGTTTTGTGTCAGTCATTTTTCACAAATATGACTTGGAAGAAAGAAAATTACAGTTCAGGAGATGTCTGTAACAATTTGATATTTTGGCATTTAAAAATCTGAGATTATTTAACCAAACTGGCATGAAAAGTGGTATGAAAAGTGGTATTGGTTAGGTAAGTTAAAGTTTCAGCCTTGTCTTTTGCATAAATGCCCTTAGGAAAAGCATGAATTCATCTCTTCACTGTCCAGCTGTAGGTTAAATAGCAGAGCAGTGAGCTCTCCAGCCTTGGGTGGTATCCATTTTTGGAGAAAGACAAATGTGAATTCAAAAATTGGAAAAGACAACGCCAACAATCCATTAGCTTTTCCAAACAGTCAGTGCAATTCACAGGTAATAAAGAAAAGGTATCTGTAGAAAAGGCAATGGGAAACCATTCCATTATCTTTCCAAAGAAGTCATGGCAATTCACAGATAAAGAAAAGGAGAATGTGGAGAACCATGATCAATTACGTTCTGAAGTAATATGGCAAAAAAATAATATCCAAGACCAAAGTTTTATTACTGATACTTCTTATTCAAGTAGTCATTTGGTAATAGACAATATATGTATGAATTCAATCCAAGCATCTTGGGAAATGTTGGACAGACACAAAAATTCTTAGGTCGCCAACATCAGAAATCAATATTCCACGAAGATGGCATTATATATTACTATAAAAAAAAGCTAACGAATAAGTATAACATTGTGTTAGTTTCAATTGGGAACACATGTTTCTTGTTGATATCACCTCACAGCTGCAAGAGAGCAAGACAAGTCTATGCTGAGTTATTCCTATTTTAAATGCCGACAACCCTGAAAACTGCCATTACATATTCAAGTGGTTAGAGGCAACTTGACCAGGGACTAATTAGTGACATTATATTATGCTGAGGAAGAACACCAGCAAACAGTTTAAATCTGCTTTCACTAAACATCAGAAGTAATTTCCCTTCCCCTTAACTTGTATTCCATAACACCAGTTCATTTGAAACTAGTCAACAACAGTGTATTTATCAGGATATTCAACCAACAGAAAAGTATTATCAAATTCCAGTAGCAATAAGAAACAAAAAATTTACTATTTATATATAATTTCAATAAGCTAATTTGTATATTTACACTATTTACATCATTTGGACTGTTGTCCACATCTTTATTGACATATTCCTGATGTTTCAGCCATTGTAAACTCCGGCCTTCTTTGGATGACATACGTTGCAATTCCGAGCCAGAACTTATTTAGTCTACAGGAGTAGACTGCTCAAATTTCCATGTGCCATGCCTTTTTGGGATACTAAGTTTCAGGTAATTCCCTTTAGCAACTTAACTCTCAAAATTTTTGTTCCTTCTGCTGTGGCCAGGTATTGAACTCACAACTTTTTGGATTACTCAACCAACAGTTTTATCCACTGGGCAATGTATAACACCTGAGGAAGGTTGGAGGATACAATGGCTGAAATGTCATGAATATGGGAATAAAGATTAGTCTGAAACAGTCTGAATGATGTAAATAATTACAATACCTCATCTCAGAAACACAGACAGAATAATTTGTATATTGGTCTTTCATAACCCTCAAAGTTGTTTAGTACACTTTTTAGAAACATGACAAAATTATATCCTAGATAAAGGTTTATAATCTTTGAATTTTCATTTTTTTTTTTTTTTTTTTTTTTTTTTTTAAATATTATCACTTATATTCTTTTATCAGCAGTTTTGTGTTTGTTTATTTGGCAGCACATCAACTCCTTATGGGTCATTTAATGCTGAAATTTAATTTTCTTGGGAGCATTAGTAATTTCTTTTATAAAAATTGTATTGCTGGAAATTTTTTTTTTTTTTTTTTTTTTTACTATGAAGATCTATTATTGGTATTTTTACTATAAAAATGTATTTTTATACTTTCATAGTATTTTAACCCCAGTTTGGGGGGGGGGTAACTATTTGCCCACAGCTGGAACCCTAACAGGTGTTACCACCCCAGATTAGGGTGGACCCAGGAACAGCAGTAATTAAGAGATTGGGAGGTTATGAGGAGTGTGGAACAATCAGAGGTCTTGTTGCTGGATGTAGTTTATCATCATACCCAGGATGATCAGCAGTTGTGAATTTACAAACGAAACAGCACAAAATATGCATTGGATCACTACCCACAAGGAATATACAGTCAGAAATATACACAGTGGTCTACTATAAAATGTGTTCTCTCTCTCGATACCGATACATGTAGCTTTTGGGAAAAAGAGAGAAAAAAAGATTTACACCAACTTTGCCCTCTTTAAAAGTCTAATCAGGGCGGGACTTAAATAGAGGAAAAAGGAAAAGGAAATTTAATGGCATTTGCTGGAAATAGCTGTCTTATGAAAATAACTATTGATTCATATAAATACAAACAATTCATTGTGTTAATTAAAAAAAATAAATTTAATGAAAATATTTTAGCAATACAAAATTAAAACATATCAATAAGAAAAACACTTTTTTAAAAACTGAAATTACTGTTATAAGTTGTGAAATCATTCTAACAGTAACATTTAATTATTAATGAAATGAATCATTTAACCCAACATCTTAGGATCACATCCACTTCTTAAATTCACCTATTCATCTGTCACCCTCAGTCTAAACAATGCCACACAAACGCAACACTTGATAGAGAATTGGCCAGAAGAGTAAGAGCCACAAAAAGAATATATTTCCAATCAGAAAGGATACAAATTATTACAATTCAATACAAAGTTACATACTTGTAAAATCTAACAAGACAAGCAAATAGTTAAACAAAAAAAAAAGGTACAAGTAACAGGAAACAGAAGCTTGATATTAATTTTAGAACAGTTAAAATGGTTTCTGCAAAGAGAAAAAAAAAAACTATATCAATTGTCTATCCAACTCTACCCCTACAATTATACCTATGTACAGTAATTCCCCAGAGAACTTAAATGGCAAAAAGCCAGCTTACATGATTGATCTGTTTGCATTTTTAGAACAAAAAAATATAAATTGAAAAACAAAAAAAAAATTCAATAAGTAATTAGCTGTGATAATATATATATATATATATATAGAAAGAGAGAGAGAGAGCAAGCGAGAGAGAGAGAGGGGGGAGTATGTATAATACAGGATCCCATATATACAGTCAAGATAACTATAGAGCACATGTGTCAAAAAATAACAAAACTCAATTGAGCATTCCAAATCTTAACTAAAGTCTTAAGTGATGAAAATTTTTTCATAATAAATATAATTAAAAAATAAAATAAGACATCTTCTTAAACTGGTGTCAATTTGATGGCAAAATAAAATGCATAAAAATCATTGTATTTAAACATTTTTCAAATATTGATCATTATAAATTTGTTTCATTAAAGGAAAATATTTGTTAAATGTTATGTTTTAACATGTCAGGTAATAATGTAATTCATATCTAACAAGTTTCCAAAAATTACTGATAAATTTTTTTTTTTTACATATGAAAAACAAAATAATTTTCACTTTTCTTTTCAGTCATATGCTATTTTCCCAGCCTCCAAAATTGTTGCTGAATATATATGACAAAATCATTTTTTTTTTTTTTACAATTAACTCTGTTAATTTTATAAATAGATATTTATTAAAAAGAGGAAAATAAATCCTGAGGATTAAGTCAAATCTGAAAAAATTGGCAAGGAAAGAACGTTATCTTTAGTTGCAAGAGAGCGACAAAGATAACAGAAGAGGGCCTTATTTATAAAACTGATAAAGTTATCTCCCACTTGTGAGTTACTTTTACTTTGACTCAGCGAAGTTATCTCCTCCTGAATATCACTGTTCGCGGACATTTTTTTTTTTTCGTCTTATTTGAAATTGAAACTTAATATTGTTTTCATGAAATCCACAAGAAATCATTTACACAGAGAATAATTTGACAAAAGAAAATGATTGAAAAACAAGTTATAGGAAATTATTTTTCATAGTTTATATCAATTTCTTGAAAGATATTAATTTTTAAATCTATTTCTTCTTAGTATGACAAAATGACGTTTTTAATTTTATTTTTATCAATGCTTTTCACTTTATCTATTCTAAATCTTAATGAAAAATTTTAAATTCAGTCATGTTAAATGACAAGAATTTTCATTTCTAACTTGAAGTAGGTTTGTTTTGTTTTTTCAAAATTTCTGAAGTTGAAAAATGTTTTTATCAACTTCAACACCTTTGGTTAGCAAGAGAAATGCATAATGTGCTATAAATTAAATTCTAAGTCTATATACCTAAGTCAAATTTACAATTTGTATTAAAGTAGTTCTTGGTTATACGAGATACAACTACTGAACATTTTAATAAGAACTTGAATTGGGATAAAATACACAGAGTATTTATTGTGTGTGTGTGTGTGCGTTGGTTTAAAAATGACATTGGCAAAAATTCTTAGTTCTTGTTGATGTGTTTCATCTTCCGACTTTATCAAGGCAAGCAATGAAATTTTTAAACCAATTTGTCTTAGTTATTCTGGTAAATTTAACTGTGTGTGTGTTTGTGAATGAATGAAGAAATATAGTTTTAAGGTATGCTATATTTATGGGAGAAAATGCCAATTATCAGAGATAGAGTATATGCAAATATAAAAGTGGACATTGAAGTCAACACACAGACACACACATATATGCTTTTTATATCTATATATCTATCTATATCTATATATATATATATATATATCAACCCCTTCAAATCACAAATACGAAACCTACAATCTAAAAAAAAACCCAAAATCCACCTTCCTGCAAATTCCTGGATCCTTTAGAAAGAGACCTATTTAACACAGTTAAAAAAAAAAAATGAAATTTCAGTAAGCAATCCAACCAATTTCAAGAAAAATTAAGCAAGGACATAAAATCTATTAAAACTCCAAAGACATTTGGTGAGAGCTGACAAATCTAAAAACATTTACAAATGTAACCCCTTACACTACCATAAAACTCTCACTTACAAAATAACTGATACAAGAGAGATATAACAGTAGGATATCAGAGATTGACAATGAGCCTGCCAAGATATCAAATATTTTAAATATTGCAGATAGAGTGGGGAAGATCCATACCAAAGATGCTTTCATTTTATTTAAGGATCACTAACCTAACTTTGCTAATAATATACATTCTAGACTAATAAATCCAACTACAACTGAACTAGGTCTAATCTCAAAAAAATAATCAATAAATTACTAATTACAACTTGTACTAATCTTTGGAAGAATTTGTCAGATACCACGAAATGGTTCGCCAATATGAGTGATAAGGATAGAGCTACATTTATTAAGTTTGATATAATAGATTTTTATTCCTCTATCTCCAGGGATCTTTTGGTTAATAGTATTAACTTTACAAAAAACTATATGGAGATAAGATATTAGTCTCATCATCCATTAACTGCTGGGAAATCACTGTTAGCACTTAATTCCACCTGGACTAAATGTCTTATGACGATTTTGATGTCCCTATGAGAGCATATGATTCAACCCAGGTTGCTGATTTAATATTTTCTTATTTTTAGATATACTGTAGGTTCCAAACTAGTAAGCCTATATAGAGATGATGGACTCATTTTCATCCCCAATAGTAATGGTTCACTAACTTCCAAGTTACAAAAGAAAATCATGAGTGCCTTTAAATTACTAGGATTTAGGATTGAGATTTCTTCTAACCTTAAAATAGTTGATTATCTAGACATCACCCTTAACGAGAAAACCTTTAAATCTTACCATAAAGAGAATGAAATCCCCAACTATATTAATGTCAGTTCTAACCACTCTAATGAGACAAATACCCACTACCATCGGCACCAGAATTAGTAAATTATCGTCCAACATAAGAATCTTTAATAAAAATAAAGAATTGTATGAAAATGCTCTCCATAAAAGTGGCTTCAAAAATAAATTATCTTATCTAATCTCCATAAGTAACACCAAAATATCTAAAATGGTATCTAGGCATAGAAATAGAAAAATTATATGGTTCAACACTCCCTTCTGCAAACTATCAAATATTGATATTGGACAGCATTTTCTAAAGTTAATAAATAAACATTTTCACAAAAACATCCCTCTAAGTAAGATCTTCAATAGAAAAATGATTAAAATTAGCTATTCCTGCACCAATAACATGTACAAAATTATCAACTCACATAATAACTATATTTTAAGTAAATTCTATAGGATAACCAATAAAACTGGCATGGAACCCCTCTGAAATTGTAGAAAGAGAAAATTGCCTAGTTGAGGGTAAATGCAGATCTACTAGGGTGATGTACCAAGGAACCATTTCCCACCAAAGAAAATATGTTAAATTATAAGGTTTACACTGGAATTTCCATGGGGGAATGGAAACAGAGATTTTATACCCATAGGCACTATTTTACCAATCATAAATTAAAATGCCAGACAGCTCTTCAAAGGAATTTTGAGAATTGAAGGAGAAATGTCTGAACCCTCACATAGACTGGAAAATTATAGGTTTCGCTCATACTCCTAATAGTCTTAAAGATAGGTGTAACCTATGTCTAGAAGAAAAAATAAGAATAATAAAATACCATCGTCAAATCAAAATATTAAATCAAAGGAACGAATTAGTTTTAAAATGTAGACATAGAAGCAGATTTAAACTTCTATAATAACATAGATCTTACTTTATTACTTTTTAACTCTCAAACACCTCTAATGTTGAACATATAATTATATTTAATTTCTATATATTTCCTTTTCTCCTCCATATTAATCTTATCTTATAATTGTCCCGTTTTATGTACACCTTTTCTTTGACCACTTTTTTTATAATTTATAAATTTTTTTGTTGTTTTGTTTGTTTTAGTTGTTTTTTTAAATATATTTCTAGGTATAGTTTGGTTTTCTTAATAATTTCACTTGTCCTTAAAGTTATAAATGGATAATTTATTTTATCTTTAAATTTTTTTTATTCCTTAATAATATAAGATTTTTTAAATATATTCTTTCTTTATATAAATTATCTAAATACATCTCATTTCTAAGTATAATTTGATACTTTTTAGTGGGAAGCTAAAAAAATTTTATAATTAAAAATTTGTTTATATTTCAGCACTCCTTGAGTTTCAATTCAACACCTCATTCTTCATATAACCCCAACTTAGGGTCATAAGGTTAATATCCAGGTTGAATTTGTTGAACCTCTTCTCTTTTAGACAGATATCGTCCATCCTCCCCTTAACACTGACTCCGACATTTTGTCTGGCTGAAGCCTCAATTTGGGTATGTTCAGTATCAATTTTTCGACTGCTAAGTTAAATTCTAAATCTCTAATTCCAATACGAATAGAGTCCATCCACCAGGGTTGAATAAGACCAACATACTTAGTGTTGGCTGAAATAGATTTATACCAACATGAGGTAATTTTGTATATTTTTTTTGCTGTGTTATATATATATATATATATATATATATATATATATATATATATATATATATATCAAAGCCACTCAAGGTAGAGTGTTACAGAGTAAGAGGCACAGTTTATGGGGATATATGGGGGTAGATAACGATTGCTCCTAAACTAGAGCAGGTTAAGATATATAAGAATAAAGACAAAAGAAAAACTTATCTTAACTGATATGTTTTGTCCTCTGATGGTCTTTATCAAGATTTATATCCCCCTTTTACATGTGTGTGTGTGTGTGTGTGTGTGTGTGTGTGTGTGTGTGTGTGTGTGTGTGAATGATTTTAAGTAATTGTAAATGTATTATAGGCACTGCTTCTTGGCCAACAATAATAGTGCCAAGAGCTGGAAAACAATTTGTTTAATGATTACAACACATGGAATCAAGGAGAAGTCTTGAGAATTTCATAATGATGTGACAGAATTTAATGAGACTATTCAGAAATGTAGAGGATTCATAGAGAATCTTTGAAAAATAATAAATACAAGAAAATCATGCTGAAATTAAAGTTTTTAGACACACTAATTCCCCCCACCCAACTTATGATTTTCAAAGAATATTTGATATATAAAAACTGAAAAATTTTTTTCTTTTTTTTTAATTAATTTTTCATGGCTAAATAAGGAAAGTAAGACATAAGTTTCTTATGTAGGAATAAAGATTAAGGAATTCACAATTTTATTACTTTTAGCAAATGACGGTTAAGTGTTTAAAAATTACTTTTATTGCAGGAGACCAAGAGACCAATTTGCAAGTAAAAAAAAAAAAAAAATTCTATTTAGGTACAAGGATGAGAAAAATGATCTGGAAAATATAGTCAATATTATACTTCATATCCCCCTCCCACCAACCATAGATGAACAAGTATATAAATGGAAAGAAGAATAAAGTATACTGTTAAATCGATTGGGAAGGTGTTAAAATTTGAAAAAGTGATTCCAGTGAGAGAACAAAATGGAAACAAAAAATGTTTTGATAATCAGTAACTTAGAAACAAAATTTAGTAAACAAAATACCTCAAAAAGTTATTAATAGCTGTTTTTAATGATGTACAAACGTGATACAGGAATATGCTTTCTATGAATAGAAATAAAAACAGAAAAGAGGTTGAGTTACATTGAGAGTTTTTAAATTTTCAAAGTTAATTCATTTATCCACCCCACTTTTTTCTATAATGAAAAACAAATTAAAAATGTCCTACCTTTCGAAAAGTTTTGTTTTTGTTAGCTAACACCTGTCAGTAAGTTTGATGTAGAATTAAATGAATTGCTACTACTAACTGGCAGCATTCTTACGAAAAGTTACTTACTATTTAAGTAGAGGGTAAGTTTAGAGCAAACCACACCTCAAGCTTAGAGGCATAGCTGATAGCATGCTCACTACCACTTTTTTTTCCTGACATGAGTCAACGAATGTGGTGATGCTGCTACTTAGGATGCAGATTCTGGAAGAATGTTTTAAGGAAGGATGTAGGTGGAGATTTTTTTTTTTTAAAAAAAGATCATACAAATTTGTGTGTGTGTGTGTGTGTGTGTGTGTGTGTGTGTGTGTGTGTGTGTGTGTGTGTGTGTGTGTGTGAGAGTGAGAGAGAGAGAGAGTACTGAAAAGTTCATGACCAAACCAAGAAGTCTTTCAAGAAAAAGGAAAGAAAAAAAAATTAATGTTTTGTCAGATTCTGGGAAATTAGTCAGGCCACGAACTTTTCAGCACTCACTCATACATAATATAAATTTTCAAGTAACCAGCATTATCAGTCTTATTCTTAGAGACTAAGAGGGAAAAAGAAAGGATCCTGTGCACCGACACCCAAGAAATCAATCTTAACCCAACCCAAGACAAATGGGAACAAATTTGCAGATAAACTAAGGAACAATTAGTAATGAACCAGTCTTCCCACAAATTCATCAGCTTTGTTTTTTAAGTGTGTTATATATAAAAACATTTCAATCATTTAACATAGTGATTCCCAAACTGGCTGGAGTGGGGATTCAGTGAGGTCAGTGAGGAAAATGGGCAACAGAGGGTGGTAGTAGTACATCTAAACCATAACATATGCCACACACACACCCATTGTACCTGAAATGTATCTTGCCTTCACTTTACAGTGTATCCCATTTATATAACAATTATTATGGAAAATACTAAGGTATTTAACCTGCAATACTAGCACCAAAAAAGTCCAATTAAAGGATGCCTATACATTGGGGGGTGTTTTGGTACACAAGGGGGTGGCAACCCAAAAAAGTTTGGGAACCACTTATTTAACACTATTTTAATATAAAAAAATAATACATTAATTTATTGTTAACCCAGTGCATCAAAACTTTTGCTACAACGAATAGATTCCACAGACCAAATCTAATAATTTAAAAACCAAATCCAAGGGAGCTAAATCAGTTTTTAATATTTTTTTTTAATTGATAGCAGAATCCATAATTCAATTGTCAGCAATCACCTCTCTTAAATTTGGCTAAAGCTGTATGCCAGAAGTTAACTTAATAGGGATTGTCACATTACTATTACAAGCTAGTGTTGAGAAGTTATCAGCTTGACTTAGAAGCAACACAAAAACAAATAAAAATCTGGTTTAGCCACTTGTTCAGGTTTAGAGAAGTGGGTCATGACAACTTTTCAGCACTCCTCAGAACTATTGGATTATTAATACTTCATGTAGCACTATTTTTAATGTTACCAAAATTAACAATCATTATTGATACTAACATTTGCAATTATGGGTCAATAGCGGAACATAGGATTTGATGCCTTAACTACTAGCTTAAATACTTGGTTACAGATAATTAGTCCTACAGGTGTTTAAACCCATTTCCCTATTTATATAAATATCTACTATTATTATTGTGATGTCCGAATTCTCAATATATGATGATAATTATTATATTTTTAAATGACTTTACTGGAAACGTGTGCCTTGAAGAACAGGAACATTTAAAAAGCAAAATAGTATCAAATTAAAAAATCATAGGAAAAAAAAAAAAAAAAAAAAATCAGGAAGTTGGTACCTAGTTGTGGTAAACTCATATTACAAATCATGACAAATGAAGTCAATCTTACTTCAAAATTGTAGCCTTGTAACAAAACTAAGCTGTACTTTGTAAATAACGAAATAAATCAGGAAGTTCTTCTATTTTAAGGAGTTGGGTTATATCTTATCAGTCAGTAACAGGAAAGGCAAAGTGGCTCGCAAACAGACATTTTGGTGGAATTAAAAATTAAATGGAAAAAAAAACAAGAAAAAAAACAACTGAATCAAGGGTCTTATTTGAAATTGTTTCACCAGAATCAGAAGTAGTAGAAATGTAAAAATTTATCTTCGCAGAAGCAGAACTAAATAAATTTCTCGGAATATGGGCCGAGAGCCATATCACATTGAAACACCAATTCTCATCCAATTACTGAAGTTAAGCAATGTTGAGCCTGAGCAGTACCCATATGGACAACTGCTTGAAAATAGCAGGTGCTGTAAGTTTGGATGTGCAAGTGGTGTAATGGATAATGGCTTGGAATTGGAAATCAGAAAGCCAAGTTCCAATCCCAGTTGGATTCACTATATTCAGTTAAACACAAATATCCATGGGAAAGGTATGAATCCACCTCTTCTCTCCCTAGCTATGGGTTAACTAGTAGAACTTGTATCAGTAAATCCTTATCTCTAAAAAAATCCTTACAATATAAAAATATTTTACGGTTTTAAATAACCTGCCAAAGGTTAAAAACAAACCAATCAGAATATTGTGTGCCAATTTTGACAAATGCATATTTGTTTATTTATTATTTTTGTTTTTTTTAAATCAACTCACTCCCAGGAAGCCAATAGTGCTGCTAAAATATAAGGGGCTACTGGAAGTGAAAGAGAATGAAAAGACTTTAGAAGGAACCAGAAACCCTATCCTAAACAGGAAACAAGGGATAAACCTCTACTCTTGTTCAAAAGACTGAGGAGGAGTGTGAACCAAACAATAGGTGAACTTATCTACACATTTTTTCTTTATAAGACAGATAGGCAATATGAAATTACAGTTAAATGGACTGCTTTCTCATTTCAACAGGCACTTCACATATGGATTTTTTTCTTGACTGTCAAGTTCACTTATTTGTTATTAGTATAAAAACATTCAAGAGAATGGATCATTTTAGAGAGAGATTATCATGGTTTTTCACTGATTACACTACTGTCAAGAACTTAACAATAATCCCTAATTAGAGCTCAGAAAAGAAATAATAGTGAAATCAGAACATTTATCCAGTCTTTCCAGTAAAGATTTTCGTAAATTTGAATTTCAATGCCTGATGAAGACTAATGAATGAAAGACTACACAAAGAACTTTTTATTTTTAAATTCTGAGGAGATTATGCTAGTCAGAAAAAATTAAAGTGTATAAAAAAGGAAAGATATATGAATTTTAACTGGATATGCAGACAAATACCCAATTTAGTGAGAAGTATGTGGGTCATATGTAATTAATCGTATGAATTAGTTTTTTTGTTTTTTTTTACTTATAATATTGATAAGTTTAACTACACTGTTTACATTGTACAAGAGTTTGTTTTTGGTTATTCTGGTGATGAATGGACTAAGAATGGATTAATAGAATTGGACCTTTACAATTTCTACTTTTGTAAACAGAGATATTTTTAAAATGGGTATAAACATTAATACTTCAAGAAAGAATTACCTGTGTTTAGTCTCCTCTTTAAAAAAAAAAAAACTGAATTATAAAAATTAATACAAAGGTGAGGTAAAACAAATTTATTTCAACATAAAGAGAAAGAGTTTCTGTATAGCCAATGTTAATATGATAAAGTGTTTTGAACATAATATTTTTGTAATTGTTTTTCCATGTTTGAAGAATTACTTTATACTCCTCCCTCCCTTTGGCTTCATCTATTTCTTCCACCCACCATATATAAAGCAGGTATTACAAGCCTCATCTCATGACTTTTTTATTCTTATTTCTGTCACTGACACGATAGACACAATATGCTTAATATCAGTACAGTAAGCCCCCCCCCCCGACTTTTTTTTTTAAAGGAGAGTTCTTACACATAAGATTTAGTGCCATGAAATATGCATGTATTTTTTAGATAAGAATATCTGTATAGATACATGTCTATTTTGTTTACATTCCCCATTATATTTGGAAGAAAAAAAAACAGATTCCAAGCTTGCTTTCTCATTTCAAATGGCTTGAACCTTCTGTGATAAACTTCTTCAGCCCAAAATAAAGTTTTTTTCTTTTTACTTATTTAAAACTTTTTGGCAACCTTTAATGAAAACTTATATATCTTCAAGTATCTTTATCTCCCAATGACTGACAAATCTGAAACTGGAACCCAATATACCAACATTGTGTATGTATGATGGAGTAAGATTTGAAGGTGTGCTTATGGTAGAAGGTGTTCTAAGTAATTAAGTTTGGATCTTCAAAAATTTCCAAGTGCACCAGCAGGTTAAGGCAGCTAGCCAATCTATAATGCAGATGTCTGCTCAGTCACCTTTTGTGTTTGTTCAACACTGCCAGATTTATACAGCAACTATGCTGATCAGAACTTAGTTACTGTTTCTGGGAGAGAAAGTGCATAATCTGGAATGATCAGCATTTTTGAACAACACCAGTATGCACAAAAACCTTGGCCATGATGACTTGTGACTTTGTGCTAGCATAACTATCGACAGCTTCCAAATAGTTCCTTCTGTCCAATTTAAACCACAAGTCTTGAGTCAACCTATTGTATAGTTTTCAGGCACTTTTCAAAGATGCTGCACACTGGTATTGCCTCCTCAGACTGATAACATGAAGACATCACCTTCCTGACAATCCAATCATGGTGAAATTTGAACCCGAGTCTCATGCTCAAAAAGTGAATGTTCTAAGCAGTTGGTCTCTCACACACACACACACACTGTTAAAAGTAAAAATAAAATCATCTTTCATAATGGCTAAAAGTATAGCCAAAAGCACTTGGACATACAGAACATTTGGACAATTTCTATATAATTTATGCCCCCCCCCAATAAGAACACAAGAAAAATTAAATAAAAAACAACTGTAGTACCTTATCAGTCTTTTTTTCACATACACACACACAGAAAAATATGCAGATCTTTAAAAAAATACAATTGTGCTCAATAATGCAGTTTTAAATGTGATCGCTTCTCTGACGATCACAAGGGTGTGAAACCCAGGGTCACAAACTCACATGAATACAACTAAGTATGTTAACTCTATCACTGATATTGAGTGCTTTCCAATAATATATATATATATATATATATATATATATATATATATATATATATATATATATATACACACACACACACACACACACACACAACATGAATGTAATCACAGTAACACATATTTAAGCATAGATAATCACACCCAGTGTGCTATTCAGATTGGAACAATTCTTCCTTTGGACTTGTTGATTTTGAAGAAGCTAAGAACAAACAGCCTTCTGTTTTAAATAGACAACCTCATAACCCACACTCACCTTGTTGCAAAGAACACTTTCTCTTTGCCTTCTATGTTCAATTTCCTTATGAGACAAAACTGTTTTTCTTCATTCTCCAACAATTTGAAACTGAAACTTCTAATGTTAGGTAAAGTGAAGACAAAACTGAACTGAAATCAAATCACTATTTTTATTTATTTTATTTTTTTTTATTTAAATTAAAAACTCTGAGGAAAGCCTTTTCTACCGATAAGATTTTTTTTCAAACGGAGGTTTACCAAGTTTAACCTTACTAGAAAAATAGTCTGCATCCCTTATCCATGTTCCTAACAAATGATTGTGAAATGACAATCAGGGAATTTCAATGATAGAAACAAAACCACAATAAAAAAGATAAATAAGTAAACCAAAATTCATCCTGTACTTATTAGAATGTATACATTATACGATTTGTGCAGGTGTTATGCTATATTTATGGGTCAAAGTTCTCAATATCAGGGATAGACTCTGTGCAAATGTAAATGTGGACACTGAGGTCTACACCAAGAGGTGACAGCCAGTTTCATGCTTGAAACAGATTGTCACCACTCGGCATATATAAAAAAAAAAATATCCAATTATGTCATTCCTTACTTTTACAGGATTTTTTTTTTAAAACACAAAAGATTTAAAAGATTTTTTTTCTTTTGAATAATCGAGAACAGTTTTCTTGAATCTCAACAGAAAAGAAATATATATTCAATCATATAAACAAAGACCTGTAAACATATATTGTTAATTGGAGATGTTTTCCAAAACTAACACAATAATCACATAAAAGGGCACAACTATATGCGACAGGTTTCCTAGCATAATGGGCTTGATTATATTCCAACAAATTTTCTTTGACCTCTGCAACTAAGCACCAACTATTTTGAAACAAAGGTCAGAATGCAATGGTATTGCAGGAGTACAATAAATGTTACATTTTACTGGGTAAGGTAGAATTATGTTACAGCAGAAAATAATGAAATAAGTACCACTTAGAGTGACTAAAAAAACCACACACACACAAAAAAAAAATTATTTAATGTCAGAACTTAAGAGAAAATAAAGCTAAATTTGGATAAATTCTTGCAAACACTGCTTTCGGAAATGTTTTTGAATTAATATGCCCTATGAAAATGCTTACACAAGATGATTAAATAGGTAAATATTACTTTGAAGACAAGTCTCCAGAGAGAGCTCATTCAATAAATAACATCAGTTGGCTTTATTGATTAGTACTTAAAACATTCTCATTTAATATTTGATTCTGACTACATTAATGTTCAATAACATCAAATTTTTCACTAGAATAGAATATTTAAGAGTGTGGTTCAATCTTTACAATCAACTGCCATCATCTATCTTCTTGAATCCTCTTATTTTATTTTCCTCTCTCAGTAACACCTTGTGTCTTAGTGGCTTTATTGCCTTGTTTGGGATGAAATGATTAGGGGGGGAGAAGCTTATTGTCACTACTCTGAAGAAAGGCATTATGAAATTAAAAGCCAATATAAAATGTTTCTTTTTTTTTTTTTTTTTTTCTTACCAGAGTTAAACTTATTTTGAATGATGTAAAATTGCCCAATATTAACATTTAAAATAGTATAATTAATTATACTTTAAAACAAAAGGCCATGTGTATTATTTTCATTTATTCAATGAATAATTATTTAAGAGTGACAATATTCAATCTTAAGGTTTGATATTTTTACTGGATTCTGATAGAAGTATTTGCAGTACCCCTCTCACACTAGTTGCATTAGTATTTTAAAAAAGGTATCTAATTTATTAGTTGCCTAAGTTGCTAGTATTGGCATAATAGTGTTAAACAATATCTAAGATTAGCAAACCTGAATTCAGTATTATGAGGTTCTTAACTTTGATGAATGGTGAGTTGGGGGGAGTGGGGAGAATAAGAAAATACCACACTATTGGGTGGAAACTAGATAAATCTGGTATCATGATGCATGCACACATTGACAAAAATTATAATCCAATGCACACAAAACTGCATTGGCAGCAAGCGCTTGCATCAGCAATTTTATTACTGCTACAATTGAGTAGAAAACCAGCATCAACATGAAACGCATAGGCAAAATCATCTTATATGGAAATAAATTAGCCTTGTGGTGGAAGAATTGTTAACATGAGAGTTTGTACAAATTGTCACACACACACACACACACACACACACACACACACACACACACACACACACACACACACACACACACACACACACACACACACACAATAAAAAACCCATGCATACATGCACACTTATGAAGAGTAACTTAGATAATCCATTAATCAATAACTGTTGCAATGGAAAAATACAATCACATGGACATGCTCTGTATCATAAATGCAGCATAGACTTTGAAACAGAGTTGATTTTACAAAGAAAACTCTAAGATAATGACAAAAGTGTTCCATAACCTGTTATTGCATGTACATTTCTGCCAAGAAGTAATACAAGTCATATACTTGGATGAAACCTTTGAATATCAAAATAGGATCAAAGAAAGTCGAACTGGGTGAACCTGTCATTTTAGGTTTTTCTTCAATGATTAAAAAGAGGAAATAGAGATGAAGGGAATGAGCATTTAAAGAAAGGAATTCACTGGCTAAAAGCATTACACTTAAGAAAGGCAACAACAAGTGTTGAGAAATCCAATATTACGAATGCTGGGATCTTCAAGAGCATTCATGACAAGGTTCAGTAACATGACAAAACTATATTAGTTATAAAATCTTATGTTCAATTAAAAAATTTAAAAAAAGAAAGATGGATTCATGTAATTTTATATTATGTATGAATAAATTTGAAACCCTCTGGAGAAAGGAAAGCACTTCTCCATAGAGAATACAAGTAGCAATGTCCAGTAAAAACATTTTAGGAGGAGGAAGTGAAAGCTGATGAATTGTTATGAATGGTGTCGCAATGTAAATATCTTGGAAAATGCTGCCTAGTTGTCATAATGATGAAATATGAAATGATTTCTTGAACAACTGTGTTTAATGCTACATGATATTGTAATATATAATACATATGAGGACATACTGTATAGATGTTTTTAAAAGCAGCTCTTGTGCATAACATACAATAAGCATTGGAGAGAATGCTTATTTATTATTGGTTATATCACTAAATAAGAAAGAGTTAATAACAGCAGCTATCAAAACTAGCATATTCTTATGAAACTCTGGTCTTTTTAACAGGAGTAGATGTTTATCTCCCATTTCCTGTTTAGGATTGGGTTTCCAGGCCTTTCTAAATTCTACATCAACTCTATACTTCTAACATCTCTCCTTAAACTCTGAAATTTATACTATTATTGATTTCCAGTTCCCTCTAAAGTCTTTTTTTTTTTCATTTCCAATAAACTTGTGTGTCTTAGTCGTGTTACTGCCTTGATTGGGGTGAACTGATTAAAAAAATAAATAAGAAAATATTTATTCTATTTAAAAAACAATGATAAATATACCAAAATAAAAGTTAAAGTATTTAATGGAGAATATCGTAATATATCACCTTGTCTAATAATCAAACATCTTCATGGAAAAAAGTCTGATATAATGTTACTGAACTTCTTACTCTTGTTTTAGATTAATTAGATTTAAGCCTAAAAATCCGATTAAAAAAGTGAATTTCCAAATGTTTATCAAAATGCAATGGGTTTACTACATGTCTCAAAAGACAAAAAAGAAAAAAGAAAAAAAAAAGGAATGATTTTAAAAATTCACCACTGTCTTATTTATTATTTAATATTTTTCATTATTACTGCTCCTATTTGCTGGAAATACTTATCTGATTATCCACACTATCATATAGGAGTCTTTTGGATATGAATAGTCAGTAAGTCAAGAACAACTGAGAAATCACATTTAAATTTAAGCATGCACACCAATTCTAATATAAGGGACTCACAATTCAGGGAAAAGTATGAAATCTTCATAACCCTTATTAATAAAAAGGGGTCTTTGAATAAAAAAGGTG
This sequence comes from Acanthosepion esculentum, assembly GCA_964036315.1. Lineage (NCBI taxonomy): Eukaryota > Metazoa > Mollusca > Cephalopoda > Sepiida > Sepiidae > Acanthosepion > Acanthosepion esculentum. The sequence goes on along the minus strand of OZ038499.1, from coordinate 91,542,319 downwards.
CATGAAGTAGAAGAGGCTGTTTTCCTCACCTCAGATGCTAATAGTTTATTTTAACATTTATGGCTTTTCTTCTCTTCACATTGAAGAAACTGAGATTAAATTGTGTGATTTAAGAATTATTACCAAGAAAAGTTATCTTCAGTTGTGAAGATTTTATTTTTCTTGCATTACTCAGATAAACCCAACCTTGGCACAAGCCTACAAAGAAACAATAAGAATAGCTTTCTAAACATTTTAAACTATTAGTAGATATTTTGCTTGAAATGAGTAATCTTTTATTTTAATTTATTTTTTTAAAAGTCGGAAAAACTGATATTTGGTGCTAACAATTTCTTCAACAGATTTGTTAATTTTTAGTATCTTCTCTTTCGAAGTTACTTACTAATTCATATATAGACTAATACTGACTAAAAGATAAAGCTTCATATTCCACACCAAATGTTCATGAGGATGATGGTTCCTTTCTTCTGCTAAGACATTTCATACTGTTGTTGGTTGTGGGAGGAAAATGATTTTAAAATGATTTTAATAGCTTTTACTCAGACTATGAATACTATTAACTTTGGAGTAAATATACAAGGTGAGTATACAGATAATGAATTGTGGTATTGTTTATTGTAGGAAATAGAGTTATAACTTCCATAGTTAAGCATATTTACTAAGCAGGAGTCAGAAATATTTTATTTATAAAGTCGTCCCCCTACCAATATTATGAAATACATCAGGAATGGCTTGATGCTATGTTATTATCTACTACAAAATACATTGGGAAAAGCAGAGTTCTATATTATCTGCTACAAAATATATTAGGAAAGGCATGATTATATAAAAAATTACATAAATATAAAATGCAAAAATTTATATGGCAAGGGAAAAAAGCCAAACTAAAAGTTCCTGTAAAATAGCTGATAAGTTACTGATGTAGAAGATCAGTTCTAGTTTAATAGAAGTCAAATTCCATCAGCCATCAACCTCCTTAAAAAAAAAAAGAAAAAAAAAAAAAAGATACAGACCATCATTTAAGTTGGCACTTATCTTTGCAAAGGGAAAAAAAATGTTGCATCAAGTAGAGCAAGACCAGTCCATGCTTAATGAACAGGTCACCAGAAATGGCCTACTTCCAGCTCATGATAGGTAAGCTCACTTAGAAAGAGCCCTTATCGGATAATTAAACATATTCTGGCATCTTTCCACATCACTCTCTTGATAATTAGTTTCTTGTGTAGTGAGAGAGGTGATGATGAAGATCCTATCCTCATCAAAATTAAATTGCTATCCAAATAGCAGAGAATGAAGATTAACCTTTTAATTCTTCTTGGAGGCCTTGACAAACTAAAATCTGATATGCAACAGAACAAGGGCAATCAAAAATTTTTTTTTTTTTTTAAATTGTTACATAGTAAAGAACATTGAAACCAAATTGAAAACAATTGTGTTTCTATCTCATTTAAAAGACAACTTTTGAATCAATCAAAATATTGTCTTCACTAGGATTTGAATTCATGATAAATATAAGTTTAGTCCTAGTACTTAGCCCATCACAAGTGCAACTGATGCTTAACATGCTGGCTCACACATGACCCACTGGAAGATTGTGGTGGTATGTCTGCAAGGCCCACATAACCCTCCAGTTCATCATTTCCCAATTTCATTTCTATGAAGATTATTGGGAGTGGGATGCTGTGATAGATTGCTCATGAGATCATGGTACACCAGAATCACATTTTTTACGTTTATTTCATTTTCCTTTGGCAATTTCTACTGTTGTTTTTTGTTTTGTTTTGTTTTGTTTTTTATTATATACACAGAGATGTACCACACATCCGTGTAGGTTGAATGAGTCTCTGGGTTGTAAAATGGACTCTGGTACCAAACGGCAAACTAATGAGTCACGAGGAATAAATACCTAACATATACTTGCGTCATATATGAAACAATGCTAAAACAAAATCTCTTATACCAAAATTAAGATATAGTACTGGGACCCTGGAACAACACAGGAAATGACGCTTGGGAGCCAACATGTTAAATGGGCAAATCCTACCAAACAATATAGGTTATATATGAGAAGAGAATTTACTATCTTATTCAGTAATTTATTAAAAAAAAAAAAGAAAAAGAAGAAAAGAGAGATTTATGTGTGAGCTTTGAAGTAGGTGATGTTCTCAGATTAACATCACAAATTATGTTTCTTGTTACATCATTCTCACAAATTTCAATAAACCATTTTAACTTCTTCATTATCAACAAAATACTGAATATTATGCACAAAGTGCAAACAGAATGTCTTTATGACAAGTTTGATTTTTACAAACTAAAAGTGATAAGTGTTTGGGATTAGACTATCTTAGCAGTTAATTTATGGGTTGGAGGTGTGGCCTTTCCCAACAAGAAGCCTTTCTCACCCCAGTGCTGGAATCAGATGAGCACAAGCACTGGTGTGCGTAGGTAGACATACCTGAGTGACACAAATACAGTTACTCCCCACTTCAATTTTTCTCCAAAGGGTGGAAAAAGAAAAAGATTACAATTGAGGAATCTCAAAAAACAGAGGTAGGATGAGTTGTGGTGTGGCCAGGATATGGACGGCATACTGAACAAAATAAATGTCAGCCAAGTAAAATGTAAAAGCTAAACAGGGTTCCTTGGGGAGATGTGACTCAGAAATCTTAAAACAGTAGCAAGCACACGAGGAAAGGAGTAGGCAAAGATGTAAAAGAAACAATAACACAGGTAAAGTTCCAATTATCTCATAAGAGTAAGAATCAGGTGGTGATGTCAAAGGATAATGGAAAAGACAGGTGACATGTTGCAGATTATTGCCTTTATTCAAAATCTCAAATTCTTTTTCAGGTAGTGTAACATTATATCAGTAACAGCTCATGTTACTTTGTGGCACAAACACCCAAGAGGATGCTTCCCTAACAGCTACAATTTTGATCTTTTTAAGTCCATGGTCAACTGATATCTATCCAACATGTCTTCATAATATACATTTCGAAAAAAAAAACAATCTTGCTCAGTAACCCTCTGCCCTTGTATTGGGTGAACTAACAGTATAAAAAAAACAAAATGAGACTAAACTTGCCATATGTAAAATAATTGTTTATTCACTTCTTGACTCCAAACTAACATTCACTGTGGAAGGTATGTGGTTTTTCAGGAACTTTCTTCAAACAGTTGATCTTCTGGTAAGGATGTGGGAGACTACTTCCCTACTCCTGGATCAGGCATTTATATTATTTTCTGTTATCTGGTTGTCTTGTATGTTTATATCCTAAGTTCAGTGGAATTCACTTCCTGTTTTATGTTGATGCATCTACCAAACATTTTTTTATGCCCAATTATGCACTTGGTAGCTCTGAGAGCATCTTCTAGGTCAAATCTCTGAGGTACCCAGCTCTTTTAATGTTCTGATGTGACAGTGTACAAAATTCATTTTGGTATCTCTCTGGGACACAAAACACATTTGGATCAACACAGATTAACTGATCTTAGATGAAAAGATTCAATTAAGACCACAGGTGTGAAACACATTATAGTAGTTGCTATCCCCTGGTCAGAGAAGTCTACATCTCTTGTAGCTAGGTGCTAATTGAAAGAAGTTATAGCTCTGTCCATTAACACAACATAACATAACATAACATAAAAGACCATATCCATACTGATGCTTAATGCACAGGCTTGTACCATTGTGAGGTCCACAGATTACAATAGATCCTTGAAAACTCACATATTGCATTCAACATGCAATTATAGCAGCTTGACACTGTTTGTTTCTCTTGCTCTTCCAGATGTATTCATTGACTACGGATGCCAGAAAAGATTCAATAACTAAAAACACTATAAACAAATGCCACATTCTGTTCAACTCTTTGGTATGTGTTGAAACTTGCTTGTCTAAGGAGACACCTAATTATAAAAACAAAATTTAACACTATAGAGAGGTAGGACAATTCCAATCCCCATCATAGATTATGGTTGTACCATATGATTGCCCAAAGCTGAAACTGCAATAAAGAACAGTAAGATCAGAAGTGGCACACTGCATGACATTCACAAAAATCAAAGTAAATGTGACCCTCCTAATCATGATTGAGGAATTGTTTATTTGCAGTAGGTGATACATGTAACTCTGGCCAAACTTCTGTGTACACTATAACACAGTTATGCATATTTCCACTGGTGTTGTAAGAGGGTCACCTATGAGATCAAATAGTGACCTGTCATGTTTAGTGATGTGAGCAATGATGGTCATTGGCATGCCAGACATAGACCAAGAGAGTGAAATATTTCAGAGTTTATTTACCCACAGATTCAACCTCTGACATCATGGTGTGGCATGCTCCTAAGTAACAAATTTTGCTCACCTTTGGTGTTTGTACAGGTGTTTGAACTACTAAGTACAGAATATTGTCCAACCTGTTCTGCTATCATTTCCATAACCGGAAAGCAATGTGTTGTTTCAGCAGGATAATGCTTGCCCACATGGTGTCCATACTACTTAGCATACATGACAAGATGTTCAACAATTTTCCTAACCAGTGCAATCACCAGACCTATCCCACATTGAAAATGGGATGACACCTGACTCATTCAGATAGCCCACCTACAACTCTTGATGTATTGTATCAAAAGGTGCAGTAAATGTAGAATAATGTATCAAAAGGTGCAGTAAATGTAGAATAATGTATCGTCCAATGGTATTCCCCATCTGTACAAATGAATGCAAACAAGAGTACAGGTTCCTGTTAACTGTCAAAGAAGATATATAGTGTATCCACATGGGATCCAAGTTCTGTTGATATCTTAATTTTAGAACCTGTGCTAATATTGATATGTATATATGGTCATTTACTATATGACCTGTACATTAATTTCCTCAATCTTGAGGAAATTAAGGCATATATATTCAGGGCGTTTCAATTTTATTTTCTATTTGTGTATATGAAATCCTAACTGTGCCACTATTATAGTAAAATCTTAAAAACATCAAAGACAATTGCCTAATGGATATTTGATAACAGTAATTCTGAGTTCAATCCTTGGGCTGGATAGTGTGTACTTGGACACAGTGGAAATGAGCAAGCAATAACTAAGTGGTACTAAAAGTAAGAGCGAGACAAGATATTCCTAGACATAAGCAGTGGAATAAGAACAGTCTACCCCCATAGGTTAAAGTTCAGTTTGGAATTCCCTGTAGGTTATCAAGATCAATATACACCTGATAAAGGCCAGATAGCACAATGGCCAAAACATAACAAATATGACAATCTGTCCTATGATTTAACCCACAGTTGGGGGTGTAAATAGAATAAATAATCAATGAGAATGTCTTTTCAATGAGAAACTTGTTTTACTGATATTGAGTTCAAAATATTTCTCTCTTACTTGTGCCCTGTAACCTAGCTGTGAAGTATAGGGGCCACAACTGCAACATACTAGCTGCTGCTGCTGCTGTTTCTATAGAAAGTAGGTTTTTTGAGTTGCTAGCCCATACCCAGCTGATTTCAAAAGTTGACTTGTCCTTCTCCTAAACTAGTTGACAACTAAGGCTGAAGAGCTCAATCTGCCCTACTATTTTACCCATAACTGGACAAAGGAGCAAATTAGATTTCAAGCTATTATTAACTACTATCTGAACATCCAATAATATTAAAATATTTACTAAATGATTATTACTTTTGAAATATAAAATTATAATTCATCTGTACTTATTTTCCATATGGTATTATTCACACATTTATTCCATTAATTTCTGAATTAGATTTTTAAAGGTTATTCATGATTTTATGAATCTAGTATTAATCTTTGCAAAAATATTAATTTACTGATACTTTTAGCTAGAAATGAGAGTGACGTACAATAATAGTGATTAACATCAAAATAAGAGATCACCAAATCAATAATAAATAATCAATCACCAAATGGTGAGGCAACTTCAAATACATTCCTCTGATTGCTGAATGATGATTAATGTAATAAAATTGTATTTTGTATGAGAATCACAGTCTAAATGAAGGGGTTGTAGGTCCTTTTGGTTAATTGTATAAGTAAAAGCTACACTGCGGTACAATTGTTTTTGCCTGGTCAAGAGGATTTATAATCTTAACTTACTTCCTAAGTATGACAACTTCAAATTATTGCCTTTTCAGTGGACAAAGATGTCCAACACTATAGTTTACATTGGCTTCTAAAATAATTTTATGATGAATGAATTCTGCATATCTTCAATGCATATAAAGGAAGAGAGAGAGGAAGAGAGAGAGAGAAAGAAAGAGAGAAAGAGAGAGGAAAAAGAAAGAACTTGATTGTTGCTGGCAGAAACTTCCTTAACTAAAGAACTGATTCATGATGGTTCTAGACATAATGATTTTTATAGACATATTCTCAATTGAAATATATCAACTAGTGCACTTCTAAGACATACAAAAGATGTTGTGCAGGATGTATTTCACTAAAAAGTCAAACAGAAAAAAAATACAATGACCTCCACCCAGTATATTTAAGGATCATATGTAACTATAAAGACATACACTTGTATATTTGTAAAATTTACTAAAAAATAATACTTTAATTTGAGAAAAGAAAAAGTTTCAAGGTTAATTTATGCTTATAATACTTTTTAAACAAATGGTCCCAAACGAATTTTCACAATATGGAGATTCTGGGCAAGTTATTTTTATCTTGGCTTTGAAAATCAAAATGACAATAACACTGATAGCACGTTTTCAAGTCACTTTGTTGGTTAGCTCACCTGTTGAGTTTCCATTATGTTTCCTTTTAATATGTATATTTTTTCTAAGAGGATGTTGTTAATGTTTAGATAAATGGCTAATTCACCTTTTAATTCTAACCTTGTAAAATCTCTAATTCTCAAGCATTTTTTGAGGGGAGGGAGATCTTAAAAATAGATATTTTCCTTGTATTTACATAATAAGAATTAAAAGACTAATGAGGTACACTAAATAGAGTTGCTGTTCAGCTTCAAGTGTTCAAGAGTGCTTACAGAAAAACAAATAGAAAAGCAGTTGCTGGAAGACTAAAAGTATATTGTATTAAATTGGTAATTGCTGCCTTAATGTTGAAATGACTTCAACCTGAGCAAAAAGGAATTCTTTTCTTTCTTTACTAATTTTGCTTTTTTTCTTCTACATTATCAAGTAATTCAACATGTGAAAGAAATTTAATATATTTTTAGCATCAACTTGGTCATTCATGTATTCATTTTTGGCATTTTCAGTTCTTTTGATTTCTGGTGATATCATTCCTCCTATCTTGTGGCCTCATTTTTTCAGGAGGGAATCCAAAGAGAGAAGTAAAAAAGAAAAAAGAAAAAAGTGCCATAAAATGGAAAAAAAAATAAAGACACTTCTATGGAAGTAATGTCAAGAGAGGAGAAAAGGGGGAGACAGACAGACAGACAAAAGAATCATGGAGAGAAAGTTATTTGTATGCTTTGATACAGAAGTCAAATCCCAAATAATAAATCCTTCAGGCCATCCAGAGACACAAGACATTGAATTTTTTAGTATATAAACACCAAGTAAAATACTAAATTTACCAACTTTCTTCCCTTCATCCACACAGATTTTTTCTCTCTCTTTCACTGTGTTAAGGCCATGACTCACAACAGCTGAAAGAAAGAAGAAATATGTCTGCTCTGCTTTTAACTAATCTGATGATATTATTCAAAGATCAAAAAGGTCTTTATCTTCAAGTGTGAAGAATCAATTCATAGAAAGCCCGTAGCATATAACTAATCAATCAGAAGACATTTTACTCATTGCTTCTGTAAATGTCTGCCACTTTCCTCTACCCACCATCTTGTCTTGATGCTACTGCAATGAATAAACACCAGAGCAAGAAAAAAAAGTAAACAAAAACAGATAGACTTGGAGCAATGAGGAGAAAAAGAAAGGTGACAATTTTATGGTCTTAATTCACAAATACCTCTTAAAATGCTACCCACTAAATGGCCCTTCAGTCAGAAACAAACACATGGAACAAATTGAAAGAATGGTAAAGATAAAATTGCTTTAATTCATTAAATAAGAGAATTAAAAACATTCAACAATAACTTATTGCTTAGACTCTCATATTTAAATAAACGGGGAAAAAATGCATTTATGAACCCTCAACAAGTTTCATTTTGTTCTAAGGCTTTTGTTTTTTAAGTAGTCTATTATTATAGACTGTCCTGAGATTGAAGTTTTCATCTGTTGCAACTGGATTGCAAACTGGTTTGTTTTTTTTTGCTGAAGGGAAACTTTAAACATGGAAATTATTTAACCTCTCTATTCATCTTTTTGCTTGTTCAAACAAAATTGCTTAACAGATGATGATTATCAAACATCCCTACTTAGCACTATTTAGAACATAGCTGATAGCAATCAGATGAAGCAATCAGGTTTAAATCACTGGGCTGAATTGTTTATTTCAACTCATTATGAAAAGGCTTTAAAAGAAAAAAAAAAAGTACATTTTTCATTCAGATCCACTCCAGTTCTTTTGCTTGATTTACAATTTAATATTTAAATAAACATCTTCAATTTGACAAGTTTGGATTTTTAAAACTTTGAAGATACCAAAGTCATGATTTTGCTTATCATATATTACAAGAATTTCCAATAGTACAAAATAAATGAAATTAATATCCTTTCACACTCAGTAACTACTTGCATCTTAGTGGCTTTATTGCCTTGCTTACGGTGAGAAAAAAAAAAACAGGACTGGGAATCTGGGCACAAATGTTTGATAGAAACTAGATACAAATAACTTATTTACTTCAAGGGAATTTTAGTTGTGCAGGGATTTATGTGACTTACAATGTCATGAATGAGAAGAAAGAAAACTTGGATCTTTGTGCCCACAAAAAACGCACACACAGAGTACCAAAAGGATGGTTTTTCCATTAACACCATTATTATTTTAACTACCTTCACTCCTCAGCAATGTTTATGGTTTTAAAAAGCGATGATTAGAATTTTAGTAAAACAAACATATGATAAAATCAAATTTAAACAATTTTTTTTTTTGTTCTTGAGAAATAAAAATATTAAAGCAAAAACAAATGATAGACTTATAAATATGTTTAGAAAAAAAGCAAAGCTTACTTTACTATACAAATTAAGGTTGGTGAAAATAGCAAAAGCCATTTCATTGTTCTTTTTGTTAACTACTAAAGTTAATCAAATCAAATGCTCAGGGTAGAGCATTACTGTCTAAATAGTTACAATGAATGATTTGATGGATTCTATGATTTACCAACCCTTTGCTGGTTATTTAAAGCCAGAAAATATTTTTAGATTGTAAGATATTTTTTTTTCTTTTTCAGATAATGATTTAGTGATACAAGTCTTACTAATTAACCCATAGCTAGAGGAGAAGAGGTGGATACATAACTTGCCCATGGGTATTTGCACATAAATGAATATAACAAGCCAAAAAAGAATTGAAACTGGAACTCGGCTTCCGATTAACAATTCCTGGCTATTATCCATTACACTACCTGCATATCTAAGCTTACAGCACCTGGTATTCCCAAGCAGTCTCCAATCTAGGTACTAACCACATTTGACATTGCTTAACTTTGGTGATCGTACAGGAAACAGTGTTTCAACATGATGTGGTTCTAAGCCTGAAAACATTCACTTGATTGATTAGTTTTCTGCAGGTTATTTAAAGCCAGAAAATTTTTTTTTGAGTGCAAGAATTTTTTAGGGAAATAATAATGGCTAAGTGATACAAGTCTTACTAATTAACCCATAGCAGGGGTGAGAAGACGTTGATTCATACCTTTCCCAAAATTTTAGAATTCGGCTCTGATTAATTATCCATTACACCACCCACACATCCAAGTTTACAGCCCTTCATATTCCCAAGCAGTCACCTATCTAGGTACTGACCAGGCTCATTGTTGCTTAACTTTGGTGATTGTATGGGGAAACAGTGTTTCAATGTGATGTAGCCATAAGCCTACAAACATCTGACTGATCAATTTGTTTGTCTACAGCTTATAAGTGAATATAACAAACTCAACAGGAATTGAAACTCAGCTCTCCAATTAATAATTCTGAGACATTATCCATTGCACCACCCACTCATTCAAACTTACACTACTTCAGTGATTGTACGGGAAGTGTTGCAATACGCCGTACCCATAGGCCTGAAAACATTTGGTTCAGGATGTTTACAAAACATGATCAAATGTCGGCGCATCAAATCATTTACTAAATTGTATCTACTTGTAAGTAGGAGCTGAGCTTCACCAAATGTTGATAACTGATGTTTCTAAAACATTATTCAATTTCTGTTTTTCTAACAGGATACAGATGCTAGCAGTTGGTTAAATAATTTGCCCAAAGGTTTAAAAAAAACAAAACAAAAAAAAAACAAAAAAACAATTAAGATATTAATGAATAGAGTTTTAAGAGAAAAGTAGATACAAAATTAATTTATCACAAACACACACATTTCATATATATATATATATATATATATATATATTACATAATTTCTGATAAACAAGATTATTTGAGGACCTGTGAATTCTAATGTTATAAATTCCTTTTATAGTCATCGGCAATTAAAAAAATTTTTAAATTACTTAAGATCTTAATGTTTTTACAAGTGATACGATTAGAAACAAACCAATATTCAAATTGGTTGTTGCTAACAAAACTTCAATTATCTTTGGGGGATTGATAAAGATGTTTCATCTATTCTCTCTTATGCCTTACAATTCTGGGTTAGTATTCATACAACAAACATTGAAATGATAAAGCTTTCATCTTTTGTGCTTACTCATATACATAAGCAAAATAAACTATTAGTCTGCTGTCAATTTTTTTTTTCTGGAGTACCAATCATTAGCTTTACAATTCTATGCTCTCCTTTCTGATGTTAGTTTTTTGCCTATTTAAACCCACAGACAACATATATATAAACAAGGCACGAGGGGTAAATTGATGCCATTTAATTTCTTAATTGCGCGTTGTTTGTTTTTGAGTTTGTCAACTGCACAGTATAGTAGGCTCAGTTGGGCACCATCTGTTAGAAAATGAGCACCATCACAGAATTCTCTCTGCCAGAAATTTGGAAATGGCATGCTGTACTGCTTGGCATTCACACAGGAATTTCAATACAAACATTTCAGAATGTTTGGGTGTCAATCTGAGCACAGTGCAGAGGATGTGGAAAGAGCTGAATGAGTCTAATGGTGATTACAAAGGTACTGCAGCTTGACTGTTCTGATAAAAGAATTACCAAATTTTTGGAGAGGAGCTCAAACTCAACACTGAGGCCTACATCAAGTGTCTTGAGGAAGTAGTGATGCCCTAGGTCAAGAAGGTAGCTGGTGGAAGACCCTACATCTGGCAACAGGACACTGCACCATGCCACACAAGCAGGAGTACCCAGTCATATCTGTCAGACAATTTTTGCGACTATATTACCCTTACATCTGGCCACCTACCTCTCCAGTCTGCAAAACCCTTGATTAATATGTGTGGGGCACAGTTGAGCAAGAGACCAACAAAACTCCTTGTAACAACAAAGAAGAACTGAAGGCAAGTATTATGGTAACATTCACCAACTTAAACAAGGAGACTGTCCAGAAGAGTTGCAGGAGATTCTGAGGCTGTCTAGAGGCCATGGTGGAAACAAATGGCGATTTTATTGAATAAATTTACTCTCTAGTATTTGAAGATATTTTTGTATAATTTTGGAAAATATTTCTGTTAAAATGAGATGTCAGTATTATTTTCATTTTTGCATAACTTAGACAACAACAATCAAGTAGAGTTTAACATGGTAACAGTATCTTGATACATATATTGCAACAACATAAAGTGACATCATTATATATTACAAAACAAAAAGGTATTTCTGTCTGAATTTCTGGGATGGGAGTTATTATTTACACTATTTATATTCAGACTATTGTCCTCATCTTTTTTGTTGTTCTCATAACATTTCGGCTGTTGTGCACTCTGGCCTTCCTCAGATGTATATCAACAAACTGAGTAACCTACAGGGAATTCTAAATTGAACACTTTATTTAATCTACAGAGTTAAACTGTTCTATGAGACACTGGCCTAAAGGATTAATGTGTTGGTTTGTGAATTGGGTATGTAGTTTCACTCAGTGGAAACGGGCAAGCAATAACTGGGCAATACTAAATAAAAATAAAAACTAGATGAGATATCTCTATACATGGACTGTAGATTAAATAAAGGGTTCAATTCAGAGTTCTCTGTAGGTTACCCAGATCAATATACACTTGAGGAAGGTCAGAATACCGTGATAATAACAACAAAGATGAGGACAATGATCCAAATGTAAATAATGAAAGGTGTCGTTTAAAAATCATTAACAGCTTCAGTTACTAATATGAGAAATCTGTGAATTTAAATGAGGCAAAATAGCTTCAGACATAAGAAATATTCAAGTAAAAAATGTGTTTATCCTGATGGATTTGGTAATTTGTACATTAAGAAATTCTTGTAAAAAAAAAAAAAAAAAAAAGGTAATATTAGTGTATAAAAAAATAAGCTTTTGCACATAATGAAAAAAAAAAAGAGAAAATGAAAAATGAACAAAGAATTTTTTTCTCCACTGCAGGCCATAAAAATGTTTTCTCTTACCCAAAAGTTAATGTTAATTGTAATGGTGTTTTTGTTTTCATACACAATTTAACAATCATTTGAATATTTAAAAAAAAAAAAACATATATATATTCTATATAATATAACATCAATTTGGGACATCATTTATACTTTTAGACTGAAAAGAAAAAAAATAAATAAAAATGAAAATTCTCATCTGGGAAGATAGGTTGGGGGGGGGGGGAGAAAGGTAATTTTTAAAAAGTGAAATTTTTACAGAAACAGGACCAAATAGTTAAATCTAAAAACAGTCTCCTCTGAGTAGTGTGATGTAAACATGTATCCATAAAACAACGAAATTAAATTAGTCTTTATGTAGAACTAATAAATGTGACTGAATAAATTATCAAGGTACCTGAGTATTGTACCTCACAAATGTTACAAATCAAATATTTGCAGATACCTTGACAATTTTACAAACTCTTAAAAACTGAATTAATAAAACCAGGCTAAATAAAAACCAAAATCATATTACTTGCCTCAATTTCAGATGACTTTTTCAAATATTTATGTCAGAGTTTCCGAAATACTTTACCAGTACACATAAAGCAAAAAAATATTTCTTCTCAAAGTTAATGAGAACAACATCCAGCTCAATCAATAATCTTACTGCACTAGTTGTTCTATAAGTACTAATATGTTTATTAGCTGGTCATTATCTTCATATGGATAGTTTTCGTAGAGAAAACAGGATTTAGCAAGCAAAGAAAATGTACATAAACACTAAACTAATTGTATGAGCTGGGAAATATACATTCTACGATAACTGATTTGTGTCAAAGCTATACATATGAAATGGTTCATATCATCCCAAATACCAAAGAGGATGTAAGGTCAATGCCAAACCAAGCAAGAACTTTTAACATAACTGAAAGTTATTCTATGGGAAAAAAATATTGACTAAGCAATGGAACTAAATTCCTTTTGATTCTTGTTGCACATTAGTAAAGAGAATTTTCTATTCACTATGGTTTTCATATTTACAACTTAAAAATTCCAACACTGTTGAACAAATATTAGAGTGACATCGTCTAAAGAAAAACATGTCGATAAAAGGCTTTGAGGAAAATAAATACTGGTTTTTTCATTTGAGATAATCTTAAGTTTGATTTTAAAAGTGACAAGCTTGATTTAAAAACTTACCATAGTGGAAAATTATGATATTTGAAAACTTACCATCAGTATTAACTTTTTCCAAACATAAAAGGATAGCTTTCTAACTATTTTATCCATAACAGTAAAAATGACAGTTTCTGTCTGAATTTCAGGAAAAAGGACTTAGCATTATTTACATGTGGTCTGCTATCCTCATCATTGTTGTTATCACAGTGTTTCGATAATTGCACTCTGGCCTTAATCAGAGTGTATATTGATCTGGGTAATATACAGGGAATTCCAAACTAAGCCCTTTAATCTACAGGGAAAGACTGTTCTTGTTCTACTGCCCAAGCCAAGGGATATCATGTCTAGTTATTTAGTACTGATAATTTATTGCTTGCCTTGTTTCCACTGAATCCAAGTACACACTGCCGAGCCCAGGAATTGAACTCACAATTACTATGTCACCAAATTCATGAACCAACACTTTAATCCTGTAGGATCGTATATGTTGATATTTTAAGTACTTAGTAGTATTTCAGATTTTTCATAAGCAAGTCTTTAAATAATTCCTCTAATTATTATTATTACTGCAGTCTGGTCTTTTGCATAGTTAATCTTTTGGCATCACCAGTGCAAAGAGGGCAACTAGGTATGTCTATTTAACTGGTGACATTAACAGTTTTAGATACAGTGAAGTAATGGATAGCAGCTCGGATTGAGGAATCAGAGAGGTGAATTCAAATTCCTGTCAAATCCATTACATTCACTTACATGCCTTACGTTATCTTGGGAAAAGTATGAATCCTTTTCTTCTCCCCTCAGCTATGGGTAAATAGCAGGACAGACAAAGTTCTATAGCCTTGGATGGCAACTGGTCTACCGTAAAAAGAAATGGCAACCTACTGCGAGAAAAAAATCTGCCTCATCAAAAGATACATGATCACCTAAGCTTGTATCACATATGGCACATAACTGACAGGCAAAAAGTTTGGGATCATATTGCATTTCTTAAAAAAAACAAAAAAAAACTTAAAATGATATTTTTGTATTTTTTTTTTTTTTTTTTTTTAAGTAAAAAATAAAATTTCATTAACTACAGTGTATTTGCTGTTATTTTTCAGTCTTTCTCCAGGATCCTCTTACTGCCAAAAAGAGTTCAAATATTTGTGTGTCCACAATACATTTCGCTAAATTATGAACATTTTGTATGAGAAACATTTTGTTGTTACCATTTACTCCTCAGTTGACTTTTGAGATTACCAAAATGTTCAACTAAGTTAAATGTTAATACAGGTTCTAAATGTTAACTCAGCACTGACTAATGTTGTAAACAAAACATAACTGTCTCTGTCTGTTTAAAAAAAAAAAAAAAAAAAAGATTGTGCCATTACAACTATTTTCATAATTTTGTATTTTTTTTTTTAATTTTGAAGTAATTTGTACAAAATGGCAAAATCAAAGCAGCTAAGCATTGAGGTGAGGGCACAAATTGAAACTGGACATTGAAAGAATGGCAAAATGTATTGTGGACAGACAAATTCAAATTTGGACTTTTTGATAGTAAGTGTATGTAAGAAGAAAACCAAGAGAGACTGAATGATGAATTTGTGGTTTCAACAGTTAAGCACAGTGGTGGATCTGTTATGGTGTGGGGTGTTTTGGAGGAGATTTGATTCCAGTCAAGGGAATCATGAAAGAAAAAAAACCATAAGTCTAATTTGCAAAGACATGCTATACCATCTCATTTACACATAATTGTAAAATAATTCAACTTTCAACAAGACAACGATCCAAAACACTCTTCTAAATTATGTCAAAATTACCTGATTCAAAAAAGAACAAAATTTTAGAAATTATGACTTGGCCACCAACATTTCCTGATCTCTCTCTCTCCCCCACTGAATTAGTATGGGATGAATAAGAGAGTTCAATGAGAATATTCAAAGAGTGCAAGTGTGCTTTTTCAGTGCTTGAAGAATGGATGGGAAAGTCTGCCATCTACTTTTTTCAAAAAGTGTTGTTGGAAAGAATGCCAAGAATTTGTAAAGCAGTAATTAAGACAGGTGGTGGTTTTATTAAAGAAAACAAAATACGATGCTGTTGTATGATAATTTTTAATAGTCAAGTGTTTATTTTTTTGTAAGAATAAAAGCAATTACATTTTAGTTACTGAAATTTTATCTCTTATTTAAAAAAAAAAAAAAAAAAAAAAAAAAAAAAAAATACAAAAATATCTTATTTTAATAAAAAAAAAAAATGCAAGGTGCCCCTGAATTTTTGCCTGTAGTGTATAGACAAAAATACATCTAGTGTATATACTACATAGTAAGATATTACATGGTGGATGATTTACACTTGACATGTTAGATGTTGGATATACAAGGTGTGATAGATAAATTGTTGACTAAATTATGCAAAAATGAAAATAACACTGACATCTCATTTTAACAGATATATTTACCAAAATTACACAAAAATAACTTCAAATACTAGAGTAAATTTATTCAATAAAATCACCATTGGTTTCAACCACAGCCTCCAAATGGCTTCAGAATCTCCTGCAACTCTTCTGGATGATCTCTTTGTTTAAGTTGGTGAATGCTGCTATAATCCTTGCCTTCAGTTCATCTTTGTTGTGACAAGGTGTTTTGTTGGTCTCTCGCTCAACTGCACCCCACACATAATAATCAAGAGGTTTGCAGTCTGGAGGTAAGTGGCCAGATGTAGGGGGTAATATGGTCACAGAAATTGTCTGACAGCTATGACTGGGTTCTCCTGCTTGTGTGGCATGGTGCAATGTCTTGTTGCCAGATATAGGATCTTCCAGCAGCCACCCTCTTAACCCAGGGCAGCACTACCTCCTCAAGGCACTTGGTGTAGGTGTCCGTGTTGTGTCTGAAGCACTCACCGACAAATTCAGGACTTCTTTTCTTATCAGAACAGAGTGAGTTTTCCAATCTGCCGTACCTTCGTAATCACCATTAGACTCATCCAACTCTTTCTGAATCCTCTGTGCTGCCCTCAGATTGACATCCAAACCCTCTGAAATGTTCGTATTGAGTTCCCATGTGAATGCCAAACAGTACAGCATGACGTTTCAAAATTTCTAGCAGAGTGAATTGTGTGATGGTGTTTTTTTCTCACAGATGAGGCCAAACTGAGCCTACTATACTGTTCAGTCAATATATATAAAATAAAGTCTAAATGATTTTTAAAAGACTTGTGAAAGTGAAGGTAGTAATCTTTTCTTCATATCACAATGTATATTTTTTTTTCTTTTTGATTTAAGGACAAATTCCTCTATTATTTAGGCTGAATTCTAGAGATAGGGAGCTGACTTATTCTGCTAGAAATTAGGCCACACAAGATTTGCTCAAGATTAATAAAATTCCATTCCTCGCTACATTAATGGATTTATACAATATATTTATGAAATAAAGGAATTAAAATAATCACCATTTCTACATTAAAAACATTTTATCAGAATCGTTCTCAAACAATGCTAGGGGAATAGTTATTTACCAGATCATAACAATAAAAGGCAACAAGCATAATGAGTGGGGTGGGACAATAAAGTTTTATCTTAAGAGACACATTCCAATGATAGAGGCAAAAATTGTAAGAGGTGTGAGTTCTGGTTCAAATGTAGAAAGAGAAAGAAAAAAAATTGGATGGATTTAGAAATGAAATAATTTCACTCGAAGCTGAACATAACAACTTGTTTCATTCATGATCCTGAACTTGGTAACTGGTGTTTTTTCCAATTACGAAGCTCTATTACTTCCTATAAACAATCACTAATGCATCCTACTCCCCTCAGATGACTAAATATCCCTTATTAGTGATGTCCATCTGTCTGTCCATAAAGCCCCTCTCTCAGAATTGGTGTCATACTGACAAACCCAATCACTTGCTCTCCTAGGACTTTATGGTTACAAATAATTGTATTGCAATGAGAAGCCTCTCAAATATACAAGATATGAAAGCTAGTAATTAATTAATCCTTATCAGATTGCATATAAGTATTTTTATATACACACACTATATATACATACATATAATTCAGCATCAGGTTGTAATATATCCACTATAATCAGCAGCCATTTACTGAATATAAATATAAGGGAGAATATGATATAGAAATGTCTATATGCCAGAACAATGTTAGGCAAATGAACAACAAAGTGGAAAAAGTTTTGTGAAACACATTTTATCCTATAGAAAAGTGAAAATTCAGAGTCTGCTTGGTGATGATGGAATGTTACTAGTTTGGTTTTTGATGCATTGAATGTGACAAGCTAGTTTTTTGCCCCACTGAGCTGTTAGAGCTAGGTCAGAGAAGAGATCAGCAGCCAGGCTCTGATCATCTAGTGTTTTGGAGGTGCACCCATATACAGTCATTATTAGCATAGGTATTTACAAATGTTTGGTGTATGCGCTTAACCAGATCGTTTATGTAAAGTAGAAAGATGGTTGGATAGAAGTAGAAGTGTTCCTTGGAGTATGCCTGCACTGGTCACTTGTGCCTTGGAGGAATAGCTACTAACAACTACCTTCACATACCTACCCATGAGGAAAGACTTAATAATTCAGAAGACTTTTCTAGTAATTCCATAGCTTTGATTGTCCTTGAGATGCATTTGTTGTCTAATGCCTCATTGATTCTGTGAATAATGATAGTTCAGATATCAGCAGTGAACCAAGCCAATCAAAATCCATACTGCTTTTCACTCAAAATGAAGTCATCAACAACCTTCTTGTTGATTACAGCTTTAAAAGGTTTGCTAACACCAGTGAGGAGGCTGATGGGTCTATACTGAGACAGGGATGAGCTCTCTTATGAATAAAACTTAAGTAATACTTCTCCTAGTTGTTTAGCCGTCTATTCAGTGTATTAAATAAAAATCAACTGATGATTATATCAGTATGTGTTTTTGTTTTTTGTTAAGCTTATCACCCCAAGCAAGGCTGGAGGCCACTAGCACGCAAGGGGTTACAGAAGGTTTGGAGGAAGAGCAGATAGGAGTGGTAAAGGAGAGGATGTGGAGAAAGATAGTGGATCGATCAAGGCAAGGGGGTTACAGAAGATTTGGAGCGAGAGCAGATAGGAATGAAAGGTGAAAGGATGTGGAGAAGGGAAGTAGATAGATCAAGGCAACTGGAGATGTTGATTGACGTTACACTTAAATAGATGGAGATTGTATTTGTCAGGGAAACAGGAATAATGAAGGGAGTTCCACAGGCAAGATGTGCGAAACATGAAGCTATTGGAGTAGAAGAGACGTCTACATCTAACAGTTTCAACGGTGATGGGGTGGGAACGGGATACCAGCCTCGTAGGACGTTTAAATTCGTGAGGCCTAGGAACCAGCGAAAGCAGCTCCTCAGAGCAATTACTGTGAAAGTATTTGTAAAAAAGACAGAGCAAGGCAATGTCGCATCTGTGAGAGAGCAACTGCAGACGAGATGACAGATCAAGCCAATTACATTGCATATCCGTCATGCATCAAAATACAGCTCACTTCTAAGTACAATATATAAATATTTTATAAACGTAGCATTCAGTCATAGAGCAGATTCGATATAGTTTGCTTTCAACAAAGCCATCTCTACACTTTGAAAGATAAGAAAAACAATAAGTCTTTTCCTTAGTATATTGAAGCTTTTGTTAGCAACAGTAGTTGAAACAGTTCACCTAAGATAAGCTGTAAAATAATTTAAACCTTCAGCAGTAGTTTCATGTGATGCACCTACCACTGTCAGAATATCGTGCAGAACAGATTACCGATTTTAAAAATTAACAGCTGTAAGTTCCTAAAAGGAAAGAAAAAATGCACATACCAAAGCCAAAACCGCATGATATAAGAGCGGATGTTTCTTTCTGTACTAATATACTTCAGCTGTCATCCTCAAAGCTGTTTTGACTTGAAGGCACACTACCAATCAATGTGGTTTCTCATCTTCAGCATGACTGTTTCTGGGTATGCCTATCTGCATTTCTTGCGATTTGTACTGCATCTATACTGAACAGACCTTAGTTACAGTTCAAGTATGTGCCCTGGCAAGACCATATACAGCTTTGAATTCATAATTGTCCTTTTCAACTACAGAGTCCAGATTTGTGTGAAAGTGAATGTAATGATATAGACTGGAATTTGAACCAGTGTGCCAATTTCTCATTTCAAGCCTATAACCATTACACCACCTGCATATCCACTTCTGCTGTGAATCCCATAAATATAAAATATTTCATTGTAGATTGCAATTGTAGACAAAGGTCAATATTATCTAATTGACCAATCAAATAAAATTAACATTTTCAGGACTTCTTTTTTAAGCCAATCAAATGAATGAGACATTTATCAAGTTCTGATACATGTTAAAATCACTTGTTTATAATGAAAGTAAAAAGCAGCAGAATTATGACAGCGAAGAGTATATTAGCAGTAAAGAATGCAAGCGGCAACGATAGCATAATGAGAGAAATAGGGTAGGAACAAGTCAAAGGGATAATGATTATGTGCTTAATGCAAGCGCCTTCCAAACTCCTTCTCATCACTGGCATCTAACGAGATCCCAAAACAGCAGGTTGCAGCAACAGTGGGTGTTATGTGGCAGAAGATGGAAATCAATGATGTAATCAGACTTTAGTGCCTCACCAAACAAAAAACAACAACAACACACACACACACAAAGGAAATACATAATATGATTAAAGGCATTGAGTGCTGGGGGTGAGAGACAAGATGGCCAATATAGTCAGGCTTAATGTTTCCTGTATCCTAATGTTCTTCAGCAACAGAAATGATAAATTTTAGGAGGAGATGAGAATTGAAATTTTGATCAAAGAAATTGATTAGTACAAGAAAAATAATTTGGTAATGAAGAGATACATTATCATTATTATTATTTTTTTTTGCCTTTGCTATATGGAGTACAAGTTAACTCCCAATTCACAACCAGAGACTTAAAGAGACATTATATTTCTGCATCAGAAGATACAACAGACAAGGTGCTATGCAATTGGAAAAATAAATAAACTGAATTAAAAAATAGATTAAAAAAATTAAATAAAATGTAATTGCATAGAGAAAAAAATCTATACAAGATGTGATAAGTACTCTTAAGTATGATTTTTGTTTTTGCAATTCATGTATGTCAATAAAAAAAATGAAATAGAAACAATATACATTAACAACCAGAGTTAGATAAAATAAAGAAAACCAAAATGATGTATAGTAATAAAAAACACACATTGATAAGATTATGTTAGTAAAGATATCAGGTTCATTATTACCGTATATACTCTAACATAGTGTGAGTTTTTATAATCTTTTTTTTCTTTTTACACAAAAAAAAACAAAACAGGAGGGTTGCACTAAATATTCATATCAGACATTTTACAGTAAGTGGTTTTTCTTCACCATTTTGGAGTAGCTCTGTACAAAAAAAGAATGATGACTATTTGCTATAAAACATGTCCAGGATGATGCTCAGTACTGCAATATTTGACTATGATAGACCTACTAGTATTGCTCAGAGGTTGGGGTCATGTCATATACGAGCTATTTACACTATTTACATTGTTTGGGCTGTTGTTCTCATCTTTATTGTCATATTCACATTACAGCCGTTGTACACTCCGGCCTTCTTCAGGTAATATACACTGGAATTTCAAAACAAGCCCTTTATTTAGTCTACTGGGGTAGATTGTTCTCATTACATGTGCTATGCCTTTACTAGATACCTCAGTTTCAGTTAAAAAGAAGGTCAGAGTGTACAATGGCTGAAACATTGTGAATATGACAATAAAGATGAGGACAACAATGTAAATAGTTACAATACCTCATCTCAGAATATATATATATATATATATATATATATATATATACACACATACATACATACACACGCACTACATGAAAAATTCAGGTTTTTCACCAAAAATTCAGGTTTGGTTTGGTTTACGGCATATCAACCTCAATGGGTTATTTAATGCTGACAAAATTTTTATTTCTGGTAATATTTTGTTTTATCAAAAAATCCCATTTCTGGTAATATTTTTTTTTTCAAAAGTGTATTGCTAGTAATATTTATTTGTAAAAAAAACATTGTTGGTAAAAAAATTTTTTTTTTCAAAAATGTATTGCTGGTAATAGTTTTTTTTTTTCTTCAAAAATTTATTGCTGGAATTTTATTTTATTTTTTTAACGTATTTCTAGTATTAAAACCTGTTTTTACACTTTCATATTGTTTTTACCCCAGTTTCAGGATTAACAGACCTGGGAACACCAGCAATTAAGAGGTGGTTCCACGCTCCTAAAAACCTCCTGATCAGAGGCCTTGCTGCTGGACGTAGTTTATCGTCTTACCCAGGACACGGATGTAGTTTATCATCTTACCCAGGATGGCAAAAATTCAGGGTTGCACTATACATGAAGTAGGCTTATATAAGAATATACATGTTAATCTTCCTTAATTTTGTAAAGTTCTTTTAACTATTGCAAAATTAGAGAATATGAAAGTAACAATCTTGATTGAATAATGCAAATACAGCAAGAATGTTCCACAAATAGAAAGCTAAAGACAAAAATAAACCTAAATAAATTGATCTAATAATCTAAAATTCTGATAAAAAAAAAAAATGTTCCTTAGTTCTCAATCTACAGCTAACACTTTAAACATTTGAAAATATGAAACATAAAAATATAAATAAACTTGAAAAGAATCAAAAACTGGACTGAAGAGAAAGATACAGAGACATGTTTTTTTGTGCAAATGGTATAAGGCTGCAAGTGAATTTGTTTCCTGAAATTACATTCAAATTTCAGACTGATAGTCTCTAAGCAAGATGGAGGAATAGAAAAATGTGACTTAAGCATGAAGTCAATAATTGACTTCACACAAGATTCTTGCCTCATTGCACTCCATCAAAACTAATTCATTTATTCAGTTTAAAAAGTCTATTCTCTATAATGGTATTGGAGAATAACCACTGAACAGGGAGTCACAGAATGGAGAATTTTTCAATACAATAAAAATAACAAATATAAAGGATAAAAATAATATATGCAAACAATGTGTAACAAAAGTAGAGAACTACAATTAACCAAAAATAATCAAATGAAACATTTTCAAAATTAAAATTAGTAAAAAACTAAAAAAAAGAATAAATAATAAACATATTTTCTTAAATACAAAAAGAAGAAAATTACTAATAAAATAATAATATTTTATTAGAAATTCTAAAACAATAAGAAAAATGTAATAACCTAGAGAATGGAGTAGAATTCAATCAGCAGATAATGATTGAGAGTAAATTATTTTTGCCTTGGACTAAAATTGCCATGAATTGACAGTGATGAGGTTTAATTTGATAAGAGATGTCTGAAGCAGTAAATCCATCCATTGAATACCATCTGTGATGTTTTGTTATAGTGGAAGGGGGAAAAAAAAAAATTAAATGATGCTTGAAATTCAGGTCTTTTCTTCCAGAGAAATTACAAAGTCTCTACAATTCTCCCCAGTTCTCATATAGATTTGTTTTTAAAATCAAAAAGATCAATTTTTGTTTTACTTGCTGTAACATTAAATTCTTGTAAACGTAGACATTGGTGGGAGTTTTTATTTGTAGTGTTTTCATTATCCATTATAACTAAGATGTAATTTGTTCTAAACATCAATGGTTAAAAAGGGAAAGACATAATATTAACATTAAATACTTACACGAATCTGTGTGGGTGAAGGTAAAATTAAAACCATTCATTCATTTTTTTTTTTTTTTTTTTTTTAAATATTTGAAAAAGTTGTTCATTATATTTTTCATCAGTTCATTGAATTAGAATATTTGGAGAAAAAGATTGTAGAACCAATTATTTTTTAAGGTATTGTTATCTTTGAAAAAGTGAGATCTGTTTGGAATAAGGGAAAACAATACAGATAGAAAAGGCTGTATCTGGGCCGTGCAGCAATATAAGTTTTTAGGATCTTTTTATTAACATTTTACTGTTACTGAAATTGAACACATGTCAAACATCCTGACCGTGCTCATCAAATGTTTATCCTTGGTGTCATTGGGGGTTTTAAAGACTCTAAAAACCAGGAGTGATCACCTCCCACTTAGCTCCTTGGAACTCTGTGAAATGAATCCACCAATTTTGGCTTGAACTATTTGTTGGTTTCTTTTTGGATTTCAGTCAATATAAATTGTTATTATAGTTTCTACAGTCTCCATTTGCCTATTCAATGCTGTTGACTTGTCCAAACATTTTTCTTTTGGATATGTTGCATGGTTTTTTGCTGATTTATCTTCTTATTTTGTTTAGGTATTTGTCATTAATTACAATAACAGATGAACTACCTGAAAAAGATTTATATTCAGTCAATATTGTGCTTCACCATATTGTGCTAGTATTCAATTGGGATGACCAATTCCAATCATAGAATATTTGGTTGAATCAGCATAGAAAAGCAACTCAAATATAATTACATGTTATATGGAAAAAAATCCCAACTGAACAAGAGCAACTATATATTATCATACGAGAGATATGGCATCCTTACTTGTTTGAATTTGTGTGTGTGATATATAAAATAAAAAACAGGAAACAAATTTTAATCTGACGTGTTTCACTTTATTAAAGCTTCATCAGAGATCAAGATAAAAATGATAAAAAGTAAAGAGATGCATATTAATGGTGTGTTGTGTTTGGTTAATTCTTATTGGTTAGATACGTGTCACATGTAATGAAGCAACAGATAATATTCAAATATGTGTGAGAAACATTCTGGACACTAGAGTGTGTAAAAGTGAGATGCAGCAGGAGGTTTCAAAAAATTCTGTTTTGGTTTGATTTTTATTAAAGCATATCATTGCATATCTTGTATATAACTTCATTGATTTTTATGTATTAGATAGGCATAAGTTAGATTCACAAATAATGGATATGTAGAAAAATGGTGAAGTAATGTAGTTTTTTTTTGGGGGGGGGGGTAAACGTGTTAATAGTTGGTAGTATTGCTATAAATATTTTTTCATAATATTATCTCTTTGAAGGGTTATTGTTATCTTTTAATATGGCTGGCATTGGTGAAATTAAAAGTTATGTCCCACACCGTTGTGGTGTAAGACGAGAGAGTTTGAATGTCTATCTAATCATAGGTTTCTTTTGTATTCCTGACTGTGGGTTTTTAGATCGCATGATGTCTCCCCAATGTACATGTTATTGGACTGTAGACATTTTGATTTGATAAACTCCGGCATTTGAATTGGCTTTTGTTTTGTTTTTTGTTGCTTTTTTTCTCATCCTGATGATATCTCTAATAGTCTTGGAAGTGATGGTAACAATCTTCGTGTCAAAGATGGCTAATTTATTTGCAAGTTTAGTTGACGTGTTGGAGGGTAGGATTATGAATTTTGTATAATTATGGGTATGTCGGGTTTGTGTGTCTTGGGTAAGCCATGTAGTGTGGATATATGTATGTATGTATGTATGACAAAATGGAAAAAGTTTTCTGACATGTTTTGTCCTTTAGGACTTAATTGGACTAAATTTGTTATGTTGGTGTGAATAGACAATCATGGACAAAGGATGCTAGGAATTTTTCATTTAAAATGTTTTTTTGTTTTTTTTTAATCCAGCTGATTTAATTTAGATTCTTTTTATCACTTTTGTTATTAAATATCCTACACTGAAGTTCTGCCAGGAATGGTGAAATGTAAGAGCCAGGGTGCAAATTTACTGTAGATGACATTGTGATCAAGGCACTCTCTATTTTAGTTCAATGAAATCTTAAAGGATGAAATGTGTCACAAGAAAATTTTTTCCACTTTGTCATTTATATTTCCCCCAAATATTGTTCTTGATACATGAAAATATATATCACAGGCAGGGTTTATCATATAAATATATTTAAAAAAAAAATCCATTCACTGTAATCATCATATAAGCGAGAGATTAAATACTAAAAACATATATAAAAAAATTAACCAAATGCAAAAATTTATAAAGCATATTTGGTGTATGAATGAAAATAGTCAATGTAATAATTGAAAAACTTCATTATTTCCTGCTAGAAAATTTATACAAAAATATTATACTTAAGTGAGGTATTTTGAGAGTAGAAAAGTCAATTTTTGTTCGTTTCACAAAAGAATTTGCAATAACTCTTGATAAGTATAGGTGCAAGACTGAAGGTTGTTGGTAAGAGTTAGGAATAAATGGAAATTATCATAGTTATATCAGTGCTTTAAAATGGAATTTGACAATTAAACTAGAGTGGTAAGTTGTCAGAGTTTTAAAACATCAAATTCCGTGTTCTTCCATGATGGTAAATTCCAATTTTCCATTTTTGTTTCAAAATCACAAAAACGCCTGAAAAACAGGCTTGTTTGTAAACAGTAAAACATACAAATATATAGCCTACTTATATAGGCATCTTTATTTTTTGTGCTTCAGCGATTTCTGATGATCCACAAGTGTGTCCCTCAGAGTCCAATCTACTATGTTGACAAAAACTGCAAAATAATTTATCATCATCATGATAAAAATCATCATGTATAGCTGGATCTTCAGCTCTGTATTTTACCAAAGTGTGCACCCACCAAGTTTGCTAGCTTTTTGTTAAAGAATCAAACTGGCATTTAAAAATCTAATTAATTACTAAACAAACAACTTTTATTTTTACTATCCTTGACAGCGCATGCCACGCTATTCATATGCTAATATCACATGTAGGTATTTGCCCTGCAGTGACCAGTTTGGCCAGGTTAATATCATGAATTAGGTTATGGCACTTGGGCAGTACTGGGATCAGTAGTGGAAAATACCCCATGTTATTTATAGAATGACATGTTGCAGCAATATAGGTTGTAGTGTTTGCGTGTAAGTGACCGACTTCACTGTGTATTGCAAATTTATCCAAAATAATGATTCTGTTGAGTTTCAGCTCTGGAATTTTACATTTTACTGTTGAAATATTTTATTTTTTAGTAGCAAAAAGCCAATTTTCTGTGTTTTCCATTTTCTACTTCCATGTTTTTTTTTTCCAATTTTCCGTATCATGGAGAACTTGCCAGACTATATTAAACCATTGATTCTTTTTTTTTTTAATTTGTTTCTTTTTGTATTGCCAATCAAAAAGGAACTAACTTTTGGTGATAAGGAATTAATGTCAGTATTACAGATTAAAACTCATGACTATTACTATTTTCATGGCAAATACTTAAGTGAGATACATTCCTTAGTTCCACCAGTTCAGACCTTCACATCTAGGATGTGCTATGCCATGTAAACTGGATTGACTCATCTTTATTCCATTGCTATGAAGAAGTTAAGGAGGAAGTTCTGCTCAGGCAGTTTCATCCCCAGAACTGTCACTTTGTGGAACAAACTCCCAAGAAGATGCTTCCTTAATCATTACAATCTCAAGTTCATCAGCTCTAGAACCAACTGTTATCTATCCTACATGTAACTATAATAGGCAATTCTCACTTCTTCCCTTCATGGCCTTATAACAAACTTATTCAGTAACCTCTACTTTGAGTGGCTCTTGGGCTTTCATATCAGTATGGAAAAAAATAACAAAACAGGATTATATATATATATATATATATATATAAAGAAAGTGGTTTCAATAAAGTCAAAGTTATTTTTTAACATATAAACCTGGAGAACATACAAAAGGAATTAGCTGATAAGATCATTCAGTTTTATTATAGGCCAAAGCCACTGAAAAGAAAGTTAAGATATTAAAGTTAGGGAAGAAGAGGTCTTGGAGAATTTGCAAAGTCCAAAAAAAATCAAATTATATTTCAAATTAAAATAAAACTATCTGACCAAATATTTCTTTTTCAAGAAAAAATAAAATAGCAAAAGTTTCAGAAAATATCTGAATTTGACACCCAAGGAAAAAATATGCTTTCTACAAGAAAATTATCTAGAGCATAAAAGCAGTTTACATTAAATTGCATGATAGCATTTTTATTTCAAATTGTTTCCCTCCCCTTTATTTTCAAAGGTCTCCTGACTAATGGATGAGGAATACAGTAGAAGATGAATTTCTCTCCTACTTAGCTTTGGCAAAATGGTGTAAACTCAAACTTACAAACCAGTGCTTAAGAAAAGAAATTTCAGGAAAGGTTGGAAGTTTTTCTTTTTCAAAAAGGGAACAAGACAGCACAGGAATAAAGCATCTTTCTGAATAACAGTACATTAACCAATCAGATAACACTTTCTTTACTACATAGTAAAACATTTTCAAGCCTACAATCATCTGTGCATGGCACTGCTGCAAGTAAATCAAACATGCAAAATAATTTAACAAAGAGGAAACTAGATGCAAAGTAACTGATATTCAAATTCAACTCCTGACGATTGAGCAAAGTAAAAAGAAAGCAAACCCTCAGAAGTAATGATATAGAAGCTTGTTTTATAGGTTCTGTAAGGGACACAACACATAGACAATTTTTTTTCATGCTTCCTCAGAGGTTATGTTGTGTGAAGAAGAAAAAAAGGAAAAGTATGTTGGATCCTATGCAAATGTATCATGCATACTCATGTGTAAACTGGATTCTATATTGATTAGATAAAAACCTAACCAACCATTAATAAAATAAACAATATTTCTCTTCTGAGCTTAGTGGATTAACAATTGAAGCAGTTTGAAACCATTCTCACAGGGTACTAAGGGAGAGAGAACAAAAAACAAAACAAAAAGTGGAAGTATTGATAAATTAGTAACTGGGAATTTCACTTATTTGCATCTATATATAAAATTCTGTGACTTCTGTTAGTCTGTTCATCACACCCTCTAAAATAGCCATACATGGACCAATTGAAACCAAATTGAGAAGTGCAAACAGGTAAGAGGATAGAAAGTACATTTGGTCTTTCATTCATTTTTTAGAAAAATTAAGTTTTATTATTTAATATACAAAATACTTCCACTATTTTAAAAACAATTTAATGACTGAAATAACAGATACTTATTTAATAAAACGCAATATTGTTTTATGCATATCTTTTAAGTTTTTATATATACAAGAATCCAGTTTCCAGTTCACCCTGTGTTTGTAAGAACTATAAACAAATTACAAGGCCAAACATTTCAAAAACTTGTAATTTGGCTCCAGAAAGAAATATTTGAAGTTATATGTTGCATGTTCAAGAGTAAGAAATTCTAAGAATTTATTCTTTGCTGTTAAAAAGGAAAAGGAAAACAATTTTCTTAAAAAATATTGTTTGCCACGATGTCCTATAAAATTAGAAAAATTATTAAACTGAAGTAAGGTTATTGTCAAAATATTTTTCAAAATGAATCAGCTTATTCAAATTTCATCAATTGGTTTGTGAAATTGAATGAAAGTATAGAAAATTGCTATAGAACAAGTGCAACAATCACAATCCATTTCTATAACAAACTTTATCAGAAAGCAGAAAAAAGAAGCTAAGATGATGAAGCAATATAATTTCCTTCTTGGTTCAAGGAAAATCCTTAAACATTTAGAAAGATAAAATTAGAAACAAAGAAAATACAGTTTTAGGGCACTTTTCTTTTTTTTTAAAATTATTCAGTATAAAGCATCTTTTGTTATGTCCAATTTTGATAAAGCAAATATATACTGAAGAAGGAAACTCATTTTTAAGAAATTTTTACTATTTTACTAGCATTTGATACCTGGTATTGTACAGGTCCAATCCCTGTCCTTTTTTTTGTTTTTTTAATAGATTATGCAAAAAGAGTCTGATAAAGTATGTCAAATATAACTATTAGAAATGCTAGGTAAAATATTTAGGAAGGATATTAGAATAATCCAAAACTTATACTGAGAGCAAACCACCTGCATTTGGATAGAATGAATTCAGTAAATATACAGAGAAAGGGGTGCAAGACAAGCACATATCTTCTCACTAGATTTATTCATCTTTACAGTAAGGTGATTCTGTGAGAATTAGAATTCCTACCAAGATTCAATATTGGTGGCCACAATCTTAACAACATTAGACATGCAGATGACAGTGTCGATAGTAGACATAGAAAAGAAATGACAAGAACTCCTAAATTAAGTGAGAAGAAAGGACTAAACATCAATTGCAAGAAGACAATTTATGGTTGTCAACAAAAAGAGCCCAAAATACGAATTACAATTGATGAATTGATGTCAGAATCAAACAAGTACAAAAATTTAAATATCGAGAATCTGTTTTAATAGAGGATGGAAAAAGTGAAAGTGCATTGGGGTAGCGAAAGAGCCGTCCAAAATCTAAACAAAGTATTCAAAAACAGGAAGATCTTGTTAGAAACAAAGAAAAGAGTTAAACTGTTAGGTAATATCAGTTTTTTTTTTTCTATATGGCAGTGGATGTTGGACAATCTCGTCACAGATTAAGAGACTTGAGGCAACAGAATGTGGTTCTACAAAAAGATGCTGAGCCATGATCACCCACATCCTGAAGGAACATGGTAAATAGAAGAAGAATGTAGAC
Source organism: Acanthosepion esculentum (assembly GCA_964036315.1). Classification (NCBI taxonomy): domain Eukaryota; kingdom Metazoa; phylum Mollusca; class Cephalopoda; order Sepiida; family Sepiidae; genus Acanthosepion; species Acanthosepion esculentum. Next base: position 91,512,062 of record OZ038499.1, on the reverse strand, counting down.
ACTTTAGAGAGATGTATATGCTACAAAAGGGTGTTAATGAAATTATCAAATGATTTTAATAGATTTAAACAGTCATATGACCCATTGAGGTTGATATGCCGTAAAACAAAACAAACCAAACTAAACATTCATAGATAATATATTATAAATTATATTATGTGTGAGTTTTTAAAATATATTATTTAAAAATGTTAACAATTCTGATTCCTTTTATTCCCAAGCTATAAATGCTTAGGTGGATCCATTTTCAGAGTTTGAAAATAACTATTTGAACACAATAATTTAATTGTAAAAGCCACCAATTCTGTATAAAGATCATGAAAGACCATATTGCAGATGAATAAAAATTAATTTTTAAAAATATTAATATGTAAATTAGTTATCTCCATTAAGCAAAAACTAATTTTGGAAAGAGAAGACATGCTGGTAAGCATAAATGATAAAACTTTATTTGATACCACAGTTGTAATTAATTTTAAGACATTTGAGTAGACACATACAAACTTTGAGCTTTATGTATAAGATTACGAGTTTTACTTGATAAGATGAAGCTAAAACTTTTCATGTTCAATCTAAAAAAAAAAAAAAAAAGTATTAATGTTAGAGAAATAGGTCATTGCTTGCTTTGTGTCATCTATATATTAAATGTGAATGTCACTGTGTCACATTTCCAACTTTATTCCAAGAGGCTGTAGCCCAACATTTTGGAACCAGACCAACTCTATAAGCAAATTAAAAACATTTCAGGCCAGATCCAGACCCACAATCCTGAAATTTTGGATTCCTAAGTTTTCATTACTGCAATTGTTTATGGCATTTTTTTTTGTTTTTTTTTTGTTTTTTTTTTTACATGATTTTTTGCAACAAATTTTTTTGTATGATAATTTTTTTACAACTTGGAAATAAATTTGAGAATAATTGAAATGAATTGCAAAATCCAGCGAAAGTTGCCCATGAAATAAACATAATTGTTTGTACAGAAAGTATAGACCTACATACATCAAATTGTCTTTAAATTTAGCAGTGACAAGAATTATCATTGAACTTTTAAAAGGTAAGCTTAAATATTAAAGCAATACTTAAATGCAGCAATCAATTTTGAATTCTTTTGTAGTGTATTGTTGCCTATTGCATCTACTACTCCCTACCTATTGTGATAAAGGCCCAATTAAGAGCCCTCTGCAGCTAGTAGATTATAAATGTGAAAAGAAAGACAACAGGTTATATATTGAAGTTTCATCTATTCTCCATCACCTGGTTAATACTCTTAAGCACATAAAAAAGAAAAGAAGATCAAGAGCAGGGTGATAGTCATAGGCATTCATTTATGCCTATGATCTCTCCAGGATGCAGGTTTGATGATGGTATATAGAGGCTGTGCACTGCCCAGACCACATGAAACCCCCAACCACCACCACCACCTCTCGGCTATACCATCAAGAGCCAAAGAAATACAGGGCATTACATTTGGGGCCAGCTTAGCTGCAGGAGTTGCTGGAAAGTTGTCAGTGTTGACAGCTAACAGATCCACTTCAGGTTTTTTTGTCTGGATTTACTTCCATAGACTTTTCTGTGTTTGGAGGCACAAGACAGCATAGGTTTAAAAATCAAGGTTTTCCTTCCCCGAGGTGGACTGCCTTCTCAGATAGTAATCAAACAATATTAAACAAGCAAATTTATACTATTATCATCCCAAGCTGAAAATAATTTAATACCAGCAATGAAAGAAAAATATCAAAATAAATATTTCAAGAAGCTGTAACAGCTTAGTGGTTAGAACAGTTGACTCATAAACACAAAGCCTATTTCTACTTTTGAAAAAAACATTTTTTATTTTTTACTGTTCGTCTTTGTAGTAAATAAATGTTTAATCATTTTTTTTTTTTTTTTACAGAAGCCTTTGAGAAAAGTGTATTTTTGCCAGTCTGGTTGTAAAGACAAATTTTCACAAGTGCAATGATTTAAAATTAGCAATTAAAGAACTGCCAAAATGATTTGTGAATTGTTACGGATTCATTTTTTGAATTTATGGGGAAATAAGTTCATATTTAATGGCCAATGAGAGATGTGCTCTGAAGCCCTTGTGAAAACCTGGATGGAGTCAGTGTGACCATTGATTGTTCAATAAAATAGAACTGCTATTAGCAGATAAGTTGGAAAGCAATTAACTGTCGATGAGGAAGCATTAGCACCCATGCTTAAAAGACAAAGGATTAATCCAACTGAAGGGGTTATAAATCAACATGGGGAAAGAAAGAAGAGCCAACAGATTCAAGGTAGATTCAAACCCCCAAACAGAAAATTCCTTTCTGTATCTACCTAGGAAGAATTTAAACGAAACTTCAAGTTTAACTTTGCAGTAAAATACTGCATAAAGCACTTGAGACAACGTGTGGAATACACAAAACCCCCCTTCATGCTGAGACATTCCTGTTCAGTATGCAGCTGAAAAACTTAGGTAGGTGTGCTTTGTATTTTCTGCTTTTGTGCAATTTTTTTACTTCCTCTAAGTTTTTCCTTTTTTTGCCATTTTTAAAGGCTGTAATCTTTTTTGTCACATCAGAAATATGTCATCTTGCCATAATAGGTGCACAAAAGAAAATGTTTATGCAAATTTTGTATTGTATGGGTTTTTTTTTTGCCTTTATGTATTAAATGTTTTTCCTTTAAAATTTTATGCAGTGCTTGAGTTTTATCTTGTGATTTGAGCCTATTTGATTTCAATGACAAGAGAAGCACATGTTCTCTTTCCCCTTTCTATTCTAACCAACTAAGTTTTGTGTTTAACACAAGAATTTAAATTTGGTGGGGAATTAAAATTTTTGCATTTTACACAAGAAAGATGAACATGGTCTTTTCACATAAATTTTTTTTTAATTTTTATACTTATGCACGCAAATAAAATTCTTTAGCAAAGACGACTCTTGCATGTCAGTAGTATACTGTGGCTAAAATTTGTCTACCAATAAAACATAGAAGCAATAGTTAAAAACAAAAAGGTAGCAGCAACTTCACAGTCTACTTTTTGTACACCACAGACTAAACATTTGGAACCACTCTCTGAATTTAATAATTAGTAAATTTCATACTTTATTTGGTTAATTAACGCCTACTAAGCTAGTATGCTGAAACTAACCCATTAGTGCATGGTGTCCAATATGAAAGAGAGAGTTACCTAAAATTTAAAATCCACCAACACTAATATTACCATTAACCAGCAAGGTAAAAATGACCTAAAAATTTAAGGGAAATTTATGCAGTAATGGGTTATTTCATTAATATTTTGAATTTATGATAAAACCTTTTTTTAGGTTTTTTTTTTTTTAAAGTGGGGGGGGGGGATGCAACCTTTTAGATGAATTTTTGAAGGTGCCCCCAAACTTTTGTCATGTAGTTTAAATAAATTTCAATATTTTCCTTTTTATGCTGTTTTATTGCTGGTCTCTGATTTTTTTTCTTCAGTTTTTGCTTATTAAATTACATTAAGTGTATTCTTGAAGTTGAATATATATTTGTCAGCTTGAATTATTATATTTTGATGGAGTCATAGAGTAATGGACAGTGGCTTGGATGAAAGTGTCAGAGAGCAGAGTTCTAGTGAAGCTTGTTACATTTACTTATGTACAAATATGCTTGAGAAAGGTATGAATCCATCTCTTCTGGCTTTCTGCTATGGGTAAATAACCAGACAAACTGCCTTGGGTGGCAACCCGTCTAAAAGAAGGACAACACTGAATTCAAACCCTCCATGGATTGATTGATTGATTGATTATGTTTTTTACAGCTTAACTCTTCGCAGCCAGAAAATATTTTTAAATTATAAGAATTTTTTTTTTTTTTTTTGAGATAATGATTTAGTGATAAAAAGTCCTACTAATTAACAGATAGCTGGGTGCAGAAGAGGTGGGATCATATATTTTCCAAAGGTATTTGAATATAATGAACCCAACTGGAATTGGAACTCAGCTCTCCGATTAACAATTCCAAGCCATTATCCATTACACCACCTGCACATCCAAGCTAACAGCATCAGGTGAACTATCAGTTAAACAGCCTAACAGCCTCACCAACTAATAAATGGCAAAGCATGGTGAGTACAGCCACACACACCTAAGGACATGGTCAATCAGGGTGGTGTTCATCCAACAGGAGTGAGAAAACCCTTTATTTGGATCTGGTGCGCTTTACGGAAGCCCTGGTAAGAATTATCATACAATGATTGGTAAACTTAGCATGTATAATGTTAGCTTAACAATATAAACAAACTTGGTATATCTTTAAAACACCATTCTCAAATCTACAAATGAATGTAAGAGAAACTGAGATGTTTTTTAAACAAAAAAAAAAAAAAAAAAGTAGACCAGATCAAGATTTGTTTTCTCATCCAACATATGAGAAATCTAAATCTTCAGATCAAAGACTGAATTATGAACCCTCCATATGTTCAACATCAAGAGTACACATTAAACCAAGATTGTTTTCAATACTTATATTCTCAGTAGGAAGCAATCAGAGAAAGGGGGGGGTATAAAACAACACTTTTTTTTTTCTTTATCCCAATTTCTATCGCACCAGACAGATGGTAGAGGAGGGATCCTATTGCAAGAACAGTGAAAGTTGATCTTAATTTGGACCAGAACAAAGTTTCATTTGAAACAACAGATAAGACAGGCAATAAGAATTTGTAATTTTTTAAATAATGAAGAGATATGTTATCACTTGCACAAATGTACGTTTAATTGTAATGTTTGTGTGTGCTTGTCTATGTTTGTAATAGAGTTCTTAAGGTAAAGTAATAAGAAATCTAAATGGAGGTTAATATTCAGCAGAGAAAACTGGAGAATTAAGAAGGTGAACAGATTCATGGAGAAGCCTTCTTTTTTTTCCTCTCGCTCTTTCTCTATAGTGTTTTTATTTATTCAGTCTCCCCAACACTGGATGAATACGGGTTTAGAGACTGCCCCACCAAGAATTTTCTGGGACCTGCCATGCCACATACGCTTTTTTTTTTTTATTTTAAATCCCCCAATGCTTCTCTGCTTATTATTTTGACATCCTTTTATAAGAGGTTAATCTTTCTCTTTATCACTCCATGCATAGTAAGCCATGCTAGATTATAAGTACCTACATACTAACGTCTTTTCAGGGTTTCTCAAGTCTGATTTTTAAAGGGTGGCTGGTCTTGACCTTGACCACATTGCCACAATTGAATGGATCTTGGTCATGTTTTCTTTTCCAAAGAAATTTACTTTGGTGATGTATCTACCTTTCACGGGACTACTTTTGAATACTTTTCCAAGGACTGCATATTCTTTGTATCTTCACTGCTGCCTCTGCATTTGCTGGTCGGTGCAGCTGAAAGGTTCTCTGAGTAATTGTTTCTTTGATGGCTGCCTTTCTGATGGTCATCTTGACAGATTTGGTTGTAATGTGCATTTTTCATTGATTTTATAAACACTAAATGATTCCTTTTTTAGTACAATATGGTGATTGGAATCAGTTTAGATTAATCAAGTTTATAGTATACTGACAACCTGAAATCTATGTGGATTATGAGCACATCCAGAAAAGCTAATTCACTTGTTTTTTCCATCGTAAGTTCCAATTCAAATTAAATTCAGAGTTCAGTTGGGAGTAAAATGCTTAAAGACATCTGAACTAAGAGGCCGAGTCTCAAACAAACTAACAGATAGTTATTACAAGAGTTCTATATTGCTGAAGATTATTTTAAAGGTTGAACATAATTTTTTTCAAATACAAGGAATGGAAAAACTCAAACTAAATTTTATAATCTTTTCTGCATATCAAATAAAGTTTGTTTAAATGTTATTTTCATACCAATTGCATGTTAAGTATATAGTTTTTGGCGTGCTGGCATACTTACTGGTTCAAGGTACTATTTTACTAAAAGAACTAGAAATCTTCTTTGCCTTTATATTAGTAAATTAGATAATGATTTATTTCATGTGGTAAAATTGAGATATTAGAATTTTCATTCTAAAAACAATGAGATACAAATTATTTTATTTGTTTTATAAAAATGAAGTGTTAAAATAAAGATTAAATAAAAAGATGCTAAACCAGATTTATATTTCTTATTGGCAAAAAAATAATTTAAAAAGCATGAGTTATTTAAAGCCAAAACATTTTGGATTGTAAGAATTTTTTTCTTGTGAGTGAACAATATTTTGAGAATAACACCAATTTTTCTAGAAACAAGTACTACTATTTATCCCATAGCTCAGGAAGGAGATGGATTCATCCCTTTCCCAAAGGTATTTGTACATAAGTGAATGTAATGAACCTGAATGGAATTTGTCTCTGATTTCTCATTCAGAGCCAGTATCCTTTACACCACCTGCACACCCACTTACAAAGCAAAAGTTAAATGTGCCCATCAAAGTACATACATCATTTCCAAATCTGTATGTGTATTTTAAAATTCACATTTTTCATGTTCATTTATATGCTCCCCTTACACATGAAACTTCTAGAGTCCTATTTACAGTAGACAACTCCTACCAAGCATTTGTCAGGTTTTAAGGAACTCGTGTATATATATATATATATATATATATATATATATATATATATATATATTAAGGCTGACAAATTTGGTTAGTTGAAGAAAGCAATCAGGAAGACTGGAGGCATTTTGTCAGAGTCTCAGGTTTGTATTTTCTTTCAATCTCAGCAGGGACCCTTAATGAAATTTTATCAGAATATTTTTTTGCCTTTCTTGGGACCCTACAATTTAAAGAAAGAACTTTAAACTGCTACTTCTTTGGACTTCAACCAGTTATAAATGTCTTGTATAGCAAGTGATTTTCAACATATTCACAATTAAATCTTTACAGTTGAGAAATGCTGGAGATCACAATAGTAATAAAAGTTTATGGAATGGAACACAATTTGAAAACTGAATTTAAAAAAAAAAAGTTTACTTCTTTGTTTAGCAGCATATCAACTCTGTATTAATAATTTCTTTTACAAAAGTTTCAGACCATTCTTTTACTAAAAGTCATACGAGATATGACAAGCCTAATACAGTCAAATTTCTTTGAGAAAGAGAGAAGGGACAGACACCATTAATCAATGGCTTGCAAGCTGAGAACTAAGAACAGATTTTCATCTAGCAAAAGATCTAATTCAAAACCTGAATGTTTATTCTTGTACTAAGAACTGTATTCTCCAGAGAGTTGCGTTTTGACCTTTAAATAAAACATTTACTTAATAGAAGTGAATTTAAGTTAAGATTTAATTGTTTAGAGAAATAATGCGACTGATTAGCTTAATATTAAAATGAACAGGGGTGGGGATACAAGACCTTACAACAATTGCCAGATCACTTATGGAATGTAAAGCCTCTTAACAGAGCTGCCAAGATTCTTGAGATGAAATAGAATGTACCAACATGCTTTTCAGAAACAATTATCTGTAAGCACAATAACAAACAAGTAAGTAAAATATAGGTGAAGGTTTCAATTAGATTGCTTCTTGAGAATGTATTTAATTTGATGCTTAGCATTGACTGAATACAATGAATAAGCAAGCAGTTAGATTTGATTAAAAATCCGAGTCAGAATTGTACACACATCAACAATAATTGTGCCATACTAGTTTGTTACATTAGCTATTTTTTACATCAACAACAACTATAAACGTCAATATAACTGCATTTATATTTTTCAAGCAAAAAAATATTGTGATGTTATATTTCTTGTATACCTTCAGGAATCCGCATTTTAAAAGATATCGTGATGCTTATTGAAAATTTTTCAAACATTAATACACTACAGATTTTTTTAAATTACTGAGGACGAAATGCAGATATAGAGTCAAGTTTTCAAATGTTTGTGAGGTATTTTACAGTAAACAGAAAGACAGTGGCCAAGTTTTACCTAGGCAATCTTGTATATCCATAATTACTTCTCCAGACTTGAGTAACCTAATAGCTGTTATATCCTTTGTCAGTTACAATACTAGAAGCTTTTAAATTTTAAACTCATCTGTAAAAAAAAAAAAGTGAATGAATATCTAATTGTAAATAAATAAATAAATTAAATGAACAGTATTTACATTAGTCGGACTATTGTCCTCATCTTTGTCGCCATATTTGTCACAACGTTTCAGCCATTGTACGCTCCGGCCTTCTTCAGGTGGTTGGAATTTCGAACCGAACCCTTTATTTCGATCACTGGGGTAGACTGTTCTAGTTCCACGAGCCATGTTTGATGGATGTCAGTTATCAGTTATCTCCTGGTAATTTTCCCTCTGAAAGTTCTCCACTGCCTGAACCGGGTATTGAACTCACACACAGGCAGTGGAGAACTTTCAGAGGGAAAATTACCAGGAGATAACTGATAACTGACATCCATCAAACATGGCTCGTGGAACTAGAACAGTCTACCCCAGTGATCGAAATAAAGGGTTCGGTTCAAACGGCTGAAACGTTGTGACAAATATGGCGACAAAGATGAGGACAATAGTCCGACTAATGTAAATACTGTACATAATACCTCATCTCAGAAATATAGACAGACTCCAAATTAAATGAACCCTGACAAATGCATAAGAAATATCAATTAAGGGATGTGTATTTAATAAACTTTCTAATCAATTGTAATGTAAAGATCATGGAGAAGAAATAAGATATTTCTTGATCAAGCATGAGATTTTTCTTTTTGAAATGTGTTATCTGACTCAACTAAAAATGGAAAAAGAAAAAAAGAAAAGTTTACTGAAAGTAAAACAGTTCCTGTTGATTTTCCCTTCAGACACCTTTGTTCTCTCAAATGACAAATGTCACATTAAATGTCCCAAGTAGACATTTCATATTTCCTTGAGAATATGAAAACATTACCCAATATGCTAACGTCACCAATGCAAGGATTGTCAAGATTCTACCACCCGCTTGATTTGGCAAATTATCAAACATTTACATGCACTGAAACCAATTACAATCATTGTTCAGATATTCTTCTATATTAATCACCAGTGGATCTCAGAGATTATTCAAGGAGATAATAGGTTTGTCACTGGTTAAGAAGTGTCACCGTGTAAACAAGCACATAGGTCATGTTGATATCGGTCAGTTAAGCCACAAATAGACAGAAAAATTAAAATTAATTTAAGACTTCAGAATAACAGTTAAACATAAAGATTACAGGTTTGCTTTGTTGTTTTTCTCTTGTAGCGATAATTAAAACTTGCCAAGACGATGACAAAAGAAATCCTAACTGTGTTTCTCAAAGTTTTCAGGAAATTAATTGATCTGAAAAGGACAGTACAAAAGTTTTTTTCATTTAATCACTTAAAAGAACACACGCACACACATTATATAAAATCCTTTTTAGTTCTCTAATTATCTTTTTGATGTTAAGTTGAAATTCATCAAAGAAGGCGCCACATTGTTTTTGTTAACCCAAGTAGTTTCAATCTCCTCCAAGATCATCCTCAGGGATGAATTGTGTTACCATTGAACTGGGAACACCTGTTAACAAAACATTGTAAACTACAACAGTTAATTTTTAAATAATTATAGCAGAGCGGGGTCTGCACATGTTTGCAAAATCACTATCACAACGATATAGAGTTACAATAAGTTTGTCTTCGCAATTCACCCGAGGATGATCTCGAAGGAGATCAAAAGTACTTGGGTTAACAAAAACTACGGCACCTTCCTTGATGAATTTGAACTTAATTTTCAGAAGATAATTAGAGAACTAGAAAGGATTATTACAAAAATAGACATAATATGTCTACATTATTTAATGAAACATGCTTGAATGAAGATGTGCTGCCTATAGATTGCACACACACACACACACACACACACACACACACAGAGGGTGCGATGGATAAATTGTCTTCTAAATTACACAAAAATGAAAATAACACTGACATCTCATTTTAACAGATATATTTACCAAAATTACACAAAAATATCTTGAAATACTAAAAGAGTAAATTTATTAAATAAAATCATCATTGGCTTTAACTAGGGCCTTCAGACGACAACAGAATCTCCTGCAACATTTCTTGTTGGTGAATGCTGCCATAATCCTTGCCTTCATTTCATCTTTGGTGTTACAAGGACTTTCGTTGGTCTCTCACTCAACTGTGCCCCACACATAATAATCAAGGGGGTAGCAGTTTGGAGAGTTAGGTAGCTAAATGTAAGGATTGATGTGATCACAAAAATTGTCTGACAGCCAACCCTGGGTTCTCCTGCTTGTGTGGCATGGTGCAGAGTCCTGTTACCAGACATAGGGTCTTCTAGAAGCCACCCTCTTGACCCAGGGCAGCCCTCCCTCATCACGGCACTTGATGTAGACCTCCATATTGAGTCTGAGGCCCTGTGGGAAGATGAAAGGATGCATAACATTGCCATCACTAGTGATCACTCCGAACACCTTCATAAACACCATTAGACTCATCCAACTCTTTCCAAATCTTCTGCAAATTGACACCAAAACAATGAAATATTCATATTGGATCTTCCAGTATGAATGCCAAGCAGAACAGCATGCCATTTCCAATTTCTGGCAGAGTTAATTGTGTCATAGTGCTTTTTTTCTCACAGATGGTACCTGACTAAAAGCCTATTATACTGTGCAGTTGACAAAATCAAAAATAAACAACATGTATGCGCAAAATTAAAAATATGAAATGGCGACAATTTACCCATCGCACCCTGTATATACAAGATGTATAACAAAGTTAAAAGTAATGGTGATTAAGGTCTTGAGTTTAGTGGTCTTGCTCAATGCCGATCATGTCAGTAACTGTAACTAAAGCCAGCTAAGCACTGTTGCAGTATAAACCACATTGATAAGCCATTTAAAAAAAATAAAAATAAAAAATTGGTTTATACGGGTGTGTTTGTGTGAACATAATACATATACCTGTATATCGGTGTGTGCAAGAGTGTCATCCAAAAATGAAAACAGTGGAGAATTCCACCCACATCAAACAGTCACACACAAACAAGCATAAATAGATTAAATTTTCAAAAAATAAACCAGTGTCTGATGATCACAAAAGAGTGAAACCCAGGATCACAAACTCATATCCATACGACTGAATGAATGAATATTATATATATATATATATATATATATATATATATATATATATATATATATATATATATATATATATATATATATATATATATATTACATACACACACACAAAATATAAACTGTTAAATATTCAATTAAAATGCAATTCAGCCAAGTGTAGGCAAATGTTGATTTTTTTTTTTTTTTTTTTTTTTTTTTTTAAATACAGTGCTCAATATCCTTTAGACAGAGCCATATACAGTTTAACACAAAAGCAGGTATAAAACCAGAGACAAGTATGAAAACCATTATCAAACCATTTTACTATTTTACATTTCAAAATGTTTGACATAAATATAGAATGTCAGTAACATTTTAAGATTGGGACTTCAGCATTAGACTGCAGAATGCTACTAAATATATTAGAAGTCAAAATTGAGATATACATATATAATTCCATATCAATTCAACCAATGTTCCCACAGGCACCATTTCAGATTTTCATTAAATTTTAATATGTTGTACCTACCTATGAGAAACCAAACACCTTCAAATTCATTATTTCACCCAATTTCATATGGGTCATAATTCCTGAACAAAATTTCTAAGAAAGCTAAAATTTTAAGTTTTTTTTTTTTTTTTGTTTTTTTACTTAGATGGGTACAATACACTAAACTTTCATCAAAATCTGAAATGGTGCTCATGGGAATTTCCGAAAATTTGGTAGAGTTGATTCAGAATATATACATATATATATATATATATATATATATATATATATATATAGAGAGAGAGAGAGATATGTGTGTGTGTGTGTGTGTGTGTGTATTTAGGCAGCAATTCCTCTTTTATACAGGTTTTATTATTTCATTTCTCGTGTTTGAACAAGTGTTTTCTTTTCTGTATGCAGCGTGTAGAAACTGTCCAAGTGTTCTGTAATTCCAAGATCTTTTGGCTATATTTTTAGCCATTAAGGATGATTTTATTTTCACTTTTTAAATTGATGCATTGGTTGTGTGTATGTATCTTGAGTTATAGGGATGTTTTATTTTCTGAACAGTCAGCACATTGTGGCTGTGTTCATAGTTAATATTATTGAGTGTTGGCTTTTAAATTTTTATTATTAAGGCTTCTATTTTTATTTTTTTACATGTGAATGAGGTTATTATGCTTGTATTTTCTACTAGTATATTTCAGATGGAGTCTGATAAGTTTGTGTATGTGTTTATTTTAGTGAAAAACATAAAAGAAATAGATACTCTCAAAATCACATTTGAAAAAACTCTGTCCTTAACTTTACCTATGAAATTAGTAAAAAAAAATAAACTCCTATTCTTAGACATTCTCGTAGAATACAGTAACACTTTTACTACATCATTGTATAAAAAAAAAAACACTAGCAGAAATTCTTACCACTTTAATTTTAAAAAGTGAATGCCCACTCAGATACAAAAAAAGCAGTGATAAAAATCTTCCTAAAGGGAGCACATGAGAATTCATCCTCTCGTCTACTTTTCCTTAAAGAACTCAACAATGCAAAACAGACACTAGTTAACAATGGTTTTCCTAAGCACTTCATCAACCACCAGATTAGACTATTTCTTTCCAAAGTAAATAATTACGATACTGAACAGAGACAAAAATAACAAATATTTTCTACAAAAGCCAAATGCACATCAACAATTAACAAGATGTAGCTTCACTTAGAAATATCAAAGAAACACCCAACAAAAAAATTAAAAATAATGGAAGCCATAATAATAAAAAAGGAAAAGCCAGCACTCAATAATATTAACCACGAACACAATGTGCTATGTTCAAAAAAATAAAACATCCCTATAACTAGATACATATGCACAGCCCATACATCCATTTAAAAAGTAAAAATAAAATCATCCTTAATAATGGCTAAAAGTATAGCTGAAAGTGCTCAGAATTACAGAACATTTGGTCAGTTTCTACACACACTGTGCCCAGAAAAGAAAACACTTATTTGAACACAAGAAAAATGAAATCGCAATACCTCATCAGCCCTCTTTAATGAAGATAAATAAAAAAAATAAAGATAATTATATGATAAAATTTAGTTTTAAAGTATACTATATCTATGGGTTAAAACATTCAATATCAGGGATAGAGCGCATGTAACTATAAAGTGGGTATTGAAGACAACACCCAGAGGTTACAGTCTGATGTTAAATGCAGTTGTCACGCCATATCTCTCCATATATATTTTTCTTGCGTTCTTACAATTTTTATTTTATTTTCTAAACAAAAATTATGTAAAAACTGTACAACTGCTCTGTATGTCCAAGTGCTTTTGGACATCCTTTTAGCCATCATCAAGGATGATTTTATTTTTTACTTTAAATTGAATGTATGTATTTTTTATGTATGTATCTAAAGTTATAGGATTCCCCCCACACACACACGCACACAGTCAGCACATTGTGGGCATGTTCATAATTGATGTTATTGAGTGTTAGTTTTTTCATTTTTTTTTTTTTTTTTATTAATAATGCTCCCATTATTTTAGCCATTTTTTTTAACATGTTGATGAAGCTATTTGTGTTGTCTACATGTATGTTACAGATAGAGTGTGCTTAAATTTTATATATATATATATATATATATATATATATATATATATATATATATATATATATATATATATTTATTATATATATTACACACACACACACACACGTATGTATGTATGTATACACACTAAACTTTAATGCTGAACATTTTTATTAAAGTAATAATGAAAATCTCTTTATAGTACTGAACCTAATAGTTACAAATTAGTAACCAGAATATATGGCACGCTAAAGCATTATACGCGTTTAATATTTTTCCTTATGCTATCAACTCTCACAGCTATAATAAGAATTGCACAAATTGTGAGCACTTTTACGCAACAGCAAATTATTCAAGCTTAATAAAATCATAAACTATTTATATTCAACTACTGAATATAAGAGTATAAATTTATGTTGCTTCAATTCCTTGAGGATTGACTTAATTAATTTTTTTTTAAAAAGTGCAATGAAGCATGTAATTAAAAAGATTAGTATTACTTTACCATATACAGTTTTCATCAACTCTTGGAATTTAAACCCCCAGACCACGACTCCAAGAAGGAAACAATTTCAAACTTATGGATCTAATGAAGAATTAATTAGTACTTGTTTCAATTAAACTATAAATAAAATTGGAATATAAAGATGCACTGTGAAGCAATGATATGGTTATATGCTAAACCATAGCCACCTTGGTTCAAATACTGAAATTAATCTTTTGCTCTTTATCAAATATTTATGGATTTCACAAAGTGTAAAATCTTTGTTAATGTCCAGTAACATTTATAGTGAATAAATGTCACCAAAATTAAATTCATGAACTACAGGCAAATATAGTGTACCTGTGCCGCCAAAAATAACAGCAATTAGAAAGATTTAATAGTGAGATGGAATGAAACACAAGCCTTGAAACAATGTATTGAGTCAATAAAGTGGAGATAAAGATTTCATAACTAAATTAGAGGCCAATGAACCATTGAATTAATCCATTCCTTTTATATCTTTTTAGATGTTTAATGGTCTCTACGATTTATTGATTACTCTTGGTATTAAAGAAATTGCTTTTTGCTCGATATCTCTTCATGTTAAAAATTTTATGTATTTAATATAACAGTGAAATGCAAAGATCTCTCAGAAGAAAAAAAATTTGCAACAGAATGACAAAAACTATTTTAAGACCAAGATGAACCAAGACCATCACTTAATAGACAAAAGTATTCAAGTGCCTCACAAGAAAGGTTTGAACAAATAAAACTGGAATCTAAGAAACATAAGAGTAAAGGAACTGCTTAATTAAACAGTTCACTTTTCTTGGGAACAAATTTTGTCTAAATGCAGATAATATTTTATTTGTATAAATTATTAAAATCACCTAGCAAAGTAATCAATCATAAATTTACAAACGTAAATTGATTTACCTCCCTTCCTACTACAGACAGGACAGGAAATTTATAAAATACATATTGATAATTATTTGTTTGTCTTAATTGCTAAAAACAAAAAAAAAAGATATTTTTTTCTTAAATTCTCAAAAAAATAAAATCCAAAAGTTTTATTCAAGACTGCAGTAGTCTTAGGAAAAAAGAATTATCAGGCAGGTCATAAACCAGAGAATTTGAGCTAACTTGATTGGCGGACAGTGACAGCAACTTTAGGGAAATGAATTTTGAAGTTTTCATAGTAAATTCTGTTATTTTATTTTTTAGGCATTCCTTTCAGCTACAAAAAGCTTTCAAAGTGAACAATCAAGAGTTTCTAAGCATGAAATTAATTACATTCTTTATTATTTATTTTAGAAATTGGAGGTTATTATATGCTTCATTACTGAACCTGGCATATAAAGCTTGACTAATATATTAGGTTGGTGCAAAAATAATGTCGTTTTTTGACGTTCAACTTCATGTGAGAAAACGACATTATTTTTGCACCAACCTAATACATCAATGTTTCAGTTGTTCTACAGTTTAGCATTCTTTAGAAGTTTGTCATTTTTTTTCTTTTTAATTATTGCTCAAAGTTTGAATATTATGAGGATATGTAGGATAGATAATAGATGACTCTCAACTTGAAGAGGGTAAGATTAGTGATCTGGGAAGGTTATGATGTATCATGAAAAACACTTGAAGATACAGTTGCTGAAATAGTGGGTTACAATAAGGGATAGTTTATATGGATAGGAGGGGAAGATAACAGTTGACTCTAGACTTGAACAGGTTAAGATTGTATTGATCGGGGAAAACATCCTCTAGGGAGTCTGTTCCACAGGGCAGTGGTTCACGGAAAGAAGCTGTCTGAGTGGAACTTACTTCTCACTGACGGAATATGAAGGGAATGTGCTACTATGTAAGTGGCATGGCGGGTCCTAGCAGTGAAGGTCTGATCTGATGGAACTAGGAGAGGCAATTTGTCCAAGCAC
Source organism: Acanthosepion esculentum (assembly GCA_964036315.1). Lineage (NCBI taxonomy): Eukaryota > Metazoa > Mollusca > Cephalopoda > Sepiida > Sepiidae > Acanthosepion > Acanthosepion esculentum. The sequence continues at coordinate 91,495,998 of OZ038499.1, read as the reverse complement.
TTTCCATAGTAGTAGTGATAAAGCAGTGAGAGACTTGCCACATCCCACTTGTGAGAGAGAGGTTGGAAAAATAATTCTTCTCCCACAAAGACTCAGAGACACTTTTGAACTCTATCAAGACTGGAAAGTGAGGTCTGGGCAGCTCCTGCCCAAATGTGGCAACAGTAATCTATTTTCAGCCTGACCTGGTTCTCACAAAAGTAGAGGATAGCATGAGGAGTCAGGTACTTACTGGAACGGTTCAGAGAGCCAATCATTTTACCTACATCTTTAGTGATGGATTGTATATAGGAATTCCACTTGAGGTCAGGTATGAATTTGATGCCTCATATCCTCTCAAGGCACAGGACCTCCTCAAGGGTACATCCATTCATCGTGACTGGCAATAGCTCAGGGTCTGATCAGTGGTGATGGAATGTAACCAGTTTGGTTCTAGGGGCAGTGAATAACGACATACATTGCTGTGATTTTTGTTGAGGTGGGACCAGGGTTCGTCTTTCGCAATGCAAGGTGTGTCCTGCCTGAGAAGAGAATCTATTGTCATAATGATTTGAGGCAGACCAGATGAACTTCCTGTCACCCAACTCAGACACACACGTCAGTTTTTATCAAGACACCATCTCTAGGAAAGTTGGCATTCATGGCTGGAGACCCTATTCTAGCATTTTTTTTTTTATTATTATTATTATCATTATTATTATTATTTTAATCATTTCACCCCAACCAAGGTGATAATGCCAATATGGTGGAAGGCGTTAACAGCAATTTAAGAGTGGAGAGAGAGGAGTAAAAGGAAAATAAAGGAACAGGAAGACAGAAGATGGTGATTGATGTTACATTTAAATTTTGTTTGTGTGTGTGTGTGTGTGTGTGTGTGTGTGTGTGTGTGTGTGTGTGTGTGTGTGTGTACCTGAAATTTTAGATGTAACCAAAAATATCTAAAAGAACAATATGAATAAAGATAAAAGGAAAACTTATCTACTTATAAGCATTTTAAATTTAAGAACTTTGAAGAATTAACAATATCTTTACTTTTGTTTATCAGTACTTATTGCAAAATAAAATCCTTACAGATAAAAATCCATTAGGACAAAATATGTCAGTTAAGTTTTCTTTTTGTTAGCAAGAATTTAATAATTATTCATTAAAAAAATTGATAAAAATTAGAAGTTATTAAAATTTTAGAAAGTAATTTATCTTTAAAAAAAAAAAAAAAAAAAGAAAGAAAAAAAAAAAAAGAAAAGAAAAGAAAAGAGAGAGTAAGATTTTATCCATTTTTTTTTTTTTAGACATGAATAAAGTTAAAGCTAAACAGATTAGATTAACAGAGGTTCTAATAAACAGCTGGAGTTGCATGGAAAGGATTAAATGAATTAATCATAACACCAACTAAGTTACAGAAGTAAAGGAATAAATTACTTTGATCATATTTTAGGATTATCTAATCCCAATTCATTTTTATATCCCAAGTCAAATCTGATCATGCTATAAGAAAGGTCCACTTTTTATGTTTATATTGGGGCATATACACAACCAAATGTTTTCAATGTTAAATGAGGATGTTTATGAATACATGCACCCTCATGTACATTAAAGGATGTAAAAATTCAGGTCCAATTTGGTTGCTTCGCGCCCCCATGTCAATGGAAAAGGGTGATATCTTATTAACAGCTATAAAAAGCAAACAAAATGTTCTTACCACAAAGCCTTCAAGTGAAATATTAAAAAAATGCAGCCAAAATTCAAAACTTACCTAAAAAATAAAATAAGAAAGGAAAACTGTTAGTACACAAAAGAGAACTTTAAATATATAAAATTAAACTTTTAAAAAAATCCCTATAAATATAAGAGGGTTTTATGTGGGGGTGGGATCAGTAAATATTAATCTAAAACTGAAAGAAGAATTTGAGAGGCTGATCTTTATCCTGGTATATAAATATAGTTTATAAAAAAATAAAAATAATTTTCAACTGTACAATACATTTGTAAAAAATAAAGAAATGATGGATTTTTTTCAAGATTAGACACTTGTTTTTTTACTTTTTTTTTTTTCTTTTTTTTAATGTTTATCACGAGGCAATTTGGAAAACGAGAGAGAGAGAGAGAGAGAGAGAGAGAGAAGCGCAATTTGATTTCTGGTCTTTAACCTTTATCATTGTGTATGAAAACTTCATTTGCTGTACAAAAAGTTTATCCTGCCACTGAAGGTGAACCTGACCCCTGAACAATAGAGTGTTTGAATTTCATAGCTGTGTTGTCATATCCTGCTATGGCAACAGAAAACAACTTTGAGTGAAATTAACAAGGATACTGCAATTGAGAGGCCTTGAAAAAAGAATGCAGTGGATAGAGAAGTAATATTAATAATGCAGTGTGTTCAGATTAAATAGAACATAAAAAAGAGCTGACTAATCTCTTCAATCTGTCTGACCCTTCTTCAAATTCCAGGAAAACAGATTGTATTTGCAAAGAAAAAGAAAATAAATCAAAAAGCTTATTAAAAAAAAAATGTTAATATTTAATGTACTCAATGTCAATTAGAATTAATTTTCTGAATCACCAAATTTAAAACAGTTTTCATAAATCGGCATTCAATTCAAGTTCTTTCCTTTTGCTCTAAACAGGAAAGTTTCAATACCCACTGCTTATGTCCATGCACAGATAACAACATGTGCTGTAAATGTCAAACATGTATCTGCTACAAATTGGACATAATTTTATGAAAGTCATATATAATGTCTTTAAGGTGGTTTTTCTATCATTAAATAAAATATCAGTTTTCATTTTGTTTCTTTTCTAATATCCAGATATGAACTGTAATGACTAAACAGAAAATGACAACTGCTGCTTAACCATTTCAAATACCATTTTGCCATATCTGACAGACCATAGGGGCAGTACCAAATATTGAGATAAGTTTTAAAATAGGGGCAAAAAAACAAATGTTAGCCCCCATACACGCATGCACAAGTAGTGCTGGTATCATTTTTCGTTGTAAGAAGCCTTAGTAGTGAATTGCTCGTCACTTTTAAACTGGCAGATTCATTAACCCGTTCATGGAAAGCACAAATTAAGCCAGTTTCCCAACAAAAGCCTATAATGAAATTAAAGAAAAAAGATTAAAGTTTTATTGTAATTAAAATCAAATAAACTAATGAACATTCAAAGAATGAAAAACCTGATTTATTTGGGCTGTGGGAATTTGACATACAAAGAAAACTGTTTCTATTGGGTAAAGAAAAAAAAAAACGAAAGGAGGAGAACAGATTTTCACAAAATCCCAATGTAGAAACTATTTTTGTAACATGAAGAATTGTAACAGTCACATGTCTGCTTGTTCATTCATCTCCCTCTTTCTTCTGTTTCATTCATTCACTGAGTTAATGTAGGGTAGAATGAAAGAAGACTGAGAGAAAGCTAGTCAGTAAACAAGTGAATACTTGTATAAAGGATTACGTGCCTTTTTTTTTTAACATTACCTTTTCTTTTTTACTATAAAAAAACAGTATGCTTTCTTCCTTGTTTTTTATGTTCATATCTTAATAAAAGAAGTATTTCTAACAATTTCCTTCTAATGAAAGAATAAGGAATTCGATTTGACATCATTATTTCTGGACTTCAACACTTCATTGTTCATATTGAGTTTTTATTAAATTTTTTTTAAAGTTTACACAAGACGTAATTTGCAGAATACATTTGTGCATAATATAGTGATATATAAATTGTTATATATCAAGGACAGTTTTTGAGGAAAGATGTATAACAAAGTGGAAAACGTCTTCCACTGTCATATACAAGGTCAAGGATGAGTTCAGACAGCATTTTGTCGTGGTGTCCGTATTTAATGTCGCGGTGCCCTTAAAAAACAAGATACGTCCACGGCAATTTTTTTTTACTTCAACTTAAAAAAAAGAGCGAAAATTAACTCATTTTATCATCGCAAAAAAATATTCTTGTAATTCAAAACCACTCGCCATCATCGAAATTTGAAAATACATTCGTTCCGTGCGTGGTTGTTTCATTTCCAACCAAAACAAGACATCTACCGTCTCTAAAAACACACCGTGCCAAAATGTCGAACGCGAGAGAAGACTTGAACTATCAAGAGGCTAAAAAGTGCAAGACTTTGGAAGCCTTTTTCAAACAAACAAGGTAAGGTAAATTTTCTCCTTTTTTTTTTTATGAACTTTAAAAACTTTACATTTAGGTCGACCAATTTTCCGCGATCTTTGAATAATCATAAATTTAAATGAGAATCTGTTTTTTCATAAATTTTCGATAATAAAGAAGTAATTTAATTTTTTTTTAATCTTTCAAAAGTCAAAACTTAACTGTCTCGGTTATTTTTAAAATATTCTTTTGTTTTACTTTTTTTTTTGCGACAGTAAAAAAGATTGAACGAAAAATGTTACGTTTTTCATAATTAGGATGGTCGTGGGGATTTTCGAAGAAAAAATTTGACTAGCGGCCTATGCAGATATATTTTCTAAGAAAAGAGGTAAATGAAAGGAATTATTACATTACAATAAATGTTACAAGTCAAGTTTATTTTAATCTTGCAACATTTATGCCTACCGGAAATGAAATAAACACCACACACACACACACACACACACACACATCTTACATAGTAATAATAATTTAATACAGTTCATTTTAAAACAGCAATACTTAAATAGGCTGGTCTCCTCAAAAAAGAAAAACTACATGTATGTCATTATGTCAAAAGTCAGAGATCAGTTTGACGTACTTATTGTAAACAGGACTCCCAAAATAAAATAATAGAAAGTTAATGTTTTTCGATTTGGACAAATTGTCTGAGTAGATGAAGTTCTTTTGAATGCGAGGCAACAAAAATTAGTCATGAATATATTTTAAATTGTATCTAAGGAAATTACTATTAATATTCATGTCGGAAAGTAAAGGATCATTTTGACATTTACTGTAAACAAGTTTAAAAACTCACAGAAAAATAATAAATAAAATTTTATTTTATTCTTTTTAAATTTTGTTTTACTAAAGATTCGAGTCGATCCTAACAGCGTACAGTTCCTTATTCAGAGCTTCAAATGAAGAAAAAATATCTCAATTATTTTCAAAATATTTTACATTAAATTCTTATTATTTTATTTAGTTTTATATTTTCTCCACAGATCAACTCAAAGCACTTCTGCTGAAACAGAGCAGTAGTCAAAGCACTGAGGTTCAACCTGAGCCTTCAAATTCTTCCCATCAACCTTCAGAAAGTCAACAGCCTCACAAAATTTAAAATACGTTGAAGTCATGGAATATGCTTTGTCTTCATTTTTTTTTCATTATTTCAATGTTGACCTAATTTTCTGTTTCAATAGTTATTTTGATTTTATGATGAAAAAGCTTTATATTTTTATACACTACACTACACTACAGTAATACAACAATCTCGTCCTTTCCACAACATATTTCATAAGTGTACTGTACTAAAAACTAATAATGTTGATTTCTTTTTTGAAAATGTTCCACTGCAATGTATCATTGCTGATAAATGTTATTTTTATTTATCAATAAAAAATATTAGATTTTATAAAGCTTTTTGTTTATTTTTATCAACTTTATAAAGATTTTAATGTTTATGATTTTATATGTTAATATTACATTTTACAATTAAAAAACATAAATTTTGCAAATTCTAAAAAAACAAAAAAAAAAAACTCATTTTTAAGAGGTCCATCAAGGCAATTTTTGCCTGCCTATATCTTAAACTTAAGACAAAAAAAAGGAAAAACTTATCTTAGCCAACATGTTTTATCCTCTGACAGACTTCATCAAAGCAAATGTAACAATTTCATTTTGTAACAAGTAAACAGAAGTATAAAAAAAAAAAAAAAAGTGATTAGTTTTTCAGAATTTTTAAATTTAAGAATAAAAAAATAAAGAGCGAACATTTTTATTTCTGTTTATAAATACTTCTTACAAAATAAAATCGTTACATTCTATACTCACTGAAGAAGTCCGTATACCAAATCAAATAACACCTTATCAAATTGTAAACCTGAGACAACCTAAATGAATAGATGACACATTAAAAGAATATTACATTAGATGAAGTTTGGTTTGCTGGGGAGGGAGGGTAATAATTATCAGTTTAATCATGATAAAAATATTATTTCTGTAACCAAAACTTTTTCTATTCTTTTCAATTAGAAAAAGTCTAAACAACAGAAATAAAAATGTATCAAAAAGTAGTATTTATCAGAAAAACCTTGAAAGGTAAATTTTGGTAATAATAGCAACATTCATACTTTCATCTGTTCAGTATCAATAACAATGTTTCCTATAATATATATATATATATATATATATATATATATATATATATATATATATGTGTGTGTGTGTGTGTGTGTGTGTGTGTGTGTGTGTGTGTGTGTGCATAAATGCTCAATAAATTGAGTTAGGTTGGCATATGATATTTATGGTACAAGTTATCCAGAGTTTTAATTATCAAGCTACTTTGAAACATCATGAAGTGAAGCTATATAACAGAAAGCAAAACAAGAGTTTGTGCGATACGATAAAAGTTTTATATTTAGAAAGAAACATTATTTCTGAAAGGCAATGAATTTTAGACTGAGTCAAAGAGTTATTTTCAGAAGCAGCAACACTTGCAGGGGTGGAAACCTTGTGATCATCCACAACTCCCTGACAGCTGGAGCCATTTACTGACATGAAGACAAACGTAAGCTAAAAATATTTTCCACCACTCCACTACAAAATATTAGCAAAGAATATAAAATTAAGATGACATTGAAGTTTCACAAACATTGAAGGAGGGAGGACATTTGTTTTTAGCTGTACAGTAGCAATGCAATCTTACATAAATAAAAACTGTAAGAACAAATTCAATATTTACATGAGGACTATTGTCCTAATCTTTGTTATCACAACGTTTCGGACATTTTGCCCTCCGGCCTTCTTTCGGTGTATAGCAATCCTGATAACCAACAGAAAATTCCAAACTGAACCCTATATTTAATCTGCAGAGGTAGACAGTTCTTGTTCCACTGCCCATGCCTAAGGATATCTCATCTAGTTCTTGTTTTTGTTTTTTTAATACTACTCAGTTACTGCTTGTCCCATTTCCACATAGTCCACTGCCTAGCCCAGGGATTGAACTCACAATTACTATGTCAGCAAATTCACAAACCAATACTTTAATCCACTTTAATGTATATCGATCTGGGCTATTTATGGGACAATAGCCTATTAGTGTCCTGTGTGTTAATCAGATTGATATACACCTGATGAAAGCTGGAGGACCCAATGACCGAAACATTGTGATAACAATAAATAATCTGAATGTAAACCGTGTAAATAAATAATTTGTCATTCAGGAAGGTGATTTTTTTTTTAAGCTGTTACTTATGGCAAATGAAATTCTAAAATAGTGACTTATTTGAAGTTATAAAATTTCCTAGTTTACTGGAAATAAGCCAATGTCAGCAGAAGATCCATTTTGATACAACGATCATTAATGAACTCAATATCAAAACAAATTTCATTAGAGGTGACTTGAAAAACTATTTTCTTACTAATCTATAAGCAAGTAGTAAAATATACCAATATATTTTCATTACCAAAAGCTAGTACAAGATCACATATTGTAGAGTATTTTAAAAAAGTTGAATAAAATCAACAGACTTCAAAAATGAGGTTAGTCACTTATGTACAACAAATGTTTAACAAGGATTTTTTTTTTAATCAAATTGGTACCATTTTTTCTGTGGTGTAATGGATAATGGCTCAGAATAAGAAATCAGACAGAGAGTAGAGTTTGAATTCCAGCCAGGCTCATTTTATTCACTTATGCACTTTTGGTAAAAGGCACGAATCCATTTCTTCTACCCGCCACCAGCTATGAGTTGAATATCAAGACAGGGTCCTATAGCCTTGGTTGCCAACCAATCTACAGCACAAAGAAATGTCAACCTTCTGTGGGAAAATCTTCTGCTTAGTCAGTCATGAATTGAATTGCTGAAGTTTGCATCATATATGGCACTTAATTGACTGATACAACTAAGCTAACATCAATAGAAATTGTAGGAGGAGGCACTGAAAAGTTCTCAGCCAGACTAGCATTACAAAATTTGACCAAATTCAATTTTTTTCCTCGGTCAAGCTGATAACTTTTTAGTCCTTCTCTTGTAACATCCAAGGTTCTGCTCAAATCTAATATTACAAATTCTTTTATGCTCAGATTTCATATTACAACTGACAAACAATTTCAATTATCATCACTTCAGAATAATCCCAAAATATTCTTCTTGGCAATCAAATCTAACCACCAAGAAAATTTGACAAAGTACATAAATTCATTCTCCTACTATATTTATAAACCTATTAACTATGAATGACTGGAATTTTTGTCACTACAGTTTGATGGCTCAATTTTTTTAAATTGGTATTACTCCATGCAAGGCAGTAAAGCCACTAAACACAATGGGTTACTGGATGTGGAAGAATTAGGAACAGAAACATTAATAATGAGCAGAGAGAGAAAAGAATAATCAGGAGGACTGTAAATATTGACTGACATTGCATTTAAAATTTTGCAGATTAAAGTTGGCTGTAAAGCATAGAGCCGGACGGGAGTTCCACAAGCAAGAAGTGCGAGAAAAAAAACTTAGCATAGAACTTATGGCTACATCTAGCCAGCTCAACAGTAAATTGATGAGATCTCAAAGCCAGTACAGTATTGTCATTAAATTAAAAAAAGTCTACATACCATAGCAAAGAGCTCATCCGAACAATTACCATGTAAGTATTTATAGAAAAAGGCACAGAAGCAAACTTACGGTGGTGGGAAAGCGACTGAAAATGATCGTAGCAATGGATTCAATATAGTCTTTCCACTTAATGTGAGCTGAGAAGGCAGAACAAGTCACTTTCTTGGAGGTTAGCATAAGATATGCAGATGGAAGGCAGCAAGACAAACCATGAAAATTTAATCAGCAATACATCTAATGAAAATGAAAAAAAATGTCCATTTTATTGTCATTGGTGGAAATATTTCTTGGTGGTTAGGTTGGACTACCAACAAGAATGTTTTGGGATTATTTTCAAAACCTATGAATCAAGCTTTTAAATAAGCACCTCTTCCTTGAATCAACCAATGCCATGAAGCTATTTAGTATAAGTGGATAATTTAAAGTTTTTCTCCACCACAAAGAGAAAAACCATAAAAATTTTCACTTTGATGCCAATGCTATATTTGTATGACTAAATGAAAACAAAAGGACATTATGTGTGTAAAGACCAATGTATTTTATTATGTATTGTACTAAATTTTGGAAACTATTATACAAAAAGTACATTTTTCTAATATTTTTATACCTTTGTTTTTTACTTTCTCCCTCACAATCACTTTTTAGTATACTTTTCAAATTATTATTCACACTTTTTAAAATATAAAAAGGAAATATTTCACTAATTGTCTCCAAAACTGAAGTTACCGCTACATTTAGAAAACAAGGGAACTGTTTCTGCTGCAATCAATGGAGTGAATTTATCACTTTTCACTAATTCATGATATACTTGATACACAAAGATATATTCAAATTTGATACAAATTAAGCATATTTATGTTTTTTTATTTTTTTATTGACAAGGGTTATTTTCCTCATTATGACCACAGCTATTATCACTGCTATCCAAGTCATTACTTAAGATACAATATTTTGAAATATTTTCTGTTAATTTCTAAGTTATTAGAGTTTATTTTCTTGTAAAAATTCTTAATCTTATTCACAAAAGTAATATTCACACCTGACGTTATTTGTACTGTCCCTTTTGCTAAGAGAGTTTCATATAATATTGGTATTAAAAGAAAAGAAAAATGGCAAAAAAATAAAATATACAAAACTTTGTTTTATCACAATATAGTAAATGATGAACCAGTAAAATGGCTACCATAATGGATTAGTTAAGTTACTATTTGGCTAAGAGCAACAGATAATATCCTAAAATACATGACATCCAATTAGAACTTATGACTAGACAGACATTTTAGTAAGAGACAAATACAAAAATAATAAGCCTTATGATTTTACATATACACAAGCACAGACTGTATGAAAAAGAGTAACAGACTTTTTTTTACTGAAAGACACAGAAAGTCTCAAACAAAGATCTTATTGCCTTTAAAGGTTAGTCCTGGATATGATGATAAACTACATCTGGCAGCCTGGCCTCTGAACAGGAGAGTGGAAGTTTTGAGTTGCATGGAACCAGCTCTTAATTGCTGTTGTCCCAAAGTCTACTGTGACCTGGAGTGGTAGCACCTGTTAGGGCCCCAGCTATAGACAAATAGTGAACCCCAAAACAAAACACTATGAAAGTATAAAATTACATTTTTAAAGTAGAAATTCCAGCAATAGTTAAGTTATACATTTTAGATGCATCAAGGGTGGTCTTCAGTGATGCACTGTTCTCATCGCCGATTTCGGGTTTTGCATCATATCGGCTCCAACAGCAACCCCGACCTGATTCTAGGTGAAACAGGCCGCCTCCTTGAAAGCGTCGTGCTACGCATCGCGACATTGCAAAAAACAGTAATTCCCAAACTAGTAAGGCTGGACTTCGACCGTTCTTATTGACACATGTCAGTCAGCGTCAGCCAATGAAAACAGGGCTTTTCATACTCCTCTTCTATATAATATACATATATATTTATAGCAAAATGACCCGAATACATTTTATCTGTGGTTGAAGGCATACAATTGTGTTCAAAATAGATTTCAGCATTAAATAAACCCATGAAGGTGGATATACTGCTAAACAAAATCAACCAAACCAAAAAAAGGTTTTAAGGAAACAATAAGATTTTTAAAAAATAAGTTTCCCTCTGATAATTATTTTTCCCAAAAGGAAATGTTTTGACAGATGACTGAAAATGCAACACCGAAAAATCAGAAGGTGCATTGGATTGGAACAAAAGATGTCTCCTCAAAATTAAGAGAAATGTTAAGCAGGAAAATTGGTAGAAACAAAGTAAAAAGTACTGGAATGTTATATAATGTTATCCTATAATGGCAGTGAATCCTGGACAATCTAGTCACAAAGGAAGAGACTTAAGGCAACAGAAATGTGATTCTACAGAAGGTTACTAGAATACCATGGATTGAAGATGTGAGCAACAACCAACTTTTAGGGAAAATGGAAACAGAAAGGACACTTATACTTATCAGAAAGTAAGAGTTAAAATTTCTAGGGTAAATAACAAGGAGAAAGGGCTTAAAAAATTTGATATTTACAAGGCCTATTGAAAGGCAAGAGGGACAGAGGAAAACAGTGCACAACCTACCTAATAAGCTTGTTTAAGCAGTTGGCAGAACAGAGTTTAGGATGAGATAGGAAAAAAAAACAATTCTTTACAAAGAGCTACAAAAAAGAGCTCAACATTGTGGAAAGTTGTAATTGCCCACGTCCTGAATGGACATGATACAGCACAAAACGAAAATAAATAGTACAATAAAAATTATATCTTCATGGCAACTGCCCTGACAAGCTTTTTTCCTCTGGTGCTCTGAGTACATGAATATAAGAGTGCTATTAGATTTGCATCTAGGACCCACCTGTTTACTGTGGAAATACCTAAATGCAACCACCACTTTATTTCAACAGTTTCTTTTCTTACACTTCCCACCTGTGGAACTCCCTTCTGTTTACTTGCTTCCCTGATAATTACAATCCTCAAAAATTTAAAATGCAATGCCAATCACCATCTTCTATCTTCTTTAATCCTGTCATCTTGTATCCTTTCCTCAATCCTCCCTATACACAGTCTTTTCTCTCACTTTTACTCCCTGTGACTCTCTGCGTACTAGTGGCATTTTCCACCTTGCTTGGAGTGAAATGATTTAAAAAAAAAAAAAAAAAAAAAAAAAAGTTAACCAAAAATATTAATTATGGTAGTATAAAAAAAATATTAAATTGCATCAATAATTTGAAAGTAAGCTTAAAAATATGAATTTTAGATGTATTTTTATGGATTGTGAATAATTGCTTCCATTGAATCATCAAATAACACTAATATTTTGAGAGACTTTTGAAGATCCACACCAACATATTTCAAACATACAATCTGTAATTCTATAAACATCCAAAAAAAATACAACACTCAAAAAAAGAACCTTGACTATATCAAAGAGTTCAATATTTTGTATTTCACTCGTACACACTCCTACTACACATAAGAATCAGTAAGTTGCTTTCTGTCTGAATTTCTAAGACGAGGAGTTATTACTTGCACTATTTTCATGCAGACTATTGTCCTCATCTTTGTCGTTATAACAACATTTCAGCCATTGTACCCTCTGGCCTTCATCAGGTCTGTATTGATCCAGGTAACCTACAGGGTATTCCGACTGAACTCTTTATCAATGGCGATAGATTGTTCTCATTCCACTGACCATAGGGATATCTCATTTAGTTCTTATTTTTAGTACTGCTCAGTTATTGCATGCCCCATTTCCACAGAGTCCAAATGCACACTGCCCAGCCCAGGGATTGGAATCACAATTTTTTTTTTTATATCACCGATGCTTTAACTCACCAGGCTAGTGTCCTAAAGGGCACAACAGCCAAAATGTTGTGATAACAACAATAAAGATTAGTCTGCATGTAAATTGAATGTCCAAGCTAGCTCAAGTGAATAAAAAATAAATAGTGCAAATAACACTAGGGGCTTGTATTTAATAAATGGCATTCCCAAATTCAAATGTATGATAACCAATTTGGTTTTAACAAAAGACAAAAAATAGCCCTATATCACATACAAGTTCAAATATTCACAAAGGTTAGTGTATATTTACATGATTTTTGCTTTTGTAAACAGGTATTTATTCATTTTGTGTTAGTTAAAAAACAACAAAAAAAAAAGAACCAGATAGGTATATAAAACCCAGTTTTTGTCAATATCTGCCAGACTTAGCAGAATTTATAGGATCAACATATGGATATCTTAAACTTTCAATCAGGCTTTAATATTAAAAGAACACTTAACAGAGCACCATACAAATACATACACTTTGTTTGTACCAACAGAAACCAACATTTATCTTAGATTTTCTTAGAACATACTGATGAAGCAGATAAAAGCATCCAAAAGAAAGTTATATACAAGTACTCTATTCAGAAAGGAAAATTTTTAAAAAAAAGTTACACAAGAGATGAATGTCTGTAAGCAGACATTTCTAATACCTTTTAACCAGATAATATTTTTGCAATCATTACCCTCTGGTACACCATCAGGGTAAAAAAAAAAATGGTGAGTGACAGGAGGACTGTTCCCAATAAAATTTGGCAGCTGCTGTTTTATTATATATGTTAAAGCAAATAGATTAATATATTTTATATACTGTATATGCACATCAGAATATATAAAAAGCTTAAAATAAAAGGGGAAAAAAAAATATAAATTTTCAAGTACTAAGCACTTTACACACCATGAAAATGATTGTTATAAAATATATGATGATTTTTTATATATATATTATATATATATATATATATATTAAATCATTTCATCACAAACAAGGTGATAATGCCACTAATACACAAAGCAGTTACTGTAAGAGAAAAAATGTGAGAAGACATTAGTGGAGAATAAGACCATAAAAGAACAGGATTCAGTAAAAGATAGTGATTGACGTTCCATTCAAATTTTTAAAGATTGTGGGTGACAGAGAAGCAAGAAGAGATTTCCAGATGTGAGAAAAGAAACTATTAGAATAGAACTTACAGTTACATCTAGCTATTTCAACAGTAATGAGATCTAGTCACTAATGTAGTACTATACTTAAATTCATGTGATTGAGGTACCAAGAAGGAAAGCTTATTAGAATAACTGCTGTGAAAATATTTATAGAAAAATAGAAAAACCAGCCCAATCCTCACCATTCTTATCTAAATCCTGACAAACAAATTCAGTAATAACCATTAACATAATTAACATATCAACGGATGACCTAGAGAAGAAAAAGAAAAAAAACATTTATCTGACAGAAGGCCATTCAAAGTAAGATGCTTCACCAATTCGGAGCCTCTAGTACATTACCAAAAGAGGTAAGAGATTAATTGAATAATAATTCAATGGACCAACTATAGTTCTTAAAGACAGGAATTACAGAAGAGAATTTCCAACAAGCTGGAAGGTAAGAAGCAACAATTCATTTGTTGCAGTATTTGGAGAGAACAGGAAACTGTTCAGAAGCACCTTTCCTTAGGACAATTGCAAGGATACCAGCAAATTTGTATTCCTTGTCAGTATCTATTTTGGTGGAATATATATATATATATATATATATATATATAGTCACAGGTTTGCATAGATGAATACCATTCTGTGATACATTATTCCATGTCTTTTGCATTTGCTGATCCTGGAACAATGTTTTCCCAATCACTACAACCTTGACCTCTTCAAGTTTAGGGTTACCCATTATTTTTCCTTCATAACCCCATGAACTTCACATGCCTTTCCCTACACTCATAACACTACACAGTAACCCTCCACCTTGAGTGGCATTTGGGCCTTGTATTGGGTGAACATTAATATAAAAAATAGGGCAGAAGTTTTAGGTGGGCTAAGTAAACTAATCAGGTGTTGTTCAGACCAGATCTGGAAATCAACAGGAGCGTTGTTGAACATTTTGCAGACCATATTGAGTTGCAACATGGGCATGATTCTGCTGAAATTGTTATAGATTACCAGCCTGCATATTTGAAATGTCTCAATTAAAAAAAACGTGTTCTCCAGCAGAGACTGAACCTTTACAGGAGAAACCACCATTTGTTCGGTGTGCTTTACCATTAGACTACAGAGTGTTACAGTTCAACAAGGCTCTCTCACATATATGTATGTGTGTGTGTGTGAGAGAGAGAAAGATAATGCAATCTTCATGGCTTGAAGATTGCATTTATCCCTCATATTGAGCACTTTAGTCTGTAAATATAGTATACCTTAGAACTATTTTTTTTTTTTTCAACAAATATACCTTAAATATAATGCAGTGAAATGACTAAAAAAGACAAAGTTGGTGAACTATCTCATGGATAATTTCTCCACTACTTCATACCATGCAGTTACAGTCTGTAACTATGAACTTGTTTTTTTTTTTTGTTTTTTTTTTGTTTTTTTGGCCACATCTACATCTGACACAATTATAGAAAATCAACAAGATTTTAAGTTCCCAATATAGACAGGCTTTTCACAATTTTAAAAAAGGATTACAATAACCTCAATTGTTCAAACTTGACATTGCTTTAAATAAGGTTGGAAAGTAAGACATTTTTCAACTATGAAGGATGGACATCTTAAACATTTTCTCATATAAATGCACAAAAAAATAAATAAATAAAAAAAAAGAAAATTCTGTCTCTCCTGGAATACACTGATGAGAGATATAAATAGATTAAGTTGAGTGCATAAATTTTCATTAAAAATTTGAAATATCACAAAATTTATTTAGAAGAAGCTGTCCCCTACTCATATTCAAATTAACATTTTAATCATTGTAATAGTAGATGGACACATTAGTTAGGATTAGAATTATCATACATAGGTACGGGATTGTAAAATTTATGTATATTCCTGTGTGTGATACTAAATTTTAAATCAAGGCAGTTCTCTTATCCAGATAGGTATTTAGGCCAATTTTAGTTTATCTTTGACAAATAACATGTGTGTGATTTATTATATATATATATATATATATATAACTGGACTCTCCCATTGTTTTTGACATATTAGGGTACAGTAACTCTGTTCTAAAAATAGAACAGTCAATACTATCCACCCATATGATCTGATTATAGTGGTGAAGGCTTGTGCAGAACTGACATTTTTTGAAAGAATCAAATACAGAGAACTGGTACAGTGAGTCACAAGGTCTCCAAACAAGTTTCCTCAGGTTTTGAATTCAGAGTTGTCCTTCTCATAGACTAGTTGCCATCCAAGGCTGTAGGGCCTACCTAGTCTGTCCTGCTATTTACCCATAGCTGGGGAGAGAAAAAAATGGATTCCTACCTTTCCCAAGGGTATTTGCACATAAGTGAATGTAAACTCTGCTCTCCAATTCCTCAATCCAAGCTGCTATTACTCCATGTGTGTATATGTGTACATATCTATATAATAGATAAAACTATTTTTCCTTTGTGTATCTTGCTTCAAAATAAATTTCATGAATACCCCAAATAAAAGGTGTGGCAGAAATACCTCCCATATAATTGTAAGACATCAGTGGAAATGGTGTCCTCATCGAGCTAATGCCTCACTTATATCTGGAAGATATTTCTATCACATATTGGATTTTAAAAGTATAAATGGACAAAGCAACAAAATGACTTGAAAGAGGAATTCAAATTTATTTCATCTACTGGTGAGAAAATTTTATGACAAAGAGATTCTTGAACTTCTTGATACTGTTTTACACAATGATTTTTCTTTTTTTTTTTTTTTTTTTTTTTTTTTTTACATTTTTCAGGAAGACTGAAATGTTTATTTACAACCAATTAAGGGAAGTTTGTATAATTCAAAATGTTATTTTCTGGAGAAAAAAAAAAAAGGAATTATTTTTGTGTATACTCTGGGATAAAAAAAGAAGAAAAAAGAAAACAAAAAGAGAGATAAGAGAAAGGAAAAAAAGAAGAAAAAAGGAAAAGAAAAAAAGAAGTAAAAAAGTAAAAAGGAAAAAAGAAGTAAAAAGGAAAAAAAGTAGTAAAAAGGAAAAAAAGAAGTAAAAAGGAAAAAAAGAAGTAAAAAGGAAAAAAAGAAGTAAAAAGGAAAAAAAGAAGTAAAAAGGAAAAAAGAAAAGAAAACCTATTTGCTGTATGATGAAAGAATATAAATAAAAGTTACTATCTTTAAAATAAAAAAAATAAAAAAATTCCATCAAGGTGCCATCGTTTTTAAAGGAAAGTGCAAAGAGGAGCTGGGACAAATTGCACATGATGAGTGACTCTCTACAGATAGTGATAAGATCCTCTTGTCTCCCAGCAGATAAACTGATTCTACAGTAAAGAAAAGAAATTCACTAGATTCACATTCAAGGCGTGTGCAACTCCAATGACACACACAAAGAAAGGAGAGAAGGGGCCTGAACTAGGCAATCATTGTTGGCACAATATCTTACTCTTGTGCTAGATAAAAGAAATACTAATTTACTTGTTTCTCTTGGGACAAAGCATCAAAATGTGCTTTTTTTATTTATTTATTTTTAGATCTCTTGGTCTGCGCCCACAAGAGACAAACGTGTACACTGACTGTTTAATATAAATAACATTGATTGTAAGAAGTTTTTATCATATAACACTTTCCCCTCATGTCACACAGTAGAGAATAAATCTAAATGAATTGCAGAAAAAATTCAGTTATTACAAGTTTGCATTTCTAACAGTTCAGACAATTGCATTATATCAAAATAGATTGTCATAGATAATTATAAAAAATAATTGCTGTCCTAATCTGTGGGGGAAAATGGTTAGTTTAAACATTATATTTTTATGAAATTAAATGTGATATAAATTTAATACAAGAAAAAAAAACAAAAAAAAACATGGTTTCAATTTTCCCAAAAGAAATATACCCAATTTTGTGTGAATGGTTTTATTTTATTTTTCCTAAGATTCAAATGTTTAAAGAGGGAAACTTAAGATGACATCTGAGTCAATCATAGATTTCAAACATGGTAGTTGAAGATTTTCTTTCGTTTGTGTTTGTTAATTGGAATTACTTAAAATGATTACAAGCTTGTAAGGAATGAAAGAATCAACAAGTTAATGAAATAAGGGCCGATTAGAATATTTAGTAACAAATACTGATTACACCATTTGAAACCATTACTGCAGAAAACAAGAATATTATAAAACCACTGATCTGTATGCTTTTTTTTTGGGGGGGGGGGTAACAAATTGTACATAGCAATTGATATATTGTTATAATGTAAGCAAAGAGTGCATTGAGATTGAGGGAGACACTTAACGGATTGCTTTCCCAGCAACTAGGGGTGTAATAGGCAGAGAATTGAAAGAAATGGGAAGTAACAAAAATGGCACTGCCTTGGAAACCACAGCAACTTTAGGAACAAAGTTGCCCACAGGACTGGCTTCACAAGACACTGTCTTGCCAAATGCTGGTTTTTCCTGTTGCTTTTATTAGCATGAGGTAACTTACAAAGACCTAGATCTTGACCAGTTGCAGAGAGTCATGTAGCTAGACATGTCAAGCTAACCAGCTGTTAATGGGGGAAATCCAGATGTAACTGATGTTGACAAACATGTCCACATACAATCTGGGGCCTTTTTGTGTTTGTACCAAGTGCATTTGCCACATATCCTAGTATGTTTTAGGATATTAAACAAGCAAATCAAGAGCTTATTTAATTACCAATCTCATGCCTTCTTGAAGTCAGCATTTAAATATTATATATATATATATATATATATATATATATATATATATATATATATATATATATAACTTTCAAAACATTTGTACCTTTGTATTTTCAAATGCCAGGAATTTCAGTCAATGCTGTTAGTTGAACTGTCAATGTAAATTTATGTCACAGCTAATAGGTCAAAAAAATACTGAAGTGAGATTTAAAAGAAAAAAAAGTTTCTCTATTTACCTGAATAATAATAGTTATGTAATAGAGCATAGAGTCTTTGTGGTGCTGGGCTTATCAGATTGTTATATCTATCCAAGCACATTCCTGGATTGTGGATAAAAGATTTGTGTTTATTGGGCGTGGATGCAGAAACTTTAATGAGGTTTGTAACATGTTCTAGATGTGTTCAATAGGGTTTAAATTTGGCAATCTTGAGCAACAATGAAGTACCTGTAATCAGTTTAATGTTACTTATGCATGAAACAAACCATCACCATCTGCCAAAAAAAAAAGTGTGTGTGTGCGTGTGTGCGTGCATGCATGTGTGCGTGAGAGAGAGAGAGACACTTATCAAAAATGTACTTCAGTTTAACTCGTGGTCCTTGCAAACTGCAACACAATACTGCCTACCCTATGAAATCCATCACCATCTTATATGACAGACTGATGACAAACTGGGTCCACCAATTCATATAGTCTCTACATACAAACTCAACCTCCTTCTTCTATGTGCCATGTCCATTCAGGACATGAGCAATCATGGCTCTACACAATTTCCTGTCCTTTGTAGCTCTTAATAAATTTTATCTTTTTGTTCTCTCCTAAACATTTTTCCATCATCTATTTACTCAAGCTTGCTAGGTGGGTTATGCAGTGTTTTTCTCTGTCCCTCTTGACTCCAATATGATCTGGGAGTATCAAATTTTCCAAGCCCCCTTTCCTCATTATATGCCCTAGAAATTTCAACTATTGCTTTCTGAGTTGAATGATTACATTGAATCAATTGCTAGGTCTACTGCTAGGAAAGTTGGTTCACTGTGTTGTACCAGACAGTTTTTCTTATCAGAATCTATCATGCACATTTATAAATCTATTAATCTCTGCATTGAATACTGCTGTCATATCTGGCCTGGTGCTCCTACTGTATGTCTCAAGATTCTTGACAAAATCCAAAGAAGGGTCTGTAATGTAATCGATCCTAACCTAGCATCTCAACTTCAGTCACTTTTCCACAAATATTCAAATGAGCTTCTCATTATCTTTCACTGCCATTAAAACCTTGCTTCTTAATGGCATCATCATCTTGCTTGGGGTGAAATTATTTATAAAAAAAAAAAAAAGCTCTTAAAAATGGTTGTCAATGCATAATTTAAGTCACAGATGAAATACAGATGGGAATATACTTGGAGGATTTCAGATTTTTTAAGCATAAGCAAGCACAACATCCTAATGAATATAAGTAAGTGTCAATATGATAAAAGCTATTTATATTTCTCTCTTCAGGTGGTACTTACAGAATCAAATAAAGATAGTGATGATTGTTGCAATTTTCAGTGATGGAAATTATCTACCAGCTGAACAATTCTAATTTGAATTTGTTACAATGATAATTGCAACAATGTCCAGGGTCTTTTCTTTGTAACCATTTCCTCAGATATCAATAAAAATAAAAAGGTGCACATGAAATGAATTCCAATAGAAACTGGAAACCCAACACCTGCCAGCCATACAGGAAACATATTAAAACATGATGCCATATGTGGGCACAACAATAGCTATTGGAATTCAATTATGAAGAATTTGATTGTTTACAAGAATGGTGATAACCAAACTTCTCCCAAAGCTATATTTTTTTAACTTAAATATGAACAGCCAATAACGTCATTGTTAAATATGAAAATACAGTTAACAACAGACAAGTGAGAGAAATGACGCTGAAGTTCATGTAGTAACCTTGAAGTATTCCATTCACAACTGCAGTTTTAAATGAAAATGTAACAAACCACTGCTTTATTTGGTTCAGCATTAACTCAATTTTAAGTTGAAGAGCAGCATTTTTAAAAACTTTACTATATTTTTTTTTATGTCCGTCACATATTTAGTGCTCAGGTAAATTCTTTCATTAACCTTTTTCCTAATTCGACACTACCATTTACTCATGCCAGACACTACTATTTACTCCTGTCTCAATAGTAGATCCAGCAGAGCTGACGAAGTTAACCTGACGCTGCTCTTGAAAAGGAGCTGCAATCAGTGGTTAGAAATGGCTTGTAAATTTTAATGCCACCAAAACTAAACTGCTCTCATTTAACCACCATAGAGAAACTTCCCTGCCCACCATCAGCATGGTTGATGCTCAACTCCAGGAGAGTGTCTCAATGTGCCTTCTTGGCCTCATGTTTTCATCTAATTTGAAGTGGAACAACTGCATCTAAGGAAAATTGGTTAATTGTGTCATGCCAGAAGGTTTTTCTCGTCAGAGTCCATCTTGCATATTTACAAATCTACCATTCATCTGTGCATTGAATACTGTTGCCATATCTGGTCCGGTGTTCCTGCTGGTCTTCTCAAGGTTCTTGACAAAATCCAAAGAAGGATCTGCAATGTGATCTATCCTGACTTCAGTCACTTTCTCACAGACATGATGTGGCTTCCCTCTGTCTTTTCTACAAATATTTTCATGGCAAATGTTCCATTGATTTTTTCCCTTGGTGCCATATTTACATGAATTTAAACATACAACTAGATTTGCATCTGATTCCCACCCTTTAGCTGTTGAAATAGTTAACCGTAACCACCACTTCTACTCCAACAATTTCTTTTCTCACACTTCCTGACAGTGGAACTCCTTTCCGCTGGGTTTAAAAAAAAAAAATAAAATATCAAGCAAGGCGATAAACATCACTAAGATGCAAGGGATTACTGGGAGTTAAAGAAAATGAGAAGACTTTAGAAGGAATTGGGGACCCAATCCTAAACAGGGAACAAAGGATAAAACTACTCCTGTCCAAAAAACCGAGGAGGAGTGTGAATACTGAACATTGGCATTTACTGTTCAGATTTTAAAAAAAAAATGAATTTCAGATGAAAAATGTCCCTTATTTCTTCTCTCCACATTAATTGCTGTACATATAATTTTTATTACCCCGACTCCACCCTCCTCCACACACACGTACTTCATCAACCACTGCTAGTACATTACAGACAAAATCATTTCCCAAATCCATCCATGGCAACCATGATGGTCTTATCAGCACGAACCTCTATTTCATTTTGGCCTTTGTCCTACAATGTTTGCTTCCCATTGGTCACTAAAAGGGCAAACTTAATCATTTCCATGATCTGTTTGATCCTATCTTGATCCATGTTGATTTTCGATTGCTTACAGTGATTTCTGATATTGCTGTTTCTGTTCATCTGTGTTTTTTCCTAGTTTGTTACCTTGTAATTTTGTTCATTTTCAGATTTCACAAATGCACAATCATTGTCAGTACAATACACTTTACATTTTCAGCATATTGTCAAGGTGCTTTTCATCACATCTATTTTATGTAGTCTTTCCTTAATGTTATTATTACTTGTGCTAAATATATGTATTCCTGCACTTCTTCCAGTTCTTCATCTATTTTTTTAATCCTTTTCAGAATATTATAATTAAACATTACTTTTATTTCTAGTCATTTCTATAAATCTATGAGGGATGCTCCAAAAGTAATATATCTTATTTCAACATTACTTGATCAATTGATTTGTCTTTTAAGACTTAACTTTTGCAGGTCATTTAAAGCCAGATAATATTTTTAGATTATAAGTTCTGGAGAAGATAATTATGATTTATTGGTACAAGTCTTACTAATTAACCTATAGCTGAGGAGAGACGTGGATTTATACCTTTCCCAAGAGTATCTGCACATAAGTAACAAACCCAACTGGAATTGGAACTTGGCTGTTGGATTTCCAATTCTGAGCCGTTAACCATTATACTACTGCACATCCAAGTTTACGGTATCTGGTTTTTATTTCTAGAGAATTTTACAACAGAAACAGATAGTACAATGGCACAGAGCAAGTTTACAGCTAGAAAACACTTTTTCAACAGTCACCACCAGTGGGTATGCAATTTTTGCAGAGATGAAGCTGCTCATCATTGCATGCTATGCTCATAAAATTTGCATATTTTTATTCAAGGAATTGCTGTTTATGTGGGTTGCAGTCTATAGGTGACTCACACATCTGTTACCACTGCTGAAATGCATTAACTCACCACCAGTGTTCATATCAAGTGTTTGATCTTTGTAAATATTCAGCAAGTGTCAACAAGTAGTTTTTCTATAAGGAAGGATTCAATGTGACATCTGCTTCAAATGTAGTTTCATGTCAGACACTGTTTTGCTATTCAACTGTTCTCTATCACAAGGCAAAGGCAAAAAAAAAAAAAAAAAGTGTGAAGAGGTATTGTTGGAAAGGTTCAACCTATACTGCCATACCACCAACATCAACCTCTGATGTCATAGAGCAACATGAAATAAGGGAGATTACTTCTGGAGTAATTCTCATACATCTAGATTTTCCATATTTAGGTCATTTCTTATTTATCCAATTATTTTGATATTAGCAAAATATTGTCGACAAATCATAAATGGTTTAAATATTCACTATTTATGCTTACTTCCATCCTTTCACATCTCATTCAACAGCAGACAAGGACTCCTGTAAATAGTTTAAGGACTCCTGTAAATAGTTTAAGTGAAATCATATTTCCATTTTTCTCTTTTTCCAATATTTATGTGTCTTTGTAACAGGAGGGGAAGTGGAACGATAATTGCCAAGATCTTTAATATTTCTTTTTCTGATAAAGTAAGATTACTCTTCCTAGACAGATATCAGGATGCCCACCCTGGTAATATATGGCTTTGAGATACTTTTCTGTATGCACTGGGCAAATAGCTTTGATAATCCTTTGTAGAATTCTCTTCTGCATCTTTCAAAATGTGTTACTATGCCACCTTTGCCTGGGGATTTCAAGCATTCATTTGCTGTTACTTCAAGATCATAACTAATATCTTCTGAAGCGACCATTGTAGGTATTTTTATTTTCAAAGCATGCAAGTTTACATAGTCCACCACTGTTATTAACATCTTGTCTGAACAATTATTAATTTCTGCTTATCTTTCAATTTCAAACAATTGTTGTTTATGTGAGCTGAATGAAGGTGATGCTGCATTGTAACAAATTAACAAAGAAATGTGTTAAATTTAATGAAACTAAAATGTGTCAAAAATCTCAGAAAATGTGTCAATTATCAAACACACCACTACTTTTAAGTTTTCGTAAGCCTAAACAGTTTGGCCCTGAAAAATGTCTTGTTTATTGAAGACAGTCCCGGATTGGTGAGACCAATGTGGTTTTTGCTAAGTAAATCTTGGTCAGTCTGTCACAATGTTATTTTTCAGCAAACATGCCTACCTTTAAAACAAGTTCTATTATTGATTATTTTTTTTTTTTTTTAATAATGACGTTGACTATTTAGGCAGGACCACTCCTCTTCAGAGTAAGAATTTTCCTATGTTCAGTAGTAGAGGTGAGCTTTGAAATAATTTGCTTAAGTCTGCTGTGTCATACAGATCCACAATAACAGAGCACTCGATTAAAAAAAAAAAAAAAATGCCAGTGCTGTGGCATACCGTGAGAAAATGTTCTGTTTTATGCAGATCACATTCAGAATCATTGAGATAATTTCATTAAGTCCAGCCAGTCTTCCCTCGTGTAAACAGACGGAATAGCTGCGAAGACAATGATCTGCATGTTTAGCATATTATTAATTATGATGTATTAGTTTGTCGTTTATCTTATAATTTTATTTCTCAATCGAGTTCTGACAAGTGAGGAACTGAAGTAAAAAGTGAGAATGCCGTTATTAATTATGCTTAATTATGTGAAGACTGCTAATTTTTTTTTTTTTTTTTTTTTTTTTTTTACAACATCCAATGAGGGCACATTTCCTTTAATAAGTTTTTCTCGAGTGTGCAGGCAGGTAGATGAAATAAATACGATTTAAATTAAATCAAATACAGGTATACACTAAAAAAATAACATTTGAAGTAATAATGATTTTTAAACTTTCATGCAACAACCACTGTAAAGGTTTGCAGATATACAAATATGATAGGGTGTTTAAGAAAATGTTCAGTTCAAATAACACTTAAAAAAAATCTCAAATGCTTTACAAAAATAAAAAGTATGGTTATCCTTTGAGAATGCTAATACATATTTTAACTTCTGTAAATTCAAATGAGTTTGTCTTGTAATTACATTTTTCCTTCCAGATCCTTACACTCAACAGCAAAATGCCAAAACCAATTGTGAAATTTCCCTTCTTTTAATACAATCTTATTAAAATATGGAGTTATGCCCAACCAACACAACTCCAGGAAAATTTAGTCTTTAATTAGCTACAACTATTTAAAACAATTTGTGAAAATGTTGTTCATTGGATCTATATACATTTTTATTTTGGGGAGTAAAAAAAATTCAAAGAATTTGATATAACTGAGGATATTGAGAACTATAAGACATGCCAGAAAGTTGCAAGAGGAACAACAAGCCAATCCTTTGTGAAGGCAACTTGGACTGGAAACAGGAAGAGGATTGCCTCACATTTTAAGTGGCATTATTTTATATATAATTTGGGTTATACTTTGTAAACATTTTAGATTATGTACAGGATAAATTAGCAAGGATTTTTCTTTTATTAATCAAAAATAAATAAATAAATAAAAATAAAAAACATAGCTTCAGCTTGTAGAAAATGTGGTTCTCAAAGATATATGCTATCAAGGGTTAAATTAAAGCATTGTCACCAGAAGAAAAATGAGATAAGCAAACAAAAATAATCTTGTAATAAGTCCTTTTAACTATAATCAGAAGATCCATAGATATTAATCCATCACCCATCAACAAAAGTTGGGTTTTAAAAGGGGGGGGGGGGGTAAAAAATTATTTTTTTAAATGAACAAGTTATTTACAAGTCATTTAAAACTATTTTCTTTCTCACCATAGTGAAAGCAAAAATAAATTTGAAGTTGCTACATCAAAGAATCAATTATATATATATATATATATATATATATATATATATATATATATAAAATCAATGTATTTCTGGAGTTCATTACTAGAACAAAGTCTTCAAAAGATGTAACTATACAAACATTTTAAAGCCTTTTCTGTTTAAAAATACAGGGGGTCCCCCCCACCCAAAATTGATATCATTTAAAATGTGAATATCTGAGTAATTACATGTCCCAGGCAAACAAAATTAAATAGCCATCTTGCTAAACAATAAAACATTTATCAAAATTCGTCATGTCGGTAGTCCAGCACCTGTAAAACACATTGTAGCATTTCTTGTGTAACTTACTCAGTGCAAACTTATCCCAATGAGAATTTACCCACAAGATGGATCAGGTGTGCCAGTGATAATGAAAATGTGCTGCTGAAATGGCTACCATGTTCACTTCATTTGACACCTTGATTTTTTTCTATGGAGCTATGTGAAAGGACAGGTTTATATTCCCCCTCCACCTACAAGCCTAGAGGAACTTAAACAGAGAATTACCGAGGTGCTGGATAATGTTATGCAAGACATGGTACAGAGTGTTTGGCAGGAATTAGACTACTGATTTGACGTATGTTGTACCACAGGTGGTGCACATATTGAAATTTTATGAGATCGGTTATAAAATCTACATCCCTTTGAACAACTTGTTTGAATTTTGACAAATTTGTTATTGTTTACCATGAAGCCTATTTAATTTTGTTTGCCTGAGACATGTAGTTACTCAAATATTTACATTTTAAATTATGTCAATTTTTGAGGGACACCCTGTATACTTTTATAAACAATTTAATTTTTGTAATTCTTTTATTTATGCCTTGACAAACACTTTCAAGTTCATTGATAGTAAGTTTTCTGAATCTGTTTTGTACACACTTAATAAAGCAGAGCCCAATAAATTTTTCAATGTCTAAAGAAAAATATTAAATATAAACATCAATAACCTAGTATCCAGGGTTAAGCTAACCCAGTTTAAATAAATTTCACCGTGGATCTAACATATGTAAAGTATTCAAATTTTACTTTAGCATTCATAAGAATGTTAAAGTAAAATTTTAGATACAAGATAGGACAAATAAATGTTATGAATAAAAGTTTCTAAAGTTTGAGATTTTTTCTAAACATTTAATCCTGATAATGCTTTGTGTAAGTACCAACCTACAGCAATTTGTGGTAAAATTGAATTATTGAGAAAAAAATCCAGTCAACGATGGTATGGCAAGTCAAAGACGACATTAATAGACTCAGTGTGGTAAAATTGTTAATTCAATAAGGTTTTAGAATCAGAAGTCAGAAAATCAGCTTTGTAATGTATTTTTTGTTAACACTTTTCTCCAATTTCTTCAAGAAAACACCGTAGTTTGCAAAATCCATTGTGCTATTACAAGTGACTTAAGCTTTAATCTCAAACACATTAAAGAAATCTAATTTGGAAAAATAGTAAAGATCTTTCACCTGAAAGAGCAAGATCAATCTACCGATATGAATTTTGTGGTTAACATAGCATTTTAGTCAATCTATTTTTAGTTATACGTCTGACAAAAATAGATCCCTCTCCTCTCTTTCCATATGAATTACATTATACTTGTAACAAATTCAATTAACTAATTGTTGTTTTTATTTCAAACATTGATTATTTAAGCCGGTTTCTTCACATTTCATTTTTATTTATTTTAAACTTCTGTTTGTCACATCCTCTTCCATACAATCTAAGCAATGAAATATTAAAATCAGGAAAATGTACAAGTTTAAAAAAATAGGTTAATCTAAATAACTTTCATTGGCATAAAAGCAAGATGGATATATTTAAGAGAACTTATTTCTTTGTATTGTTTTAAGTAATTTCCTCTGTATACACTAAAGAAAATTGCCTAAGAAACAGAATCTGAAATGATAGGAACATAGCAAATCAGATTAACACAAAATAAATGATGTAAAAAAAAAAAATAAAAATAAAAATAAAAAAATACATCAAAATATTCATACTGATATTGGAAGTGAAGTTACCAATAGTACAATGTGAACAAGAAAATATTTCACTAGAGAAGTTTAAATCAGTGACCCTGATCTCTGAAAATTGACATTTTTGCAAATGATCTTGATTTTTCTTTGAACACATCAAATAATAAATAAAACTTATTCTGATTGAAATATGATAAATCTGTTTTCTATGGCTTAACAATCCTCTTCAAGTTATTTAAAGCCAGAAAATATTTTTAGAAGATTTTTTTTTTTTTAAGATAATGGTTAGTGATACAAGTTTTAGTAATTAACCCAGTGTTCGGATGGGGAGAAAAATCAGAATTTTTTTTTTTTTTTTTTTTTTAAATGTGGGTCTAATGTGGGGGATCAATTTTATATTACAATCAATGTATAAACCGATCCCTAACTTTGTGGTCTCAATTGATTCTATGCATTTATATTCCAGAGAATGTAAAAGTCATGCCTGTGTAGCTAATCAGTATTTCATTGATTCATTCAAAGTAAAGTGTTATTATCAAAATCGTGATAATGAATGATTTAATCAATTCATTTTCTGTCTTATCAAGCCTTTGCAGGTTATTTAAAGCCAGAAAATATTTTTAGATTGTAAAAATTGTTTTTTTTTTTTTTTTTTTTTTTTTTTTGAGATAAGTTTAGTGATACAAATCTTACTAATTAAACCATTGCTGGAGGGAAGAAGAGGTGGATTCATACCTTTCCCAGGGATATTTGGGTGTAAGTGAATATAACAAGCACAATAGGAATTGAAACTTGGTTCTTCAATTACCAATTGTGAGCCATTATCCATAACACTACCCACACATCCAAGCTTACAGCACCTGGTATTCCCAAACAGTCACCCATCTAGGTGCTGACCTGGTTTGATGCTGCTTAACCAGTGATCATATGAAAACCGGTTTCAACATGATGGGGCCCTAGGCCATCTTAATCTGACAAATCTGATTATTTTTATAAAATAGTTAAGGGCAACAAATTTCTTGTTGAAATTCAAAGAACATTGCTTTGAACTTGTATAAAGTTTTGATGAGAGTTATTCCTTTTAAATCACATTTTTCAGATACAAACTGAACCCACTGAATCGCCAGAATTGATCATGGCTTATGTATAATATAAAAATTGTGATAAGTACATTAACTACTGTATAGCAGGGAATGCTGGACAAGTTTATCGCAAATGGAAGAATCAGGATGAAGTTTTACCTATGTATGTTGGGAACACCAGAGACAGAGGATGTGACAAATTAGGAAGTGTTTAAAGAGAATAGAAACTAAAAAACTCACAAAGAGTTGAAATTTTGAAGTCACATAAGAAGGATAGTTTCAAGAATTTAACACTCACATGGTACACCAAATAACAGCAAAATAAGCAGAGGGAAGTAGCAAGAAACCACCATGACTAGTTTGAGTAAATGAATGCAGAAATAAGTACCACAAAGATGAAAAAGGTTTATGAAAGAGAAAGAATTGTTGAGAAAAAGAAAGAAAGCTGTGGAGAAAAGTAATTGCTCATATCCTGAAGAGACAGCGAGAAATCCATTATTCATTTCAATTTTAGCATACTTTTCCATGATCAAAAATAATTATGAAAAACCCATCCATGAAATTTAAAATTGTAAACAAAAATCAAAACATTGATCCACAATAAATTTTTCATCAGTTCTTGAGAAATCCTTATTTTGTTGTTATTAAGAGTTACTAGAAAATAATGACAATCAAGATGTTAACATTCAACACAACTTCAAATAGAAGGTTAGGAAGCCCCCCCACCACCACTACTGGAAAGAGCAATAAAGGCTACTGGACTTGAGAAACCAGTTTTAAGATAGATTTTATAAATTTCAACTGAAAGTAGTACTGTCTGCTCAGTCAAGTGTTTTCTTGTAGAGAAACAGTTATTACCAATACCAGCTAACCAAACTTTTTTTCTCTGTCAGTAATTATTATCCAGACCCTAAAAAAATTCCTTGATGGATGGAACCATAATCAGATGGCAAAGACAGCAATTCATTTTCCGTCGTGACAACCAGCACAATGAACCAAGATGGGTTCCCTCTTGGCTTTTACTTCCATTCTTTGATGTGTAGTGTCCTTTCAGGATGTAAGTGATCATGGCTCTCCACAATTTCCTGTCCTTTGTAGCTTTATTAAATAAAAGAAAAAATGCACTCTCTGAAACCCATTACTACTTTAAAAATTGCTTTGTTTACATTCAGTATGAAACTGAGTAGATATGAACTTTCAAGAATCTGGAAATGATATGCACTATTAGGCCTTGATGATTGTCAATGCCCTTCCTGGCCGAGTTGTTCTAAACCATGTCTGATCTAACAATAGTGTGTGTGTGTGTGTGTGTGTGTGTGTGTGTGTGTGTGTGTGTGTGCGTGTATATATTATATTTAAACAGGTTTGGTTAAATAATTTAGATGTATTAAGTCTATTTTAGTTTTAATCCTTTCGAGTCTACAAATTAATTTCTTGGTGGCTGCAGCAAAGCAATTAAGAAAAATACCAAAATTTTCATTCAAATAATTTTTATTTTCCCAAAGTACTTTCAATCTCATCTGAGACCAGGATTAAAACTAAAATAAATAGACATAATACATCTAAATTATTTAACCAAACCTGTTTGAATGAAAATATACAGCCATGATGATGTTTAATGACAATCAAAAACACTCAAAAAAAAAAAAAACAAGGACTGGGGTCTTTTTTCAAAAAACTTGGACCCAAATATAAAGAAACTTGCAAGAAAACAAGAAAAACTGAAAGAAAGTTTATTAAACAGAAAAGTTCCATAGTCTTGCCTCAATAATGACATACTACCAATATATATATATATGTGTGTGTGTGTGTGAGAGAGAAAGAGACCAAAACTAAGAGTAACTAATCTGTCAACAATAGACCAATTACAAATTTCTACTAATCTGTATTAGAATTCTGAAACAAAACCTTCAAATGCTTTAATTAATAGTTGACATTTAAAAATAATATTTAAGTCATAAACTAATAGAATTTAAAAAAAAAAAAAAAGTTATGCTCTTTCGTTGATTTAAACTTAATAGCATCATCACCTCATTGCAAGTATTATTTTGCAAAAGAACATTTTAAGATTTATCATGTGCAAATTGAAAATTGAGACCACACGCATTAATGCTTATATCATGTATATAATGTGTTAAAAATTCTCTTTCTCCACTGTGTGCACTGATAGACTAAGGGCAAAAGACTTCAACTGATGTCAAATCGGTCATGTTTCGACCCCAGTTTGAAGCAATCACATGTCTAGCCACACTGATGAGCTGTGATACAGCAAAACTGCCTGTGGATGACTCAAGGTTGATATCTTCATCTGCCAAAATAGGCTATCCTCCATATGAGGTAATTTTGGATTTTGTTTATTAATTTTTATTTTATAAACATCCTTGTTTTATATTGTATTTGTGGGCATGAACTCCAATAAAAGTGTTTGCCTTTAAAATTAAAAATTTAAAACATGAATTGTATTTCTGAGAAAAATAAGTGATTAAACATAGGTGGATAAAATCTTTTATTACTGCTGAGTATTATTGAAATGCCTAAATGTAACCAATATTTGCATATCTGAGTTTGACATATTTTACAAATATAAAGTTGATATAAAACAGAAACAAAATTTTGAAGAGCCCACATTGTCATGTTTAATTTAATAATGTCTACACTAGAAGAGGTTACCCTAAACATTTTCAAAAACACCCAAGAACATCAAAGACACATACTGATAGAAGACAAATGTTGGTAGTAAAGGGTTAGACCAGGTCAGAGGTCAGCTGGAGGAACCATTTAGTCAAGTGCTCTCAGAAGAGTGTCTGCTGGGGAAGTTTACTTTGGGGATTTTGAGAATGGCAGATAATGCTTTCACAAATGACCTTCATATGATTTACTTTTCAGATATAGGTTGTCATTGATATAAAACTTTTTTCTCCTCATTTCACACAACTCTTAGCCTAAACAAAATGTCATCAAACAGAAGAAAAAGAGAGAGAGAGAAAAAAAAACAGCTTAAGTCAGCCTTCTTCTCTGACCCTTCTGAAGACTACTGTTATGAATTTTACTCATGATATATGAGCTAAGTCTGACACAAGGTTAATATCAAGCGCTCAGTCAGAAATATCCCCCCCACACCACCATCACACATAACTAAATTATAAGTAAATTCTCAGCAGGATAACATTTGTAAGTTTTCATCCATGCATTGAATATTGCTGTCACATATGGTCTGGTACTTTTATTTAGTAGACATTTTTCATAAAATCCAAAGAATCTGCAATGTTATTGGTTCTGACCAGGCATCTCAGCTTCAGTCACTTTCCTACTGTTGTAATGTAACTTCCCTGCACCTTTTCTATAAATATTTTCATAGTAACTGTTCTGATAAGCTTTCCTCTTATACTCAGACTTTATTAATTTAAGAGCAGTACTAGATTTGCGGCAAGGTTTCATTGTTTTATTGTTGAAATAGTTGGATATAACTGTAAGTTCTATTCTAATAGTTTCTTTTCTAGCATTTCTCACCTGTGGAACATTTCCAATTTCTTGCTTCCCTGCCATCTACGTATAATCTTCAAAAATTCAAATGCAATGTCAATCGACATCTTGTCTTCTTGAATCCTGTTCTTTTATTGTCCTTTCCTCTTCTCATTCTCTTCCACTACCAGTAACCCCTGATGTCTTAGTGGTATTAACATCTTGCTTGGGGTGAAATGATTTAAAAAAAAAAAATTTTTAAAAAGTCACATACAGTCGTTAATATCGTGATTTTTTTTGCCAGTAAAATGATAACATTTCAAGAAAAGACTAATGCATTTTATTTTTTTAAATAAATCATTATGGACTCAATAAATCCAGGAGGATTATTTATTATGCACTGATAATGTTCAACAATAATGAAACAGGATTTGGTGAATTTAGCACAGGAGTTGATAAAACATGCATTGATGATTAAATAATGCTACCATTTAGCAACTGAATTTTACTAATAATTTGATTTAGGCAGTTTTCACAATCTTCTCAGTTATTCTTGGTCTGCTTGACTTCAAAGTTGGCTGATATATGTTTACCTTGAGAAGGTCTATAAAGAAGCATGCTATCAATAAGTCACACTTTTCTCAAATATTGGCTGTTTTATCTGTCTGCATGACTTATTCAACATATTTCTTGTCTTGGCAGCTGACCTCCCATAAGTTGTAAGCATTGTGTGTATGTATGTGTAAAAGCAAAAATATGACCATCATTCTTGTGCATGCTTTGATGCTAGATTTAAAAAGACAAACCCTATCCATTACCAGAAAATACTTATTCAATATTTGCCAGATGTGTTTGATATTAAATAGAACTGTTGTTATCAAACTAAGAGATCACAGAAGAAAAGTCTCTTAAAGACAGCAAGGTTTAGCACTATACTGTATTTTCTTGCACATAACATTAGAAAATTTGAACAAAAATTAAAAGCAAAAAGGGGGGGGGGGGTACACATTTTCAAAATTTTTTACTCCACTTAAAGAAGCTCTTTTTTGGAACAGCAAGATTGCAAATACACTCAGCACAATCTATATATAAAATTCTGTCTGTCACACCCTCTAAAATAACCATGATTGACTGATCAAAACCAAATTTTGAATAGAAGTGTAAACAGGTAAGGGGGTACAAAGTAAGTTTTTATATATATATGTAATTCTGATAAACTATATTGCACAGTAATATCACTGTAAATATAAACACAACAGGGACAGTTTCAAATGGGCAGAAGAAGCAATAACTTCAAGAATATTAAATACTGTGAGATTTCGACACACGTTAGCATGTTTCAAAAAATTCTAGTAGATAATAAAACAATATAGGCAGGTGTTGATAAGAACTGTTTACAAAAGATATTTGATATGTCAGCAATATTTGTTCTTTGGGAATCCGCGTCATTCAGTAGATCTACTTTGAGTGGCTCTTGAATTTTGTATTGGGTGAACATTTAGTAATAAATAAAAAATTAATGAGGTTAAGAAGAACCCCTGAAATTGAATGCCTTTACATATACATAGGGATGGTGCTACTATGGTGTTGTATTACACTCAAGGAGGTAATTTATTCAGTTTTTAGCTTCAGCAACAGGGAAGTTGTATATAATCAAGAAAATATGGTAAATTAAAAATATAAATAAAAATTGTACTACAAGTTGAAAAATAAATCACTGAAGTTTGTGGAGCAAAATAAAGAAACGTTTTAGAATGCTGACAAAGATGAAAGGACCACCAAGCCTCAAGAGAAAACTGTATTTATTAAAGCATATCATGAGTAAAATCTGTGTTGCAGTTGTAGTTTTCATGGTTTAATAATAAATGCAGATGCTATTAGTGTAATTAATAGTGTTTTTTTCCTGGATTAGTTTATGTTAATAAACTTCAATTGAGAGAATAAATGAATTTTTCATCAATGAGCCACCAAACTTTACCAATGAACATTTAAAATAAAATGAATTATGTTTGTATTGTGAAGTTCTTTGCAAGATATATTTACATTAAAAGCTACTTGATCAAAACAATTGCAAAAATAAAGGTCCATTCTGTAGTAATTATTTACTTAAGCTTGGTAGACAAAGCTGAAAGTACTGACTCTACTCAATAAATTCCAAAGAATTACCTGTAAGTTTGATGGTGAAAACCAACCAAGATTCTTGGTGATAAATTAACGCCTTTCCCAGCAATTACTTTGAGAAAAACATTTCATTTTCAGACAAAATATTTTATCGGTTTTTTTTTTTCAATAACTAAGAAACTGAGGCACCTTGAAGTACCCAACTGGTGGCTAACACTTCTACTAGACATAGGAGTTGACAATTGGACTTGTTTTGAGCTCAGAGGAACATAAAAAGAATTAAGATCAATGTATAAACACGTCTGTACCTGGTTTTTGAAAGTTATGTTTTGGATATGATTATTAGTCAGTGTCTGTAAAGGACACTTATAGTAAGTATGTATATTCATGTCTACACTGGGGAAGGGGTTAAACCTTTGGCATAGTATGTTAAAGACATGCTTACAATTCATGTATGGTTATATACAGGTCGTTGTCAGTGTGCCTTTCTAAGTTGGTTTGAAGTCAGGAAAATACATCCTGAAACAAATTGTCATCATGTCATTTAACATCAGTGTATTAAAAAGCCTGTTTTTTTTTGGTTTGTTTTTTTATCTTCTTGGTTTTTGAAGAAGAAAAAAATAGACAAAAATAAAAATAGCAGCAATAAAAAAAGTTTTTATCCCATCACTTTGTGAAAGTGCATGGAGATGCCTGCTGATAACTTTCTACATTAAAAGTCAAAACATGCAAATCTAACTACAAGCTTATTGACAGGATATTACTATTAAGCAGACATTACAAAGGAAGGTGAAATAAGGGCAGGAATCCCTCGTATGTGTGTATGTGGGGGGGGGGGGCACTGCAAATCCATTATCATGCAATCTTCAGACTAATGTCATTAGTAGCATATACTTATCTTGCAATGTTCCTAAGTACAAATCATAACCAAGTGATGCTTTATCTGTTATTGACATACTTAAATCAGCAATTAAAACATCAATAAAGGAATAATGACAGTTGGTCTATTCACAGCAATAAAAAGTAAAAAATATTTCAATAACTAATAATAAAGAGAAAATGTATTTCAAAGCTATTATTGATAAGAACAATGTAATAAAGATTACTGTTTTTATGACATGGAGGAATTACATTTTTCAAGCAAAGTAAGTTTTATGTAGAACTTTACAGTAACAAGTTATATGAAAGACACTTAAATAAAAGCAATATAAAAGCAAAAATATCAATATGAGTAAATCTCTAACATACACTAAATAATTATAAACAGTAAAAGAAGATTGTATATCTTAATACAGTGATTCTTAACTAGTGTGCTGTGCAATCCTTTTAAGCGTGTTGTGAAATATTATCACACATTCAACCAAACATTGAAGAAATCACAAGAAAACACCTAGCACAGGTTTCACAAGCTGCACAAATAATTGAATAGAAACATTGAAATAAAGTTCATATTTGTGTGTATTTTTTTTTTTAATCTATGGTTTTATTTCATAATATTTAAATGTACACCCTTTAAAAATTTTATCATGGTATTTTCATTTGCTCCGAGGTGTACTGTTGAGAAATACTGTCTTAGCATATTCAAAATATTTATCTACTTTTACTTGCCAGGGAGAATGCAATGTACCAATAGCAAAAACATCTCCCCCCCAATTTTTTAAAAAACTTATTTACCCAATACAAGGCCCAAGAGCCACTCAAGATAGAGGGTTTCTTATGAAGTTGTTATAAGAGCATACAGGGAAGGAGCAAGTGGTGCATATTGTGAGAATGTGTATAGAATAGTTGACCCTAAATTTGAAGATATTAAGATTATAGAGATCAAAAATGCGACATTTCCGAGGAAGAAGCTGAGTAAAATTTCCTCTTCATTCATGAAATATGGAGGGAATTATGACACGTCAACTACATGGCCTAGCTGGTCCTAGCTATGATGGCTTGTACTAGAGAAACCAAGGAATGTATTTAACCTGAACATCCGACATGAAAACAGCAATAGAGTAGGCTAGCAACATTTCCTCAGTGGAAAAGGGATAGCAAGGTGAAAAACAACTCATCACCCACAAGGCAGTGCAAGTGGGAGTTTTTTTTTGGGAGGGGGGGGGTTCAGTCTATACCAATCTAGAAACAATTTTAATGTGAATATCTCTACAAGTTGATATACAAAGGTTCTTGGCCTGACTAAAAAAAAAAAAAAAAAAAATACTGATGTTTGGTTATTTGGTAAGATTTTAAGAAGTGGGGAGGGTCAAGAACTTTTACATCCTCACCTATGTACATATTTACCTCTCCTAGCAAAATTCTTTTAGTACTTATAATACAAGTGAGCAATATAGTCACAGCTAACCTCAATAACATTAGTATAATGACTTCTTTCTTGTCCCTCAGCACTTGAATTATCCTTCTGTTTCTACTGAAGCAATTCATTTTAGACTTTCTTTTGCCATTGTATTTAATAACTATTCTTAAATACACAAGGTATACACATGCTGAAACTGTTCTTAAAACTAAAATCTCACAGAATCAAATAAATGCTCTGTATCTAACAAAATTAATTAGATCCATTGTATAAGGTGACCCAAATATCACAACGTTCACCTCTACCAAATGGTAAGAGACACTTTCACCTTGAGGTAAGAATTAAACCTCCTTGTGATTCTCATTTATTTACTTCTTGCTCTTTAACTGAAATGAAAATAGCAATTCATTCAATGTTATATATATATATATATATATATATATATATATATATATATATATATTTTGAATGGAACTTTTAATCTGGCATTTCTTATTGCTATACATGTTATTTTTAGAGGGTACACATGTTTGAGTTGCTATTCCTGCTGTTTTTTTTATTTTCTTAAACAGTGAAATTAATAACAACTCGCCTAGATTGAGACGTCCTGTTAGGAGGCACAATTTTTCTTTAGTAGGACTTCTCAATCAAGGCTGATTCTTATTAATTTCAATTCTTAGAAAAAAAAAATTTTTTTAAATTTGAAAAAAACAAACTGGGTAGCAACTCAAACGTGTACACCCTAAATATAACATGTACAGAAATAAGATTTTATATATAAAATTGGGGTCAAATTTAGATCAAGTATGAATCAGAACCTGACAGAATAAGATAAATAACAAATAGGAAACGTTTATCAATCTAACATGTTTCACTTTTATTAAAGCTTCATGAGAGAAACGTTTTCTATTTGTTCCTTCATCCTACCTCTTTTTATCATTATTTTAATTCTTTTTACTAATTTTCATCCAATGCAAGGGCCAGCCCAAGAGCCACTCAAAGTAGAGAGTTATTATGTGAAGTTCTATTAAAATAAGAAAGGGCAAGATAGCAGGAAAGATAGACAGCTAATTCTAGATTTGAAGAGGCCAAGATTTAATTAGCGAATAAAATTTCAGAATTCAAGTGAAGACGTTAGAAGTAGACATATAGATGTGTGTGTGTGTGTGTGCATGCGCGCGCACACACACGGTAAGCATAAATACATTAATATACAGATATTTGTAAAGTATACCCAAAAAGTGAACAATTCCATTTTTTGGGTGCATGCTCTGAAATTAATGGGATAAATGCCCTTAATATCTCAAAGATCAATGTATGATTTTGTACTCATCTTGAGGTCAAAACAAGAGTCGACTTTAATGCATTTGAATAACTAATCATTCAAAATAACAGCCATGAACTGTCTTTAATTTTAAGTAGCAAAACTGTTAGTCTTGCAAAAAGACTTAAATCTGTATCCTCATAACCTGATTGCATAACTGAAGGTAATAGAGAAAGTCAATAAAAATTAGACGGTTCCAAATGGAAGATAGCTTTTTTAAAAAAAAATTAAAAAAAAAAGAAAAAGTGATTTCTTTTCCTTCCCTTATGGTTGAAATCTGCTCCAATAGCAACAAAGGCAGAAAGACACATCAGCTGATTTACTTTCAACCTCTTCCTCCCACATGATTTTGCTTGATCCATGAAATAATCAATAGAGTTGTTGATGCCGGTAAAGGAGGAGGGAGGAGGAAAGAGGAAAAAAAAAATGTTCTTAAGGTTACAAATAGTAGCAAAGGGGTTTTATTATTGGGGGGGGGGAGAAAATAGCCAAGCAAGGAACAGAGACATTGCCATTTATTAACTTTTTTTTTTCTTTTTTTTTTTAAAATCATCATTTCATTGCAGGCCAATAAAGCCACTAAGATGCAAGTGGTTACTGAGCATTAGAGAATATGAGAAAAAAATACCATTAAGGAAAGAGTACAATAAAAGAACAATAATTAAGACAGAAAATAATGATTGACATTGCATTTAAATTTTTGAAGATCAAGGTTGAATAGAAAGCAAGAATCCAGAAAAGAATTCCACACACAAGAAGTGCGATAGAAGAAACTTAACATAGAACTTATAGTTACATCTAATCATTTCAACAGTAAAATGATGAAACCTTGCTGCCAATCTTGTACTACACTGAAATTCATAAAGTCTAGGTACTGTAACAGAAATTTCATCAGAACAATTACCATGAAAGTGTTTATAGAAAAAGGCACAAGGAAGCTATATTACGGTGGTGGGAAAGGGACTGAAAACAGAAATACCATGTGACTGCAGATTTTTCTTTGGAGTTTATCAAGATTCTCTAAACATATTCAAAGCAAGGATAAATGGTAGACTTATATGTTTAATAGAAAAAAAAAACAAAGCTTACTTTATCATGCAAATTAAGATTGGTGAAAATATCAAACATATACAAAATGAAAGGTATTTATGCACAAGTGAATATAGTGAACCCAACAGGAATGGGAACTCAGCTCTCCGATTAATAATTCCAAGCCATCAATTGCATCACCCACATATCCAATTTTAGAGCACCTGATAATCCCAAGCAATCAACTATTTATGTACTGACCAGGCTAGATGTTGCTTAACTTCGGTGATCGTATGGAAACCGGTGTTTCCACGTGATGTGGCCATAAGCCTACAACGAATGTCATATGAATGAAAGAGGAGGTGGTAGGAATTGAATATTATAGGGATAAGGTGGACCGATAATGACTGACCTAGACTTGAAGAGACTAAGACAGTAACTTTAAGGGATACAGCCATGTAGGTGTCTGTTCCATAAAGTAGTAGCTTTTGGGAAAAAGTTGTGTAAGTGAAACTTTCTTACATTTGGCATACAGAGGAAATCAGGATGATTCAACTCTGTGGATGTAGTAAGTCCTTGATGTAAAGGTTTGAACTGGTAGAACTTAAGAATGGAGATCATGTGAACAATTGCCATGGAAATAGCAATAGAATAGAGATATGATTGTGACATTACCGGAAAGTGACTGTAGTGTTAAAGATAAGCAACCCCCCCCCCCCACAAAAGACCCTGTAACAATTTAGAAGAGTTATACATAGTGTGACAGAAATACTTCTTGCATATTGGTAAGACAGTGGCAATAGTGTCCGTCACCTTGCTAATGTCTTACCATTATGTGGGAAGTATTTGTCACACTCTATATCTATACCTTCAGTACAGTTTATTCGTGTTATTTACATAAATTATCTTTCATCAGATTTAATAAATGCAATTCATGCAGGACAGTTACATACAAGCCACCAATATTTAAAAAAAAAAAAAAAATTCAAGCAAAGAAATTATAAAGCATTTATTTTTATTTTTTCAATTTTAAATTAAATTACTTTTTAATTCTAATATTCCATATATAAAGAAAACTGAAAAATATACAAAGAGGGCTGGAGAAAATGTTTTCTAAAAACATTTACATAAGAATTTTAAAATCAATCCACAAAACAGAAATCCTCTCAACACAATTTAAAAAAAAAAAAAAAAAAAAAAAAATTCAAGTTAAAATAATGTTTTACCAGCAAGCCTCATTAGACATTCAATATTCCTGAGAGACCTGTACCTTCATAACTATCATTTCCTCTCTCAGGCCTTTCCTTTTCACCTTATTCAGTCTGCAGAAGTGATAAGGCAATGAAAGGTTTTATTTGCATCAAATGACACTGTTGACAAGTTTTGTTGTTGGTTGAATGGTAGACGCACATGTCTTTGTTAAGCTATTTCCAAGCAGTGTACTCAGTTATTCAATTTAAAAGAATAAAAAAGGGAGAAACAGAAAACGATTTCAGTGCATGTTCAATTCAACAAGGATTCACACCGATCTCAACTTGTCCCCTACTGCTTGACACCTTTTAAAACATGGAACTGAAGACCATAACAGTAAAATGTTCTATTTGCAGTCTCATTACGTGCATAATACCTTTTCAACAACATACCTTTTTCAAGATCTTTAATGCAACAAATTAATCCAAATTAATTATTTCACTAAATTTTTTTTTTCGGAATGAAAAGTTAATTATTTTTCATAGACCATACTTGATAAATTCTTTTGCATGGCAATCCACTCCAAGAACTAAAGAGATTAAAAATATTTCAAGTATTATAACAGATTACAATGAATTAATGAAATTGTTAAACCTAAAAGAAAGAGTGTACTATTTAATAGATATTCATGAATAGCATTCAGTATCAAGAACCCTGGTGGGGTGAGAGAGACGTGAATGATAGTGACACAGGATCAGCCAAATGTCAATCAAACGTTCTAAAGTTAAATTTGATAACCAAATCAATTTGTTTTTATTTATATGGTTCAATTTTTTCTTAAACTCCCTTTTTAGAAAACTTTTCAGAAAATGTTTGATAAAAGATCACAAAGTTCTCTTGTAAATTACATAGATATCTTGCAATTATAACAGACAACATTTCTTAAAACAAAAAATAAGATTGTAACTGCCACTACATGATTAATATCCAGATAAATGCAGCTTGCAAAACATGAAAGTTTTGCTTCAGGAAGAGTTGATTATGAAATGATTTCATTCCAAGACAAGGCAATAAATAACTAGTTTGTTGACCAATTATCCTTCTCACATTTCCTATATTCACAATTATAATTATCGCTTTATTATATAAATATGTTTGGATATATAATAAATAGGTCTTCTATAGAGAAGGCTATTAATTATGAATTAGATTAGTCAAGTCAAAAAGTAATGTTGTTCTGACAATTCAGAAAACCAGGAAGCACAAGCTCAGAATTTCCAGCCACATGACACTTAGCAATATATTAAAAATAATGATAAATTTATTTTCAAGTCAAATCAAACCAGAGAGACACTGACCTTTAGTAAAATTTCTTATTCTTTACTCCTTGAATATTTTTGCAACTTGTTTATCTTTGATAACCAGAAAAACACTGTGTTTATATTTCCTGATCATAAA
The DNA here is from genome assembly GCA_964036315.1 of Acanthosepion esculentum. NCBI lineage: Eukaryota > Metazoa > Mollusca > Cephalopoda > Sepiida > Sepiidae > Acanthosepion > Acanthosepion esculentum. Next base: position 91,454,524 of record OZ038499.1, on the reverse strand, counting down.
ATTAACAATATGGAATTGCAATTAACCTTGGTGAAGAGTGGGGGGATTATTTTTCCCCACAAAAATTTTTACAGTATTTAATTCCATTAAAAGCCTTTTGTAATGATTTCACAAATATCTACAAAAAACTTATATTCATTAATTTTACGGCCCAGTGGTTAAAAGTGTTGGTTGAGTGATCCTAAAAGTAACTTCACCCAAAATGTTCAATACCTGTCCACAGATGATGGAATAAAAACTTGCAAGGAGAATTATCTGAAATTGAGATATCCATGGTACTTGAAATTAGAACAATCTACTCCATGGACTAAAAGAGTTAAGACCAAAATTCCAACTAATATCACCTGAAGAAGGCTGAAGCATACAATGGCCAAATTGTTGCGAATCTGGCAATAATGATGAAGCCAAAAGTCCGAACACTGTCAATAGTGTGAATAAATATATGTGTGTGTACACATATATAACTGTGTGTTTAAATTACATACCCACCATACACTAAGAAAAATAAATAAAATCATCTATAATCGAATATACAATATTTAAATTGTTTTTTTTTTGTTTTTTTTTTTCAACCACATGGTTAGGCTGAAAATTTCTCCCCACAACTAAGCTTTTTTAAGAAAAGTTTGATGCTTGATCAAATTTTGGGACACAGTCTAAACTTTTCAGTACCCCTAATATCTTAACAGAAAACTATCACTCTGTATATCAGACAAATGTAAGAAAACAAGTGATTTTTCATACTTATGCATACAAGTGATTTTTCATGCTTATCTAAATAGATAATTCGATGATACCTGCTTCTAAAGAATAATGAAGGACTGTTCAACTCAAGCTAATGATGTTTAAAAGCCGTGTGTTAAGAATTCAATATGCAATTTTTACCATCTGCTGCCATGCATGTGAGGTGGGGGATCAATAGGTTCATAACTAGGCAGAGTTATTAGCTGAATTTTTCATTGCATAAGGTTTGAATGATGTGATAGCTATTTACTTTTGAATTAAGTGCATTGACAACTTTGTAAATTATGTTAAAATACCTATGTAAAATAAATGCTTTTTTCATAATTAGGATAAAAACTTAGTGAAGTAAGTATGCATGTGCCAAATGATAATTCTTATTAATTAATATATAAAAATTGGTTAACTTCAGTAACCATTCTTGTAACATATCTTAACTGAAAATTGTCTTCTTTTAATCATATAAGCTTAAAAATGAATGCTTGCAGCTGGCACAGAGTTGGTTTGATTATGGAAAGCATCTTAAGCCATATGCTTTCAGGCCAGAGAAGCACTAATAACAATTGGGTCCAAATTGAAATGAAGGCATTTGGAATAGCGACAAGAAAAATAATGCAATCAGTTCAAGCAAATTTGGAATTGTGGTGCCAAAAGCAAAAGGCAACCTCTCCATCATAAACTGATCTTCATCAACCCTTTTCAGCTCTGGAACAAAGACAGAAAATCTTTTATCTTATATTGGATAACATCTGACCAAAAGAAAGATGAAAATAATAGCAATTGGATAAAAATGAGAATACTCTACAGGCAAGGCAGAGTTCAATTTACACCTCCTCCTCCATATCATCAACATAAATTTCAAGTTATTCATATTTTTAAGTTTTCAAATATTCGATGCCATGAGTGATGGGATTTTTTTTGGCTTATCAACCCTTTGTGGGTTACTTAAAGCCAAAACATATTTTAGATAAGAATTTTTTATTTTTTTTTGCAAGCAAATATTGCATTAACAAATTCTTTTTTTGGAAATAATGATTTTTCCTGTATTTCTTGCATTTAACCCCTAGTTCCGAGGAGGATAATGGATTCATACTTTTCTCAAGGGTATTTGCACATAAGCAAATGTAACAAACCCAACTGGAAATGTGAACTCTGTTCTCTGATTTCTCATTCTGAGCCACTATCCATTAAACCACACACACACACTGGCATGAATGAATAAGAATTATCAAAGAAAATCTTTTACAATGAAAACTGAAGTTTTAGTCAATCATAAAAAATAAAATTAAAAGTCTATCTTCAATAGAAAGCCAGTAAGTACATAGAACACTTTAAGAACAGATTTTTTTTTCAAAGTATTAAACAGATGCACTTCGCCTGTTTTCATCATGTCTATCTTTTTCTTGATATCTATCTTTACCTGAGTGCAAACTGGTTCTTTCATCTTTGAGTATAACTTGATCACAAGTAGTTGTTGACCGACAATGTAGTGAAAAGGAAATCTTTGAATGCTATAAAAGAGAGCATCTGCATTTTGTTTCATTTTACATTTTTGGATTCTGTCCATTAAAAACATATCAAGATAACTCTTATTACCTAAATCATTAAGTGACTAATGATTATAATAAAATTGAAACAGGAAGATCAAAACAACTGATAATTCTGCTGATTATTATTATTATCATTATTATAATAAAAGGAAAAATAAAGACAAAAAGAGATCTACCATTTTTATGATCGATAAAACTTCTTATAACAGGCGTTAACACAATGAGGTCAGAGCTTTATTTCTACACAGAGAAATTAACAAAGAAAATCTTAGAATAAATGAAGATTTAGTGCAATGTCAGGACCTTTTAATTGGCTGTGTAGAGCTTAAGCAGAAAACACGGAAACAGCTACATTTTTCTCTACTGCCAAACAATATCGATCAAGTGTTTCACGATACAAAAGTAAACAGGCAAAAGTGCATATGCCACAGGCAAAACAGCAAATGCTTTTCCAAACACTTCAGGACAACAGAATCTTTAAAAAAAATAAAAATTAAGTTAAAATTTATAGAATTTATTAGAATTTTTTTTTTTTCTTCTAATTATAAACTTATTTTTCTTTACTTTTATTCTTTTTGTAATAGGTTACTTTTTGAAGATATGTTTTAAGTAATCTGTCTGGTGGTAAAAAGGAAACATTTAATTAGATATTGAGTATTTTTTAATTATAAACAAGTCTGTTATTGTTGGTGTTACTCAAGAACATTTTACAAAAGCAAATACAATATTTTGATAAGAAATTTTATTTGATTCTGCAATATGATGTTACTTTACTTTGTTTAAAAATAAAATAAGCAATAATAAAATAATAGGTCACCAAGCAAAAAGAAAAAAAATTTAAACAGTGAAATCTTCATAGATTACATATCTGTGTGTGCCTGCATGAGTATATTAAATGGTTATAAACATGTCAATATATAGATTTTACATATATGGAAAAGTACTACAATTTAATTTTCATCTATAATAAATTCCCTTTCTATATTAATAATTTATTTTCAACAAAATTTTTATAATGAAATGACTTGACAGAAAGAAAAATAGATTGTCATCACAGTGGGTCATTCAGTTTTGGGATATTTTCTTTAAAACCAAGAAAAGTTTGAATGAAATTTATAGCGTACATAATCAGGAAAGAGGGTTTGGAGAATTTGATACTCACAAGATATTGAAAACAAGAAGAACAGAGGATAGTAGCTAATAACCTACCTAACTGGCTTATGTAAATGGTTGACAAAACAGATACTAGGAGGAATAGTAAAAAGACAAAAGAAAGTTGTCCTGACCTGAAGGAAGATGGCACACAGAGAAATATTTGAAAAAGCGAGCAAAAAATAACTCTTCAGGTGTTTTTTTTTTTTTTTTTTTTTTTTTTTACAAGCTCTCAGTTGGAATTGTGATTGTAAATAATGAAACTTTTAATATGTCTCTATATCTCTGAAATGAGGTATTATCATTATTTACATTATTTGGACTGTCCTCAAGGACACATGGCCCAGTGGATAAATGTGTTGGTTAGATCCAGTGAATAGACCCAAAGAGTTGTGAGTTCAATAACAGCTACTGCAGTGGTGAACCAAAATTTGGAGATTTGAGTTAAAAGGGAAATAACTGAGACACCTGGAAGAGACATGGCATGTGGAACTAGAACACTACCTCAGTAGACAAAATAAAGGGTTCAGTTTGAAATTCCAATCACCTGAAGAAGGCTGGAGCGTACAACAACTGAAATGTTGAGAATATGGCAATGAAGATGAGGATAACAGGCTGAATAATATAAGTAATTAAACTTTTAATTTTTATAGATTCCAATAGTCTTAACTGAAGAGATTGGTAACAATCCAAGAAGGCTTGCCCATAGCAGTTAACAAAAGATATTAACTTTTAACTGAGATTTAATAAGCAATAAAGATATTGTGTTTTTATTTTTGCATTTCACAAGCAAAATTCTATCAATGTTTTATTCTACAAAGATAATTCTCATATCAAACTGACAAAATTGGATTTAATTTAAAAACTGATTATCATACAAATGATATAAACTAAGATGTCAACATCATTAATACTTCAGGAGAGAAATTGGTGACATGCTATCCATAACAGAATTTGACAGAATCATGAACCACACAGGAATACAAAAAAAAAAGTATAAAAAGTTTGTTCTAAAATATATCTAACAGCAGTTATACCTGTCCACACTTATAAATCCAAAACTTCATACTTATCCAATTTACAGGACAAAGAAACATGGTAGTGTTCCATTTAATGTATGCTAGAAAATGTTAAAATCAATTTTTATATAAAAGGAAAAAGTGCAGACAACCTATTCAAATTTATTATTTGAGACAATATTATTTCTTTGAAATTTAAATATTAAGTAATGTTGTTTGAAAAATTACTCATAAGAAGACATAAACAATGAAAAAAAATTTTAAAAAAAAGGTCATGTTAACCACTTATAAAGTCACACATTTTACTTAGTTAATAGAAGTTGATAGAACAGTATTTGCTTATAAAATACATGATACATTAAGGGCCTAAACATGATTTTTTTTACCCATGCAGATAAAAGTGCAGCAGCTGTTTAATTTCAAAGATTTTACATACTTTAAAAAGGCAGAAAAAGCATCCAGCTGTAAAAATACATAATTTTCATGCACACTTATGGCAAGGACAAACAGTATTATTAATTGGAGAAGTGCTTGCAATAATCTCTACTATTATTTGACATTTGTATGTTCAACCATTATGCTTTTCTGCATTTGATCAAAGTGTAGTATTTGCTCAATTCCAGCTTGGAAAAGCTGAAATCAGTTTCACTTCCTGATCAAGAAAACTACATAAGGAGGAATTAGTAAAACAAGAATAAGTTTTTCTTTTATATGGAGTTTCTCTTCAATTGCTCACCATAACTTCTTGACCTTTGCAGCTATTAGTAACATCTTTACTATCCTTCCCACTCCACATAAGCTTGTCAAGTAGGTGGCCTATTGCGTCACCATGTCACTTTTGCATTTGATAGGTCCTGTGAGTGTCAAATTTTACAGGCCCACCTTTTTCATTGTGTGTCCTGTAAATTTCAGCTTCTCTTTCTGATTTTTGTTTTCATTTTCCTTAAAAACATCATCATTGCTTACACACTCCATTTACGATATTCTCAGCACCCTTCTGTTGAAGGACCATTTCTGTTACCTAGAGTCTTCATTTGTGAGGAAATTATCCAGCATTCACTGCCATAGAGAATTGATATTATATAGCAGTTCAACACTTTTCTTTGTTTCTAACAAAACCCCCCTCCCCCGTTTCTTAATCTTTTTCTTAATTTTTGGAAGGCATTTTTACATTATTCCAATGAGTCTTCAGATTTTGGTATTACATTTTCCATTCTCTATTAAAACACTTTAAAATTCTGTACTTGTTTGATTCTGACATCTCTAATCCATAGTTTTCATCTGTGGCTTCTTCTCTTGCTGACGATCATAAGAGAATTAAGAAAAACAAAAGTAGTGGCAAGAGAGAGAGAGTGTGATAAGTGATAGAGATGGGGGGGAAAATAAGGGATGAAAACAGAGATGGGGGGGTGGGAAATAAGGGATGAAAACAGAGATGGGGGGTGGGAAATAAGGGATGAAAACAGAGATGGGGGGGTGGGAAATAAGGGATGAAAACAGAGATGGGGGGGAATAAGGAATGGAAACAGAGATGGGGGGAGAATAAGGAATGGAAACAGAGATGAGGGTGGGAAATAAGGAATGGAAAGGGGGTGGGAAATAAGGAATGGAAACAGAGAGGGGGGAATAAGGAATGGAAACAGAGAGGGGGGAATAAGGAATGGAAAGAGCAAGAGGCTTGTTAGCTGCATATCAAGAGACAGTGAGTAAAAGATTAAAAGTCAGAATAATGGAAAGATATACAAATTGTGGTACATTAAAATTAGGTACCTGCATTTGGTCATGTAAAAAACAGCATAGTATGATGAAAAAAGCCCCAAACTCAATAAAAACAAAGTTTTGTCATCAAAATGTTTATGTTATTAAGAGGAAAGACCAAAGTATTTTTTTATTATGATTTTAAATTTTTTTTACTCCTTTGTAGCACATAAATTTTGGTTAAAAATCTTGTTTTTTTTTTTTTACATCAGCAGCAGACCAAAGATAAAGGTTAGTTTTCTTTTTTTGGTGTTTTTTCCAGTGAAAAACACATTGATTTGGAAATTCTTGCAAAATTCAAATAATGATTATAATGAAACTTTCAGGACATATTCAGAAATGAAATTATTTTTTAAATTTTTCTTTTTAGAAAATCTTGGTAAAAAATGTTTTTTTTAAATGTTACCACCCACTTACATAATTTCATGAAATTGAGAAATTAAATTAGGAGGGGGGTTAAAAACAGGACTCTTTAGAGAAAGTAAATCAATTTTTTAACCCATTAACCCATTTCATTGAAAATCTGCTCTGAATTGTAAAATACAAAAATGCAATAAAACCATGACATTATTTAATAAGAAAAGCGTTTAACTGCTTTTGTATATAGGTTATATTAAGGACACTATTGTCTGAAGAAATACAATTTTTTTGGTGAACAATGAATTTTTACAAGAATTTTTTCATTTTTTAAAAATTTTAATTATAATAATATAATAGTTTGAAAATCGTTTAAAATTCTTCATTGTTTTCAAGAACACAATTTGGTGATATCATTAAGTGAAAAGTAAATTTTTGAATCAAAATTTGAAAAGCTCATAACAGTTGTTTTTTTACCCAGATATTTTTAAAATAATTTTTAAAATATTTTTTAGTGAAAAAAAAACGTTCCATATTTCTACTTATGGGAATTTATACATGACAAAATCCTTAAAAAGGTCATGTGATTTAAGTGTTGTTTGACACACTGCAATTATTTCAGTTTTAATTCAATTCTGTTTCATCACTAACGTCTTTGCAAATCATCCCTTCAAAATATCAAAAAAAGCTTTGTTTTTTAATTGCTATTTCACTAAATATTATTATTTTATGTATTTATTTTTGTTTGGGTCATACTTCAATTAATTCTTTGCTTAAGGTAGTAAACTTAAGAACCTAGAGACGAAATACAAATTTCATAAAGCTTCTTAAAAACCTAACTAAAAGTCAATAAAATATTAAATAATTGCTGAAAATATGTTAATTTGTAAAAATTACTGGGTAGTTATAAAAAAAAAAAAAAAAAAAAAAAAAAAAAAGGCGTTCACTTAGTTTTCGTAAATATGTCATTTCTGGTCATCCATAAGGCTGTCATCACCTTGTGAGCTTCTCGATAAATCAATAAAGATCAAAGAAAGAGAGGACCCATCATTAAGAAATGCTTGTATATTGTTTTTCTCATGCTCTAAGTAATATTTATTTCAAATCAGATTAATTTAACTTTAAATTTTCTAATTTTACTCAATGTCTCACAAATCTATAATTTTGAAAGAATTTTAAACCCGATAAATTTGTTTTCAAATTTCTTAAAATTAAGAAAATGTCCGCTTTTAAAAAATGTTTTATAAGGGAAAAAATAAAATAAAAAAAAATTAAAAAAATCAAGCAATTATTCCAATCTATATAATTTCTCTCTGAAATACACCAGAATATTTTACTTACTGGAAATAATAAATTTAATCATTCAGCTTTCAACTAAAACTAGAAATCTTCAAGAATGCTTTTTCAATTTTAAAATTTAGGTATTGAAAATTCACTGGAGGTACCTAATTAAAATTCTTTATGGGGAGAAAGAGAGCAAAAACAAAGATCCATAGCTGTATCCTTTATTCCTTTTTCACATAAAATTAATTCATATTTGTACATTTAGGTGAACAGGCAAAGAAGACTAATAGGAATAAGCGAGAGAATGTGAAGATACAGGCAAGAAAAGAGCAAACCCCTGAGAAGAGATAATCTTTGTTGTTAACACCCTTGGAATGTCTACAAGCCCAGTTAGTCATAATTAGTAGACTATAATATCAAATAAGTCATGTGCAAAGTGTACTCCATTGACTAAGTACACTATGTGAAATCATTGATTGTCAAACGCCATAGCATTAAGCATGGAAGACTTGCCCAATTTGAAAAGCTGTAATGGCATAGTACTGTGTGCACAATAAGAGCACATGTCAGGAACTTGTGTCAAAATGAATTATGAAACTGTCCTCAACAAATAAACACACAATGAACTACTGTCTGTAGGAGACAAACTGTGCCACAGTGGCAGTTGTGTTGACTGTGTGCAAAGAAGCCGTCACAGACATCAATTTGTCTAGTTGTAGTAAAAAGGAGTAGAGGAAAAACAAAAACAGACTAGAAATTCAAAAATGCATTGAATGAAACAAAAATGTTTTTCAGCTGGTAGTAGACCATATTAAAACACTTGATTAAATTGAACTTTGAAGCAAAAAGACTAATACGAGCACAACATCACTACTTATTGGTTTGTATATCTAAATTACTTAAAGAAAAATCAAGCTGGATTGCATGCCTGTCTGGTCTGTAAATTTCTTAGTAGTAACATAACAATAAACAGATGTGAAATAACTGAAGCTGAATGCCTCTTCCTTGAATTATTGGAAGAAACCATCAACTAAGATACACAACCAATCATCCAATACACAAATAAAAAAATAAGTATAATTTATCATGTAAGACATTCACAAACTGAAGGCAACACATTTCATTTCAGAAATAGCCATGACAATTGTTCTGATGAGCTCTCCTCCTTAGTGCCTCAACTACATAATTTAAGCATCCTATTAGGCTGGCAATTAGGTCTCACAATCTTACTGTTAAATGAGCTAGATATAACTGTCAGTTTTACCCTAATAGTTTCTTTTCTCACACTTCTAACCTGTGGAACTCCTTTCTGATTTCTTGCTTCTTACCATGATAGTCGTCAAAAAATTTAAATGCCAATAACTATCTTCTGACTTCCCGAATCCTGTTACTTTGTTGTTCTTTTTCTCACTTCTCGATAAAATCTTATTCTCTTTCCCTTGTTGTAACCCTCTGTGCCCTAGTGGCTTTATCATCTTGATTATTATTATTAATAATAATAAATAAAAAACAAAACCCCACAAAGGATCCAAAAGTTCTTTATAGGCATAAGCTAATGATACATATCCTGATAAGTAAATATCACTGCAATGAATTAAATTGCTAATTCACATCAATCAAATCCTAATAGGATTTGATTAATATGAATTAGAACTTAATTGGTACACTGATGTCACAATTGTGTTAATATCTTATCCTAAAATTGATAATTGGTGTCACAATTGAATTACTATCTTTTCCTAAAACTGATATGCAGCAATATCAGTTGTAATCTGATTTATACAATTCTGAAAGCAAAGGCTAAGAGTAAAAATCCAACATTTGTTTTTATTAATTATTTTACCACAAGCAAGGCAATAAAGTCACTAAAATACAAAGGGTTACTGAATGTGAGAGAATATGAGAACAAGAAAAACATTTTTAAGGAGAAAGAACAATAAAAGAACAGAAATTAAGATAGATAACAATTGCTATTGCATTTAAATTTTTGAAGCCAGAAGAGAGTTCCACAATCAAGAAGTGTGAGATACAAAACTGTTAGCATAGAACTTAGTTACATCTAGTCATTTCAACTGTAAATTGAGGAAACCTTGAAGCCAATCTAGTATTGCACTTAAATTCATAAAGTCTGGCTCTCAAAGAGGAAAGTTCATCAGAAAATTACCATGAAAATATTTCTAGAAAAGGCACAGGGAAGTATTAAAACCCTAATGTCAGGACCAATAAAATTGCAAATTCTCTTTGAATTTTATCAAGAATCTCTAAATACATAGAAGCACCAGACTTAATATGACAGCATTATTAAATGCATGGGCAAATGGTAGATTGATAAATGCATAAGATCAATTCTCATGAGAAAAATTGTCTAGCATGATGACACAGTGAACCAACTTTTCTAGCAGCTGACCTAGCAATAGCATGAAATATTAAATATGAAATGAATAGGATGAAAGCAATAATATCACTTGTATTCTGTGCAGCACATTTGAAAATGAAAAAGCTCTATTAAAACGAAAGAATTGTATATTAATCATGAACACCAAATATATATTTTTACACCTGCAATACCTCATTAAGCTTAATGAGTGTGCAACTAAGTCAATTTGTTTTTAAGTCATTGAGTCTTTTAATGCATGGAAAAAGTCCAGCCAAGACAAATAAAAGAAAAAAAAAAAAATTCTGCTGTCTAGACATTTTTAAGGAAAAGAAAAAACAAAAAAAAAAACAAAAAAAAAACTAAGTATTAAAAACCTAACCTTTCTGAGCAAACAAATAAAGTAACCAAATTCTATAGGCAGTATTTTCTAAAGAGGTAAAATTGTCTCTCTCACCTACATCTAATAAACTGCTACCAACACCTCAACCAGTCCCCCCAGCGACTCATATCCAGCACCTGAAACAGAGACTATATTCTTCAGGAATAGAAAAAGCCAGTAACTCTCTCCCATGGTATATCATAAAACTGTTATATTTATCCATTCTTGCTTTAATAAGTTTTCCATGAGCCAAAAGGCTAAGCAACTAGCTGATAAATTGGTAAATGAGTAAGCATTTCTTTGGCCAAATACCAAGATGAGCACACACAACAACAACAACAAAAAAAAAAAAAAAAAAAAAAAAAAAAGCTTGATTCAAAATGGACGCCTGCATCACATTCTCTCATGACTGTGGAATGAAATAGAACCAAGGTTAGGAGGGAAGAAAGGTAAAATGAAACAAATGAAAGATATCAGAATGCCAACCAACTATCCAAAATAAAGATGATGTCAATGGTCGGGTAAAAAAAAAAAAAAAAAAAAAAAAAGAGGAAAGGAGAGAGAGATAAAAACAAATGGAAGTAGGTTTTGGAATAGAGAGAATTCAGAAATGAAGTTATCCAGCTAAATGCTTACCCAAACATACAAATCCAACACCCTGCCTCCATCCCCATGCCATTAATAACTTAGAGAGCTAACAGTTCAACCTTGAACCTACTCGCCTCCCCTCATACTAAATAACATGGGATTCAAACCTTAAAACATTGACAAAAGGGAGGGCACCAAGCTGTAAAATAAATAAGTCAAAATGCATTTTAACCTATTCCTAATGTTCTTTCAATGTGCACAAAACTTAAGAGTACGCAAATTAGTTTTATACTAAAAGAAAACATTCAACTACAATTTTCTTCATAGTTTTTCTTGGATAAAAATTTTTATGAAAACTTTAGTTTGGAAAATGTCCAACATTAACAGTTTCTACATGATTTAAAACAATAAATTTTCTTTAATATTCATTTTTTTAGGACATCATAATAAAATATCAATATAATATACACATGAAAGATTTTATTATGCAAGTCAATGTTGCACAAAGAAATTGAAAATTATATAAATCATTCAAGCAAGTTTCACAAAATAATAGACATAGGTCTTTATTTTTATAATAATCCTTTCTAGTTCTCTAATTAGCTTCTTGATGTTAAGTTGAAATTCATCACTGTAGTTTTTGTTATCCCAAGCACATTCAAGGGATGAATTGCAAAAACAAACTTAATGTAACTGAGATCGGTGTGATGGTAATTTTTGTAAACACACATGAACATGCTCTGTTATAATAATTTTTTTAAATTTATCCATCATAGCTACAAAATTTTTGTTTTTTAGGGGGAGATACACTGATGTTAACATCAAGTTTCAATAGTGTTTCATGCTTGAAAACAATCTTCAGGCCATGAATTGATATCTTGAAGATTGCATTCAAACATGAAAGACAGTTAACCTCAGTGCCCACTTTTATTAGGTTGGTGCAAAAATAATGTCGTTTTTTGATGTTCAACTTCATGTGAGAAAACGACATTATTTTTGCACCAACCTAATATATTTATATATGCTCCATCCCTGATATTGAGCACTTTTACTCATAGATTTAAAACACACACAAGAAATGTATCATGTACATTTCAGTTCATAACTTTTTTATTTGCAAAATCTTATTTGAAGGTGTGGGATTTTATTATGCAACCCAAGTATTGTTCACCATATTGTAAATCAGTATAATCCCATAGTTATTTATGTTTATGTTTTTAATTTCAGATATATAAAGGTTACTATGGATTGTAAAAAGATATATCCTCAAAAGAGAAACAAGATATTGTAAAGTTATATATAAATATTCCCAATAGTAATTTTTAGTGATGCAATGTAGAACTACACTTGTTAGACTCAATAGCTGAGCTAAATGTTGGGGTCCGTAATGGAATAAAGCAACGAAAAGAACTTAGGAGGCAATAGATTGAGAGGGGGGTACTGTTTTGGTTAAGTATCGTAGGTAGTAAAATTAAAGGTCATTTCAAAGTTGATAAGGAAAATTGTTTGTATTTAGGTTGATATGAAGTTTTATGGGAGGGGGACATTTTTTTAATTGTACAGTACACAACTCCAAAACTTTTGGTTAAAGAGTATAGTCATGCAAAACACTACTTCTTTACAGAGTTGACTATTGCCTACCTTGTCAAAAACAATTTCAAAGATAACAAATTAATTGAATGACTCCCAGCCTCTCCAAAAAACTTATGACACTTCATAAAATAAATGTATATAAGAATAGAAAACTATATTTAAACAAAGATCTCTAGGAGGTAAAAAACAAAAAATTCTGCAAGAAATGTTAGATTCAAAATCATTGACTACAAGCTGACAAAAGGTTATATAGCATATCAAGGAGCCCATATTGACATGTAAAAGATTTATTCAAGCCTGAGATATTGTTTTTACCAAATATATATTTCTATAAAATATCTTTTTGCATTTATTTATAAAGTTACTATTATTATTTTTATAAATATGTTTAAGTATGATATCCTTCCAAGTCAATGTACTGAAATAGTTAAAAGATTATAGAGTGAAAATTTCAATAGTCGATAAACTAATCCCATGAAAGGGAAAAAAATAAAAAAAATAAATTATATATATATATATATATATATATATATATATATATATTTGTGTATTTAGGCAGCAATCCTTCTTTCGTGCACATTTCATTAAAAACGACTGACAAGGTGCTTTTATTTAGTTTTTTATATAATTTCAATTAGATCTCATTTAAATATTCATGGAGACCTACCGGACACTATTCAGAATATACTTGTCGACAACACTAATATAATAGCATCATCCACTTGCAAAAAAAGGCTAAAAATAATGGAAGCCTTACTAATAAAAACAAACAAACCAACACTTAATAATATTAACTTTGAACATGGACATAATATCTTGACCGTGTTTTGAAAGAAAAAAAAAAAAAAAAAAAAATGAGTCACTTTATAAAACATACATATAACAAACTATTTCTATTTCTAATTCTAACAGTTGAAATATAATCCTTGAAAATGGCTAAATGTATAGACGAAAGTGCTCGGATAAAAAGAACATTCGGACAGTTTTTATATAATGTATCCTCTGAAAAGAAAAACTTTATTAGATCGCATGAGAAATTATATAAAAAACTAAATAAAAGCACCTTGTCAGTCGTTTTTAATGAAATGTGCATGTGCATATATATATATATATATATATATATATATATATATATATATATATATTTGTCATTCACAGACAGACTGTTTCGCAGCTCATCAGTGTAGCTAGACGTCCGGTTGCCTCTAGCTAGGATCGAAACCCAACTGAATTGGCGTCAGTCGGAACTTCTACCACTAAGCCGTTGGCGCACTGCAGGGATGAAGGTGAATTTTAGCGTGTTTATTTTTAGATTTAGATAAACACAGTGACTGACAGTGACTCAATTCTGACTATATATATATATATATAAAAAAACAGAATTCTATCATTTCTTTTATAATAATGAACCAATAACATTGGTCACTGAAAAATAAACCAATTTCAGATTGTAATAAGAAACAAAGAATACAGAGCATTACTTCTCTTAATAACAAGACACCATCTTGTTTCCTAAACTATCTCCATGTATTTACATTTTTCTTTCATAAAACATAGCTCCTCTAGTTTCACAAAATAATCTCTTAATAAGACCTTTAAACAAAAGTAGAAAATATTTTTCAGGAAATATGCAACTTGTACAAAAAAAAAAAAAAAAAAAAAAATTTTTAAAAATCAGTTTTCAAAAAATATGAAATCATAACAGAAAGAAATAATTAACATATTTTAATAATAAATAATTTAAGTTAAAATATATTTCATTATATGTGATTAAATTGCAAAAAGATGATGCAGTGTAAATAAATTTACAAAAGCAACTACCTTACAACAAAAATACTAAAATCCATTCAACCACTAGCATAATTATATTAGTAAGTCTCTCGCTACTGATGAATACCAGGAAGATGAACATGTTTGCCACACATTTTTCTATTCAAATATCAGGTTACTTTTTGTAATATATATATATCTCCACTGATAAAAATACTGTTTTCTACATTAAAATTAATATCTGTTCTACTTATTCTTATAAAAAAAAAAAAAAAAGAAAGAAAAAAAAAGAAAACAATTATATATATTTTACCAATTTTTATTAAAATTTTACATTTTTGTTAATATATGTATTTCCCATGAACATTATGGGAAACAAATCTCTCTATTTCAGTTTATTTTACTATGATTGGCCTCAAATTGTTGAACTGGAGAATTTCTTTCTCCTCAAAGAAATTTTCAGTCTCTTTCTTGGACAGTCAACTTTAAAAACATTTTTCAATTTGGTAAGAAAAGTTCTGAAATGAAAGGGAGATCTGATGAGGGATGCTGTCCTAAATTGTCAGGTAATTGATACTCATATGCAAAACAAATTCTAACAAGATTATTTTCATTATTGTCCAAAAAGAGAACAGAGTGATAAAGGAATAATCAAGATAAACTAATTCTAGAAACACACAACCACCCACAATATAGTATGAAGTGAACATTGTTCAATGAAAAGACAAACTATTAGTCATATTCACTAATATCATTGACCAATGAGCTTTGCAGCATAAATTTTATAAAAAGAAATACATTTTGAAAAATGTATACTTATAATAAGAATTAGAGGGAAAAAAGAAAATTATCATTGAAGAATTTTTATGAAAAGAAAATTAAAAAATTGGAATTAGAGGATAAGAGTGATGGGCAACAGCTTATTAAACTGACTATGGAAATAAATCGGTGGGGGGGATTCTAGTCTAACTAAAAATTGACTTAGCATCACTTATTTAAAACTAGAACTGATTTAAACAAGGAAGCTTTTAACCTCAACCAGGTTTTAATATATACTATGTAAACACATTTCTGCATAAATGACCAATTTTCTATAGCTTATAAACCCATTGCAAGTTATTTAAAGACAGAAAATATTTTTAGATTGTAAAATTTATTTTTTGAGATAATAATGATTTTAAGTCTTACTATTTAACCCAAAGCTTTGTGAAAAGTAGATTCGTATCTTTTTCCAAGGGTATTTGCATGTAAGTGAATATAACAAACCTAAATGAAATTGGAACTTGGCTCTTTGATTAACAATTCCAAGCCATTATCCATTACACCACCTGCATATACAAGCTTAGCGCATGTGATACCCCTAAATGATCACCAATCTAGGTACTGACTAGGCCCGACATTGCTCAGCCAGTAATTGTATGGGAAATGGCGTTTCAACATGATATGTCCATAAGCCTGCATAAATGACCCAGAATGTACTTGGATTACATGCACTGTTAAGTGGTAGTTTAATGTCCTTCACCTTCAGCCAAGGTTGATTTTAAAAGGTTGAAGACTAAATGAATTCATCAGCAATACCCATTGTAACCGTAATATATCAATAAAAAGACAGATGAGCTATTGTAGTCACAAGATGTATGTGTCATGTAGAAGAACATGTGACATTGATATTACAGTGAGAACAAGTAGTAGTAACAATTAGAAATAGTTTTTAATTAAACTAATCTTGGAAAAGCAAAAGAAAAATTTAAATGACAAATAAAAAACAAGGAATGGTGCAATTATTACTATTGTGTGGATATATCTTAAATATTTTTAGAAAGCTTTTCAGACATAAAAAAGGAATACTGACAAAAAAATCCCATCAATAATATAAGTTTTTGACAAGATTTTTAAAGCTTTCTGCTTAGTTTACTGCCGTTTTCATTTTTTTAATCATTTCACACCAAGAAAGGCAAAGCCACTATGATGCCAAGAAACGAGAAAAAGAAAAACATTAAGGAGAGAGAATAAAAGAGGAATTCAGAAGACAAAAGATAACATTTGACATTGCAATTTAAATTTTGAAGATCAAAGTTTACTGGAAAGTAAGAAACCCATAGAGAGTTCCACAAGAGAGAAGGTTGAGAAAAGAAACTGTTAGCATAGAACTTATGGTTACATCTTGCCATTTCAACTGTAAAATAATGAAATCTAGTTGCCAATCTAGTATATTTGTAAAGTCTAGGTACCAAAGCTGATCAGAACAATTACTATGAAAATATTTATAGAAAAGGCTAAAAGGAAAAAGCTACATTACGACAGTGGGAAAATGACCGAAGCCAAAATGCTAGGTCAGGACCAATAATCTCTGAATTTTATCAAGAATCTTTAAATACATAGCATAAGTACCAGACCAGATGTGGCAGCAATATTCATTCACAAAATATTATGATAAAAAGTTCTTGACATTTCTTTTCTTCAGTTATGGAGTTTCACTTATTTTGAATTTACTAAGTAATGGTAAGTTTCTTTTTAAAAAAGAAAAAAAAATATTATAAACATAGAGGTTTTTATCTTCAGTGGTCAAGACAAATCCAAAAAGGTATCACCTAAGCCATGGCTCAAATTGAGTACACATCGCGTAAAAGTGGACAAACATTTTGAGTAGAAAATCCAATCTTCATTTAATGGGATTAAAATGACAGGCTGCTGGCAGGGGAAAACAGGTGTGAAATTACCTGATTGCATCATGCTGACTAATACATGATTTTCTTCATTTCTTGTCAAAGTCTTGGCATAATACTTGATTAAGCAATGGAAATTGCTTAAGCTTATTTTAACAGTCAAAAATTAAGAATTGAGAGAAATAAATCTCACTATACAATACTTCAATCAAAATTTAGTTAAAGCAATTTGGATAATGGCAACCACTTCACATGTTTAATCATTTGGTTACTGTGAAATTATATATAGAATGTGTGTATACATTCTGATCGCAGGAGAGTAAAAATTAAGTGGTGATTTGAACTTTGTCTCTTTTGAGGTGTGACACTATGAAGGATTTTTCCTCTATCTTAATAACAGCACCATAGAGCACTGTTGGTTACTGTTAGGTTGGTGTCAGTCTCTTTTTCTTTGTTTATTTTCCTGTTTTTGTATAGGTTTTCTTGTTTTTTGTTGTTTGTAAATTTTTCTTTGAGTTTTCTTTTGGTTATCTGACAGGCTTTCTGTTGTTTGTACCAACATTTTGGACTTGTGTTTGTTTCTAGATCATCAAAGAATCAACGTCTGCAAAAATTTGTAAACTGAAGAAAATTGTATGAAGAAAATGTTCAGTAAGTTTTCAATAAATATTTTTCTAACAAATAGTTATGATGTAATTATGAAATAAATCCAAACTATTAAATATTTTTACTAACAGTTTTGATATTCTATGTAGTGAAAAGTTATTCATAAAACAAGTCTTGATGGACAATCTAAAAGGACAAAGGTTTCATTATAATAATTGTAATCATTCCTATTGATTCTGTTAATCACTTAACATGAATTCATCTGACCAGACTATAAACTGGGATAAAGCAAGCATATAAGACTGTTTGGCTGCCATTTTCACTGGGGGTGGGGGGTGAAAAATACAACTTTCTCCATCCTTCACACATTCAAAAGAACCAGTACCAATGTCAAAGTATTTTCAAATTCTGATATTCAAATGCTTTTCAAATTGCTTTTCTCTCATTTTTAAAATAGATGCAATCCACCTGAAAGATTGTTTGCTTCTTAACCAATAAAACTACAAGGATTGCCAAACACTGCTTGTCATCATAATTTTAGAAGAATTATACATCTAAAGATTAACTTTGCACCAACTCACAGGCAGCTTCAAAACCAGGAATTCTCTGTGATACTTTTAACCTCTCCTTGTCTTAAATTAATCTTTACATTCCAACGAGTAATTCTTCTGGAAGTTGTTTTGAAGCACATAATCGAACATTCCCATTATGTTTGCATTTATAATCAATATAAAAAAAAAGCACAAAAATTGAGAATTTCATCACGTTCCTAAAATGCTAATTTCCAAACCATGTTCAATGTTCTGTTTAAATGATGACTATGCACCTATTATATATTCGCATCCAAATAAATCAGTCAAACATGAAAACTAATTTCATTATAATTTATGACTAGAGTTTTACAAACAGGGTGCAATGGGCAAATTGTCACCATTTTATATTTCTAATTTCACACATGTGCATCGTTTTTGATTTTATTAACTGCACAGTATAGTAGGGTCAGTTGGGCACAGTCTGTAAGAAAAACACCATGACAATTCACTGCCAGAAATTTGGAAATGGCATGCTGTACTGCTTGGCATTCGTGCTGAAAGCTCCAATACAAACATTTCAGAGTGTTTGGGTGTCAATCTGAGGACAGTGCAGAGGATTCAGAAAGAGTTGGATGAGTCCAATGGTGATTATGAAGATACAGCAGCTTGTAAAAACTCACTGATTGTTCTGATAAGAAAAGGACCCCCGAATTTGCTGGTGAGGGCCTTGGGCTCAATCAAGTGCTTTAAAGAGGTAGTGCTGTCCTGGGTCAAGAGAGTGGCTGTTATAAAACCTTATGTCTGGCAACAGGACTCTGCACCATGCCACACAAGCAGGATAACCCACTCATGGTTGACAGACAATTTCTGCGACCACATCACACCTTACATCTGGCCACCTAACTCCCCAGATGTTTAGACAGATAATATTCAAGAAAAATGTACCATTAGAGCAGTGGATATTTTTCTTTTTTATCATTTAAACATATGCAAAGTAGATCAATAAGTCTGACAAAATTATTAACTGATTTTGATCTGAAACTTTCGTTGTATAATGTTCACTCTGTCAATATTCGTCACTGAATTAAGTGCACTGACAAGAAAGGAGATTATGTTGAAAAGATTTTTAGCCTTAGGCTACAGACTTATTGATTTATTTGTGTATAATAAGTAAAGGAAACTATTGCACACAAGTGTTATTTTTGTCATTTTTCTATAACTATTTTCACGGTAATACTTCTGATGAGCTTCTTTAGAAACTTGATTTCATGAATTTAAGCTCAGTACTAGATTGGCAGCTAGGTCTCATCATTTTATAGTTGAAATGGCTAAATGTAACCATAAGTTCTATATTAACAGTTTCTTCTTTCATACTTCTCACTCATGGAACACTCTTCTAGCCTCTTGCTTTCCAATCAAATTTGATCTTCAAAAATTTAAATGCAATTTCAATCGTTATCTTCTGTCTTCTTAATTTCTGTTCTTTTGGTTCTCCCTCCTTAAGAATTTTTTTTTTATTCTCATTCTTTAACACCCAGAAACCACTTACATCTCAGTTTTATTGCCTTGCTTGGGGTGAAAAGATTTTAAAAAATGCACCAAATAATCAAGCCAATCAGCAAAGACACCCTGCTTTCTAGGATATTGGGTAGATCCTGTGCCCTTCCTATTTTATATATTTAGTTTTGTAAAGAAAGAAGAATAGAGCTATCCTAAATAATAGCTATGATAGACAGTACAAGTGCACTGAATTGCATCAATGACATAACACCTGGAATTAAAAGGATTGGCATCAAAACAAAAGGAGTAGAAACAGTTTCTCAAACAACCTGCTGCACCAAAAATGCTGCCTGTTACAATATAGCATAAATTACACCATATATACTTTTATTTATATAATAAATATATCTTGTGAATTTCAGCTTGTATATTTATTAGAAATATCTACAATAACTCAAAGTTTTCATCATGTAATTTATATTTTTTTTAATATTAAAAAAAAAAAAAAAAAATAATAAGGGTTGTAAAAAAGATAACCTGAAAAGAATAAAAAAAAATATTGTAAAGTTACGGGAACAAAACATTGGAAATTGCAAAAGATATTAATGGCAATCATAGAATAATTACAAAAAATTGAAAATATATGCAATATAAGAATAAAATAAAAAAAACAAAAAAAAAAAACTGGCTTTCATAAGAAACCTGAGAAAAATTAAAAGGTTAATAAATGGGAGAAATATGGACTGATTTGCAAGAAAATATTTTAAGCTAATGTTGCAAATATAAACAGAAAGAAATGATGTATAATATGAAGAACATTGGCTGAAGACATGAAAGCAACCAAACCACAATCTTTAAGTAAATATCACAGAAGTATATGAAAATTGATTTCTTAGTGATCAATGTAGAGCTACAATGGAGGGACCAAATGTCCATGCTATAAGTTGGGTTCTTCATAGAAATTGTCTACCAAGAGGACTTAAAAGAAAAAGGCAGGGCAATGGAGAAAGGTTTTAGGTTAGTATGAAAAACAGTAAATTTAAAAGATCCATTTAAAGTTGATAGTATACAAATAAACCAAAAACTTTTAAAGCTAAAGAATACAAACAATACTCTTTCTGCAAAGATTACTATGGCCTACTTTGCCTCTCTCCCACCAAATGAAGAGGGCCAAAGAAACAAATTAATGGAATAACATTTCAGAGTCTCCAGATATTAATCTAATAAAAAAAACAAAAAAAAAAAACTTGGTGCCCATCATTAATACATGTATATGAGAATGGAAAACAATTAAGCAAAGAAAATCTCCAAGAAGTGATAAAAACTGTTGAAAATAATGCTAAAGTTAAAAAAGTACAAACCATGTAGTTCTATATTATTCGAGTATAGTACACCATAGTACAAACACTAATAAAAATCAATGGTTAAAAGACTGATGAAAGTTATAAAAAGACAAGCCTATATTAACATGCAAAATAAAATAATTTGCTGTATTAATCAAATATGTTTCTATGCCTGATATCTTTTGGATTTATTTATAAAAGATTTATGCTGCACTGTTTGCATAATAAAAACTGACATCCCAAACCAAGTTATCACTATTTTTAATAAGAATATTTTGTTTTGCCTTCTATCTCATGGTTGATGCTAACTTCCAGGAAAAAGATTCATTGCACCTTCCCAGGCTAATGTTTGCCACTGACATGAAGTGAAAAAATTATATTGAATTAATTACTAGGTCTGCTGCTAAGAAAGTTGGCTTATGGAGTCATGATAGACAATTTTTCTCGCTAGAATCTATTTTACACGTTTATAAGTCTACTATTTGTCCATGCATTGAATATTGCTGACATGTATGATCAGGTGCTTCTGCTATATATTTAAAAATTCTTCATAAAATGCAAAGAATCTGCAAGGTTATTGATCCTGACCAGATATCTCTGCTTCAGTCACTTTCCCATTGACATAATATAGCATCTCTGTGCCTTTTCCACAAATACTTTCATGGTAATTATTCTGATTTTATGAATTTAAGCACAGTACTAGATTGGCTGTAAGGTCTCATCATTTTACATTTGAAATGGCTAGATATAACTAAGTCCTATGTTAACAGTTTCTTCTCTCACACTTCTTGATTGAAGAACTCTTCTAGCTTCTTGAGCTTCAAAAATTTAAATGCAATGTCAATCATTACCGTCTGCCTTCTTAACCCCTGTTCTTTTATTGTTCTTTCTCCTTAATGTTTCTTTTTTTTTCTCAGATTCTCTCAGTCAGAAATCCCTTTCATCTTGCCTTGCTTGTGGTGAAATGATAAAAAAATATAAATAAATATTAAAGCAAAACTTATATATTGCTCATATAAACATATCCTGACAATATTACCAACATTGGTTGCTTAAAACCAATATTAATATATAAACATTGACTTGCATTTGACATTATGTATCTTAAAAACAATTAACAAGCTTTAACAAAAGAAACAAAGCAGCAGGAAAAGAAAGAGAAGATTAAAGCCTATGGCTTAATTCTAAAACAAAAGGAAAGTAATTTATGTACATAGAATTTAAAAAAGTTTTTTTTTTCTAGTTCAGTAAGGAAAAGAATCTTCTCTCAGAAGTTGAAGATTACAAATCTTACACATACGTAATACATTAACTTTGTGTTGATTCTTCGTTACATATTGTGTTTTAACAAGTGTTCTCAATGCCTACAAACATTTAACAATCTAGACCTAAATTTGAAAGAAAAGTTTATCCTTTTTTTTCTATCTATTCACAATGAGGACAACTTTGAATTAATAGTGTAGGGCATGACTTGGCTTACATTTCTCTCACTAAAAATAACAATACAAAATAGGACAGTAACAAGAACACAGAATTAGTATCTTGCTTGAAATAACTTTTTTTATTATAATTATTCATGTGATACTAACAGAAAGAAATGCAAACAAATGAAATAAAACTAAACAGAATGAAAAATACAATATCGCTTTTTTTTTTTTTTTATTATGAGCTGTTCTGAAATTGCAAACTATCTATATAAAAGAATGTTGAGAAGTCCTTAGGCCTAGTCTACTTCCCAAAATCTGAGGTACAGGGGAAACAACATCAACAATCAGAATTTTGTTTTTAATTCTCTTCCTGGTACAAGAACTTTTCAACACTCCCTTGTACAACTATTAAACAGTGAGGTCAGTGGGATATCAAAGGTTTTATATAGGTAAAGAAATGTAGAAAATTTCTTCAGGCCAATCCTACTATTTTTGTGGCATGGTGATGAGAAATCATGACATTTTAACTGGCAATCCAAGAAACTCTTTCAAAAATATAACAAATTGGTCATTTGGGGATATGCTAAGGAACGGAATACAAATTTGTTATTTAAAGTTTATTTTCTTCAAAATCTGTATTGTTAGTAACTAATAAGCATGACCAGACAAAAACTATGATGTTTAAGAATGGAATAAAATATATATAAACCAAAAACCAAGGCAGAATAAAATATTGATTCATTAAAATAATAAGCAAATGAAAATGTTTTATTATAAACAGTTTGATATCAAGTTTTTGAATGTCTGGCTTTCAGGAATGGTCAAGTTTGGCAGAGCTTCTTGAGACAGTTTATTCATCCTTTGGTACTTTACTATTGTTACTTGTTATTTATAAGAAGTTAAGCTTTGTAAATATCAAGGTACCTCACTGTAGGATAATGGATAAGGAACTATTCTAGCACATTTTTATTATAACTAACCCATACTTATGGTCTTGTGTCAGATTATGCTAATAAACACCTGTATTCATCAAGTTTTCAAATTCTTGAAATACATAAAACTTGTTTTCTATAGCACCAACACTAATCAAAACCGTCATGAAAATAGCCGCACCCACCTATGGAAACATCTACTTTTCATATCACTAGAAATTTTTGCAACATGATGATGCATGCTGAAATCCTCAAAGTATTTAGTATTGTTGAAGTTACACTAACATTTTGTCAAGATTTACAAACTCTACATTTCATTCAATTTCACAAACCAATCAACGAAATTTGAATAAGCTGACTTGTTTAGAAAAATACTTTGACAAAAACTCTACTTCAGTTTTTACACACCCTAGTAAAACCAACTGTACTTTGTACCTGCTTACCTGTTTGCACTTCTCCCAAAAATTTGGTTTTGATTAGTCAATGTATATCTGTCTATATTTCTGAGATGAGGTATTAGGTACATTATTTACATTATTCAGACTATTGTCCTCATTTTTGTCGCCATATTTATTAGATTTTGGCCGTTGTATGCTCCGGCCTTCTTCAGGTGGTTGGAATGTCGAACTGAACCCTTTATTTTGCTCACTGGGGTAGACTGTTCTAGTTCCACGTGCCATGTTTAATGGATGTCAGTTATCAGTTATCTCCTGTTAATTTTTCCCTCTGAAAGTTCTCCACTGCCTTAACCGGGTATTGAACTCACACTCTTTGGGTCATGTCACTGGATCTAACCAACGCCTTTATCCACTGTGCTATGTATCCAGTGAGCGAAATAAAGGGTTCAGTTCGAATGACTAAATGTGCCATGAAGTCTTATACAAAGTTTCATGTTGAAGAATGTTCATTAAATGATGTGTCACAATCAATATGCTAACTGAAATCAAATCAAAATCTATCAGTTATACAATAAAGACAACCAAAACTCAAAATATCCTAATCAAGTGTTGAGAACCATTTACACCCATTTGATTATGTTAGTCACTTTGATGTACGGCTTCCAAATAATGAGTCATGTGAAATGAACCATCACTAAAACAAAAAGCTCATCTTTATCCAACAAAATTGTCCAGCATTCACTGCCATATAGGAGAAATGATATTACATCGCCAGTCAGTTCTCTTTTCTTTGTTTCTAATCAGATTTTCCTGTTTCTTAATACTTTGCTTAGCATTTGGAAGGCATCTTTCGCTATTCCCATGCACCTTCAAATTTCGGTGTTGCCCTATTCATTTTTTGTTAAACCACTTCCTAGATATTTGTTATACTTGCTTGATTTTGCTATCTCCAATTTATAATTTACATATTGGGCTGTTGCTTTTGCTGACAACCATGCATTCTATATTCTTGCAAATGAAATTTAGTCCTTTCTTCTCTTTCTGTCACTATGTTCTGCAAGAGTTAATGTTTGAAAAAATAAATAAATAAGTGTTTACTAAAAAAATTTTTAGGTACTTCACAGGTAAAATTCTCAGATTCAATCTTTCATATTAGTTACTGAATTTTTTTTTTTTTTTTTTTTATATAGGCAGGAATCCAGACTTCCTGAAAATATCCGACACCAATGAAGTAGGAGGGAGAGATAAAGTCTTAGATATTTTAAAATTCTCCTGATAATCAGTTTTAAGTTTTTTTACATTAATACTGATAAAGATCAAATCCTAACAATCAACTCATTTGCCTTGGATTTGACAACAATGAATATAAAAGTAATACTATTTACAATTTTAAGGTTTTATTCTTGCTAGTAATTTCATAACATTGAAAAATTACTTGTTTCCAAGCATCATCTTTTTTTTTTTTTTAGGCTTGTGTGTTAGAGAACAGAGAAAGATTAGACATGTTCACTTGTGGGGCAGTTTTGAAATAATAATGCAATAGAACTGGGCACAGATAGAATTCAACTTTTGACTTTTCCAAATAGATCAATGTAAAAGTATCAATATTTGTATATTACCAATATAAACTCTGTATATGCTAAATGTAGCCTAGTAAAAACCTTGTCTCAACAATCAGTGTAGTTCCATTCAATTCAGTCACTGAATTCTTTTTTCGTTAGCCATTATCAACATTTCTTGGCCACAAGAAAAAAAAAAAAAAAACATTGTAAAGATTTCTTACAGATTCTCGATGTAAAAGCAGAGAATTTTAATTTTATTTCCAGTTGTTATCCAGTGTCTAATGAAATAAAACTACTTTTATTTCATTTCATCAAAAGTGATTAGAAATGAGTAAATCAGATATTATAGCTAGTAAATAAGTAAACAAAGCAAATAATATTGTTTACAAACATTAACAAAACATCTATTTTACAAAAGTTAAATTTTAACATTGCTTTTAATTTCCATTCTCAGTCTATTACCATTTTTCCGTCTTTGTCACATTGCAGTCTGTTTTTTCTTTTTTTTAATTTAATGTTCTACCTCAGAAAAGAAAAAGAAAATCACCAGATTCAAGCTAGATTTGATGAATGTCACAAATGAACTGGTCAAAGCAGAATGTGAAGTGATGGTCCCCAACTAAATATTTTGTAGAATTATTAATTTGATTTTCCTCCATCTATACATGTTTGTGCTGTTAGTAAGGCTTAGAGCAAAAAGTTGCTGATAAGAGAGAAAAATGAAAGAAGCAGAAAAAAAAAAAGGAAATTAAAAACAATAATTTGAAAATAGATTATGCATCCATTTTAATGTTACTTGAAAAGCAAAAAAACTAAAGATCTCAACATTAATGACAAGTAGTTTCAGGCAGAATTCATTTTTTTTAAATAAATAAAATTGCTTGGAACAGCCACCTGGGCAAAGGAACATTGTAGCTGTTTAATTCTTTTAGCAGATGACAGTCAGCAATATGGCTGGGTATAAAAACAAATCAAATGAAACTCTTTTCCAGAAAGAGAGAGCAGGGAAAATACTTGCATATGATCAGGAAACTTTGGCTATACAAAATCAAGCCGACCTCAATTCAGTATAAACCTTAATTTTCTCAACAGTCATTGTAGTTCCTCTTTCATTCAATATTCTACATTCAAATGAAGCATGAGCTTCCAGTAACATACCATATTCAGATTTGAATAAAAACTTTGTTTTCAAGAAGGAAAGACAGAGAGAAAACTTTGTTGATCCCATGGTTGTTCACATCCTGTAGCCTCATTTTGACAGCAATTTTGCTTTTCTTACTCCAAACCAGATTTAAAAGCAAAGGATTAATTCAAAATGAAAGGACAATACAATTACAGATAAAACAATAAATGTTTCATGAGCATTGCAGAGATTTTAATTCTGAATTTACAAAAACCAAGTCAAATGATAGTGAATTCTATCAATCTTGAAATATGTGGTTAGATATCTAGGTAAAGTTCAAGAGTTAGAAAATTGTATGCTACCAATTAATGTCAGTTATCAAACCAATGATGGACATTTCTTTGTTTAATCATTTCACCCCAAGCAAAGCAATGGTGTTGCTAAGACACAAGGGGTTATCGAGAGTGAAAAAAAAAAAAAAACCTGAGAAAGCATTATTTAGGAGAGAGGACAATAAAAGAACAAGATTAGGAAAAGACAGTAGATTAATGTTGCATTTAAAATTTTTTAGATCATAGTTGACAAGAATGCAAGAAGATGGAAGAGAGTTCCATAGGTGAGAAGTGCTAGAAAAACTATCACAACAGAATTTACAGTTACACTTAGCAATTTCAACAGTACAACAATCTCTGGCTGCCAAACTAGTACTACTATTAAATTCAGGAGTGATTTATTTTTATAAGGCTTAACTATTTGTGAGTTATTTAAAGCTGAAACATAGTTCGGATTGTAGGCGGTTGCTTATAGCACCCATGTGTTCCAAAGGGGTCCCTCATCTAAGTACCGACAGTTTAACTTTAGGGATCAAACAAGAACCAGTGCTTAAATTCATGAAGTCTAGGGACCAAAAAAACGGCAGTGAAAGGATGAGAAAAAGTTAACAGAGAATAGGTTGTAGGTTTTAATATTGTCTGCAGTGCTATTCATTGGTGCCAAATAGCAAACACTTTATCAAATTTACCATTACAATGCTAAAAGCTTTTAAAATTTGTATTAATATTATGTAATATGTAACTCACTTGCAAATTTGAGAAAGGATTGTATGAATAATTGTTTTCTTTGTTTTCTATTTATTCAAAATCATTAATACGTACTAACTTCAACAAAGTCATTTATTTAATAGAGCCAAATGAGAAAAGAGATGGCATTTCAAAATGATAAAATACACAAAGTAGATCTATAGATCCTGGCATTGTGTAAAATTCATAAATCAACTTATTGCAATAAATATAAAAAAAACAAATATTCATAAAGTTGAGATGCTTGCTGACAGGTTTGAATGTAAACCAAGAATATATTACTGAAATGAAGTATTATTATTATTATTGTCCCATTGTTGCTTTTATCAAAACACAAGTAGATACAAAGAGTGCTGAAGTCATCAGCCAATCAAGAAGCCTTTAAGAAAAAAAGATTCTGAATAGACAGAATATATAGTTTTATGGTTCAAATAGCACTTTTAGCATATAGGAACAAAGGCTAAAGAAGAACGAGAGGACGAGTGCTAAAGAAGAACGAGCAAATGAATGCTAAGAATTACAGAAATGGATAGTGCTTCTGCTGAATATTTAGACATCCTTGATAAAATCCAAAGAAGAATCTGCAATGGTATCAATCCTGACTTGGTATCATGGCTTCACTTTAACATCACCATAATGTACTTTCCCTGTGCCTTTTCTATAAATATTTTCATCGTAATTGTTCTGATGAGCTTTCTTCATTGATACCTTTATGAATTTAAATCCAGTACTAGATTGGCAGCTAGGTCTCATTATTTTACAAAATTGAAATTGCAAGATATAAGTTTCTTTTCTTGTACTTCTTGCTTTTGGAACTCTCTTTTGATCTTTCAGTAAATTTTGAACTTCAAAAATTTAAATGCCATGTCAATCTTTATCTCTTGCTTGTCTTCTTAATTCCTGTTATTTCTTTTTTTATTGTTCTCACTCCTCAATGTTTAGTTTTTCACACCCAGTAACCCCTTGCATTTTAGTAGCTTTATTGCCCTGCTTGGGGTGAAATGATTAAATAAATCAGAAATTGGTGATTAAGATTACCCATGCATAATACACATGCAAAAAAAGACTTTTTCCATACATCATGAAATTTTAGCACTCAGATTTGTTTCAATGAAAGAGTGATCTGATGATATTGAATGATAGGATCATTGAATTCGAGATAACATTGAACATGCTAACTAGAAAGTGATTAAACAATAACAAATCCTATCATAATTGTGCTTGTCCCTTCCTTCATTAGTTCCCATATCATTATGGCCTTCTAATATTTCATAAATAATAGACTACTCCATCATGTTTGTGTGGAAAGATACTATTTGGTTTCAGTGATAAAATGAGAGGAAGAAAGGGAAGATAGAAGATCTCCTGCCAATACCTCATAAATAATGGACTATTCCATTTTGATAAACAAAATACAGAGACACTACTTGGGTTCAGTCAGTAAATGAATAAAAGAAAGAAGGAAATGGGAAATAGAACTGTTTTAACATTTAACTCAGTTAAATAGAACAAAGTTGTCAATTTCAAATTTTTTTAAATAATGACCAACATTCTTATTTATGTTAGTTATTGCAATATTTTATTAAAGTTGTTAAGCTCAAATATTTAATGATGCAATAGGGGAATTTCTACAGATATTTTGTTGTCATAGATCTTGCTATGAGCATACTCAATTATTAACTTAAGATTCATCAGAATATTAAAATAGGAAAACCCTGAAGTTTTCACAGGTTTTTCCAGTAATAATTAAAGAGATATTAAAACAATTGTTTGGATACTGATAAGATTAATTAACTCAATGTACACAAAAGTTACTAGATATACAGTTGAACTATTTTTTTCCTAAGTAGCCAAGGCAAATTCTTCTAGCAAGACTTGGATGGATTTTAAAATAACACAATCAACTGCATCCTTCCTCCATCATCTCTTAGTTTACAAAGTAAACTATTTACAAGAAAAAAAAATACATTTAAATTTTTTTTTTTTTTTTAACAAACGGAAATACTCTGTGAGGATTGAAGTAGGCAAGTGGTTTAGCCACCAGTTATTGGGGGAGGGAGAGAAAAGCAAATTGTAAATTTTTTTTTTTTGTCTGTTAACTTATTTACAATGTAAATATGATATGCCACAGAGGCTTCCCAAACTTTAATTTGAGAAAAATTAATATTTAAAATGAATTTGAGTGAACCGACCCTGAAAACTGACAAAACACAGAAAATCCTATTTTTTTTTTCTTTTGTAGCCTGATATTCACTTGATCAGGTTATACACACATACAAAGGTTCATCTAATTTGGAACAGACACCAAAATTTGTACCTGATGATCAATAACCTTTCAACACATTGATAACTTTACCATTTTAGTAGACTATTTAACATTGATTAGAGTAAAATGTAAATGTTAGTCAAGTTACTCTTTCAAAATACTTTAACCCTTATTAGACTCTTCCAAAAAGAGTTGAACTATTGAAATAAATCAATACTTATTTTAAAGTTTTGTATGAACCATAACAGCCCCACATTGTTCCAAGAAAATGCAATGGAGCAGTAAGAGAAAAAAAAAAGTACAGCATTTTATTCCAAATGAAAACTTTTTTTCCCTCCTCCTCCTCCGCTGGAATTCACAACCATCTCTTTACTTCATTGCCAGTGTACTCAAGTTTTTGTAGTTTTATTGAGGGAAATCTACACTATAAAATTTGATTAGTTAATTACATGATATACAGTCAATTCCAAGAAATTGAAAGAAACTTAAGAGGAAGTCCTTGTAGCATTTGCAGTAACCATCCTAATTTTTCTCCTTCCAGAAAACCTACTTGTAGATGTATTCATCAGACATGTCTTGTTCTTATTTTATCACCAAGATATTGATACTGAACATATTTAAAACAGAATTTCTGCATTAAGTCAGAGCAACTGGTTAATTTCAATTTAATTTCTCAAAGACCTGCATTTCCTTCAAATTTTGTAGTTGGTTTCTTAGTGAGATTTCTTCCTTCAGCATGTGAGTAGGTAACATGGAAGAGTTTAATGAAAGAACTGAGACTATAAATACAAAGAAATAGAATTAGTAGTGCTATTTACTAATCTTTTCCTGATCCATCGATTGCAATTAGAAAATCTATAATTATATTCATGCAAGTTTCAAAATTCCCTATTATCAGCCGAGAGAATCACAGAAAAACATTGTCATACTTTTAACAGAAAATGAATGCAGAGTTACTGATATTGCCGAAATTACAATAACTTGGGTGATTCATTTTTTTTATTAGTAATTTGTGTCATTGTTATTCATGAGGAAATGCTTAAACTTTTTTTTTTGGTACACAATTACACTCACTCTTTACATGGTCCAGGAACTACGAGAGGTAGAGGGTTACAGAGTAAGAGGCATGGTTTATGGAATACGTGGGCAAGGTAATGGTAAACCCTAGACTTGAACAAGTTAAGATTGTAGTGTTCGGAGAAGCATCCTCTTGGGAGTCAGTTCCACAGAACAACTAAGAAGAATGACCTGCAGCTATGAAGCACACATGCTATTCCACATTCACCACTAAAGTTCAGACTTGACACAATTTTTTTTCAAGTTTTAGTTTTAACAAAAATAAAATTTTTAATATTTGAGCATTAAAATAATGGTAATGGGATGTGATCTAACTACCCAGAACTTTTCAGCATCCCCTCATAATACATCAGTGCATGAAATCAGAACAGTTTTCATTGTGAAATGTAGTCAGAGATACAAATGAAGCTCTAAAAAGTTACTATCAACAAAAACAATTTTAATATGTGTGTGTGTGTGTGTGTGTTACAAAGACAAACCCAAAGACAATCTGAAGCAATGTAGCATCCCCCTTTTCTTCCTGGGAAAACAAAGTGTCAGAACGAAGGAGCTGCTGCCTGTCCTGCTTCCCATCTATACAGAGGTTTGAATGAGGCCAACCCGAACATCAAGATCAGCTGCGTGCAAATATTAAAGTCAGTCAGCAACATGTTGCTTCTCTCAATGACAGCCTTAACTGTCACTGTAGCCTTGTCAAGTGCAGTAAAGCAGGCCTTGCTGTTCACATGGGGAAACATGTGGCAATCAATCATAAGCCACACGTTCCATCAGTCTAAAAGTTTGCGCAACAACTGCAGGACTCAGGAGATACGTGTGTGTTCATAAAATTTGAGCACCTCTTTATTTTACTGAGCCTTCTTTTGTTATCCACAAGATGACATATAATTGGTTACTGAGTAAGCATTTAGTGTTACGATGAATATATGCAAGGCCAGGAGCTGTTATTAATAAAAATGTAGAACCAGGTTGAAATAAGAACAATCTACCCCTTAGATCAAATAATGGGTTCAGTTTGAAATTCCCAGATCAATGAACACCAGATAAAGGCCAAAGGGCATAACAGCCAAAACATTATGGCAACAACAAAGATGAGGATGATAGAATGTAAATAAAGCATATAAGTTCCTTTCCCATTTCACCATGGCACACAAAACAAAAGCAGTGACAAATAGGGATATGAATCTGAATCAACTAATGAGCAGCTATTAATCTTTAAAAGTACTTTGTTACCTCAGCTAAGAGTTGCTAATTTCATACCAACTGCTGGGTAAAATAAGCAATTGCATGTGGACTTATCAGCAGTAAGGCATTGTTCAGTTTTGTAATTCTATCATTACAAATATCTGTTTACAAGCACTGCAATTACAACCAACTTTTTTTTATGGCTTTGAGCGAATGAAGCCTGCAGGTCTTAGCAATGACCATTCTTCTTCAAACCTCACGGACTGGCACGACAAAATCACGAACAGAACTATACTAAATAACAGAAATTATATTACCTGAGGACTTTCAACAACTAAAATGGATGTAACACAGTAATGACATAATCAAGATGCTGACATGCCACATTAAACAAAAGGTTAGGAAAGAAGCCCCCATCAATACCAGAAAGAGCTATATCAGACTATTTTCCTGAAAATTTCTTTAAGCAGTTTTATTTTAAGAGAAAGATTCTATAAAATTTCAACAGACAGTGGCATTGGCTGCTTGGTCAATGAATGCTAAATGTTTCCTTATAAGGAAACAGATAATATTACCATTAGCAAGAGATGCTTTACCAACCAGAACTACTTTCAAGTTTTCTTGGAACAACAAGAAAAATCCAGAAAATAAGTTTTATGAGAAATACAATTCTCTAATTTGCAGAGAAATAAAAATCAGTTGCCCAATACACCAATGAATGAATTGTATTTATGCAAACAGTCTGAACATGTCAATCCTCATTCTGGGAATCAAGTTTCATACATAATGATGTGACACTTACACAGTAGGGTAGGTTGATTTGGGAACAGTGGTATTGCACTCAATATGAAAGTTAGGGTTTGACATAATAAATAACAAAAGATTTTTCCAAAATTGTTACCAGTTTTTTTTTGAGGAGACAAGTTTAAAGATTAAGTTCAGGTTTAAAATCATGTTGGAATTTCATTGTTATAAATCCGTTAAAGCCTTAGAGCACAGCCTTATAAAATTTATAATTTACTGAAGCTTTACAAATTGTATATGGACAAGGTGCATGACACAACCACACTATTACTAAATCAGTGTGCCATCAAATAAGAACTTCATTTACTTCAAAGGGAAATTATACTGAACAATTTAGCTATATTATGTAATATATTATACAGTGCAGTAGTTTTAGTGTGATTTTCAATAAACAAATCAAATTTAAAATACTCTGTCTTATAATTTGTGCCCAACAGTATTATGGTGTTATATACACTTTTATCTATTTTTTGTTAATTATGATCTAACAAATCTTATTCATCGAGTCGCCTTTTTTGTAATCTTTTACCGTTTTTACTTATCAAATACAGTAAAGAAAAAAGAAATGCATATTATGCATGTGGTGATTCATAAGAAGAATTCTGGTTTGTATATATTTTCCATTCAATGTACCTAATACGAAAAATATCAATTTGAATTTATTCTTCAAATAGTAAAATTTTTAAGTCAGTTTGTAAGCAAAAACCTGCAGAAATTAGGTATTTCTGTACATTTTTTTCAGATGATCTTTAAAACTAAATGCTCAAAATTGGTAAAAGCTATGAATCTGATATTTAGTGTCAGTACTTGTCACGTCAAACCCCAGCTTTCACACAGAGTGCAAAAATCAACGTGCCCTATTGCACAGTAACCTACTTTACCAATACAGCATGAAAAACCCTCTTATAAATGATTGGTGATAAGACAGTGCAAAGAGAGTTTGATTCATATTTTATTAAGGGTGTTAACAAAATAAAGCCAACATAAGCCAATGTGATCAAAATTTGATCTATTTATCCAATTTCATTTTCTGAATCACTACAATTATAAAATCTAATGTAAGAATTAACTACGTACACAAAAAGCAACTAAATATTTACCTTTCACTTTCAAACAGGTGGATCAGAATTATTCTTTTTTTGAAGAAAAATTCACTTGGGACATCCTTATTATAACTACCTCTTTTATTAAATATTTAAATGACAGACTGTTTTGGAATGCCCAATTAAGGGATGGTGGGAGGGATTTTTGCAATTATTTAATGAAAAGGGATGACTGGAATAAGGCTCCCCCAAGGAAAATTAAGATTAATGAAGACAAAAAAAACAGTGAATAAAAGGAGTTTTTTTTTTCTTAAGTGAATACAAGGATCAAACATGGACAGTGGTGAGAATAAGAAAAACATCATCAGTGATTCTGGTTTAAAAAGTATTCACTTGCACCTTTTCATCAGATTAAAACTATTTAACAAGATATGGAACGCTTTAAGAATTTTTTTTAATTTTTTCATTTCTTTTAGAATAGCAAGGACTATTAATAACACCAAAAATAAACGTATTCATACAGAAAAAAAAATCTAACAATTGATCTTTAAGTTTCCTTCAATGATGATTAAAAAAATTTTTTTTCAAATGTATGAAGAGATACTGAAATTTTCTTGCCTTGACTGACTTCCCAAACATTAGAATCCCTTCTTAGCAGAGTATTTTTCAGTACCTCTATATATTTTTCAGCACCTTATATATTTTAAAAAAGGATTAGCAAATAAAACTTATTAGACTGAAAGTCATCAGATTCAAATTTCATGATAATCCATGCATGCCAGTTCATTAAGGAGAGAGAAAACTGAAATCAAGTCTATGACCAGTACAATGTTTGTAAAATCTACAACATTTGCTAAAAATAGAAAAAAAAAATTGTTTTTCTTTCCATGGGTGTATCACACTTGTTTCAGCTGAAGTGCTGAAGACAACCTGAGAATGTCCAAGTATATTGATGTTTTAATCTAAATACTAATGGCAAAGAGAGAAGTTCTCAAAGACTCCAAAAGGTGAAGAAAAAACAGATTGAAGAAAGCAGAAGATAAACTAAAGAAACATTCATGTGAACTCTTGGGCTGAGAGCTCAAGTCAGCCAAGTATCACAAATCCCAAGTAAACCTACCCGAGGTTAATATCAAATTACATTCCTCCAGCTCATCATGATTATGCTGATGTAGATAGTTGGTAAATGGCAGAGAAAAAAATTTGTAGAATGCAGACAGACAAACTATTTCAAGGGTAAAAGTAAGACTACCGTCTAGAGGCTTCAAGAAGAGAGAAAAAAAAATAAGCGTGAAATTTAAGTCATCTAACCAGTAACCTTTTTAGACAGACTGATCATTTGGCAAGTCAGTATTTCTTTGAACAGGAAATGCAATGAGATATGCATAGTTGACTTTTTGGCCAAATAAAAGTTAAACTGGTTTGTCTTTCATGCTCACTACTCTCCAAACTATTTAATTGGGGTTTCTCTCAAATTTTTAGTGCAACCATATTAAGCATATTTTTATGCAGCAATGATCTTCCGTTTGCCATGTCTCTTCAGGACACAGGTGCTGATGGCTCTCCATAACTAATCCTTTGTAGCTCTTAATAAGGTTTGTCTTTTCATCATCTCTTCCAGTCTCTGTTCAGCAATCCATTTACACAAACTTGTTAAATAGGTTACTTGATGCTTTCCGCCATCACTCTTGACTTCAATGTCCTGTGAGTATGAAATTATCCAAGCCCTCCTTCCTCATTGTGCCCTAGAAATTTCAATTTTTTTCTGATTTTAAGTATAAGCATCTTTGTTGTTTCCATTTTCTTTAAAAGTTCCTTGTTACTCACGTACTCCATCCATAATATTCTCAGCATCCTTCTGTAGAACATGTTGCCTCAAGTTTCTTCATCTGTGAGGAAATTGTCCAGTATTCACTACTATAGAGGAGGATCTGATATTATGATATAGAGAAAAGTGGTAATGGTAATATTAACCATTTCCTTAGAAGGAAACATTCAGCATTGGTTAATCAATCAGCTGAAATTTAGAAATCTTTTTCTCAAAACAATTTTTCAGGAAAATAGGTTTCTCAGGTCTACTATTTTAAACCTTTACAATATTGATGGGAGCTTTCATCTTAGCCTTTTGTTTGAAGTAGTGCAGAACAACATCTTCATTGTGCCATCATTTTTATCTTAGAGTTACATGTGCTATCCATTTTAAAAGTTGTTGCTGTTGGAAGTTCTCAAGTGATGTGATTTCTATTATTTGGTACAGTTCTTTATTTATGATTCTGTAGTGCCAGTCCACAAGGTTCAAAGGATGGTCCTCACTAAGACCTACAGGCTTCATTCGCTGGAATCCATTTTTAATCATTGATCTTAGAAAGCAGTTGCATAGAGCTGATAGCTTACATATTTCTGAACAGGTTTGGCACCATACACAACATCCATATGAAAGTCTTGATATGACAAGGCTATTTAAAAATATGACTTTTTAGGTTAATGTTTTGGTTTTTAGCAAAACTACCTCTAGCACAGCCTATTCTATGTTCAATTTCCATATCCCCTATAGTAAATTTGTTTGAACCGATCCATACACCAAGATACTTAAAGTGTTTAGTATTTATGAATTCCACATCCTGAATTTTTATGATGGATTCAGGATACAAGCCATTACTGTTTTCATTCAAATTCCAGATCATTGTTTCTGTTTTGGAAAAGTTTATCTAGAGTCCAAATTCTTGGAACACTTGATAGAGGATGTCGATTATTATCCCAACTATAAATACCTATGTCGTCAGCATCATCTTCCTCATCATCAGT